>OY804600.1:19210615-19844123 GCA_963680895.1 Fragum sueziense | reverse complement strand
TGGACCTTAAAAACAAAAGTAGCATTATGGACCTAAATCGCTCATCTTGGGACCATGGCGTATCAATTAATTACGCCGTTTTTCAAAAAGCGAATACAATTATGACAATAATCGATACGTATCTCGACTTTCGGATCCAGTCAACTGATTGCGTGAGATCAAACATTCTTTGTACAAGTTTGGTCTCAATTTGTCGAATTTTGTGGATAGTAGAGTGTTTAAGACAAAACGGGCATTTTTTTTAATTGCAATTTGACCAGAATAACAGGCTGCTATGTTGATAAGGTCACATTGCTAGACTGCTATCTAATAATCGCGGACATACATGTAAGAACTTGTAGTGTGGTAGATTTTGTAGATTTTGTATCTGTAAGTTATTTCATGACAACTTGGATTAAGTACCGGCAATTGTTTTCCTTCACGCTAAAGGGCCATCTGAGAAGTTCACAAAACCAGTTACACAAGCAAGTGATCACGGGTAACAGCGAGGCTTGGTATCTATTGATACTCGTAGTTGGAATACATCTTTGTACCTTAAATCACTAAGCAGCATAAAATAGTCGTTATTGTTGGAACGATTAAGAGGGTGTGTGGCTTTAAATAATATATATCCACTATCGAGGAATGTCTTCCGGATGTTGCGTGGTCGTTGAATACTTTAATTGGAACGAACATTCCATAAACAATGTAAAATAATGTCTTCAATCTTTCTTTTCCGAAACAGACCATCGTTTTGACGCCCAAAAGAAAATATGACATATGAAAAGTTTGAGGCCGAAAACAACAAACGGCATTTTGTCCGCTGGCACCAATACTTCTTGTGCTTTATTTTACTGACTTATAATTTCTCGTATGCAGATGTTTTTCAAATTGGAGCAGTCCATTTGATGTCGTTTTTGTTGGAGCGGGTTTTTATGTCGTAATCGGCGCGTATCACGAATGTCTGTTTACCACAGTTCTGTCCCGTGATGTGGACCCGTGTTTCTTTACTATACAGAACATCAGATAAGAGGGGATGGATACATTCTAAATTTGTTATTTCAAATCAAAACCCTATATTGTGGGTACTCATTTGACGATTCTTATGAGTACCAACACTATAGGGTTTGGTCAATAATGAAAGATATTTTGCATTTCAAAAAGTCATTACCCATCTAATCTGTTGTTCTGTTTACCACAGATATGTCCCGTGGACCCGTGTTTATTCACTATATCGTCGCTTTGCAACAAAAACCTCGTAACTGCAGCTTGGAACAAGCTACAGTTACGAGGTTTTTGTTGAAAAGCACGGACATTTAGAGCGTCTGATCAGTATCGTGTAGGGCAAGGTTGCGTTAGGATCTTCTTGAAGGCCTTCCTGAATTCCGGGTTAAATATTGTATAGATGACCGGGTTCAAGAAGCTGTTGATGTAGCCGAGCCACACGAAGAAGCCCATCAGATTACCGTCTATATCGCAGGTCGGGTAGTTTAACACCTCGTAACGGAGACAAATGGCACGCATGATGTTCACAGTAAAGAAAGGCCACCAGCACAGCAAAAATACGCCTGAAATGATCACAAAAAAGTGCATTAGATGGTATAATCGATTCACTATTAAACGAGAATAATTACAGTTGAACTGCTTTATCAAAACAACTGAAATTATTCTCGTTTAATAGTGAATCTATTATAACAAGCCAACGGCATTAAGAAAACACAACAAAATACGCATGATAGCATATTATTTATAGGCATGAAATGATGACAAAAAATACGCATAAAGTGATAGTCACGCAGATTAACAGCAGCACAGCAAACTATGCATGGACTGATACGCATGCAATGATAACACAAAACACATGAAATGAGAGCAAAGATACGCATAAAATGATAACACAAAACACATGAAATGAGAGCAAAGATACGCATAAAATGATAACACAAAACACATGAAATGATAGCAAAAATACGCACGAAATGATAACACAAAAACACATGAAATTATAGCAAAAATACGCATGAAATGATAACACAAAAACACATGAAATGACAGGCCCTTTAGAAGCAATTTGATATTGGGGTAACTAAAGCCACAGTGTCTGATTATTGGGGAGCTAAATTAGATTTTCAGTGAATTTAAAGGGGGGGGTTTAGGCCCCTACCCCCTGTTCCTACGGACCTCAATGATAGTAAAATACGCATGATATGATAACACAAAGACACATGACATGATAAAAATATACGCATGAAATGATAACACAAAGACACATGAAATGATAGTAAAAATACGCATGAAATGATAACACAAAAACACATGAAATGATAGAAAAAAATACTCATGAAATGATAGCACAAAACACATGAAATGATAGCAAACTACGCATGAAACGATAACACAAAAAACATATGAAATGATAGCAAAAATACGCATGAAATGATAACACAAAAACATATGAAATGATAGAAAAAATACGCATGAAACGATAACACAAAAACACATGAAATGATAGCAAACTACGCATGAAACGATAACACAAAAAACATATGAAATGATAGCAAAAATACGCATGAAATGACAACACATAACACATGAAATGATACCAAAAATACACATAAAATGATAACTCAAAAACACGTGAAATGATAGCCCAAATATGCATGAAATGATAACACAAAAACATATGAAAAATAGCAAAAATACGCATGAAACGATAACACAAAAAACACATGAAATGATAGAAAAAATACGCATGAAACGATAACACAAAAACACATGAAATGATAGCAACAAGAGGGCCAAGATGGCCCTGCGTCGCTCACCTGTTCGGACTTCATCAAGATCATTCATTCTGAACAATTTTCACAATGATGAGTAAATATTTAGGTTCTTAGAGCAAAAACAAGATTTGACTTTTTGACCTAGTTTTTGACCTAACATTAGGCACATTCTACATGACCCATTTATCATCAAGATAAGCAATTCTGAACTATTTTCACAATGATGAATAAGTATTTTGATTTTTTAGTGCAAAAACAAAATTTGACCTAGGTTTTGACCTCCCATGACCCACTTTATAAATGCCACAGACATTGTCAAAATAAACATTCTGAACAATTTTCACAATGATTCAGATATCATTATGGTTCTAAATGCAGAAACAAAATTTGACCCTGTGACCTAGTTTTTGACCTCACATGGCCCTCTTTTTACATTTACCAGATGTCATTAAGATAAATATTCTGAACAATTTTTTGAACGACAAAGTAAATATTTTGGTTCCTAGAGCAAAACAAGATTTGACCTAGTGACCTAGTTTTAGACCTCGCATGACCCACTTTTCTCATCACCACGATATTATCAATGGTTCTAAGAGCAAAACAAAATTTGACCTAGTGACCTAGTTTTTAACCTCGAAGGACCTGCTATTCATATCACCAAGATATCATCAAGATAAACATTCTGAATTTTCACAATGATTTAGCAAATATTTTGGTTCTTAGAGGAAGAACAAGATTTGACCTAGTGACCTAGTTTCTGACACACACTTTGTACATAACCTAGATATCGAGATAAGTATTTAGGATAGTTCTGACAAAGTTTTCGGGCAAAGTTGACATCTCTAAAGCAAAAGGACGGATTCTGTAATATTTGACCTTGGGACCTAGTTTTTGACCTTGCATGACCCACCTTAGGTCATGACCAAGATATCATCAAGATAAACTTTTACGACTATTTTGACAAAGTTTGAACCAAAATTGGCACTTCCACAGCAAAAGGGAGGATTTTACAAGATTTGGTCTCGTGACCTAGTTTATGACCTGGCATGATCCACTTCTTGACATGACCTAGATATTATCAAGAAAACATTCAGGACAGTTTTGAGAAAGTTTGGGCCAAAACTGGCATGTCCAGATTAAAATGAAGGATTTGAAATTGTGACCTAGTTTTTGACCTTGTACGACCCATTTTTTTTTTTTTATCATTTCATAGATATAATCAAGACAAAAATTGATGACAATTTTGACAAAGTTTGGACAAGATTTGGCACTTTCTGAGCAAAAGAAATGATTTTGTAAGATTTGACCTCTTGACCTAGTTATTGACCTAGCATGACCCACTTCTTGACTTGACCTTGATATCATCAAAATAAACATTCATGACAATTTCTACAAAGTTTGGACCAAAATTGGCACTTCCAGTGTAAAAAGATGGATTTTACAATGTTTGACCTAGTGACCTAGTTTTTGACCTGGATTGACCTATTTTTTATCATGACCTAATTATCATCGAGACAAAGTTTTTGATGAATTTTCACAACGATTGAGCAACAAATGTGGCTCCTAGAGCAGAAAGAAGATTTGACCTAGTGACCTACTTTTTGACTCCATTATGGCCCCGATTCAAATTCTTTGAAGTATTTTTAAAAAGCATGACACATAGATCATATGTGTGAAATATGATTGAATTCTGCCAAGTAGTTTAGGAGGAGAAGATTTTTTCGTGAAAAGTTGAAGGACGGACAGGTAGACAGACGCCGGACAACAGACCGATCACAATACCTCACCTCGAGCACTGTGTTCTCAGGTGAGCTAAAATGAGCATGAAACGATAACACAAAAACACATGAAATGATAGCAAAAATATGCATGAAACGATAACACAAAACATATGAAATGACGGCAAAAATACGCATAAAATGATAACACAAAAACATGTGAAATGATAGCAAAATACGCATGAAATGATAACACAATAAACATGAAATGATAGCAAAAATACGCATGAAATGATAACACAAAACACATGAAATGATAGCAAAATACGCTTGAAATGATAACACAAAAACATATGAAATGATAGAAAAATACGTATGAAACGATAACACAAAAACACATGAAATGATAGCAAAAATAGGCATGAAATGATAACACAAAAACACATAAAATGATAGCAAAATACGCATGAAATAATAACACAAAACATGTGAAATGATAGTAAAAATACGCACGAAACGATAACACAAAAACATATGAAATGATAGCAAATTACGCATGAAATGATAACACAAAAACATGTGCAATTATAGCAAAATACGCATGAAATGATAACACAAAAACATATGAAATGATAGTAAAAATACGCACGAAACGATAATACAAAAAAACATATGAAATGATAGCAAAAATACGCATGAAACGATAACACAAAAACACGTGAAATGATAGCAAAAATACGCATGAAATGATAGCACAAAAACACATGAAATGATAGTAAAAATACGCATGAAATGATAACTAAAATACAGAAGAAATTATAACAAAAATACACAGGAAATTATAATGAAAATACGCAGGATATGATAACAAAAATACGCTTGAAAATACGCATGACAATATAACGAAAATTCACTGGATAAAAATATACACGAAATGGTATCAATAATACGAGGGAAATGATACAAAATATCCAGGAAATCATAACACAAACACGAGGGAAATAGGGATCAATTTTATCAAGTAAATACTGACGTAATTTCGGATAAAAAAATAGTTTTTCGTGGGTGCTGTTATAAAATCTCGTAACTACGGCTTGATTCAAGCCGTAGTTACGAGATGTTATAACAACACATCCGCTTTATCAAAACATAATGGTAAACCAATACTATTTTAGCACAGAATTCATTGCCACAGGGAGTTCAACAACAACACTGCGAAGACCCAGTTACACACAACTTTGCGTCCACATATAACGTCCAAAAATATACTGCACTTTTTCGACGTGCTTCGGCAATGATAAGTCAGAAAATGTTTTTGTTTGACCGGGTCTTTAATTCTTTCTTCCTGCAGAACTCACGCTCATTAAGTAATACAACAATATTTTTTCATAATTACAGCTAGCAAAGAGTCATAGTCATCGAAAAACATTACGTGTAATTACATGTAATAATCAGACACTTCAATTTATGCAAGTTGTTAATGATTCCTTTGTTATTTCAGAAACCATTTATGAGTGTACGAGATATACATGTAGTCCCGAATTGTTAGTAGCTATCTCAATATTAAGCACAAACTATTGTTGATATAAGATGATTTTGAAGTACGCCATAATATTCCAAAAATGATGATACTTACAACTCAAAGAAAACATGCACACATTTACTGTTTGTGCATACTCTAAACATGAAATTCATATATACACATCTTTTGTGTTTAAACAAATATAAGGACGATAATAATTTAATGATTTTGAATCGTCGCTTTTCAACGAAAACCTCGTAACTGCAGCTTAAAAAAGCTGCAGTTACGAGATTTTCGTTGAAAGGCGACAAAATATTGTCTGAGAATACCTACCTAAAACAATAGCCAATGTTTTAGTTGCTTTTCGTTCTCTCCGCGACGACGACCGTTCTTTACGTTTCCTACTCGTTCGCATATGAAAGTTAAATTTGGTAACATTCTTTTTCTCCTTTTTCCGTCTTTCCTTACTATCACTACTAGTTTGTTTACCACTACTATTATCCTCCTGGTTATCGTCTTTCACAGAGAAATGCGTCTCCATTTCACTAGTCTCTTTAACAGTAACATGGGCTACTTTATTTCTAGCCGCGAGTTGTTCTCGCTTATCGAGATCCTCCGCGACAGGGTTCACTATTAAATCCGGATGTTTTGATAAATGTACTGGACTTTTAGAGTCACTTTCTTCGTCTTCGTCTTTCTCATTAGAGTCTGTATTAGTTGGAGGATTGGACGTAGAGGCTTCATCCGCCTGAGTGTCTTTATGATTGTTTGTCGTACAATTATTAGTTGTTGTTGTATTATAGGTAGATATTTTACCATTATCCATATTGGCAAGACCGGTTTTGTCCGTTGGTTCCATCGTGTTGGCAGCTGTATTTTCTATAACATTAGTAAGTGTTTGTGTGTCTATTGACCGCGCTTTCTTTGTTGCCATTGATTTCTGTGCTCGTATTCGCAACACACGGTATATCCTCCAGTATAGAAAAATCATAATTAGCGACGGAATATAAAACGATCCCATTGAAGAATAAATTAAAAAATCCGAGTTAAAGAAGCTACATGATCCGGGTGTCCTGGCGTGGGAGTAGTTGACCCCCAGAGCGATGGGCGCTGCAATAGCTATGGACACGACCCAGGTCAGAGCTAACATCACGTGGACACGCTTGGAATTCTTGTGTTTCGCGTACTTGATGGGCTGCGTAACGGCGATGAATCTGGAATAAAAAATCACAAATGTAGTCTACTTGTATATTTAGATAAAAGGAGAAACTGGGAGTATTTTAAACACCCAGAGCAATGGGCGTCGCAATGGCTATAGACACGACCCAGGTCAGCGCTAACATCACGTATACACGCTTGGAATTCTTGTGTTTCGCGTACTGGATGGGCTGCGTTTACAACGGCGATGAATCTAAAAGAAACAAAATAGCAAATAAGCAAACATAGAATCACCAATGAGCGGGAATCTAGAAAAATGCTAATGATGGCTCTTCAGAGCAATATATAGTAGGGTTTAATTTCAATCCAAACCCTATCAAACCATATGTTGTTGGTAATTATTTGACATGCCCATAGGTACAGGGGGTGGGGAGCAAAGTTTGACAAAATGCCGAATTTCCCTAGATTCACGAACACTGAAAATTTAGGGAAAATCCAATTTAGCCCAATATTCAGACGCTGGCCCGCCCGCCCGTTCAGAGTATTCGGCTTCATCAACCCAATAAAAAAGGGCTACCTGCGGGCCTGAAATTTGAATCGTCTCGACGAGAACCAACAATATAAGGTTTTTATGAACAATAAAATGAAATATCATATTTTGAAAATCAAATACTCCCTCCTATCTGTAGTTCTAGTCCTTTCCCAAATGGCGAAAATTAGGATGGTTCAATTCGACAGCTGCTGCAAACGACAAAGGGATATTATATTTGAGCCAGAATTTGGAAAAACGTCCCTTAAGGCTTTTGAGCCCAACATAGATCCAGATCAGCCTGTGCATATGCATAGTCTGATCAGGATCCACGTTGTTCTTCAATAGCTTCGTCGTGACTTGTAGAAACTTAAAGAGAGCAGCATAGATGCATACTAGTATTGGACTGCATTTGACAACAGGCTGATCTTGAAACTTAATTTAAAAAAATGCGATAAGGGCCGTTTTTCCAGATCCCGGCTCATTTATAATTAGTTATGACATGATTGGAGTTCAATATCGCACAGAATATATTGGAAGACCTGATCTGATCTGGACCCATACTTCTAAGTGTGAAAAGTATGCATAATGAATCGATCCTGGTCAGTCTGCGAAGACTGCACAGACAGACTAGGATCTAAACCTTTCAATCTAACGTATTTTATATCTAGGTGGATTTTCCTATCTTACTATAAGTATGTTCATTATTTCAAAAGCAAAATCTGGTCGAAGCCTTCTGAGTCTGATCCGTTTCTCGAAATTTGGTATTATGGATTTCCCAAAAGGCCCCTTTTAGTGTGACGGCTCACAAACGTTTCCTCAATTTTGGTTGTTGCGGGTTCCTTTTTCCGTATTTACTTTTTGCAAGTAAGGAGCTAAAAGAAAATGTCAGTATATTTTAAACAATAATATTTCAAAAAAGCACAAATGCCATCTCAGATCGTTGAAATAGTAACCTTTCACACACGAGACAAATTTATGATACAGAGATACCACAAGTTTAAAGCCATTATTTATTGTTTTGCCTGCAAGTCCCCTCAATTTCGAAAGATAATGTCTTTTCGTTTTATAACCATTTTCAGTTTATTGACAAAAATATGTTCTGAAAATACATCAACGTAGCAGATACTATTATTGATATAAAGTGAGAGGGGAAAACTGCAGATCGTATCTTTGAAAATCTTAAATAGAACGTTTAGTATTTATTTAAAATGTCAAATCAGGTATTATTTAAGGACATATTGAATTTTGAGGTGAAATATGCATTAAAGTTTGAAAATACTTTTGGATAGACAGACAAAAAGTGAAACAAAAAGCCAGTGTTTCGAAGCATCTTCAAAATATCAAAATGTTGCATTGCCATAAATCTGTATTTTGTAAAATTTCATAGAAGCTTTATAAACATATTTTCACGGTGGGGCGCCGTTGTCTAGTTGTAGAATTGGAATCGAATGACACCGGGCTCGAATTCCGACCTTTCCTTGAAACATTTTCTTAGCAGAGTTACCTCATATAAATCCAACGACTACGCTTCAGAATAGGAAGCCAATGTGCTGTGACAGTCGAAGTCGCAGTATGTTAACCCATTACCAAACGACAAAGTTTTAGGGCAGTCCAAATTGAAAGATCCTGCAGACGACAATTTCAAGTGAAAGGAACTTTTAATTTTTAGGTCTCTTTGGGTGGAAAACGTTGTGGGAAATGAAGAAATTGCTTGTCACAAGCAATTTCTTCATTTTCCATGATGTTTTCCATGGCCATTATTTTTCGGGGAATCAAAAAGAGTCATTGTGTGGTAATGGGTTAGGTATAAAAGCAGATTCGAATATCAATCATTATGGCTTCAAATGTAAAATTGGTAGCACATTCTTGCATTGTGATGGACTTCAAACACAAATTTTTGAACTTTAGACTTAAACCAAAACCGATAATAGTGACACAATTTAACTATCGTGATTTTCCGGAAAAAGTTAAAAGTCAATGGCACAAGGCAGTATTAAATCTCTTTTCACCAAAATCATGGTAACTTTATATTGTTTAATCTGTAGTTACGAGGCTCTGTCAGAAAAAAACAGCGACAGATTCAGTAACCCTTGAAATAAGATAGACTAAATTATTATCTAGCAAGCGCTACTTCCCGCCGTTCGACAGGAAAAGAAAATAATTAGTTTCAACACATGAAATATAGCGGATTGGGGCAGTATCGTCCCTGAAGCCGTTTCAATTCTAGCATTTATCTGATGGTTTTAATTAACCGGGCCCCCTAAGGCGACACAACTAATACTCTTCATATATTTCATATAAGACGTGATTTGTCTCTAAGAAAAGAAGGAATCGCTTATTTAGAGTAAACCGGGCAATTCTTCCACTGCGTGTAGAAATCAATGGAGCTATCGCCCGTCATGCTTCTACTTCTGAATACGGGCTAGTCGTCATAGCCGGCCAGGGACAAAAAGAGTTCCGTCGCTTTTTTTCGAAAACCTCGTAACTACAGCTTATACAAGCTGTAGTTACCAGGTTTTTGAAAAAAAGCGACGATTTGTTTTCTGCTTTTCATCTGCAGCACAATCTAAGCATTCTGGCACATTGTCGCTTTGCTTAAAAGATGCAGCTGCATTTCCGAGCGGTTTGGCGAAAAGCGACGATGCAAACTTCGATAATAAACTTTAATTGATATTTAGGTTTCAATTACATTTTTGTAATATATATTCAATGCAGCGATAAATATGGGTTTTTTTTCAGCACCATTGTGGCGGCTGGTGCACTTTAAAATGACATTTCACGATTATTTTCACCTAATTTTCACTTTTATTCAATCTGAAAGAGCATGTTTTCTAATGGAAATTCTGAAAATTTCAAGCCAAAATATTGAACCGTTTACGAGAAATATATAAAATTAAACAAATTGTTGTGGACAACAGGTCAGATTTATATAGAATTTGTCATTTCTGTCTTATATTTGAAGGCGTATTTTTCGTTTATAAATAACAACTTCATAAAACTGATAGCATTTCTATGCATTAGAGTAAACAATCTTCGCATCAAGACTTATGCTTTTAAAAAATGAAATAAATGTACATTGTAACTATCGCACCATTACCGCAGTCAATCAGAAGCAGATACGTACTGCTCATTCTATGCTCATGCTATGCGGTCGATTGGTATTTTTAAGATGCATCCATTTAAGACTTCTGTCATCGTCATGGCCGAATACGGCCTTTCGAGTTGGACCAACTGAACCTTTGTGTGCGTAACCATGAAAGAGCATAAACGGTTCCTTCACCACTTCTGAGGAAAGGTCGTGAAAAAGGAATAATTAAATACGGCTCATACCACATCAATGCATAAATGCACCCAAAAATAAATGCACATTTACCAAAGGCGACCGCGACGAAAAAAAATCTGTAATTTGGTGGTTTATTCTTCTTTATTAAACTACAGCGTGTGTTCTGTTCTCTGATACTATTTTCCTCGGCTTATACATAGTTACGTTCATCTGAGTTGTCGTTTGAAAGAATCTTGATCTGATCTTAATAGTGGTGATAAATTATTGTACATTGTAAATTTCTAACAATGTTTAGATATGATTCGAGCTCATCTTTCGTTTCGTTCTTCCAACCCCTTTACGGATAATGATGACTTTATAGGTTTTTGTTGGAGGGGGGGGGGGGGTTCCTCCCAGATATCGGCTTAAAAGCGGATATACAAGTTCAAAAGGAAATGAAAATTGAATACAATACAAATCTTAGCATTATATTGTCTCCAAGCAATGAAGGTACTTTAACAAGCCTATATTCTGTCCGATTCTTAAACATTTTTAGCGACTAGTGTGGTTAACCCTTTCCCAGACGACATTTTTTTGGGGTGGTCCTATTCAAAAGCTGCTGCAGATGACAATATTAATGTTGTTAAAGATAGAATTTGTGTAGAATATAGCTCGAAAAATATTGAGACAAAAGGAGAAACTGCTGGTTATCAAGCCTATTTTCTTAGGGTCGTCAAAACCAGGTCTTGTTTGGAAAAGGGTTAATTAGAACCACTCTGGTCTAGTTTTTCAACGCTTTAAAGCATGTACATGAAAATTATGCATGAAAGTGACTTGGAACATTCTGTGAATCTTCATAAACCCCGTCGGTTGCCGTACTCACTCATTATTAGATACTAAACAAATCGTGAGATACCCACAATTCGCAGTAAACCGTAACAACGGATATTGACTATGTCATCCGATTTTCCAAAAATCCGAATAAACTCTTTTTCCGCTGCCACGCATGACGGCGACGTTACACTTAGTGTGTTCGTATCTAAGGATGTTTCAAATGCCTCAATGTAGAATGTACTCACCTATCTACACTTATAGCAGTAAGGTTAAGGATTGAGGCAGTACAAGCCATGACGTCAAAAGCTACCCATGCGTCACACAGTTCGTCACTTAGGTGTTAAATAATAGGTGGAATACCTTAATGAAGAATGTACTCACCTATCTACACTTATAGCAGTAAGGTTAAGGATTGAGGCAGTACAAGCCATGACGTCAAAAGCTACCCATGCGTCACACAGTTCGTCACTTAGGTGTTAAATAATAGGTGGAATACCTTAATGAAGAATGTACTCACCTATCTACACTTATAGCAGTAAGGTTAAGGATTGAGGCAGTACAAGCCATGACGTCAAAAGCTACCCATGCGTCACACAGTTCGTCACTTAGGTGTTAAATAATAGGTGGAATACCTTAATGAAGAATGTACTCACCTATCTTCACTTATAGCAGTAAGGTTAAGGATTGAGGCAGTACAAGCCATGACGTCAAAAGCTACCCATGCGTCACACAGTTCGTCACTTAGGTGTTAAATAATGGGTGGAATACCTTAATGAAGAATGTACTCACCTATCTACACTTATAGCAGTAAGGTTAAGGATTGAGGCAGTACACGCCATGACGTCGAAAGCGACCCATGCGTCACACAGTTCGTCACTCAGACTCCAATACTTCGTCACCTGAAATTATAAACGCGAATATTTGAAAAGATAAGTCCATTTAAAGGTAACACAATTTTAGGTTTGTCCAAATTCAAAGATGCATGTGATATTTTCAAATGAATTAACTTTCGCACTTTTTGGTCTTTCTGGGAAGAAAATTCTGTGTGAATTTCACACAATGCTTTCTAAAGCCAATATAAAAGGGAGTCAAAAAGAGTCATCTGTGGTAATGAATTAATCCTTTACCAGACGGCAAAATGTTAGACTAGTCCAACGTTAAAGATGTTGCAGAAGACAATTTCAATTGAAGGAAATATGGTTGTCTTTCTGGGTAGCTGGTGTCTGGGTTGCTCAAATAAGAACCCACATTTTTTCTTTTAACCAAATGCACTATTTCTTTTGCGTGTCAGTATAGAATGCTCAGAATAAGTTTATAAATTAAACTGTCTCAAAATAATTCCATGGTTTTGGAAGACAATTTGTTCTCCCCAATTAGTTATTTAATTATATATTTCATGTCATATTGACTCTATCAGACATTCGGTAATAATTATGACATTTCCACGTTTCTGTAGACAAAAACAAAACAAAAAACATGCATTCCTTTATTCGAGACTTCTACCTAATCATGATCGATGTTAACTTGATTAATCTTGTCCCAAACAAGACATGAATTCGACGTCCCTAATAAAAGAGGCTTGGGAAAACATTGAGACCAAAGAAGAAAATGATGATGACCTGCATTTTTCCTTTTGTATCAACATTTTCTGTGCTGTAATGTACACAATTTCATATTCATTTATACCCATTTTATCATATGCAACAGCATTCATAGTGGAACATTCCATGTTTCCGCCGCTGTCGAAAAGGTTAATTAAAGGACTGTCTTTGAGCTTTATTTAACCCTTTCCTACACGACAACATCTTAGGGTCATCCAATTTGAAAGCTGATGCAGTCGACACAATTTATTGTACGAAGTGAAGCAATTTTTCACATTATAACCAAGAAAATATTGAGACAAAAGAAGAAAATGCTGATTATCAGCATTTTCTCCTTTTGTCTCAATGTTTACCCAAGCATTTTCCAATAGGGACGGCAAAATCAGGTCTTGCTTGGGAAAGGATGAAAAGGTGAATCAGGCAGTTTTTTTCGGAAATGCTCGCATTCTTCAAAGACAGACTGTGTAGGTTTTACACATTCGGTGACGTGACTGAGATCCTTATCAATCTACTTTTGTCATCTTCTGAGTAAAAATGCACATCATCAACCTTTACTTATAAAAACACCTCAAAACATCATACTATAATTTGAGCAACGTTTGTCTGTTTGTCTGTTTGTCTGTTTGTCTGTTTGTTCCCCCACTCCTGCCAGGTCCTTGGGTCGATCTTCACCAAACTTGGAGGGAAGGTGGAGGGCGGCCCCGGATATTAGCTTGAGGGGTTCATTTTTTGAAAAGTCAAGGTCATCGAGGTCAAAGGTCAAATTTATCGTTTTTACGGGTTACGGGACGGGATTGCTTAGTTACGGGACGGGATTGCTTACGGGTTACGGGACGGGATTAGGTGGAGTGCAGCCCCAGATAGGTCAATGTCATCGAGGTCAAAGGTCAGCCCCGGATAGGTCAAGGTCATCGAGGTCAAAGGTCAAATTTCGAGACGGGTAAAATTGCTAGTAAGGTAGAATTCCCGTAATGTGGCCATTTTGAAATTCATAAAAACATCGGATAAAATTTTTTTCGACGGCGTCGTTAAGTAGGCCTATCCGAACTTATTCGGGCGTGGTCGTAAACATTCGGCGTTGGAAAGTTCAACCGCCGCATGTTTTTTACGTCGTCCGAATACTTCCGACGTCGCGAGAATCTCATTAGGGATGGACTACCTTAAAAAGACAAACTTGGTCGCTCACGTCAGATATTTCTTTTCTAGGGTATCTAGTGCAACAGAAGACCCTTACATGCTATGATCTTATTGCCAATTCCCAATTCCGGAAGACTTTAACCCATTACCACACAGTGACTCCTTTTGACTCCCCACAATATAATGGCTCTGGAAAACATTGTGGAAAATGAAGAAATTGCTTGTGACAAGCAATTTCTTCATTTCCCACAATATTTGCTACACAAAAAGACTAAAAATTGAAAGAAATCATTCAGTTTGAATTGTCGTCTGCAACACCTTTTGAATTTGGACCAGTCTAATTTTTTGTCGTTTGGTAAAGGGTTAAGCAGGTCCGTAGGAACGGGGGGGGCTAGGGGGGGGGGGGGGGCTAAGTCCCCCAAATGTTGGCCAAAAATGCCGAATTTGCTTAATTTTACACTGAAAATTTTGGGAAAATCCAAATTAGCCCCCCCCCCCCAATATTCAAGACAAGGGCTTTAGCCCCCCCCCCCCCCCCAATATGAAATTGCTTCCTACGGGCCTGATTAAGTGCATGCACGAGCTTAGACTGGTTACAACTCCTATTATAACTTTGTTTTTACTAAAGGTAAACACAAAGTATACCTAGTTTCATGGGCGGTAATAAGTCTTAGCTAAACGTGACAGGGTCTTATGAAAAAATCTGCATTTTCATTTATTGTCAATCTTTTAAATTTTGACAACGATGTTATTTCGTTGGATATGTTAGAGAAAAACCTCTGAAAATTGCTGAAATTACAATCTAGGAGGAGCCAACGAAGCCATGATATATCCAAGAAATAAATCATGTCCTACCATATCATTTATTTAACCAGGGTCCTGGGGTAGGTAGCACAAGAAATAATGGAGTAACTCCCGTCAACATTTTGCTTCCAGGTCGCTGTCATAGAAAATGGTCAAAGAAATTGTTGTATGTGCATGCAGATGGCTGTTGGGGGTGTTAAACAATAGTTTCTTTGATAATTTAGTATTTCTGCATCTGCTCTTTGGCTGTATATTATATTTTTTAATTATTTGCAGGACTACTTTCTGCAGCACTACCCAAAAATGGGCATGTAGTTTGGCCGAATACAGCCATTCTAAAGTGAAAGTATATGGTGGTCCTGTTCTATGTTGGATATTTTTAGCTTTTCCTTCTTAACCTATACTGAAACAACATTGAAAAGGAAGTGCAGAGGCAGCAGTTCAAGCAACCCAAGCCACAAATGTGGAAGTTGCTGTGAAGTTGACCATGTTTACATAAGCTAAAAAGGGACAATTTATACCGTGGTCTTACCTTATACCTCGTGGACTGTTACCAAATTACACACTTTAAGGCTAATCCAAATTCAAAGATGTTGTAGACGACAATCTCAAGTGAATGAAACTACATATTTTGGTCTTTTTTTGGTAGAAAACGTTGTGGGATCTGCAGAAATTGCTTGTCACAGATAATTTCTGCGTTTCCACGGTGTTTTCCAAAGCCTTTACGTTGTGGGGCGTCATAAAGCATTACTTACCTGCGATATCGTAGCCATAAACTTGATGGTGGGTATTGGTTTGTAACCCAGGTAAAAATCTAGAAAGGTATTGGTTACATTCTTGCAACTAGGCATCACTGTTCGAGAATTGGTTAAATACGTTGACTATATTTATAGCTTTTTTATTCATTCAAATAAGTACGTAGTACAGAATTAATGAAATGAGAAAGAACATGCGGATAATGATTTTTTACCCCTCTCCCAAAAAAAAAAACCTGGTTTTGACGACCCTTATAGAAAAGGCTTGGGAAAACATTGAAACAAAAGAAGAAACTGCTGATAACCAGCAGTTTCTCCTTTTGTCTCAATATTTTCTGTGCCATATTTTACACAAATCATATCTTTAATAACATCCATTTTGTCATTTGTGGCAGTTTTTGAAGTAGATCACCCTAAAATTTTGCCGTTTGGGAAAGGGTTACTAACTCTGATTCCTCGAGGAGCGTGACTACGTATAATCCAAGAGGAGTACATCATTACGTTTTATTTTCTACATGTGACATTAGATTATCGCCGCATTTCTTCAAAAACCTCGTAACTACAGCTTGTTAAAGCTGTAGTTACGAGGTTTTTGGATGAAATGAGCATTATGTCGAATGAAAATTCAAAAATCTACTAACCACAGCTTGTTTAAAGCTGTAGTTACGAGGTTTTTGGATGAAATGCAGCGTCATTTCGAATGAAACAATATGAGAGGTTTCCCTAACCGCATTCCAATCATGGAATGACGGATAAAAACTTGTTTTGTCTTATCCTCCGGAGTTTAGTGGAGATATCTCTTTAATTAGAGATCGTCTATACGAAAATCCTCATCAGGAAAAAGTCACTGCTTTTTTCTAAAACATCGTAACTACAGCTTTAATCAAGCTGTAGATACGAGGTTTTGTAAGAGAATCAGAGTTTTGTTTCTAGGAATTCCTAAAATGATAATAGAAAAAAGTCCTTTTGGATTGTCTTGTAAGAAATGAAAAGCGACGCATGCTTCTATTTAAAAGTCATAATGCATCATACATAATGAATTATTTATGCACGTTTGTCTTTTAAATCTAGACCTATAAGGTATCGTTTACATTTCGCTTGTTTCTATTTTAAAGCTATAATGTCTCGTAGACATATTTTATTTTTCATTTGCAATCTACAATGTATCGTAGATAGTTACGCATGTTTCTATTTCAAAGTTATAACGTATCGCACATATTTACGCATGTTTTTATTTCAAAAGCGATAATGTATCGTGTATATTTATGTATGCTTCTATTTTAAAGCTAAAATATATTGTACATATTCACGCATGTTTCTATTTCAAAGCTATAATGTATCGCACATATTTACGCATGTTTCTATTGTAAAAGCGACAATGTATCATGTATATTCATGCATGCTTCTATTTTAAAGCTAAAATATATTGTACATATTCACGCATGTTTCTATTTTAAAGCTGTAATGTATCGTACACATTTACTCACGGCTACAATGTATAGTACCAATTTTGCTTGTTTACAAAATACTTATCTTGGTTGAGATTTCAAGATGATAGAAATACACGGAAGTATCACGTATAACATGTGACTATGAATTCGTTAACGATCGGTAAGAATACACTTTAATTAACATTTCATACAGATACTAATATTTCCTATACAGACAGACCCACCAAGTACCCGACTTGATCTTGGAAAAAAGGGGAGATAAATGTTAACGGAAATACAGCAATTTTAGACTGGTTTTGCCAAGTTTCTTTTCTGTTTGGAAGTTAACACAGCTTTTGTTGTGGAAAGGAATAAAAGCTTTACTTTCTTAGTTTCTAGGTTTGTCGAACTAATGGAGTTAAAACTTCAACAATTCCCAAGTTGAAAATGAAATGGCACATTACATACACTTAGAAAACAAATAAACATGCTAAGAAGGAGAGGCATTCGAAAGACTCAAAATTAACACTTTCACAACAAGCTCAGATTTTGAGGTGTCTAGTGAACGGAAGAAAATTTTGATCATCATATCCATTAGCCCTCTCCAGATTTTTTCACATAATTATAAAAATTAATAATAAATCCAAAATATTAAAAGAAAAACGATTTTAAGCCCTTGTCACAATCGATTCTTCTCTTTATTTTTTTCAAATATGCGATTTTTTTTTATTTTTAATCATTTCTCAGTGTAAAGGAACATGTCTCAAACATGAATGCGATCGTGTACATATATTTCGTCTATGAACAGGGTATCTAGTAATTCAAGGTAAGATTCTGAGTAAACTTTGTCCATGGGAATATTTAGGCTGTTAGCTAGTACATAATGCCTAACAGAATATGGCGTGCAACTGTACTGTTATTAGTTATATATAATGTTCGTCATGGTAATCCACGAATTAATGGTATTTCCAAATATTTTTTTTTTCAAAATGGGTTTTCCTTACCAAAACTCTATGACAAAAACATGATAGCATAGTTTTTCGATGACCTTCAAATGTTTTAGCATAGTACGTAACGAGGCTCGACATAGACATATTACCAAGGACGGAGACTGCCTTAATTCTAGTTGCTCGGACACTGGTCAGTATAGTTGGACATTGTGATTTATCTGCTGTCAAACAGCTACTTAATCTGACCCGTTAGGGTAAATATTTACTATCTCCAGGGACCAGTTGCCATGACAATCACAACCGCACGAGCGGGACACGTTCTATATAATTAAGGGTTCGGGCTTTTTTTCCTCTATGTGAGCGGTTAAATTGTCATCTGATATATAAAATGCATGACTAGAATGCAACATTTAATTGTCGTTTTTCAACAAAAGCCTCGTAACTGCAGCTTGTTTTAAGCTGCAGTTACGAGGGTTTTGTTAAAAAAAAGCTTAATTTATACGGGTGTTTTCTCGTATACTGTGGTAACGAATGACTGTCCATAGTTAACGACTTTGTATCACAATATACATGCTTATTTTCTGATATTGCTCTTTTTTGTCATGAAACCTGTGGTAATAACCAAATACATATATGGACCCATAATCATACCTGTTTAGGTCTCTCACCAGTGCGAATGACTTTAAAAATCGGATTCTATTCAACAAAACACAACTATTACACAAATCTTACAACTTTAACCTGCAACAAATTATTTTCAGTGTTTTTCGGTACTTCGCCAATTTTCGGGATGGACCAATAAAATGTTCTTAATCAAATATTCATTTTTATGGGTATTTCAACATATGTAGAACATTTTAATGGGCGATTTTATTTCAAGTATTTGCATGCTGTTTCATGTAACTATGCTTTTTATAGAGTAGAAAACTGAAAGAACGGTGCTTTTGCATAGTTCATACTAATCCGAGTCTTCTCTGATGAAAATTTGCTCTTTGATATTTGGATGTCGTTAGCGACATCATGTCATTAGCGACATTCAAATATCAAAGACCACCTTTTCCTACAACTGTACGTATGATCCACGATTCATCTCCCAAAATGAACCATATTTACGAAATGAAAATCGAATCTGGACTAATAATATATCCAATTCTGACATTGTCTTGCCTCGGACGGGATCTTGTCATTTTCAGAGCTGAAACAGGTACGTGTAAGGTTAAGATTGCCAATGATCAGCCTAAGAACAGACCCTTTTGCCTTGAATTCAACCGACAACAGTAGTCAGACGACCGCCACCCGCCTGAGACAGATTGCCTAACTTTCTTAAAGGGGCCCATGCTACATGTAGGTTTTTATGCTTCCGAACTATTCAGGAACTCATATTTGTACATGGATAAACAATTTGCAATGCATAAAAAACCTCAATCACGGCGAATAACCACCTTTCCTTTGCTATAGATCAATCCTTTACAAGCGTGTATAGGCCTACACATTCTATTTTTACTTCAAAACGAGACAAGGACAAGGTCAACGACACGCACCTCCGCGGTATTAACACACCGTGCAACCGGCTGTGTCGATGACTGTGACCTTATTTGCGAGGGATACGTGGAAAGTTTTTTTTGTACAAGCACTGAACATTTATACGCGTATTTATCAACTACAGAATACCAAAGATCCTTTCGTTTATTTATAAAAGTAAATTCATTTGACCCAACATGCACATGACATCAGATGCCGCATCTGTCTTCTCAAACTTTCGAGGCAGCCGGTTGTACGGCGTGTTGAATCTCGCTGAGCACAGATGACGTACCTCTGACGTAATTGATTTTTGAAGGTTGGGCAAATTTAACCGTTACAAAACAAAAACAAGGACAAAACAAAACGGACCAGCATGTTATTCATTGACTTGGATTTTAAAACTTAATAAAGCTTGATGAGTGCTTAAGAATGGACATAAGTGATCTACCCCTTCAGGTTGGTAATTTCATACGTTATTTCTGGTCTGTAATTATTGTGCCATTTGCATTTTCGACAGCCTAGCTGGCCCCCTTTAAATCCCGTCTTACTGTGTCTTCCAAAGTTTTACAGACTATCGGAAATTTGGTCACAGTTGTTTAGTAACACCCCACAGTAAAAAATCTCTGTTTTTCTTCATTTTTTGTAACCACAGCTTAAAGGGACATTTCATTCCAATTTCAATTTTTTAAAGTATGTCTTGATGCCAAGATTGGTTATTCTAATGAGTATAAATACTATTAGTTTTTTGAAGTTGTTGCCAATAAGCGAGATACACACATTTAAAGTTGAGACATAATCGATAAATTGCATATAAATCCGAACTGTTGTCCACAACAATTTGGTCAATTTTAACACAAAAAAATAAATTTCTCGTAAACGGCGCAATATTTTGGCTTGAAATTTTCAGAATTTTCATAAGGAAATATGCTCTTTCAGATTAAAATAAAAGTAAAATTTATGACAAAAAATTCTGAAATGTCACTTTAAAGGAAGCTACAGTTGCGATGTTTTGAAAGAAAAGCGACAATTTGTACATGACAAGAGTGAAGAATTACAAGGACAGGAAATCACTAAAGGTATTCCATACATCATTAAATACGAAGCTCAGGATGTCATCCGAAGCAATGGAAATTGACACGGTCATCCCTCGTCGATATCCGGTGGTACTGATGACGCCATGAAATAGACGAGGGTGTACCATCGGTAATTTCTGTCGCCACGGATGACGTCCAGAGATTCACGAAGTGTTTGGTATCTAATTATAAATGGAAAACCTTAAGACTGATACATATAAAGGACACCGCTCTCACGACAGGTCACATATGGCCCCTTGGCTACTGTCCGTACCAATTAATGGACAGATGCTGGAATTCTCTTGAAATGGACATATGGTTTTGGCTACATATCGACGCCATCTTAACAATAGTTAAGCGGAACTTAAGCCCAAAATTGATAACCAAGAGTCAAGCACACAAGACACAGTTCTATCTAATTTAATGTACTATCCAGACGAAAGTTCCAGGGAAAAAGTTAAACTTATGTGTTTGAAGTCTGCATATCCTGTCAAGACTAATACTTATAGAGTCCACCGCTCTCACGACAGGTCACACATGGCCCCCTGGCCACTGTCCGTACCAATAAACGGACAGATACTGGAATTCTCTCGGAATGGACATACGGTTTTGGCTACATGCGATGGCGTCTTAACAAGGGTTTGAATTGACTGACCTGACCTTTGATATCTTTATAACAAAATGTCATGCATTTTGAGTTCACAAGTTCCAGTTTTGTCTAATCTTAAATACTATCTGGACCAATATTCCAGGAATAAGTCGAGAGAGTAAAAGTAAAGTCATGGGTTTAAAGTCTATATATCCTGTCAAGACTAATACTTATAGAGTCCACCACTCTCACGACAGGTCATACATGGCCCCTTGGCTACTGTCCGTACTAATTAACGGACAGATGCTGGAATTCTCTTGGAATGGACATATGACTTTGGCTACATATCGATGTCGTCTGAACAAGGGTTAAACTTGATAACCAAGTGTCATGCACACAAGATCCAGTTCTGTCTAAGTTAACGTACTATCCAGACGAATGTTCCGGAAAAAAGTAAAAGTTAAACTTATGTGTTTGAAGTCTGTACGTATATCCTGTCAAGACTAATACTTATAGAGTCCACCGCTCTCACGAAAGGTCATACATGGCCCCTTGGCTACTGTCCGTACTAATTAATGGACAGATGCTGGAATTCTCTTGTATTGGACATAGGGTTTTGGCTACATGTGATCTTATCAAGGGTTAGAACTCTAAGATTTAATCAGCATTTGTGGAATTGAATTTCATTTAATACGAGCATTTTACAAATGGCAAATCACCACTCACGCACAAATTCGACAGTTTCCAGACGACAAAAAATCTACAGGAAACACTCATTACAGACGACAAAATCATTGTGATCGAACATGGAAAAATATGTTGAAACATAAGAGAAAATTCTAGTCGTTAGAATTTACTTTTCTCCTCAATGATTTATGAAGCCTTTTCTCGTTCAGGACGTCAAAACCAGTTCCTGAGTGGCAAAAGAGATTAAACCGCAGTTTAAAATATGCTTTCTACATTTTGGAAAAATGCAAGGATGGCTGCAAAGGTTACAGTAATATTCGTTTTCGGGTATTTTTTGTCTTCTTTTCATTCAGACAATTCGTCTACTAATCTTCCAAACTGGTCTTCTGACATAACATTTTAACGTTAGAAATATACATATTATAGTGCTCACCGAGTTAAGGTAGTCCACCCCTAATGAGATTCGCACGACGTCGGGATTATTCGGGCGCGATCGAAAACATTCGGCGGTGAACTCTCCACCGCCGAATGTTTACGAGTAGGTTCGGATACGTAATGACGACGTTCGAAAAAGTCGGTGTTTTATGAATCTCAAAATGGCGACATTACGGTTATTCTTCCTTAAATGGAGAGAAGTACACGGATCAAGATTTATATGTTTCTTCGTGATTAGATGACACATACTCGCCAAACTTATTTTTGTTTTCATGCGTAAAAACACATCTTTTTGACCATTTCCACAATCCAATGATTCTATCTCCGCTTTATTCCATGGAATAAAGGCGATGTAGCACCCGTGGCTTGTAGAGATGATTTTCGACAATGCTAGTACAAATGCTAGATTACTTAAAGCTTATAAATTGTATTCATATTTATAATCTCACTTTACCAGCATAACAACTTTGCATAAGAATTTTAGTGTTTAGTGATCACGATTACATTTAGCGTTCTCTGTTTTTATTCCCTTTGCTATCTCTCATTCAAGCTTGAGCAACAAAAGTAACAAAAATACAAAACGAAAAACCGAAGGCTTATCACAAAACAATTGTAAGCACACACAATTCTCTATTCACATACAATAGTTTTGCATTAAAGCCCCCGAAATGAAAAAGGCCCTACATCTAACCAGTTGATTGAGCTAATGAGATCTTAAACACATTACTTGAGGATCATTTACAAATACAGGAGAAAAACGCGAGCAAATCAATCTCCGCTCTCTAATCGGTGGGCCATTGAAGACAATTTGATCAGTGGTCACCCTTGGACTATATAACCAAATTAGCGTGATCGTGGTTAAGGAATATAATGACGTTGGTCACGTTCGAAAATGTCGTAACTACAGCTTATTCAAGCTGTAGTTACGACATTTTTGAACGTGACCAACGATGGAATACAGCGCGGGAATAGAGAATTTGTACTTTACAGCACTACTGTGCCCGATTGTATAAACTTTGAATAATGTTAACAAACTGGTGAAATCTCTGTTTTTGGTTAAATATTTGGAGAAGTTCACCAAAAATAGATGTAGTTACGCCAATTTTGAATCTAGACGACGATACGACGATATAAAGCAAGCAAACCCTACTCCATCATGTATTTACAAAGCGTTTCTATAGAAACGTTATCCGGAAATGTTTCTCGACTGAATGGTAAGAGGACAAAGGTCACAGAGAAGGAACTTAATCTGCAAATTGTTGTCATTTTGTTCGGTTGTACATATTCGTTTGAAATGCGGCTCGATCAGTTTTCAATCTAAACATGGCGAAAGGGACTCTTCACGGGACGAGCCGAATGGCAAACAAACAGCATTAGGCTAGACTCGAACAAATCCACTCTAGATTTTAAATGAAGTCTATCTGGTATTTTGGAATTAGAATATATTATGTGACCCGCCAACCAAAAAGGGACAATACAATACCAAAAAGACAGAAAAACATATCTGGCCAAGCAGAGGTCAACTAGATGTCGAATTTCGAGAATGAACTAAAATAAAGATCGATTAGCATTCTAGATTCAGACAAGAGCTGTCACTGTAAGATGACAATGCCCCCGACACCGCTTTGATCGTCATAAGGTCAAGGTCATCCAGGGGTCAAGGTCACCAAAGTATGTGCCTACAGAAAGGTAATGTACCAAGGAATGTTGTGGTAAAGTATGAAGCGAATATGTTAAGTAATAAGGAAGTTATGGCCAATGTTAAAGTTTTTGGACGGAATGACGGACGGACAGACAGACAGACAGACGGACGGACGGACGGACAAGTCAAATTTATGATGCCTCCCTATCGGGGGCATAAAAATGGTCCTTAAAGCGAAAAAATCTACCCTGGGCACTACTCAGCGCACTCTGTGCAGACTGAATATGGTCCGTACCACCCAGATGGTGCTTTTTAAGGTGTACAGTCATATATCATTTTTGAAACCTGTCATTACCCTACATAATAAACGACTGGCTTTGTATTGACCAAATAGCAGACTCGATTCCAAGGGCTAAGATGGTCCAAACTGCGGTTATGTAAAAGCAATCCTGATTGGGGGAGACCACTGCGAAAGAGATTGAGGCTGGTCATGAACGGCGAGAAACATTCACGGAAAGACCAATTACCGTCCTTTCGAGAGACGATTTTAATAATTTTCGTGGCAAATTCACACAATTACTTCGATAAAGACTATCTTGCATTGTATCAAATGGACTCCCAATAGACCTCCTATAATTACAGAAACAACCAAATTTTCCTACGTAATGTAATCTGGAATGACAGAACTAATGTGAGATCGGCACGTGATGGTTTCCCCTGGCGATACCAATAATTCTCGACCCCACGTAAAACTGCCCCGTTAATGGGAAAAATATGTAAAAAGTGACAAAATAACCAACATCTACCAAATCTGATGAAAAAAACAACCACTGTCGTGTTTCTTATTTAATTCATTTTACACCTAAAAGTCAAAATCTGAAATTGTCGATTTTGCCTAGACTTTCCGACTATATTTTGGCATTTTTACTTATCTTATCAACTTTTTACAATAATATCTTTTGTCATATAAACCATTACACTTCTAAATTGGTAATTGTACTCTCACAGCCAATTTAAATGGTCTTTTATACCCAGCATCGCATTTTAAGGATTACAATCCATCGTAAGATAGCAAACACTTCGTGTATCTCGAGCCGCATCCACGGTAACGGATACTGACGAGATACTCCGCCCCCGTCCATTTCCGTTTGCACGGATTACGTCCGGAAATTGTCGAGGGTGTCACTTTGAATTTTTCGGGGCCACGGATGACACCCGAAGATGCCCCAAGTGTTTATTACATCACTAATCAACTTGATTAGCACTGCGTGTATGTGTCTTAAGTTAAACTTTTATGTCAAAGGATCAGTGTGGAAGATTGCTCGACGATTTGTCTGAATGTCAAAAATACAGTTAGGAAAGCATATCATAATAAAGTCATGAGATTGCCGCATGTGAACAGGGACCCGGTCTCAAAGCAGAATCAAAGTACTGAAAGTACTGTTGGGAAGCAAATTTGTTAATAATGTAGGCCTATCTAGAAGTAGAGTACTTTGATTAGGTACTTTGATAATCCATTTGAATACCTTGAATACTTTGATTCTATGCTGGAGTTGTGGAGTCTATTTTTAGCACAACCTTTATGTGTATACTAGTACTAACCAATCAATGGATGCGGTTTCCAGGTACTACCAGTTTTAATTACATAGTATACACATAACAGGTACCAGTCTAATTTATCGTTTGTGTGAATTAGCTATTTATAGCTTTTGGCCTTTGAATATATTTTATAGTTCAGTAAACTTGACTGACCCATTTACAAGGAAGGCCATTGGACTAATCTTTGAACCATAATAAAGCAAATTACTACACCGGTCTTTTCTTCTCTTAGAGACATGATTAATTGATTGTTTCATTTTCAGTCACACAATTCAATATCTATATTTACATGTATAACTTCAGACTTACATATTGAACATTCGAATGACTATTACCTCATTAATCTTTGCTTTTGATAGAACTATTTATAGTGAGGAGGACCGGAAGATGTTGTGTGGTATGCAGAGAATGGTAAAGTGCACAGAAAGGTGGCTGCAAAGAAAAGCAAATTTTGCAAAATTTGCTTCCCAAAAACTAAATGCACTAACTTTTTAGGAAAAAATGCAGTGCACCTCAGTTGTAACGAAATATACAAGGAATCGAACCTTATTAAATTATTCGGTCACTTTTGTGAAGAAACTGCTACAAATGTGACCCGTCTCATTGAAATGGACCTTCTGGTAATACTTACAATTTCCATATAATTTATATGTTGATCTATTATTTTCACTATCTGTTTAACATGTTTATGAACATCCTATATATCTTGTTAAAATGCATTTGTTGTATTGCAACACTATTATGTTTTATTATGCAATTAAAATTTTGAATATAAATATGTACTATATAAATATGGTATTTAATAATAATAATTTGAATTGGTAAGCGCGGAAAATATCGACCCTAATAAGTCTTCCCAGTTCGCTTGTCAGGGGTTCCAGTTGAACGGTGTTGGTATGTCACCGACGTTTTTACCACAATATAACGTTTTCGTGACATGCGTCCATAAGAGCGATCTATGTGACTCTCAGACAACTCCTTTGTTAGAGATAATGACGATCCTTGATTTTATAAAGGATCACTTGCTAAGACTTTAATGTTCTAAATGGAAACCTCCTTTGCAGTAACAAATATAATGTTTAACCATCGGAGCGACACTTTCCAATAATACAAAAACCGTTTCAAAGCAGACAAATACTCCCCTACAGACACATACACACCAACCGGGGGTGGTAGTTACTAGAGCATTTTCAAGAAGAGCTGTAAGTAACTTGTAGGTCAATTGCGACCTTGACCTTGACTCACATGTGTCAAAAACAATAGGGCACCTCTTTGGTTAAAGGGCATCAATAGTGTTAAGTTACATGGTGCTAGATTAAACATTCTGTTAAACTAAGTACAATTGTGACCTTGACATTTGATCTACTTGACTCAAAAACAATATGATGGTTGGTCTAAGGAATCAACTGCGTAAATTTGCATGGTCCTAGGTCAAACGATTCTTGGGTTAATACTAGGAATAGGTAAAATTCCTATAGCGGATGGATGGACGGTCGGACGTGCGGACAATTGGCAAATAGGCATGGTGATAACAGAGGCAGCAGTGAATTACTGAGTTGTCGATTCTGCGACTTCACGCCTTGCATTAATCCGATAACTGGGACAACAAAACCAATGGAAAAATCAATGAAACAAACACTCTCATTTTAATTAGCGTACAAATGAAATTTAGACAGTTTCTCGTGTAAGGTCAAAGCTCTATGGAGACAACTCAACTACGTTCTATCCAAAATTAGAAAGCATTCATTTTCAATTTTTTCACAAAAATAGAAATGATATGCCTTCACACAATATTGTGTTTCTTGAGTTTATAATCTTTCGATTTAAGACTTCTAAAGGACACAGACAAGACAATGTACTGAATGTAGGCATCGGAATGTAATTGCTCTTAAATTTTGGCGTGGTGGAGTCATTGTTGTCCATTGCTGTTCCATGTATACTTAGGAATCATTTCTCTAATTTTGATGTTCATGATCTGTTATCTTTTATAGGCTTGAATCGGCCTTTTTTCTACTACAGATGTTGAAATATGTCTTGTTTTGGAAAGGATATAATCCCTTCAATTCTGAAGCATGAAAATATAACTTTCTTGGGGGAAAACGTTGTGGGAAATGTAGAAATTGGTTGTCATAATTTCCACAATAGTTCCGTAAACGTTCATCTCGTAATGCATCTTATTCATAAAAAAGCGTCATTGTGTAGGAATTGGTTAACAACTGAAAAATGAGGTCGTCGTATTTCCACAAAAACCTCGCAACTGCAGATTGTTTAAGCAGTTTCGAGATTTTTGTTGAAAAGCAGCGATATAATACTTGTCTTAAAAGGTGTCGTATATCAAGGGTTGGAAAAGCCATTTGAGCGCGTAAAAATCTAGATACTATCTATATTTTCTCCTGTAAAAATCTATTTGCATGTGAAATTTCAACAATTAGGGAGGAACTCATTTTTCAATCTGCTTTCTCCTTCCTGCTGTATTTAATCTTGTTCTCGCTCAAATCAATAATTAAAACATTAAACACGGGTCTCATAGCGATCATTAAATAGGTTTACCCGCGTTTTTAAACTCTGCTAATGTAGATTTCGGCAGTTTCTCACCAAAACTATCTTTGACACAGAATACATTTCGGTATTTTACACATGAATACATTTTTATAAACCATTGATCTTTCGATCGAAAGACATGATCATATCGTGCAATATTTCTCGATATTTAAAAAACTCATTTTCTTTTTACTGACCTACCTTTAGTTTTTTTGTGTTTTTTTTTGTAGTAAAGATCCTCAAGATCCTGTTCTGTCTCATTTTATAAAGTATCTAGACAAAATTTACTGGAATGAGTTTAAGAGTAAAAGTTAAACTTATGGGTTGAAAGTATATATTATAACATATATAAAAGGACAACGCTCTCACCAAATGTCACATAATTATGGGATCTTGGCTACTGTTCGTGGACAATTAATGGATTTTGGGCGTCATTCGTAGCAACAGAAATTGGATAAGGCATGCATTCGTTATTTCCGTTGCCACGGATGACGCCCAAAGATTCACGATGTGTTTGGTATATAATGATGAATGGAAAACCTTAAGACTGATACATATATGTACAGAGCACACCGCTCTCACGACAGGTGAAACATGGCCCCTTGGCTACTGTCCGTACCAGTTAATGGAATTCTCTAGGAATGGGCGTATGGTTTTGTCTACTTGTCAATGTCGTCTTAACAAGGGTTACAATTCTAAGATTTAATCAGCATTTATCGAATTGAATTTCAATTGATACAAGCACTTTACAAATGGCAAATCACTAGTCATGCAAAATGCTATCTTTGCCAGAAGACAAAATTAACCCAAGGCATTGTAGTAACAGACGAAAAGGTCATTGTTGTCAAAAACGCAAAAGTTTGATTGGGTGATAAAAAAACATTGAGACAAAAGGGAAATTTTGGTTTTCTTAGCTTTTTATTGTCCTCACAAGGATGGGTGGAGATTTTTGTCTCTTTCAGTGCGTCTAAAGCAGGTATTCGGTCAGAAAGTATTCAATGGTGGATTTAAAACGAGCTTTAAACAATTTAGATAAAACCCAGGAATAATTTAGAAATATAATGGTTTATATGACAAACGATATTATTGTAAAAAGATGATAAGATAAGTAAAAACGCCAAAATATAGACGGAAAGTATAGGCAAAAACGACATTTTCAGATTTTGACTTTTAGGTGTAAAATGAATTAAACAAGAGGGCCAAGATGGCCCTGCATCGCTCACCTGAGAGGACTTTGAGATAAACATCTTGAAATCTTCAAACTCCCATGACCCACTTTTTACATGACCTACATATTATCATTAAGATAAACATTCTGAACAATTTTCACTATGAGTAAATATTTAGGTTCTTAGAGCAAAAACAAGATTTGACCTTTTGACCTAGTTTTAAACCTAACATTAGCCACTTTCTACATGAACCATTTATCATCAAGATAAGCAATTTTCACAATGATGAATAAATATTTTGATATTTTAGAGCAAAAAATAACATTTGACCTATATTTTGACCTCCCATGGCCCACTTTATACATGCCCAAGATATTGTCAAAATAAACATTCTGAATTTTTACAATGATTGAGTAAATGTTTCGGTTCGTAGAGGAAAAACAAGATTTGACCTAGTGACCTAGTTTCTGACCTCACATGGCCCCCTTTTTACATTGACCAGATATCATCAAGATAAATATTCTGAACAATTTTCACCATGATAAAGTAAATATTTTGGTTCCTAGGGCAAAAACAAGATTTGACCTAGTGACCTAGTTTCAGACCTCGCATGACCCACTTTTCACATCACCAAGATATCATCGAGATAAACATTCTGAACAGTTTTCACAATGATAAAGTAAATATTTTGGTTCTTAGAGCAAAAACAAGATTTGACCTAGTGACCCAGTTTCAGACCTCACATGACCCACTTTTCACATCACCATGATATCATCGAGATAAACATTCTGAACAATTTTCACAATGATAAAGTAAATATTTTGGTTCTTAGAGCAAAAACAAAATTTGACCTAGTGACCTAGTTTTTAACCTCAAATGACCTGTTATTCATATCACCAAGATATCGCCAAGATAAACATTCTGAATTTTCAGAATGATTGAGTAAATATTTTGATTCTAAGAGGAAAACAAGAATTGACCTAGTGACCTAGTTTCTGACCTCACATGACCCACTTTTAAAATGACCAAAATTTCGTCAAGATAAACATTCTGAACAATTTTCACAATGTTTGAGTATATGTTTCCGTTCTTAAAGAAAAAACAAGATTTGACCCAATGACCTAGTTTTTGACCTTACATGACCCACACTTTCAACATTACCTAGATATCAAGATAAGTATTTAGGATAGTTTTGACAAAGTTTTAGGGCAATATTGGCATCTCTAGAGCAGAAGGAAGGATTCTGTAATATTTGACCTTGTGACCTAGTTTTTGACCTTGCATGACCCATCTTTGACCATGACCAAGATATCATCAAGATAAACATTTAGGACAATTTTGACAAAGTTTAGACAACAATTGGCACTTCCAGAGGAGAAGGGAGGATTTTACAAGATTTGGCCTCGTGACCTAGCTTACGACCTGGCATGAACTACTTCTTGACATTACCTAGATATCATCAAGATAAACATTCAGGACAATTTTGAGAAAGTTTGGGCCCAAACTGGCATGTCCGGGCCAAAATGAAGGATTTTAAAAGATTTGACCTTGTGACCTAGACTTTGACCTTGTATGACCCACTTTTCATCATTCGATAGATATAATCGAGATAAACATTGAGGACAATTTCGACAAAGTTTGGACAAGAATTGGCACTTCCAGAGCAAAATAAAGGATTTTGTAAGATTTGACCTCTTGACCTACTTAATGACCTAGCATGACCCACTTCTTGACTTAACCTTGATATCATCAAAATAAACATTCATGACAAATTCTACAAAGTTTTGACCAAAATTAGCACTTCCAGTGTAAAAAGATGGATTTTACAATATTTGACCTAGTGACCTAGTTATTGACCTGGCTTAACCTATTTTTTATCATGACCTAAATATCATCAAGACAAATATTCTGATCAATTTTCACAACGATTGAGCATTAAATGTGGCCCCTAGAGCAGAAAGAAGATTTGACCTAGTGACCTACTTTTTGACCCCATTATGGCCCTGATTCAAATTCTTTGAAGTATTTTGAAAAAGCATGACCCATAGATCATATGTGTGAAATATGATTGAATTCTACCAAGTACTTTAGGAGGAGAAGATTTTTTTGTGAAAAGTTGACGGATGGACAGATGGACAGATAGACAGTTAGACAGATAGACGCCGGACAACAGACTGATCACAATACCTCACCTTGAGCACTTTGTGCTCAGGTGAGCTAATAAAAAACACAACAGTGGTTGTTTTTTCCATCAGATTTGGTAGAGGTTGGTTACTTTGTCACTTTTTACATATTTTTCCCATTAACGGGGCAGTTTTACGTGGGGTCGAGAATTATTGGTATCGCCAGGGGAAGCCATCACGTGACGATCTCACATTAGTTCTGTCATTCCAGATTACATTACGTAGGAAAATTTGGTTGTTTCTGTAATTATAGGAGGTCTATTGGGAGTCCATTTGATACAATGCAAGACAGTCTTTATCTAAGTAATTGTGTGAATTTGCTACGAAAATTATTAAAATATTCTCTCATAAAGACGGGTTGTGAGCTTCTCGTGAATGATTCGCATCCTTCATGACCCACCCAGCCATTGGCACCGAATTTGCTATTGGGTAAATACCGAGCCATTTAGCTATTGTGTGGAATGCACAGACTGACCCAGTCAGAAATTTTTCATACTATTTTCTGAATCTAGAATTTTAATCGATTTTTATTGAAGTTCATTCTCGAAGTTCGATATCTAGTCTTCCTCTGCTTTAGCAGATCTGTTTTCCTTCCTTTTTAGCGAGCCTGGACTTTATGTCTGGTGAGCTAATGTCACATCCCTAGTATCGGCATCGGCGTCGCGTCCCGTCCCGTCGCGTCTTCACTTGAAAAACTTTAACCTGGTCTTTATCTCAGGCACTATTAGAGATACAGCTTTGATATTTCACACATGGATACTTCTCGACAAGACCTTTCATTTGAGACCATGACCTTTGACCTAGTGACCTTGGAGTTTGACCTACTTTTACAAAACTTTAACCTGGCCTATATCTCATGCACTATTATAGAGAGTGCCTTGATATTTCACACATGGATACCTCCTGCCAATACCTTTCATTTGTGACCATGACCCTTGGCCTTGTGACCTTGACCTTGGAGTTTGACCTACTTTTGAAAAATAAGCTGTTTTTGTGACAAGCTCCCGTATAGGCAAGCTATGTTGTCCGCGGACAACTCTTGTTATTGTTGTATTGTCCCTTTTGTTGCGTTACGGGTCACATATATTTCAATTCAAAAATACCAGATAGCACAGGCGACAATCACGTGACTTTGTTATGATATGTTTTCCTAAGAATCGTCGGTGGGAAATCAAAACCTCGTCACTCAAGCTGTAGTTACGAGGTTTTGACTCCCCACCAATGCGATAACCAGACGGATAGGTTTGAGAGCATTTTTACTCGTACGATGTTACAGATATTAAAATAGATTATTAAGAGGAATAATGACAAGGCAAAAAAGGAAAGATACGTGTGGTTCAAGGTACATGTGGAAAATATACATGTTATAAACAAGTATGGTTTCAAGGCGTTATATATTAAAGGTACAAAAATGAATGCACAATACCGTAAAATATTGAAAGAAAAGGACCAATGTCTTATTTTTTTTCTCAATCTTATAAAAAACCCCATGTCTTTTAGGGACTTCAAAACCCAGGACCTTTTCTGTAAAAGTGTTATGTTGAAAACAAGTCGTAAAAGGCAGGTCGTTCAGGACTTGATCGATACTCAGTGAGGAGAGTGCTTTGATTTTCGAGTCCTTATGAGGTCATTTTCCCCCAATTATCGTAAAATGTAGAATAAACCTACATTCAAAGCTGGGCTACACAGACTTGCATCTCTTAAACGCTTTCTACAGCGAACATTAAACTATAGCGCTTTAGGTAGTCCATTCCCAATGAGATTCACGCGACGTTGTCAAGAATTATTCAGGCGACGTCGTAAACATTCGGCGGCGGAACGTTCCACCGCCGAACGTTTACGACGTCGACCAAATGAGTTCGGATACGTAACGAATATTACCGATGTCACACGAAAAAATCTAACGTCACCCGAATTACTTTAGGAAAGGACTACATTAATTAACCCTTTCCCAAACAAGACCTGGTTTTGGCGTCCCTTTTAGGAAACGCTTTGGAAAACATTGAAACAAAAGATGAAACTACTGATAACCAGCAGTTTCTCCTTTTGTCTCAATGTTTTCTGTGCTATATTGTTCACAAATTCCTTCCTTTTTGGCATCAATTTTGATGTTTACAGAAGCTTTTGAATTTGAACACCCTTAAATTTTGTTGTTTGGAAAAGGGCTAAAGGAAGATCCATATACTGCTGTACCTAATGACTGATAATGATAAAGTAATACAATTAACGAAATTGTTTTATTCATTTACATTTAATTTTATACAACATATACAGAGAGACAATAAAATGCGTTTGTGAAGCACGAATGCCTCCGATGGCAATGTTAAAGTGACATAACTTTTACTTTTATTCTATCTGAAAGAGCATCCTTTCTTATGGAAATTCTGAAAATTTCAAGTCAAAATATTGAACCGTTTACGAGAAATATATATTTTTGTGCTAAAATTAGACCAATTGTTGTGGACAACAGTTCAGATTTATATAGAATTCGTCATTTCTGTCTCAACTTTAAAGGCACATTTTCGCTTATAAATAACAACTTCAAAAAACTGATAGCATTTCTACGCATTAGAATAAACAATCTTTGCATCAAGACATACTTTTGAAAAATGAAATAAATGTGAAATGTCACTTTAAGTTTTCATGCTAAATTTTCATGTTAAGTTTTAATGTAAAGGGTTGATAAGGGTAAATGAATGTCATTGAGGAAGGTCATTGTGCATGAAACAGATAAAATTTCACTGAAAGAAGCGTACATACCAAATTTGAGTTTTGTATGTCAAATACTTTTGGATAATAAACCAATGTTAAGTTTTCGGACAGAAAGCAGACGGACAGACACACGGACAGACAGACGGACACGAGTAAAACAATATGCCCCCGATCTCTCGATAAGTGGGTATAAAAATATTTGGGTGGGAAAAACGACTTCTATGTGTTCGTGATCACCTTAAAGTCTAAAATATCCTATTCAACTTACAAAGTGTAGAAGCAGCATTTATTTTTTTTATCTAAAACACATATAGTAGACGAGAATTGACCTGGCAGAGCACTCCATTCGATTAGCATGGGCTGCTCTGCCAGGTCATTTATCGTGACTGTCAGCAAAGTAACTATACATTTAAATAAACAATGTTCTCTCACAGCTTAATATGCATTTATAAACGATTCAAAATCTTTTACTAATGAGGGAATAGGTCTGTAACGAATAATAGGGGAGACAGGATGTTTATGTGACTATTTCTAGTAACAACTTATACATATTCATACATGTCCACCCTAAGATAAACCAAAATATTTGTATCGATTCTCGTTTAACTTTGAACGTATAAAACAACAGCTCTTAAACAGACAAATAAATAACCAATGAGGGGGTTTAAAGCTAGCTTGCATCCAAAGAATCACTGGAGTTCTTAGAAGAGTCCAAAGTGGTCCAATATCGTTAAATTGATTCCAAGATTGATGTCTGGGTTGATTTATAAAGATAAATCTTAAAGCCAGATAATTTCACCAAAAAGGATTAAGAAAATGGACAAGATCAAATAAATGATACATGTTTTCCCCAAAATTAAATCGTATTCAAATAGCAAATGGAAAATGGGCAATTACGTATGGGGATCGATAGACTTCGACAGTAATAAGAAGTTAAAGACCAATTGTGTCCCCAATAAAACATCCCTAACCTGATTTATAGAATATTCGTGTAGAACTTGAACACTACAAACAATTTTCTGTAAACTTGAGGGAAGTATATTGCTGCTTTTTCATCGAAAAACTCGTAACTGCAGCTTGAAACAAGCTGCAGTTACGAAGTTTTTCTATGAAAAGCAGCAATATTTTACCGCCAAATATTGACACACCATTCTGGGTGTACACTTGGGTATTCGGGTCAACAAAATTGTCGTAACATCTTTAATCTGCAAACTATATCTGATTATCTCTACGAACAATCAATTATGAACATTATCTTAAATTGCTAGAGCAAACATGATTTTATACATGTGTGTACAATAGTTGTATGACTATTTGGAATACATGTAGATTGAAAATGAAAACAAAAAACATTCAAATTCTGACTATTTGTTCCATATCGTCGTTGTAAATGCAAAACCTCGTATCTCGGTTTTGGAAAATTTCAAAGGGGAGGGAAAAAAGTGTAGTAATTTTTCACAAACTGAAATGTCTTACTTGAAATTTGGACATATTGTTCACAAATAATGTGTCAATAATACTGATTAGTCAAAATATCTCAAAACCTGCGAGAATCGTCTACACAGGCCACACAAGTTTGTACTTTGAAAATCGCACCAATCGACATACGAGGTTTTGCATTTACACCGACGATATATTAAAAGGCAAAACATAAATCTCCGTAAATCGCAGAAACGTAATATTGATCGGAGAAAGGCTAAAAGGCTTTATAGTGCCACCCCTATCAAATTTGACTTGTGAGGTACTGTAAGTTTGCCCGCATCTAAACGCTTGCTTCTGGGCGCCTTACATCAATAGCACATGCAATAGATCTACAGAGTGTCCCCCCAAAAAACGGAACCCATTTTTGAAAGTACATTTCTCATGTATCAAGTATTATTTCTCCACCAAATTTACATATACAATAGCAACGACAGTTTTCTGTAAGCAGTTAAAATTTGGTTGAAAAATAATGATTAGTTTGGAAAATATTGGCATTCAAATGAATATACCCGGAAAACCATTTTAACACGATATCGATCTTTTCGTTTTGCACCGCGCGCCTACACTCATTGAATAAATTGACGCTATTCAATTGGTTAATATATTCAATACAATACAAAAATGATTTTGAAACATTGTATTCACAATAGTGCATTTTCATTTCATCTTTTTTGCTAATAGATAAACTGTTCATGTAACTAAAAGGAATACAAACAAATATCCAAGTGCATCACAGACTCATGAATGATAATCATAGGCACTTATTTTATTTCTGACAAACATGCCGGTCACCACTCAATTGAAAAGTATTACGGGTTTCATTTGACCTGACAACTGACCTTTATGCAAAACACAAATAACACAAAATTCACCAAAAAGAATTAAATCATAGTCCACAGAAATGTAAACTATGCAAGAAAATAAGACTGGACTACTTTTAGGAAATATATCAAGCTTGTAATTTATGAAAATAAAAGTTAAAACTGCGTCATGTGAAATGAATCACATAATAATTTGAAATTAATTTAAACAACTACCCTATGGACTCAATTTGGACGTACAGAACGTGTACATATTACAAACAAATATCCAAGTGCATCGCAGACTCATGAATGATAATCATAGGCACTTATTTTATTTCTGACAAACATGCCGGTCACCACTCAATTGAAAAGTATTACGGGTTTCATTTGACCTGACACTGACCTTTATGCAAAACACAAATAACACAAAATTCACCAAAAAGAATTAAATCATAGTCCACAGAAATGTAAACTATGCAAGAAAATAAGACTGGACTACTTTTAGGAAATATATCAAGCTTGTAATTTATGAAAATAAAAGTTAAAACTGCGTCATGTGAAATGAATCACATAATAATTTGAAATTAATTCAAACAACTACCCTATGGACTCAATTTGGACGTACAGAACGTGTACATATTAAATTTTGAGAAAATCGGTACATACACGTACAACGACACAGAATTCAACAGCTGACCGTTAGTGCGCTCTCTCGAACAAACAGGACGCAAAAATCAATATCATGTCAGATCGGTTTTTTAGTGTCATTATTAATTTGCTCATAACTTTTGAACCGATGCATATTTTTAAGTGAAATTTGGAACACAAATGCAAAAATAATGTATCTTCAGTACTGCAAATTCAAAAAATAGATTTTTTGCTTACGCTTTAAAATATTTGACTTTGAATTAGGGTTCCGTTTTTTTGGACACTCTGTATATAAAGCAGTTGGCCTACAGAAGGGAATTAGCACTTAAAGTCATTTTCCTTAGAAACATCGTAACCACAACAGAAGAAGATCTAATACGGATTTTTGATGAAAATCAGCGAAATATATATTTAGTTCAACTCTCTGTATGTACATTTTTTTTATAAATGATAATGGGTTATTGGCGACTAACGATTTTCCAGAACAGCAACTTTCACAACTTAATTCAACCTATTCAACTGCCTATACATATGTAAAAATTTACTTAACAAAAGACCCCTGCCTAAATAAAAGGCACAAGGAATGTACGAGCTTGTGTTCTGCGAGATTATGTTGTCTAATTTGCTAAAATAATAAAATCAAATGTGATACTTTTGTCAATGTATGACCGTTGTTAAATAAAATCGATGTATTCGAATTAAGGTACATCTACATGCAAGAGCATTTATATGAAAAAAGTCGTTCTCTGAGTAGGTGAACGTTTACGTGACACTTATAGATATCGAGGTAGGTTTAATTAAAGGTGTGTCAATAACAATTATGACGTAGTTAACGACGTCAGGTATTTCAAAAATGTCTACGCTGTTCTTGCAGTCTTGTGATTTTTAAATTTGTGTCGGCGATGGTGAAATGTTAATGACATACAAAAAGAAAAAAACTCTTAAATCATATAAAACATTTCCGTGGAATTCGTTTATCTGTGGACCATTTTGCTTAGTCTGAAAATCAAGGCATTTCGAATCTAGATCATTCGTTCACTAATTTTAAAATTCCAAGGACAGATCACATTATAACGAAGGCTATTATTTACAAAAGAAAGTATTTACATTGCGTGCCATAATAAACACTTGCGTAAATACATTAATTTATTTTGTACAAGAAAACCTTTGTTTAAACAGTACATTTAGTGCTGTAACATGCCGATCTTGAGTATATTTACTTTGTAATGTGAGTAGAGAACGATATGAACCAACATAGCACGGTTAATGTTAATATTGATTAATAACCTGACACTTCCAATTATTTGCAGCCCTTTACTGATCTGCTTTAGAGAAACAAAAACAAAACGTTCAGCCTTGCATCTATAACCACGCATTTACTTATAACTTCAGATAGCCATTGAGAAACGTTTACAAATAAACGTTTTACAACCATATAATCATAAGCTCTCCTATTGTCTATCATCATGACTATTACGAGAGATTTTGTCATCCAATGGTTGGCCGTAGATATTACAACAAATGAAGATCCGGAAATATGAGTTTTTTTTAACAAGATTGGGTACAATTTCGAATTCTATTGGGTGAGTACACTACATAATCCTGCTATATTTAGACGAGGCGATAGCCTTTCAAGAGCATACGTCAAAAATATTGTTGAACGTCATTATTCATATAGATAGGATTATATTTCATAGCACTCTGTTGTTGTGAAAAGGTTACACAATATCATATTACCGATGTGTTACCGTGTTTACAGACTACTTGACAGAAACTGTATGTTTTTGAACTTAGATGGTACGTAACTTCATCGGATATGCTCATATTAATTACAAACCGAGGGTTACGTACGAATATTAAGTAACTAAAGCTCTGGGCCTATTCAAACTTTAGTGTTCCTTCTACTTTTTGGACCAATGAAATTGCAGTATTTTTTAAAATTTCGTCGCTATATTTCGCATAAACGAGCTATCGGCTAGTTTATGTGACCTCTCTACATAGCCACGCCCCCGTTTCTAATAAACCGTTCGCGAACACTAAGTCAGATAGAGTCTGTACAGTAGATTCTACGTGATATAAACATCACTCTTTGATATGTTGATGTCGCTCATTTACGTAAATGAGCGACATCAACACATCAAAGAGCGAATTTCATCAGAGAAAACTCGGATTACTTGTGCCCATACCAACATACGTCAGTATGATGTCATTTGGACGATCTTTGAATACCGTTTTTGTTTGCCCATCGTAAAAGTATGATGGAACGAATGAAATGCCAGCGCTCGTTCCGGTTAAGCAGTTGTGCGAATGAAATTGAGTTATTTTGCCAGTGGTCGATGTAGGATTTTATGAAGAAACCGGGATTTCCTTGATGCAGGCGTACCGAAGTTTAAATTAAATTGACGTGTTATTTACATACTGTATGTGGTATCATAGCAGTATGAAAGTGTGAAGACATCTTTATCTTATGTCACAATAATGTCACCGCCTTTCATCCAAAACCACGTAACTACAGCTTTAAACGAGCTGTAGTTACGATATTTTTGAAATTAATGTGACATCTTGACACATTCTCGGTTACCTAGTTACACTTGCATCACGGATACCATGGTTACGAGAACACATGCATGTGTTATAGGAAATCGGATATTATCTATCAGAATCGATGAAGAATTTATATAACAGAGAATATATCGTCGCTTTTCTTCGAAAATCTCGTAACTGCATCTTTAAACAAACTGCAGTTACGAGGTTTTTGGAAGAAAAGCGGCGATATAGAAAATGTGCGAACAATCATGACACTGTTTCATAGATCCACTGGTGGTGAACTCGGCCAAAGCAAGGGACGTTTTTCGCTACAACAAGGTATAGATATTTTGCGTTTAAATGTGAGTTTAAAGATTTTTAACTCTAATTGCAATGAATTTGGTCTAAAAATAGACCGGGTTCAGTGGTATATATTGACATACCGTCGATGTTGTTACAAAATCTCGTAACTACGGCTTTATCTAAGCCGTAGTTACGAGATTTTATAACAACACCGACGGAATACATGTTCGCGAAAAACGTCCCTCGCTTTGGCCGAGTTTACCACCAGTGAGATCGTCGACCTAGTGCCAAGAGTCATCGACCCCTATCTAAACTAGAAAGACCTGAAGGTCTTGAGTCGCTCCACAGGCCTGAATTTCTTGTAGATCTAGTTTACTATAAAATTTTTGACAAATTTATCTAAATGCTTAAACTGATATATTTTTAAATTCTTGTGATTCTTAGAGCAGAAAAAAAGTAAAAAGAAGCAATCATGTGGTCAAAGCGAAAAGAAGGTAAATGATTGACCAATAGTTTGGGGATTTTTAGAGTGATGATGAAGTTGAAAACTGTCATTATGCCAAATTCAAGGTCACATATTTCAGTATGTGAGTTAATAATTGTGGTAGACTAAGGGAAGTAACTTTTGATATGAGCAATTAAAAGTTCAGTAAGAGTTGTTTTTCTGTATGAAAATTAATTCAAGAAGTTGCGATTGTACATGCAACATGGTGTTTATGAAAATAAAGAGACATTCTGATCTAAAACTATGATTTTGACTTGATAATTTATGTCTTGAACACCACAATAATCAAGATGAATATTAAACTCGAGCAAGATCTTATGGTCTGTCCAAATTTTGTCAGTATTAGGCTATATATGTGGCCACAAAAGTGAAAAAAGTGTCGAAAAGTGAAATTTTGTCAATTTCTAGGGAGCATTACTCAGATTTTAGCAATGCAATCATCCTGAAAATTGAACAAAAGCAAGATCTTGTTGTCAACAAGATTCTTTCCAAATATCATCTTGATTGGTTAACAATTATGGTTGTTAGAGTGAAAACAAAGTTGAAAATGGCAATTTCGTCAAATTCAAGGGCACATACCGGTAACTCATGATGTAAAATTCCGATAAAGCTGAAAATTAAACCCAGGCAGAATATCATGCTTATATATATTCTGTCCCAAGTTTTGTCTTGATTGGTTCATATTTGTAGATTTGAGAGTAAACATAAGGTCAAAACCAGTTTTTTTGATATTCAAGGGCAGATAACTCAAGTTATTCTGGTTCAATCCAAATTCTTTGGAGGAATCTGAGAGAAGGTCACCCAAGGATCATTCCTGTGAAGTTTGGTTGAAATCCATCCAGTAGTTTCTGAGGAGAAGATTTTTAAAGAAAAAGTTTACGGGCGCACGGACGTCCGGACGGACGGACGGACTCACGACGGACACACCGTCATGACAATAGCCCGCTGGCCTGAAAGGCCAGTGGAGCAAAAATTGACGCATTTTGACGCACCTAACGGGACATGTTTGGAACTCCTTCAGGCAAAAGAAAAAAATGTTTAAAAGACGCATTTTCTCCTTTTGTCAAAATGATTTCTGTGCTTCATTGTAAACACACCTTTCAATATCCATTTTGTCGTCTGCAGTAGCTTTAAAATCCAGATTTATTGAAATTTGTCGTTTGGGAAAGGGTTTTCTCTTTCCAAGCAAGCCCTGAATTTCACTGCCTTACAATATGAACGTTTAGAATCCCTGGGTAAATGAGAAGAAAATGCTGACGTCTCATTTTCCCTCAAAAAATTTAATCGATTAAATTTTAAAAAAGTACACTTTTATGTAACATAATTTCTGCGACAGTATTTAACAGGTCTATGATATTTTTTTAACCCTTTCCCGAACAAGACCTGGTTTTGACGTCTCTAATAGAAATGGCTTGGGAAAACATTGAGACAAAAGAAGAAACTGCTGATAACCAGCAGTTTCTCCTTTTGTCTCAATATTTTCCTTGCTATATCGCACACAAATTCTATCTTTAACAACATCCATTTTGTCATCTGTAGAGACTTTCAGATTGGATCACCCTAAAATTATGTTGTTTGGGAAAGGGTTAAGGAAAAATTGTGATGTTGCTGGTTACCTAAACCACAAGTGAGATTACTCAATATCCATCTGCATATTCATGTTGTAATGGCGCTAGTACTGAGACAATGGTTTAACCCTTTTCCGAACGGTGATATGGGAAATTGATTACTTCTTTAGCCTCATTTTTCAAAGACTTTTCCTTTTATGGAAGTCTTAACCAGACCACGGTTTCTCGAAAAAATTCAAGTACGTTCTCAGACTCAAATCTGAGCATCGTGCTCAAATCACACGAAATCCACGTGAACTTCAATCGAATACCTTCAACGTTGGAGAGTATTCCATTGAAGTTGAGCGTATTCTAATGAGTATGTACTTAAGTTTATTCGAGAAACCGGGGCCAGGTCTGTTTTTTGGAAGGGTGTGTCTTGAAGATTTAACATTTTTCCAAACGGCAAAAAAGTTTATAGGCTACCTATACAAATTGAAAGTCACAACAAACAACACAATTCATGAAGATACAAATAAATAATCAATTTGTGTGAATAGCAGTAATACTAACGATCAGAATTCCCAAGCTTTTTTAAAAATCATTACCACACAATGACTATTTTTGACTCAAAAATAATGGCTTTGGAAAACATTGTGGAAAATGAAGAAATTGCTTGTGACAAGCAATTTCTTCATTTCCCAGAATGTTTTCCGCCCCAAAACACCAAAAAATTTGAATGTCATCCGTGTGAAATTGCTATCTGCAACATCTTTGATATTGGACCAGTCTAAAATTTAGCCGTCTGGTAATGAGTTAAGACGGAGAGGTCAAAGTCAGGTCTTGTTTGGGACAGGGTAACGCCAATGAAGTTAATATGGATTTTGCAGAGTATCGGTAATAGAATAATCCTCTCCCAAACAAGATCTGGTTTTGACTTTCCAAATAAAAGAAGCATGAGAAAGAAATGAGAAAAACTAAGTAAATGCTGATATTGATCTGTATTTTCCACTTTTGTCGCAATATTTTCTAAGTTATATTGTACACAAGTCCTATCTTTATCAACATCAATACTGTCTTTTGTTGCAGTTTTCAAAATAGATGCCATCGTTTGGAAAAGGAATACCTAAGCACATAAGGTCAATTTTGTGACGGTGTAGTTGATTGTTGGTTGAACAAGTGTAATCCGGCGTAAGATTGGTATAATTTGTACGTCAAACAGTCTGGATCTCATCATTAACTGATAGAAGACTGATATAAGACTTAAAACCTTGTGTTGATTCTGTCTAAATTATCTCTACAGTCATTCATTGATTACGCTCTTTTAAAGTTGGAATTGATAAATCCTCGCTTTTCAACAAACACCTCGTAACTGCAGCTTGAAACAAGTTGCAGTTACGAGTTTTTTTGTTGAAAAGTTTCAGAATACTGCTTGATATTTACATACGATTGGTGATAAAATCTAAACAAGACCGGTAACCATCCATTTTTATTTCATTTTTCATTTGGTAATAACATGTACTTTTTATTGACAAAATATGAATAAATTCTATAACTTGAAAGAAAAAAACAACAACCCGAAACTGTAGCATTGCCCCTTAAGGTCAATTTTGTGACGGAGTAGTTGATTGTTGGTTGAACAAGTGTAATCCGGCGTAAGATTGGTATAATTTGTACGTCAAACAGTCTGGATCTCATCATTAACTGATAGAAGACTTAACCTTGTGTGGATTCTATCTAAATCATCTCTACCGTCATTCATTGATTACGCTCTTCTAAAGTTGACATTGATAAATCGTCGTTTTTAAACAAAAAAAAAAACAAAAAAAAAAAAAAAAAAAAAAACCGCGTAACTGCAGCTTCCAACAAGCTGCAGTTACGAGTTTGTTGAAAAGTTGCGGAATACTGCTAGATAATTACGTATGATAGATGAAAAAGTTTAACAAGATTGGTGACCATCCGTTTTTATTTCATTTTTCATTTGGCAAAAACATGTACTTTTTAAAAAACAAAATAAAAATAAATTCATTGACTAGAAAAAACAAGAGGACCATGATGGTCCTATATCGCTCACCTGAACCAAAATGATATAAGCAACACTTTTCTTCATTTCAAAAAATATTTATGACTTTAAGACTGAAAACGAACTTATGGTCAATAACATTGTGAAAATCGAACTCATCCAAGATTTCATCGTGCCCAACATTGTGTCCAAGATTTGTCTTGTTTGATAAATAATTGAAGATTCTGGAGTATAAACAAGGTCGAAAACAGCCGAAAACAGCAATTTTGTCAAATTCAAGGGCACATAACTCTCGACTTTCTAGTCAGATCAGGCTGAAAATCAAACTCATCCGAGATCTTTTGATATCCAACATTGTGTCCAAATTTTGTCTTAATTGATAAATAATAGTAGATTATAGAGTGTAAACAATGTCAAAAACAGCCGAAATCGGCAATGTTATCAAATTCAAGGGCACATAACTCTCCATTTTTTATCAGATTGGACTGAAAATCAAACTTATCCAAGATCTTATGGTCTCAAACATTGTGTTCAAGTTTTGTCTTAATTGATAAATAATAGTAGATTATAGAGTGTAAACAATGTCAAAAAAAGCCGAAATTGGCAATTTTATCAAATTCAAGGGCACATAACTCTCACCTTTCTGGTCAGATCAGACTGAAAATCAAACTCATATGAGATCTCATGGTCTCCAACCTTGTGTCCAAAATTTGTCTTGATTGGTCAAAAATTGTAGATTCTAGAGTGTAAATAAGGTCAAAAACAGTCAAAAACGGCAATTTTGTCAAATTCAAGACCTCATAACTCTCATCTTTCTGATCAGATAAGACTGAAAATCAAACTCATCCCAGATCTTATGATCCCCAATATTGTGTCCAAGTTTTGGATTAATTGATCAATAATTGTAGATTCTAGAGTGTAAACATCGCCAAAAACAGCCAAAAATGACAATTTTGTCAAATTCAAGGGCAAGTAACTCTCAACTTTCTGATCAGATCAGACTGAAAATCATACTCATCCGAGATCTCATGGTCCCAAACATTGTGTCAAAGTTTTGTCTTGATTGATGAATAATTGTAGATTCTAGAGTGTAAACAAGGTCAAAAACAGCCGAAAATGGCAATTTTGTCAAATTCAAGGGCACATAACTCTTGTCTTTCTGGTCAGATTAGACTGAAAATCGAACTCATCCGAGATCTTATGGTCTGCAATGTTATGTCCAAGATTAGTCTTGATTGATCAATAATTGTAGATGCTAGAGTGTAAACAATGTCAAAACTAAGTATTTTTCGCATTCAAGGGCAGATAACTCCTGACTTTCTAGTTCGATCTGACCCATAATCGAACTCATCCGAGATCTTATGGCCATACATGTTTTGACCAAGTTTGGTCAAGATTGGCTTATATTTGTAGATGCTAGAGTGTAAACACGAAATTGTGGACGGACGGACGGACGGACAGACAGACAGACAGACAGACAGACGGACGACGGACAAAAAGTGACCACAATAGCTCACCTTGAGCACTTTGTGCTCAGGTGAGCTAATAATAACACAACTGTAGCATTGCACCTTAAGGTCAATTTTGTGACGTTGTAATTGATTCTTGGTTGAACAAGTTTAATCCGGCGTAAGATTAGTATAATTTGTACGTCAAACAGCCTGGATCTCATCATTAACTGATAGAAGACTTAACCTTGTGTGGATTCTATCTAAATTATCTCTACCGTCCTTCATTGATTACGCTCTTCTAAAGTTGACATTGATAAGTCCTCGCCATTTCAACAATAACCTCGAAACTGCAGCTTAAAATAAGGCTGCATTTACGATGTCTTTGTTGAAAAATTACAGAAAATTGTTTGATAATTACCTACGATTACTGATAAAATTTTAACAAGATCGATGACCATCAATTTCATTTCATTTTTCATTTTGTAATAACATGTACTTTTTATAGACAAAATAAAAATAAATTCTATTACTAGAAAAAATAGAAGCAAAACTGTAGCATTGTCCCTTAATGTCAATTTTGAAACGGTGTAGTTGATTGTTGGTTGAACAAGTGTAATCCGGCGTAAGATTGGTATAATTTGTACGTCAAACAGTCTGGATCTCATCATTAACTGATACAAGACTTAACCTTGTGTGGATTCTGTCTAAATTATCTCTACCGACCTTCATTGATTACGCTCTTCTAAGTTTGATATTGACAAATCGTCGCTTTTCAACAAATACCTCGTAACTGCAGCTTAGAAAAAGATGCAGTTACGAGTTATTTGTTGAAAAGTGACAGAATACTGCAAGATAATTACATATGAATGCTGATAAAATTGTAACAAGATCGATGACCACCATTTTTATTTATTTATTCATTTGGTAATAACATGTGCTCTTTATAGACAATATACAAATAAATTTTATATTAGGACAAAATAACAAAACTGTTGCAGTGCACCTTAATGTCAATTTTGTGACGGTGTATTTGATTGTTGGTTGAACAAGTGTAATCCGGCGTAAGATTGTTATAATTTGTACGTCAAACAGTCTGAATCTCATCATTAACTGATAGAAGACTTAACCTTGTGTGGATTCTGTCTAAATTATCCCTACCGGCCTTCATTCATTACGCTCTTCTTAAGTTGACATTGAGAAATCCTCGCTTTTCAATACAAATCTCCCAGCTACAGCTTAAAACAAGCTGCAGTTACTAGTTGTTTTGTTGAAAAGTTGCAGAAAACTGCTTGATACTTACATACTTTTGCTGATAAAATTTTAACAAGATAGATGACAATCAATTTATGTGTCATTTGGTTATAACGTCGTTTCATAGTGAAAATATAAATAACAGGCCCGTGGGAACAGGGGTAGGGGAAGATATACCCTCCATAAGTTGGCTAAAATGTCGAATTTTCCTTATTTTACACTGAAAATTCAGCAAAAATCAATTTAGCCCCCAATATTTGGACACTGGGGCTTGCACCCCTGCCCCAATATGTTAGAGGGAAAAATATAGCAAAACTATAGCATTGTCCCTTAAGGTCAATTTTGTGACGTTGCAGATGATTGTTGGTTGAACAAGTGTAATCCGGCGTAAGATTGGTATAATTTGTACGTCAAACAGTCTGGATCTCATCATTAACTGATAGAAGACTTAACCTTGTGTGGATTCCGTCTAAATTATCTCTACCGTCCTTCATTGATTTCGCTTTTCTAAAGTTGACATTGATAAATCCTCGCTTTTCGACAAATACTTCGTAACTGCAGCTTAATAAAAGCTGCAGTTACGAGGTTTTTGTTTAAAAGTTATGGAATATTGCTAGATAATTACATACGATTGCTGATAAAATTGTCCCAAAATCGATGACCCTCAATTCTTATATCATCTTTTCATTTGGTTATAACATGTACTTTTTTATATAGACAAAATATAAATAAATTCTATCATTAGGGAAAAATTGCAAAACTGTAGCATTGCCCCTTAAGGTCAATTTTGCGACGCGGTGTAGTTGATTGTTGGTTGAACAAGTGTAATCCGGCGTAAGATTGGTATAATTTGTACGTCAAACAGTCTGGATCTCATCATTAACTGATAGAAGACTTAACCTTGTGTGGATTCTGTCTAAATTAATCCTTACCGTCCTTCATTGATTATGGTCTTCTAAAGTTGACATTGATAAATCGTCGCTTTTCAACAAAAATCTCGTAACTGTAGCTTAAAAAAAGCTGCAATTACGAGGTTTTTGTCGAAAAGTAGCGGAATATTGCTAGATAGTTACACACGATTGCTGATAAAACTTTAACAAGATCGATGACCATCCATTTTTGTGTCATTTTTCATTTGGTAACATAAGTGTACTTTCATAGACAAAATATAAATTTACAGCCCCTAGGAACAGGAGTAAGGGTAGCTATGCACGCCCAAAGTTGACCAAAATGCCAAATTTTCCTTATTTTATACTGAAAATTCAGGGAAATCCAATTTAGCCCCCAATATTTAGACACTAGGGCTTGAGCCGAGCGCCCAATATGTTTTTACGGGAAAAATAGCTAAACTGTAGTATTGTCCCTTAAGGTCAATTTTGTGACGTTGTAGTTGATTGTTGGTTGAACAAGTGTAATCCGGCGTAAGATTGGTATAATTTGTACGTCAAACAGTCTGGATCTCATCATTAACTGATAGAAGACTTAACCTTGTGTGGATTCTGTCTAAATTATCTCTACCGACCTTCATTGATTACGCTCTTCTAAAAGTTGACATTGATAAATCGTCGCTTTTCAACAAAAACCTCGTAACTGCAGCTTAAAAGAAGCTGCAAAAAATACGAGGTTTTTGCTGAAAAGTTACGGGAAAGTGATTTATAATTACTGCTGATAATATTTTAACATGATTGATGACCATCCATTTTTATTTTATTTTTCATTTTGTAATAACATGTACTATTTATACACAAAAAAACAAAAAAATTATATTATTAGAAAAATTAGTAAAACTGTAGAATTGTCCTTTAATGTCAATTTTGTTACGTTGTTGATGATTGTTGGTTGAACAAGTGTAATCCGGCGTAAGATTGGTATAATTTGTACGTCAAACAGTCTGGATCTCATCATTAACTGATAGAAGACTTAACCTTGTGTGGATTCTGTCTAAATTATCTATACCGGCCTTCATTGATTACGCTGTTCTAAAGTTGACATTGATAAATCCTTGCTTTTCAACAAATACCTCGTAACTGCAGCTTGATACAAGCTGCAGTTACGAGGCTTTTGTTGAAAAGTTACGGAATACTGCTTGAAAGTCACATACTGTTGCTGATAAAATTGTAACAAATTCGATGACCATCCATTTTTATTTCAATTTTCATTTTGTAATAACATGTACTATTTATACACAAAAAACAAAAAAATTATATTATTAGAAAAATTAGTAAAACTGTAGAATTGTCCTTTAATGTCAATTTTGTTACGTTGTTGATGATAGTTGGTTGAACAAGTGTAATCCGGCGTAAGATTGGTATAATTTGTACGTCAAACAGTCTGGATCTCATCATTAACTGATAGAAGACTTAACCTTGTGTGGATTCTGTCTAAATTATCTATACCGGCCTTCATTGATTACGCTGTTCTAAAGTTGACATTGATAAATCCTTGCTTTTCAACAAATACCTCGTAACTGCAGCTTGATACAAGCTGCAGTTACGAGGCTTTTGTTGAAAAGTTACGGAATACTGCTTGAAAGTCACATACTGTTGCTGATAAAATTGTAACAAATTCGATGACCATCCATTTTTATTTCAATTTTCATTTTGTAATAACATGTACTATTTATACACAAAAAAACAAAAAAATTATATTATTAGAAAAATTAGTAAAACTGTAGAATTGTCCTTTAATGTCAATTTTGTTACGTTGTTGATGATTGTTGGTTGAACAAGTGTAATCCGGCGTAAGATTGGTATAATTTGTACGTCAAACAGTCTGGATCTCATCATTAACTGATAGAAGACTTAACCTTGTGTGGATTCTGACTAAATTATCTCTACCGGCATTCATTGATTACGCTGTTCTAAAGTTGACATTGATAAATCGTCGCTAATCTCGTAACTGCAGCTTAAATCAAGCTGCAGTTGCGAGGTTTTTGTTGAAAAGCAGTGTTATCTTCTAGTCCTGCATTGCACACGAAAACATTTTCTATGCTAAATAATGCTTACACAGCAGTTTCTAAGTATATACGTGACCTTTGACAGGTGCAAGAGATTGTGCCTTTTTATCTGTAAAGGTATACATCATACAATTGATGATACAATTTTAACAAGATCGATGACCATTCATTTTTATTGCATTTTTCATTTGGTAAAAACATGTACTTTTTATAGACAAAATAAAAATAAATTCATTGACTAGAAAAAAAATATTAAGAAAACTATAGCATTGCCCCTTAAGGTCAATTTTGTGACGGTGCCGGTGATTGGTGGTTGAACAAGTGTAATCCGGCGTAAGATTGGTATAATTTGTACGTCAAACAGTCTGGATCTCATCATTAACTGATAGAAGACTTAACCTTGTGTGGATTCGTCAAACAGTCTGGATCTCATCATTAACTGATAGAAGACTTAACCTTGTGTGGATTCTGTCTAAATTATCTCTACCGTCATTCATTGATTATGCTCTTCTTAAGTTGACATTGATAAATACTGCTAGTTCATTACACTTTTCCAAACAATAGTGTTTCGACGTACCCAAGTGAAAATGATTCGGAAAACATCGAGGCAAAAGAAGAAATGCTGATAATCAGCAGTTACCTCTATTGTCTCAATATTTCGGTGCCTAATTGTACACACATCTTCTCTTAAACTACCATTTTGTCGTCTGCGGTAGGTTTCATATTGGAATAAACAATAATGCCGTTTGGGAAAAGGTTCAACCTTTCTGAAGCGAAATTTACGCGGACCTTACCCAATCTGAAAGAAGTTGTTGCAGACGACAAAATCGGTGTTGATAAAGTGTAGGTCCTATAATATAGCACATGAAATGCCGAGGCAAAAGAAGAAAATGCCGATCATCATATTTCATCTCTGACCGAGAGACCTTCTACTACTAGACATAATTTTAAAATGTTATTCCACAGTAAGTTGTTTCAACACCAAAAAGCCTCTGATCTTGTTTCGACCATTCCTAAACAAAGCCGATTTAGACACGTTGGAATATTAATTAAGGCAAAAGGAAACAATACTGATGATCACCTTTGTCTCATTTTGTCTCGATATTATGTGTTTTGTCTCAATATATTCTGTGGTTTATTGTTCTAAAACCCTTTCTGCGCCATGGTCCATAATGTCGACTGTATTGATCAGCCTTCAAAAAAGTATAAAATGTGCTATCGGAAAGGGTTAAGTAGCATGTTAACAAGATATATATATTGATCGGCTTACAGTTAGATAATGACATCAAATATTATGTCATGTGCTTATTATCACATCCGATATTTGTACGTATAATAACATGTTATATGTTTGATTTATAATTCATACATTTCCTAAGTAGTAACAGAGGAACTTTAGAACATACAGACGCATTCAAAATAATGTTTTAGTGCAAGGTGCTTATTATCATGTCATCTTTGTTTAAAAATACTAACACTGATATTTCCTCAAAGGGGGTGTCTCACGAATAGGAAAAATAACATGGGAGTCTGCCCACGCTCGGAATTTAATGAAATTTGGCGTGAAGTTAGTACACTAGATAACGGTTCATATTCATGCAATGTTTCAAATCGCACATTCCAGAAAACAATTTTCTCGGAATTTTAAATTTTCACCATGAAAAAAGAGGGTACCCTGATTAAAACAGTGTGCAAGCGTTCTGGTTGTTAGTTTCATCGCGTAATTTATTCTAAAAATAATGCCCAGTAGTCCGTGATCCTGTATGAAACAAAAGTATATATAATTATGTACAAAAATATTGTTTTGTATCAACTGATGTAAGGGGTAACCCAAAAATTCATTGTTTTTAAATATTTTAAGCAAATTCTGTTCAAAAATTTTCTTTGTTCCGGTTTTTGTCAAGATTTGAAAATTATGTAAAAGTTGCGCACAAATATACTGATGAATATCGTGAACTATCGAGAAAAAATAAAACCGGTAAAATGTTGCTTTTGGAATTTCCCCGCGAATAGTGCACATTTCCAAGAATGGACAAAATTAAGATTTTTTAAAAATGACTTTTTTCAAATGTTTTGTTTACTTTTTTTGTTATTTTAGTTTACCTGAGGATAAATCAAGATGCAAGGCATTTTTCGGTTATTTCCTGTCATCTGTCCGTGTGTCTGTCTGTCTGTTGGCATTTTCTCAAAAATTCTTTCTTCTCCCAATCTAATATGTAAATCTTTTTGAAACTTGATAAAAAGTAACCTTGGGTTAAAGGAGTACAACTCTGTGTATTAGAATTTCTTTTTGTCATAAACTTTTGTTGCTGTGGCAGCATAAAAGGGGAAACATTTCATTTAATGAACATAAGCTCTTTTTGTAAAGCTTTACACAGCCATGATGTTTTAAATTTTGTATGTAAGTTTGCTAAGGGGTAGACTTCAAAGTTGGTTACAATATTTTTGTCCAGGGTCACATTAGATCTTGTCCCAGGTGTACCTTCTTTACAAAAAAGAGAGGAAATTTTCTATAAAAATCATTTTAAATTATTCAAGTCAGCTGTGATTCATGAAAGCTAACAGCAAGAGTTAATTATAGATCTTTTGAAACATGAGAAAGCAAATAAGAAAAAGCACCGATTTCTCTGATGGCATTTGACAATCGTGCAAAAGTGAAAATATTGTTGTGATGCATAAGAAACAGATAATCCAGCTCCCATGTGACTTTTAAGGGCTATTGATGGCTAAACAACATGTTAATCATATGATATCATTGAAATGTGTATAAATTGTGTATCAATACAGGTTAACCTATGGTCAGAAAAATAATTTGAGGAAATAATTGCACCCTGTTTTATCCCAATAGGACCACGTTTTGAAATAAACAAGCACATTTTCAACTGTGTAACCGAAAAGATATAATGCTGTAACAGTCTTTTACTGAATCATAGGGGGCCTTCCATATCATGTTAGTTCATTACGGGCGCTTAGAGCAAAAATATTTGGTTATGTATCGGTTACCCGGAAGGACACCTTTTGATGCTTTACCGTACCGGTTCTAAGCGTCTTTCCAATTTCATAACATTTGGCTTGACATTTATTGAATGTCATAGTCTCACTAAAAATGGTGCATAGACAATGCGACCAAATAGTAAAGAAAACTTGCAATGTGTATATGTATGCCTATCTTGGCTTCCATACATGTAATTTTGTAAATATAAGTAATATTTATATTAATTCTATGTTTTTTTCCAATGAGTTTTTGGGGCATGAATATTGCTGTAGGTTTGTACTGTATGCTACAGTTGATTTTACTGAATATAAAAATTTTTAGGAGCACAATCAATTTTTAATGAATATAAAGTTTTGGACCAAAACATCACCTTCACCAATAATATGTATTATATGACATTGTTACCGGTTTTGGATTTCTATATAATTTGGCTCAAAGTAAGAGGAAATATGTAGCATGTTTTTGTGATGATATGGAATCTTGACAAAGACTCCAACATTCTTAACTTTGGAATTCAATTTTACTCTTTTCCAAAATTTTGCTGAAAAATATGCATTTTTTTCATGATTAATTCAATAAAAAACATTCATAATAATTTCCTCAAATACCTTTTCTGGTATGAATGTAATGCCTTATGTGTCTCGGATCAAATTCAATTGACAGATCTTGAAAATACACAAAACTAAAGTTTTGCGACACATGAAAAAGGGGACATGTTTCATGTCATAGTGGGAATAAGTCAAGGTGGCTTTTTGGAATCCAGTTTGGATTATCTAAGAAACTAAATGCATTTTCATAGCTTGTATATGGTCCTTTATCACCATGCAGAATTAAAAGAAAATTCATGCGTGGGCAGATTTGAGACACCCCCTTTAAATCATACATTTTCATTGAATAACAGAGGATAATTTAAAAAAATGAAATTATAACGAGAAAAAGGTGCATTTATAAATATTGGTTTCGTGTTTTTCGTATAGAAATATACAAGGAAAACATTAAGAGTAGCCTACTTAAATTGGAACATGAAACAAATTTTGTCGTTTGACTCCGAAAATCTCGTATCTGAAGCTTAAAACAAGTTACAATTACGATTTTTTGAAGAAAATTGGAGATTTCGAGATATAGATTTTTCGACTAACAGACATTCGAGATATCGACATATGATCGAAACATTAGAATCAATGTCTAAATAGAGGTGAAGGGTACAAAATACAACACGAGAAGGAATAACCCGCAATATAATAAACATCAGCAGGGCAGGAAAATAAATGAAAACAAAAGCAGCGTGATATTGGCGAAATTTGGGTAAATATGGGGAGAAATATTGCGCTGTTTTAGTTATTAATCCTTTCCCAAACAAGACCTGTGATTGTGTTGTTTTTTATTCAAAGACTTGAGAAAATATTAAGGCAAAAGAAGAAAATGCTGATTATCAGCATTTTCTTCTTTTACCTTAATATTTTCTGTTATATTGTACACAAATTCAATCCTTATTAACGTTCATTTTGTCGCATGCAGCAGTTTTTTAATAAGAACTACCAAAATATTTTGTAGCTTGGGAAAGGGTTAACAAATGTTCCAAGTTGAACTGTGTAACACATAATTAACGGCTTCTTCGGTAAAGATCCTCAACTCTTACAGCCCATACAAATCAGTTTTGTTTTTAACCCCTTCTCAAACACCAACAATCTAGGCTGTTCCAATTACACTGGCGGTGAACTCGGCCAAAGCATGGGACGTTTTTTCGCGATCATAGTAGTCCGTCGGTGTTGTTATAAAATATCGTAACTACGGCTTCGATAAAGCCGTAGTTACGAGATTTTATAACAACACAGACGGTTTGTCGATACATATCGGTAAACCCGGTCTATTTTAGAACAAATTCATTGTTATTAGAAAAAACTATCCAATCAGATCTTTGAACTCACATTTAAACGCAATATATCTGTACCTTGTTGTAGCGAAAAACGTCCCTTGCTTTGGCCGAGTTCACCACCATTGAAATATTAGTTATAGAAGCTGTCGAAGACCAGAAAACGATGTTGATAAAGATAGCGTTGATGGGATGTCAAAACCCCATAACTACAGTTTAAAGAAGCTGGCGTTACGAGTTTTTGGTCTCTCGCCGACGACAAACCCCATGTATAAAAAGCAAAGATGAGGCAAAACGAGAAAATGCTGGCTATCACCATTTTCTTCTTTTACCTTAATGCTTTCCAAACCATTTTTGGGAAGCAAATTTTGCAAAATTTGCTTATCTATGCAGCCACCTGTCTCTGCACTTTACCATTCTCTGCGTACCACACAACATCTTCCGGTCCTCCTCACTATAAATAGTTCTATCAAAAGCAAAGATTAATGAGGTAACAGTCATTCGAATATTCATTATGTAAATCTGAAGTTATACATGTAGATATTGAATTGTGTGACTGAAAATGAAACATTCAATTAATCATGTCTCTAAGAGAAGAAAAGACCGACGTTGTAATTTGGTTTATTGTGGTTCAAAGATCAGTCCAATGGCCATCCTTGTGAATGGGTCAATTAAGTGTACTGAACTATGAAATATATTCAAAGCTATAAATAGTTAATTTACACAAACGATCAATATGGTTGTGCTAAAAATAGATATAACAACTCCAGCATGGAATCAAAGTATCCAAGGTATTCAAATGGATAATCAAAGTACCTAATCAAAGTGCTCTACTTCTGGACAGGCCTACATTATTAACAAATTTGCTTCCTAACAGTACTTTCAGTACTTTGATTTGTTTTGGACTTCAATATTAGATCTTTTCTGGGAAATGCTTAATTACATGTAAGATACATGTCGTGAATTTCGTTGAAGCTTCTCTGTTTCGATATATGTGATGAATGCTCTTGTATCTAATATTGCGGTACCGTATGCACGGTGAATAATCACGTGATACAATATTTTCAGAATATCTTTAATAATTTTGTAAATACTGGACCGATTTGAATTCGGTTTGAAGCAGAGAATGTGGACAGACGTCACGCATTAGATGGACGTGGTTGATTTTTTGAAAAATCAACTGATAAACAAGATATTGAAGATAAACCAAAATTTTGGTTTATCTTCAATAACTTTTTTATCAGTTGATTTTTCAAAAATCCAACACGTCCAGCTTATTCCTGGCATTTCCCCCCTTCTCTGCTTCAAACAGAATTCAAATTGGTCAAATATTTACAAAAATATTGATGATTTTCTGAAAATCTGAGTCACGTAATTAACCACAGTGATATTTGTGATGAAGACTCTTGTATCTAATATTGCGGTACCGTACGGGTAATCTAGAAACCGGTAGTAGAAACGTCAAACATCGTTCTTTCAATACTAAAAGATGAAAAATGAGAAATATGTGAAATGAATATCGAAATATGATAAGATAAGATGTCTGATTTATTTTGTTTCATTAGAAAGATTTATTTCTACAAATGTCAATGGAATAGGGAAGTACCTCATAGAGCCATATTAATTGCAGTCAGCCGAAATGTATCGAGGAATAAGTCTGATAAGAAAACCTGTAAAAACAATTGTACGTTGAAATAGTAAAAATGTCACTTGTAAAAAAATGATAATTTTCTTAGCGTTTTGGTAGATATTTACCACTTTCGAAGTATTTCTTCGAACTTTCAGTGGCATAATTCAAAGCCGTCGTCGGCAGTAGGACCAGTATAGCCGCTTCAATACCACTAATTTGCAAAATGCGTATAAAAAAGTTTCAAAAGCGAAAATAGGCTCAAAACATTGATTCAAACGTACTGAGAGAAATGCTTCCGGGACGTGGGTGTAAAAATGACTCTTTGGACCATTGAAATTTGTGAAAAGTCTAATCGAATTCGGTGGGTCCATTTGCTATAAATTCCACAGGGCAAGACTGGATCTGGACCAGATTAGGCACAGTTTTGCTCAACGAACGACGTAAAAGGCATGATATTTTGTTCAAATGGGATTTTACATAGAAATATACAGGAGCAAAATTAATATGAGTGACCTTCCACCATAATCAAACAATTCAATGCACTTTTTAACACATTAAAGATTTAATAGCCGGATGTTGGCACTAGTGGAGAATTCAAGTTCCATTTTTAAATGTTGCAAAATCTCATATTATTTCTAAATGATACCAAAATCAGAGAAAGTTTAATTTAAAAAATCGACAGCGACACGACATTGTTTTTATTCTTCCGCAGTAATACCCACTTCGTGGCATTAATTCTATAAACTGTCTGAAATATCTTTATAATCATCAAAACCAAGAGACTCTGCAGACATTTGGGGTAATAAAATCGAAAAATGGTATATACTATAGTATAAGCGGCACCTGCTTAATCAATCTCAATCCCTCTAAATTGTGTTACGACTGAATCGTCATGGGAAATAGGGCTAATTTAAACCAAGATGAAAATTAATGTACTGTTCTATTAAAATACGGAAGCCATACTTGTGTTCATGATAATATAGGCTTCAAGATAGCTAGCTCGTAAATTCATGGGTTGTAATCGCGCGACTTTGTTATGATATATTTACCAGTACTTTTGAAAAAAAGATAAAAAAAAAAGAAAAGGAACTTTTTATTTAGAAGATAATGTAAGAAAAATACATAATTGAGCCGGGATCTGGAAAAATGTCCCTCATAGCACTTTTAGAAATTGAGTTTAAAGGGCGACGGTAACAGATGGTCTAATTGCAAAAAATGAAATTTTTTGAAAAAATATGCAAAACTTTTGTGTTGACCACCTCGGGATGGTTAATAATATGCGATTCAGACAGAGAATGAGCCGAAAATACAAGACAGATAGCTGAATTTAGGGAGAATCCAAGCCTAAATTCAACCCCATCACTGATGGGGTTAGAATTATTTTCAAATTGTTGCGCATGCGCATACAGCGCGGGCCATGATTCAAACGAGATTCATACTTAAATTTCAATATGACGTCATCATGTATGCTGTGACGTCATTTAAGAAAGTCGCATGTCCTACTGTTTTGACCTACTTTCGACATCGCTTCATGAATTTGGTATCAAATTGCGAAACAATGAGTAGTTGCTTCAATAGTTTCTCGTAATCATTTAATCAGGTCATATAAAGCTTAAAAAGTGTACATTTCGTTTGTATTCGACAATTTTTGGGTCCAAATCTGGGAAATAGTAGCTTTAAAGATCAGTCTGTTGTAAAATGCAGTCCAGTGTGCATCCATGCTTCTCTCTGGAAGTTACTACAGGTCATGAATAAGCTATTAGAGAACAACATGAGTCCTGATCAGATTGTACGTATGCAAAGGCTGATCTGGATCTATGTTGGGCTCAAAAGCCTTAAGGGACGTTTTTTCCAGATTCAGGCTCATATCTTTTTTGACAAAAGTAAAGGAAGATGTGTAGTAACAAAGTCACGCGATAACATGCCGTTAACTTGGAAAATGAATATAGTATCTAAAGCAAAATCCATAACAGAATGCGACAACCAAATAAGCGCTTAAAATACGAAATACAGAATTTATTGCCATAAATACTTATATCTAGTCGTTTTTTCATTCTCTAGGTACATGTATTTGATTTTTCGTCTGCATAGCGTTTTAAATGACTGCCACACATATAGGGCTATGTTCAAATATAGCTAAAATGACCACGTAGCATGTCATTTAAAAAAAATCTGAAAATCTCATTGATGACGGTATGTTTACCACCGATTCTTTTGCAAAAAAAAAATCCCCAAGAGTACATGTTCCCACGCATGTGACACAGCAAGTCTGTAAATGCTAGATTATGCCCATGGGCATCTATGGTAAAAAAATAAAGGCGTCGCATGCGTGGAAACATGAGTTGGGGGACCTTCTTACACAAAAGAAACTTGTAAAAAGATGTGTCAATTTACATGTAGCACAAAAACGGTGTATAATTGAGTGATTCTGTCTGGAATAATCAACATTTTCTCCGTTTCATATCAATATCTTTTATACTATAACCTACACAAATTCCACACATATTGTCGCCTGCAGCAACGTTCAACTTGGACTGGTCTTTAATTAAATTGTAAAAAGTTAATTAAACATTAGGTCACACTTTACAGTGAAAGAAATGCATTCAGGAGTCATGAATGTTAAAGGCTACCAAGCTAGGCAGCTGATTTCACCGTGTATTGGAGGAAATTCATTCAATTAACGTGTTTTATAAAATATCCACCAAACTCGTTTGTTTTAAAAGTTTTGTTTGCTTTTCATTACGTCGTTACTTGGATGATTTTCGAGAAAATAAAGATCGGCAATTTCCGTAAAATTGCCACGGATTGACGTCATACAATGGCTTGACTCCGCCCCCAATCTAGAGCATGGAGTTTCTGACAAAGATAAAGTGTGCGACTTTTCTGTCATACAGCGAAGTCACAGTTTTTTATCCATTTCTCGATCGTCAGAGTAATACAAATAAACTGAAACCGTTCTTTGGCACATTCCTTCACTCACTAACGACCTATTCTTTGATTGTTTTAACATTTTTTCTAGCATTTACTAAAGATAAATTCCGTGTTTTGGGTATCGATTGGGGAAGTCGCTTTATGACAGAAAAGTCGGACATTTATCTTTTTCAGAAAGCTCAGGCTTTCCGGGAAATGTCCCATGACTTCCCGTTTTCCCGCCATGACGTCATAAAGTGGCCAATATGACGTCATAACTTCAAGTCGGAAGTTTAGCCTTTTTCTTCGGTAAAGATCGGAAAAGACCAAAATATCCAATTTAAAAGACAAAATAAAAACACTTCTAATGTTTGAAAATTGTAGAAACTTATTATTTGGTTATTAGGAAGGTGTTTTTTCGACACAAGAGTTTAATTTTGCCAATCAACGGACACTTTAAACCTAAAGTTGTTATACGATGACCTATGGCGCCGAAAAGCCAAGACCTTTAGTTGAAGCCATTGCTTCGCACAAGTTTATTCGAAAATGGTCAGGATCTGCGTACAATAACGTAAGAAACATGTTGACAAAAAGGAAGAAATGATGGTGATCAGAGTTCTGTTCTTATGTCTCAAACTATTTTCAATCTTTTTCTTTAGTATGCTTTTTAATGGCATTGTTTATGAAATAGTTAGAATGTGTATGAAAAAACTATGGATATAAAAATGCATAATTATCATATGACCGCATTGGTTGCCGATTCTTTAGGATTAAGAAGAAAACACCCACAAACATTTGAACCGTGATCTGGGAAAGGGTTCCCACAGGCTTTTGATCCCAGGATAAATAAAAATCAGCCTGAGTACACGCACAGTCTGTGTTGTTAGGAGTTAGGAGAAGCACTAACACTTGTATACTGGTATCGTATGAACAATGTACATGTAATATAACCTATTGAAAAGGACCATTCTTAACACAATACATGTATGTGGAAAATGTGTACATGTATGCAATAAATGAATATGATGTTCGACTGAAATAAATGAAATTTCTACATGACAGCATTATTACGGCGGATAATCACGTGATACACCAATTCAATAAGTCAATAATTTTGTTAAGGACAGATCCTCCATTTATTTCCCACGGTAAGATTTTTTTTATTTTTTCTGTACTGATATTTAAATATATGACAAGTAAAAAAATGACTTAAAAACTATATGTCACCAAGCGAATTAAAAAGTTATTGAATTTCAAGGGAGACTACTCTTGTCTAAAATTGCAAAAATGAGGTGTCACTTAAATACCCGCAGAAAAGGTGTTCGAAATGACTAGGATTACATAAATAAGTCTTTATTGTGTTCAATATGTTTTATTCTGTCCAAATGAGTATCAATTTTGGAAAATTTAGTTATGATTTTGAAAATTTTAGTAAAACATTCTTTCAAAAGTAGCTGAAATTGCTCTTTTTTCGCAGCGTTTCTGATAATAAAAAATATTCCAGCGGTAAGAATTTTTTCTTTTTTGGTATAGACATAGTGCTTGGTCATACCTACAAAATCAAAAAAAGAAAAATATATCAAACCAAGCGTTTTTCTTAGTTATAAGTAAAATTTGGTTTACTTTTTACAGCTCTGTCCGAAATTGTTTTACTACTTTTATCCATTTTCTTCCTTAATACCAGCTTTAGATAATAAAACGTGTCATCTTTTGTGTCCATCTGAAGTGGACTAGCTCATAAAGACACCACTTTGCTTTTGTTGCTCCGTTTCCTATCGCTAACGCCACATTTTGAATGCGTAACAGAAAGTGAAATGTACCATCCGAGTACTATTACACTTTAATTGACCAAACAGAGAAAATTGAAATAACCGAAAAGAGTCTTGTCATTTATCAACCAAACATTACCTAATGTAAGAGATACATATGCTTAAAAAAGCCAATAACTGAAACAGCTTTATTTCGTTATTTAGGATATGCGCAGTAAGTTGCGCAGTAACAACTGGAGGATCTGTCCTTAATACGAGACCGATTTGAATTCGGTTTAAAGAAGAGAAGGTCACTGACGTCGCGCTTTAGATTGACGTTGTGGATTTTTGAAAAATCAGCAGATGAAAAGTTATTGAAGATCAACCAAAATTTTCAAAAATACACCTCGTCCAGCTTTTCCTTACATTTTTTCACATTCTCTGCCTAAAATCAAGTTCAAATTGGCCAAATATTAACCAAAAAAACATTGCTGATTTTTTCAAATTCTGAGTCGCGTGATTATTCACCGTGCGGTTACCCAGTTGTTTCCGCTTACGATTCACTGTATCGTCCCCGAAGTACAGCTTTAAAACAGCTATAGAAACATTAATTTTAGGCTTCATAGCGAACTGTCCAAAAAGATGTGCCCTAACTTGAGACAATATCTTGTTCATGACAACATAAATGGGTGTACCCAAACCAATTCAAGACAAAACTGGGTGAAGATACTACGTCACTATGACGGCGTTTTGGAAGATCTGCAAACACCGTTTTTATTGATTGATTCATTCATCAGAAAAAAATATGACGGAACCAATGAAATGCCAGCTATGGTTTATCGTTAATATTAAGGGAGTAAATCAAATTGCTAAGAAGGTCGATGCAGAGTGCTGTATGGGGAGAAACCTGGGTTTCTTAGGAAGGCTTTACAGGAACCAAGCTATAAAACTAAACCCCCACAATATATAGATGAAGTGTATAAGAATAATAATCTGTTTTTTTCCCAAAAGCCCGCTAACCACCGATCTAAACAAGCAAACAACGCTTTTGAAGAAAAGCGACAAATAGTAATTCAATGCGTAATGATCAAAGACACATATAAAAAACGATTGTCATATTTGAATCAATTCGTTGTTTTTTTTCTGCAGAAAAATACAAAATAAAAAAGAAACTAGGTTATATATAAATATAAACGGTACAAATTGATCTCCTATAAATGAAGAACGTAAATTTTATGACTTGTATTTTCTAACTTGATCTTTAATCTTCTTGTATACTAGAGATTTTATTATGTAAGGCACGCAATATCTCAAATCTCCATCCTATTTCTGTCTGTATCATTACTGTCTATATACCATACATGTACATGTGGTGCTGGTTTGGGGGAATATCTAAAGCACCTATTCAAAGTCTATTCTTCCTGTCACGCTTTCGATAACCCTAAAGCTTTCGAAGATAATGACAAACTGAAAAATATTCCAAATACATCTGACATTTTATTGAATTGCCTGAGATCATTTTCCGTCTTAGACGTTTGCTTTTCTCCTTGGTTAAAGGGATATAACATTTCAGTTTCATTTTTTTAGTATGTCTTGATGCAAAGATTGGTTATTCCAATGCGTAGAAATGCTATCAGTTCTTAAGTTTAGACAGAAATGACAAATTACATATAAATTTGAAATGTTGTCCACAACAACTTGTTTAATTAGCACAAAACTATATATTTATCGTAAACGATTCAATATTTTGGCTTGAAATTTTCTGAATTTTCATAAGAAAATTTGGTCTTTCAGATAAAAAAAATATATTAAGGTAGAAGACCCATAATGAAAAACACCACTTTCTATCATGTACGAAATGCATCAAATTACACACACTTGTAAATACACTTCACATAAGTGGATTCACCGTGCCGGATTTCAAAATTATGCTTCGAGAAGAAAATAATTTACATAATATCATGTTAATCTATATTCATATGCATAGGAGGTAATTTTGAACATTTTTGTCAAATATTTTCCTAAGTATGCATGAATTCAAAATTCTAAACCGTTCAAAATGCTTATATTTATATTTGTAATGGAAATGTAACAGTTTAGGAATTACTGGCATTTTTTTTTTTTGATTTCGCCGCTGCCTCGTTTGTGCTAATTATGGGTCTTCTACCTTAAAGCAAAATTTATGAAAAAATAAATGTGAAATGTCACATTAAATAAGTACCCATCTCCGACAACTCGATTTTATGAGGACGTCACTCTGGCATGAAATTAAGGTAGTCCACCCCTAATGAGATTCGCGCGATATCGGAATTATTCGGACTACATGTACGTCGAAAGCATTCGGCGGTGGAACTTTATATCAATTAGAAGAGTGTTACCTTTACGCATGGTGCGTCTTGTTCGTCTAAATTGATTCGGCGACCTTTAAAATCATTAAAAAGGAGTCTGGTTTTGGTTTTCTCTGATACTAACATATACGTCGATAGACAACAAGAGTGAAAACAAGAGTAAACATGCCACATGGCTACTACGTTTCCATAGCAACGAAACGACACTTAATTAAGACAATGAAGAGTTACGTACGCCATTCACGTCCCATAAATTCGAACAAAGACGAAAATTTGTTAACGGTAACGTAATTAACTGGTTGTTCTCAATACATCGAAATGTCAACGCCAAACTGTTGTTAGTACATATACTTCTATACACACTTAAGATAGTTTTCCATTGATCCATTATCATGAATGAACTCGTACTACCTCCCTCATGTATAATTCACACAAACGAAGCTATGACTGTCAGATTTTGTTAAAAACATCATGTTTCTGTCCAAGCCTTTCCCAAACAGCACACATTTAGGCTGTTCGTTTTCTAAGGATGATGAAGATGGCAAAATTAAAGTTGACGAGGATATAAATTTGTGTAGAATATCTTAAGGCCAGTGGGAATGTAATGGTTATCAGCATTTCGCTGCGTTTTTTCGAAAACCACGTTACTATAGCTTTAAGCAAGCTGCAGATACGAGATTTTCGAAGGAAAGCAAGGCTATTCTGTTTTGCCCTTGACGCCCTTAAAAGTTACCGTTTTGGAAATCGTTGTGACAAAGGAAGAAAATGTTGATAACCAATACTTTATCCCTTTCCTTTAATAGTTCTATTCTGTCACAAGAGAAGTTTCATCAAGATATTCATATAAATGTTGACGTCTGCAACATCTTTGAATTCGGGCCTTCCAAAATTTTGCCGTTCGGGAATGGGTTAATCCTTGCGAAACAACAACAAAACCAAACCCCGATGTATGCCCTTGTGTCGCATTGGGTTGATTAATTATTTAGGCTCTATAAATAAACAAGATGTGTTTGTTAAACACATGCTCCTAACAGCCCAATTTGGAAAACATGGTATCGACCTTGAAATCAAGGAAAGGTCTTTCCACAAGAATTGTGAATAATGAAAGTTCATTCACATTTACGGATCATTAATTTTACGGTTCAAACGTTAAAACAATTGTTACGGTATTCTATCCATCATTAGATACCAAACATTTCGTGCGACTCCAGTGTCATCCATGGCAAATGAAATTGGCGAGGTTATATTGAATATAAAATGCAACCCCGTCTTTAAAAAAATCCAAGACCTTGGGAAGAAAATTATCGACAGAAAAAACACCATCTGCATTTTCTATGATGATGGAGCCAGATAGCCCATATCTTGAAGACCTACCAATACAAGAACGCTGAATGAACACCGTAAAGAATTCAGAGCAAAACAGAACAAGAATATTTCCAAAAGCGTGGAATATGTTGTTGTAGCATTTGGAAAACCTGGGACAATTCTAAATATATTCATACCTCGGAGGTAGCCTTGGAACTTTTTTTCAGACTAAGAACAACAGCAAAGACACAACACATTTATCCGTAACTGTCAACAATGAATCGACAATGATACCGAAATGCTTTGTTCTGTTCTGTTCTGTGTTTGCAGTCCCAGTGCCTTCTCTTTTTAGAATGTTTACATCCTGCACATCCCGCAAGTCACCACATTTGTTTTTTGATGACCTTGAAAACTACTTTATGAAGCGTAATACAATACATTTTTAAACATATCAATGTACTCATACATCCAAGGTATGATCTCAATTATCCGAGGTGTCCCAAATGGCTTAAATAGTTCTGAATAATAAATTGTTACAATCTATAAATAAAAGTGGAATTTTCTCCAATTTATCGGTAACAAAATCCCAATTGTTGATCAGGCTCCTTTTCCTAGTTGCAATAATGTGAACCGAAACATTTGTGGATTTTGACCTGGGTTAACCAATACCAATCATCAAGTTTGTGGCTACGATATCGCAGCTACCTTTTCCAAAACACGGTGGATAATTGAAAGTGGAAAGACGTCACGCATTAGATGGACGTAATGGATTTTTGAAATATCAACTGATAAAACGTTATTGGAGATCAACCAAAATTCAATAACTTTTTTATCAGTTGATATTTCAAAAATCCACCACACCTAGCTTATTCCTGGCATTGCCCCACCTCCTTTACTTCAAACCTAATTCAAATCGGTCAAGTATTAATAAAAAGATCAACGATTTTCTGAAATTCTGAGTCATGTGATTAACCACCGTGTAAAAGCACATTAAAAAAGTCCCGACGCCTCTCTTTCTCATGACACCTTGCGAGACTCGGAGTCGTCTCTCGTAAATACAATTTGCATTTTCTGGATAACATAATTCCTATGGAAATATGACGTCTAATCTTCAGTTTAAATTCTTCACAGCATTTGGAATATATCAATCACAAGTCGCCGTGTAAGGTCGTTTTTCAACAAAAAAGGTCGTACCTGCAGCTTGTTTAAAGCTGCAGTTACAAGGTTTTTGAAGAAAAACAGCGACAATTCCTACGGAAATATGACATCTAATCTTCAGTTTAAATTCTTCACAGCATTTTGAATACCGGTATATCAATCACAAGTCGCCGTGTAAGGTCGTTTTTCAACAAAAAACTCGTACCTGCAGCTTGTTTAAAGCTGCAGTTACGAGGTTTTTGTAGAAAAGCAGCGACAATTCCTTTGAAAATACGACTTCTAAATTTCAGTTTGAATTCTTCACAGCATTTGGAATATATCAATCACAAGTCTACGGTGTATGATCACGTGACTCAGAATTTACGATAATCTTCAATATCTTTTTGAATACTTAACCAATTCGAATTCGGTTTGAAGCAGAGAAGATGGGGAAATGTCAGAAATAAGCTGAACGCGTTGGATTTTTGAAAAATCAACTGATAAAAAAGTTATTGAAGATAAACCAAATTTTGGTTTATCTTTAATAACCTTTTTATCAGTTGATTTTTCAAAAATCAACCACGTCCATCTAGTGCGTGACGCCTGTCCACATTCTCTGCTTCAAATCGAATTCAAATCAGCCCAATATTATACTAAATTATTGAAGATTTTCTGAAAATATTGTATCACGTGATTATCCATCGTGAAGTCGTCGTATATCGATGGGTTATGTTACGTAAAATATTTCTAGAGAAGTAACAGATTATTTTCCTATTTTGATTTCTTTATAACATTTCCACACGGTAATAGTAGCAATTTGGAGTCTTCCGATTTAAACGCTGCATTAGACGACAAAGCGCGTGTTACATGTATAATAAAGACAAAATATACCATAAAAGTATTGGGGAAAAAGAAAGAAATACTGTAAAAAGGCTTTTTTTATTTTGCCACACTGTTTTCCAAAGCTTAAATATTGCTGAGCAACAAAGGGCGTCAGTGTTTGGAATCGTTTAAATTTGTACACACGACGTACAAACATGTACGAGGGCTGATCAAAAAGTTCGTATTATTCGTTTGTGAAATTTTAGTTTATGAAGCAAAACATTACATTTTTTAATATATTTCAGGATTATTTATTTCAAATATATGTTATAAGTTTCAATGAGATTGATTGAAAAATGGAGTTGCTAAGACTTTTTCAAAATAGGAGGAATCGGGAACCCGGAGCACGTCGTGACGTTAACGTCATTTTAGTAACGTCGTTTGACGTTACATGTTGTAACTATTTATAGCACATCATTACTATCCTTTGATTTGTGCAATTGTTTTTGTTAATTTTTCGAAAACATTTGAACTGTTACAAATATTCACTGTTTAACGACCAATCTGTAGGTATTTATGTCCTTGTACCAGATCTAGCCAGAGAAAAAGAGATGTTTAGTTGTATTTCTCACTAAATCGCTAAATTATCCGAAAGGCGCATTATTGTGTTAAAAACTTTCTTTAAAAACCATACCATTTTCAATTCAAAATTACACTTACTAACACATGTATTGATATGATCAAAATGAAATTTATATAGTCAGAATATGGATTATTAAACTATAAATGAATAACGAAGAATAAATATTTTATTAACGAGAATCCGAAATAAAGATTGGTTTCTAATATATTGATAATTGGTGTTCCTCATCCTCCATAAGCTAGGCATCGAACAAATATGTGAAGCTACTCATATTAACATAGAACTCGATATTGCATATAAAAATCCTAACTGTTTTAGAATGCATTCTCTAATATTCATGTAGCGACGGGTTCTCTATACGACGTCGTTGACGAACGTCGAAATTTATTTACGCAAATATTCTGCGTTCTTTCAGTGGGTTGTCTTTTTGATTCTATATCTCTCTTGTACAAACAAGACATGACATTTTTACAGACTATGATTTGTTTATGATGTTGGCCTTGAAATATTTCGTAAATTAACTACATTTGGGTTTGCGTAAGAACCGAAAATAACAAAAACTCATTTCAACAGCCAATTTTCCCCAATTCGCGAAGTGCCGTTTTTACTCTTTTTTCACGTCAGCGCGTCACACCATATCCCTAGCTACATCATTGTTTTCAACATTGGGCCTTGAAACTTTACCAAGTACCTGATATGATGTCTTTCCACTAGCAGATAAAATATCGGAAGTTTTGCTTGCGAAAGTTTTGAAAAATAATCGTTTTATGGAGCTTTACAACCATGATTTTACGACGTGCTCCGGGGTAGCGTTCCTTGGCCCTTTTAAGGGGCGAAAAAATATCGTTATAATAAATTGACACTTATGATATTTTATCAGAGCGTCATTGATATAATAAAATTACACTTGTGAAAAAATAAATGCAAACGGATGAAAGGCAAAAAAGTTATGATGAAATTATACGAACTTTTTGATCAGCTCTCGTATGTATGTAAATATTTCTAATAATGGCCTCGTGGGCCTGCCTTTAGCATACCAGCATACCAAGTTACAAATATTCAGGGGTCAAAGAAGTTGTAGCCGAAACATCAATATATAGACTGAATTTGCGACACCACACTTGATTAGCGTTCAACCTACTTTTTGGACCAATGAAATTGCAGTATACTTTAATATTTTGCCGTTATATTTCGCATAAACGAGGTATCGGCTAGTTTATGTGACGTCTATACATAGCCACGCCCCCGTCTCAAATTAACCACTAGTGAACACTAAGTAAGATTGAGTCTGTGTATAATAGATTCACAATTAAACGAGAATAATTTCAGTTGTTTTGATAAAGCATTTCAACTGTAATTATTCTCGTTTAAGGGGGAATGCTCCAGTTTCCTAATTTTTTCCCAATAATAGAATTTATTTATATTTTGTATGTTGAAATTACATGTTATTACCAATTGAAAAATTAAATAAAAATGGATGGTCAGCGATCTTGTTTGAATTCTATAGGCATCCGAATCACATACCCCTACACCGAAAAAATGCACAATTTCTTGCACCTGTCCAAGGTCTCTAAAATGTTAATAAAATGCTGTATATTCATCGCTTAGTACCGAAAACGGATTTAAAGTAACGTCTTACATTTGATAAGAACAGAAAAACCCAAAATGTGTGTTATTATAAATGCGTAAATGTATAAAACTGCATGCTTATGTGTTCGGTTAGATCAACGAAGCTGCAGTGTTTTATGTCAAAATTGGCATATTTTTGGAAATATTTCAAGTTCTACATAATAGAATTTGATAAAACTCCCTCATTGTATTAAGCATCATGTCCTGGTAATAATTCAAAAAGAAAACGTGTAGGTCAGCGCACTTATTAGTGAATTACAGCAATATTTACCAGCTACACATGAATAAAATGACGCAAAACAGTGGTAACTGCATACACACTTACGACTGTTTTGCTCTAAATAATCGATTTCCATCTTGAGGAAATAAGTTTCGCATAATAAATACACTTTTACCGTCGAAAATGGTAAATTGTAATGATGTGTTATATTATTGAAAATATGGTAGCGAAACATATTGGTACGAAACATTTAATTTTCTACAATAATGACCGAGTGTTCCGAAAAACTGGAGCATTCCCCCTTAATAGCGAATCGATTATAGTAGATCCTACGCGGTAAAAACATTCAATGCGCCGCGCGCATTTGAATGTTTATTTCGCGTATAATCCACTATACAACCTCAATCTAATACGTAGAGGAAAACATATTGAGAGACACTCCTGATTGCCGTTCCAAAAATATAAAAGTATATCAAATAAAATATCCTTTATAATTAACCTTATCTATAAGTTCTTTTCTAACACTGAAATCGGTAGAAGTCTTAAAACGGGATATTTACTAAAACTCATGTTTACGATTATTCTTAGAAATAGAAATAATGCCATTTTAGGGAGAGCCATTGGCATTTTGTGTCTGGTTTTTAAGCGCTCTAGTCGATCCTTATGAATTGATGTATTGATCGACCTAGTCTTTATCCTGAGGCAAGTCTATAGCTAGATGGGGTTATGAAGGTTTATAAATGGGTTATATGGCTAAACAGTTATCCAAACCACAAAATTGCAGAAGACGAATGTTATCAAAGGAGGAAGAAACAATTATAATAGATTCGCTATTAAACGAGAATTGTAACAGTTGTATTGATAAAGCAATTCAACTGTAAAATTTCTAATTTAATAGTGAATATATTATAAACATAGAAAGAATAAAAATATAAACTTATTTCGTCTTATCACTTTTGATCACAAAAGTGCTCACAATGGAAGTATGTATCGTTGAATAATGAAAGAAAACTGAAGCAAACCGATAATTAACCAGTACCATCATAGTACAAATCTCGTGATATACGTGTAAATGATGTCAATTTCCATTTGTTTATTGTTGGTTCACGTGTTTTGCTAATCAGATATCCATGACCAAGGTCTATTGAGACGCGAAAACAGAATGTTCAATACATATTTAAAGCTACATGGAGTTCTTCGCATGCGATCTCTAAAAAAGGCGCGACTTCACACGAAATAAACAACTCTGTTATGAATTGATTATATCTGCTAATCTAGTATGATCCGAGGTTTTTACAATTTGCGTTATATTATCTGTAAAACAATGGGTTACATCTTCGCAAGCCAAAGGTTCCACATCAACTTTGTTCCTTATGTAAGGAACAAAGTGGAGGTAGAACCCTTGGCTTGCAAAGATGAATGGGTTATTGTTTTATGCTTTTATACGCAGCCATTTGTAATTTTGAAAAAAAAGGGGACATGCTTCACCAGCTCTTCGTTAGCAAAGTTTGAAAATGGCATGACTACTACTTGAATAAAATTGAGATAAACTAAATTCGTCTTATCGTACTTCATCAGAAAACAATTCATAATGGAAGTCTGTATTGTTGAATTATGAATAATGAAAGAAAACTGAAGCAAACTGATAATTAACCATTACCATCATAGCACAAATCTCGTGATATACGTGTAATAATGTCAATTTCCATTTGTTTATTGTTGGTTCACGTGCTCGGCTAATCAGATATCCCTGACCAATGTCTATAGAGACTTGAAAACAGAATGTTCAATACATATTTAAAGCTACATGGAGTTCTTCACATGCGATCACTAAAATAGGCGCGACTTCACACCAAATAAACAACTCAGTTATTGAATCGATTACTAGTATATCTGCTTATCTATTTTGATCCGAGGTTTTCACAAATTGCGTTATATTATCTGTAAAATAATGGGTTACATCTTCGCAAGCCAAAGGTTCCACATCCACTTTGTTCCTTATGTGAGGAACAAAGTGGAGGCAGAACCCTTGGCTAACGATGATGAATGGGTTATTGTTTTATAAATGATATTACTGCTTGAAAAAAATGAAATGAACTCAATGTCCTTATAAACTTCAGATCTGACATAATTCTTCATAAGTCTTTATCGTTGAATAATGTAAGAAAACTGAAGCAAAACTGATAAGTGATAATTAACCAGTACCATCATAGTACAAATATCGTGATCTACGTGTAAATGATGTCAATTTCCATTTGTTTATTGTTGGTTCACGTGCTCGGCTAATCAGATATCCCTGACCAAGGTCTATAGAGACGCAGAAACAGAATGTTCAATACATATTTAAAGCTACATGGAGTTCTTCACATGCGATCTCTAAAATAGGCGCGACTTCACACCAAATAAACAACTCTGTTATGAATTGATTACATCTGCTTATCTAGTATATGATCCGAGGTTTTCACAATTTGCGTTATATTATCTGTAAAACAATGGGTTACATCTTCGCAAGCCAAAGGTTCCATCTCCACTTTGTTCCTTATGTAAGGAACAAAGTTGAGGTAGAACCCTTGGCTAACGAAGATGAATGGGTTATTGTTTTATAAATGACATTACTGCTTGAAAAAAATTGATTTGAACTCAATTCGTCTTTATAAACTTCAGATCTGACAAATTTTTTAAAAAGTCTTTATCGTTGAATAATGTAAGAAAAATGTAGCAAAACTGATAAGTGACAATTAACCAGTACCATCATAGTACAAATCTCGTGATCTACGTGTAAATGATGTCAATTTCCATTTGTTTATTGTTGGTTCACGTGCTTGGCTAATCAGATATCCCTGACCAAGGTCTATAGAGACGCGAAAACAGAATGTTCAATACATATTTAAAGCTACATGGAGTTCTTCACATGCGGTCTCTAAAATAGGCGCGACTTCACACGAAATAAACAACTCTATTATGAATTTATTGTCACCTCTGCTTATCTAAACTGACACGATTTAAAAACGCAAAACACGTTTTCATTTATCATTCCTTTCCTATTTTCTCGATCGCCACCATATTTGGGGACATACATTGGTATACGCTTCACGCCCCAGCAATTTTGTGGTGTTTTCTGTAAACTACCCGGACATCTGAACCGCCCATCACTTAATGCCCGTGTGTCTCGTCTCGTGCATTCAGACAACGTGTTAAATCACTAAGAATTTTTGTGTTCAAATAACCACTTCGATTTACTTATTGAAAACATACGAGAACAACGAAAGAAAATTGTGTACTGAATGTTGAGGCTTACTTTGCGAAAAAGGAACCGAGTTTTTGCTTTTGGTTTGCGGTGTGTCGCAAATGAAGAGGACTAGACGCTTTAATGTAGCCGAATCGACGGTTCCAAGGTTTATGAGACGTGCAAACGACACGGGAAGATTTACAGACCACCTACGTCCCGGTCAGCCGCGTGTAACAACTATACGTCAACATAATTGTATACGTCAACGTCACTAATGCAACAGATTTGTGACGGCTCAGTCTACAGCAAATTCTATGGTTGGTAATCGCAGGCGGCCTAGACATCGCGACATGGGGATAAATCGCCTGTGAAAACACGGTCGTCGATGTTCGATGCCAGGCTCTTGACTCAACGTGCATTTTGGCATAATCTGACGTACATTCAGGCATTATTTGTGGCTTTAAAGGTCATTTTCTGTCCTGTTATGTTAACAATTGTAACATTAAACAATTTTACATGGCTATACATCAGTTTTGTAAGATGTAGCAGATACCATTTGTAAAAGTACCTATTTGCGTTTTTAAATCGTGTCAGTTTATTTTGATTCGAGGTTCTTACAATTTGCATTATATCATCTGTAAAACAATTGATTACATCTTCGCAAGACAATGGTTCTACCACTACTTTGTTCCTTTCGTAAGTAACAAAGTGTGTGTGGGGGGGGGGGGGGGGCAGAACCCTTGGCTTGCGAAGATGAATGGATTATTTTTTATGCATTTATACGCAGCCATTTTGAACTTTGAAAATAAATTTGGTTTGCTCCACCAGTTTTTCGATGGCTACATTCGAAAATGTGATAACTACTACCTGCATAAAATTGCGATAAAAGCAACTCAATAATTCGTCTTATAGCATTTGATCACAAAACTGCTCACAGTGGAAGTCTGTACCGTTGAATAATGAAAGAAAACTGAAGCAAAACTGATAATTAACCAGTACCATCATAGTACAAATCTCGTGATCTACGTGTAAATGATGTCAATTTCCATTTGTTTATTGTTGGTTCACGTGCTTTGCTAATCAAATATCCCTGACAAAGGTCTATAGAGACGCGAAAACAGAATGTTCAATACATATTTAAAGCTACACGGAGTTCTTCACATGCGATCTCTCAAATAGGCGCGACTTCACACGAAATAAATAACTCTGTTATGAATTGATTACATCGCCTGATCTTTTATGATTCGAGATTCTTACAATTTGCATTATACTATCTGTAAAACAATGTGTTACATCTTCGCAAGCCAATGGTTCTACCTCCACTTTGTTCCTTACGAAAAACATGCGAATATGAATGTGTTATTTTTTATGCTTTTATAAGCAACCATTTTGAATTTTGAAAAAGAGGGGACATGCTTCACCAGCTTTTCGTTGGCTAAGTTTGAAAACGTCATAACTACAACCTGAATAAGTTTTAGGGTGTAGCTGACATTTTGCTTCTTCGTCTTTTGTGTGTATGTACTTGAAGTTCGTGCAATCAATTAGATTATTAACCTTCACTGGGTATATCTCAGCATAATTATGTTCTCAGACAGACATAAATATCTAAACATATGGACCAAGCGAAGTGCTGCATATTACTAAATACAGGGACGACTGCCATTGCCCTTCCTCCGAAAAACCCGTAATTACAGCTTAAAACAAGCTATAGTTACAATATTTCTGAAGTAAATATGAGGATATTAGAATGTATCATATTGAACGATCACCCTGGGACCAATAAGGTTGTTTTCTCCCGTCATTTTTCTCAACAATACATATTGAAACCTAATTGGCTATGATGGGGGTGTAATGATGTATGAAATCTGGATGCCCTCTGCCAGCAATCAGGATAGATGGACAAAATAACGTCGCTTTTCGTCTAAGTCTATGTATCTTTATTTTGCTTATGGTGCACGTCTAACGATTTGATTTTTTGGGATTTAACGCCGTTTTCAACTGCTAAGGTCATATAGCGGCGGCTGCAGCACCTAACAGTGGATTTCTCGTATTTCTCTCACCACTACCACCACAATATCCAAGCCAAGACCCCAGCTGCTCTCTCATGATTCACATCCATTAGTGAGAGACAAATGCCTTTAGTCAAATCTCAGAATGGATACTGGCCGAGCCGGCGTTTGAACTCGCGACCCCTGCACGTTTAACGAAGTTTCGGGTGAAACGCAGCAATGTACTTTAGTGTAAAACTAGCTCTAGTAATCTCTATTGGAATTCACGTGACAATCGCAGAAAATCTTCAATCGTATGTGACAGATTTGAAAAATATTTGAATCAGAAAAGGTGCAAGGATTAGATGGACGTAGCAGAGTTTTTTTTTTAAACCAGCTGAAAAAAGTTGAAGACCAACAAAATTGTGGTTGTCCTTCAATAACTTATTATCACCTGATATCATCTTTAAAAAATCATAAACATTAATCAAACTCCTGGCATTTTCCCAATTTTTCTGTTTTAAACCGAATTCAAGTATAGTCCAAATTAATGACGATTTTCTAACATTATTGTGTCAAAAGCTTCCCTGTCGTGGCAATACTGACATGAATCTAACACCAGCACCAGTCCTACCTATCTTGTTATGATATATTGACACATGTTAACAAATTGTACCTAGTATATACATTCTTACATTGCGCAAGCAGTAAAAAATCGATAATAGATTCTTACTTTGTCCCGATTCTTACTTTGCGCACGACCAATTCTAGAATTGTCCGGGCAATTTAGGAATTCTTACTTCGCCCGACAAAGTAAGAATTCCAACTTTGCGCAGGACAATTCCGGAATTGTACTAATTCTCACTTTGCGCAGAACATATATAACAAATTCCAATACATTACCATAAGATATATAGATCTAGAACTTTACAGATAACAATGGCCTTGGTATCATGAAAGTGACTTCGGTCTGGTCACAGCTGTGACCATATATCAAACTTTAACAAACCATTCTATGCCAAAGACGAACAATCTTTTCGATGTTTTATCGGCAAAAATCTCGTAACTGCAACTTGTTTTAAGCTGCAGTTATGAGGTTTTTGTTGAAAAGCGATGTTATGTTTCTTGGTATTTGTGTTCAATATTTGGCCCCTAGAGTTACCTTGATGCAATGTTAAATGTCAGATTACTATGCCCATAGGAATGGTGAAGACCGTTTTTACATACTTTCTAAGTCTACATACAAACTTACCAAGCCAATTTCAATAAATGCGACAAAGTTAAGTTACATTGGAAAATATTTATGGATAATTATACCGGGGTCAATGGAATTGACACCGGCTTACGGTATTGTGGGCGTATAGATGTGAGCGATTTTTTTACCGGGGTCAATGGAATTGACACCGGCTTACGGTATTGTGGGCGTATAGATGTGAGCGATTTTTTTACTTTGTGAGTTTGGCTTGAGCTGTCTTAGTCTCGTTCTGAGTTCCTTCCGGCAATCGGATTTCTCGGTAGTCTTTTTGCCGGCCTTTATCCAAGATGTTGAGATTAGGAATTGGTTTAGTGTAAATTGCATTCGTTATTTGAAGCCCCGTAACCAAAAAATATGCCAGTTCAGTGGACCAGTCAACTTTTTTACTTGTGACGTCATAAATCTAGTCGATATGACGTCACGTAATTTTTCTGCGTTCTAGCGACGTTGACGTTCCCGCGCATTATCAGAACGTCAAGCGACGTTATTGTGCGGGTCCTTTTGCAAACAAATGGTAGTGTTAGAAACAATTTAGATGGAAATATTTAAAATGAGGGAAAATGTAGATCTAAGCAAAATTCATTATTTTAAAATACTTGATGAAAGAGGGACATAACATTCCAATTTTTTTTTAGTAGAGCTCTATGTCTTTATGCAAAGATTGGTTATTCTAATGCGTAGAAGTGCTATCATTTTTTTTGAAGTTGTTACTGATAAGCGAAAAAATGCTTTTAAAGTTGAGACAGAAATGACATATTCCATATAAATCTGAACTGTTGTCTACAACAATTTGTTTAATTTAAGCATAGAAAATATATCTCGTAAACGGTGCAATATTTTGGCTTGAAATTTCCAAAATTTTCACAGAAAATATGCTCTTTCAGATAAAAATAAAAGTAAAATTTGTGAAAAATAAATGTGAAATGTCATTTAAAAAAAGCAAGCTACACATAGATTTTTTTTACACCTATAGTCTATAATAGATTACAAAGCAGAGCTCTGTTGATAAAGATAGGACCTGTATAAATACTATAAAGAAAAGAAAAAGGGAGACGTAAGTTATTAGCAATTTCTTTTGTCTCCACATTTTCTTAAGCTTTATCCGTTAGGATTTTCAAAATTCGAAGGGTAAGGGTTAAATCTTTGCAAAGTGGCAGAAGTATAGACTGGTCCAATTTTACCCTTTCCCGAACGACACAATTTTAGGATTGTCCAATTTAAAAGTTGCCGTTGATGACAAAATAATTGTTGATACAGATGTGATATGTGTATAGTGTGCGTTTTTCAACTTATATGGTAATGTCGCAGAGGCTGTCCAGAGTCACGGATGTTAAATGGAGAATATAGTTCCAAAAAGAGTCAAAAGTATTTTGCTGCCTCGTGACATACCGGTACTCTCGGGGTAGTTGTATCGAGGGAAAATCGGTATACAAAAGTTGGTGTCGAGAACATTTTTCTTAAATTATTTCTTTTTCGGAGATTTTTGGAAAAATCCAGCGACGCTGTAATATGAGGAAATGGACAAAGTGTGTTGTGCACGAGAATATACGGTGTTAGTTAGCAGGGTTTTAATTTAAACATTGAAAAACATCATCAAATCGAAAGTAAAATTTCGATTTCAACTAACCTTTCGTCGAGGCAACTTGCACTCGCCCAATTTTTGCCAGAATTCAACATTCGCGTATTAGAAAATACAAATTCTTATCATTTTAAGTATTTTTGGGAGTTGCAAGTCAATATATGTTATATCGATATATCATTGGCTATAATTTGGGAGATTGGTAAACACGTGTGCTAAAATGATTGTTTTAAAACCCTGCTTACTAACACCGTATAATTTATTATTATTGTGCACAACAAACTTGGACCATATCTTCATATTACAGCATCGCCGTTTTTTCCAAAACTCGTCATAAATGAATTAATCTAAGAAACATGTGCTCGACACCTACCTTTGTTTACCGATTTTCCTTCGATATAACTACCCCGGAAGTACCGATATGTCACGAGGCAACGAAATGCCATTGACTCTTTTATGAGCTAGTTTCTCCGTTTACCACCCGTGAGAGCGCTTAACCGTAGATTAGGGCTGAAAGATTTAGGACTTTTTTCAGAGGTCAGAGAGGATACTGGTCGAGCACTGAGCAGGGCTTCGAACTCGCGGCTCATGGATTGAAAGACTCTGTCGTCACTTACAGAGCTATCTGGGCTCGGCACTTCTACCGTAGGACTTACTTAACTAAACGATTTCTTACAAATTCGAAAGCTAAATTCTCATGCTATGTTAATTGATTTAATAACAGCTGTTGACCCCGGTCAGAGGCTTTGCCTTTTTTCATATTAATAAAGTAAGCATGTTTGTTTATAACGCTTAGTGTATGACGTCACACTACAAGGATGCCGTCATTTATCCCGTGACCTATTTCTGTATTGGAATTCAGATAAGAACTGTCGCCATATACCTTTTTTTGCATCGCTTATTTGCGGACCCAATTAAAGCATGGATTAACGAAAAATGTTGTGAGTTCCAAATTGAAAGCTGGTGCAGGCGACAAGATAAATATTGATTAAGATGTACAGTGTAACATAGAAAATATATCACGGATAAGCATTCTTTAAGACATAATACCAATGGCAAGTAACATATTAAGGAGGAATCCCTGGTGCTGTTCGTCGTATAAATCAAATAAATGAATCCTTCAAACATCGTTAGGGCTGTAAATGTTAGATAAACATCTATTCGGCCCCGTTTTTACTGGACAAGTCTCACGATGAATAATTAAGGAGCAGACATGTAGAAAACCTTGTGTAAAACGCTATCAAACGGGACAAACTGATTACCTCCCGTGAATTATTGATGTCATCACTTTTAAGAGCGACCAATTACCGATATTCAGTAGATAGGACAGTCTTTCATTGGTTACGTTCGAACATGTCGTAACTACAGCTTAAATAAGCTGCAGTTACGGCATTTTCGAACTAACGGATAGTTTGTTCTAACACCATATATCGTATTACAGGCACATAGTCTATAGGCACGTAGTCTGTACTAAGGTAGCATCTCCATTGTAAAGTTTACTCACAAACAATGACGTATTTTGACGCACCTAAGTAATAAAGCTTGGTAAATATTGAAGAAAATGCGAATTACCAGCATTTCACCCGTTTTTTTTCAATAGTTTCCACCCTATCACAGTGAATTTTCCTTCTGGGAGTCAGATTCTGTGTCTGCAAAATCCTTGAATTTGTACCACAATGACATGTTGCAGAAAAATAAAATAAACAAACGTCCTAATCCTACCATATATTCACGTCATCTATCTGCAAAATTATATAAGAAAGACATGATACTGTAAAGTACAAAATACCGATATGCGTAATCATGGCAATGTGACGTTGGTACCCATGTACGTACATTAACAGAACCAACCCCTGTTAACAATAACCATGTAACAAACATATGCGAAAGGTTGAACAATGGCCTCCAAAATTTAAAACCATTCGCTGACAGGGGATTCAAAACAACTGGTCCTAAATTAGTGTTCGACCTACTTTTTGGACCAATGAAATTGCAGTACATTTTTAAATTTCGCTACTATATTTCTAATTTATAAACGAGGCTGTCGGCTAGTTTATATGACGTCTATACATAGCCACGCCCCCTCTCCCATGAACCGCTAGCGAACACTAAGTCAGATGAAGTCTGTATAGCAGATTCTACGCGATATAAACATTCAATAAGCTGCGCGCATTTGAATATTCATTTCGCGTAGAAACTACTATACAGCCCCTATCTTATACTTAGTGAACTAACTGTTGCAAGATTCACGAGATAGAAGGTCTTTAGAATTGCGTTTGCTGTGAGACGGCATCAATAATCCACGCACTTCAATAACACGACGTGACGACTGAAGATTATTGTTAATATTTTACCATCATCTTGTTATTACTTTAAATCATAATTAGCAATATCATGCAAGAAATTGCCGGGGTTGTGTCATTTTGTCCTGCATATATGTTTGATTTTATTGCAATCGCTAAACACAATGAATAACTCCTTTTCAAAAAAGTGATGATAATAATTTATTATCAGCAATCTCATACTTTAATTACGGTAACCTACATGGAGCTTGAAAATGACTAATATTCGACATTGACCTTGCATCGTCAGGAATAAATCATCGCATTTTATATGATGCCTCGATCATACACATTTTTAAAAGCTATACTTTGAGGGTTTTAAAGAAAAGCGATTGACTTTAAAAATGTTTGTATAAGGACAAAACCAATTCCGCCATAATAGCAGCTAAATAACACACAATTACCACAAGGTGATGCTTGAGAAGAAATCTTGTGCAAACGGCAATGGATTCAAAATATTGAATTTGGAGAAGCGATGGCTTCCAACAAGATATAAAATAAGTAGGCCTATGCTAATTCGATGAAAGATTACAACCTTTCATTAGATACCAAACTCTATGTGCATCTTCGTGTGTCATCCGTGAAAACGAAAATTCACGATAGATATCCTCGTCAAGTTCTGTTGCTATGGGTAACGAAGACGCAAAAGTTGTTGATGATGGGTTGTAATCCTTAATGAAGTTATCATTACAAGATCTGAGAATTGAAATATACATCGGAAAATAAGTGTAAAACATCCAATAAAACATTGGCGTAGACAAGCGTCACCACACTCATAAACAAGGTGTTTCTAGATTGGAGACTTGAATTATAAATCGTAAAATTAGTGTCAAATATTCAATAAAAAAATGCGTAGACAAGGGTCCATAAACATCTTAACAAGTAGACCCTGAGCTAGAAACATGTTTGCTCCCCCCCCCCAGAGGGAATTTTGTAGACATGTTTTTTCTTAAAGTATATTATCTTACAAACATTTTGAGCGTTGTTTGCACTCTGGCCGTTGGGGCTTTTGGCTGTAACCCTTATCTAAAACCCTTAACCCTATCATTTTTTTCATAAAAAATTACATTACTTATTTGGTCATATTTTCATCAAATATTGACCTACATATGTCAAAGTGGTATCAAATGAAAGCCTATGACTTGCTCTTCATTTTGAAGTTATTTTATGCAAATTAGCTCATTTGCATATGCATGAATATTAATGATTTCCCTTAAAATTTGCATTTTTGGGCAAAAATTTGATAAATAACTTCTAAAACAAGGCATTTCTGTCTAGGGGGAATTTTGTAAACATGGTTTATCTTAAAGTATATTTTATTAGAAACATTTTGAGCCTTGTTTGCACTCTGGCGGTTGGGGCTTTTCGCCGTAACCCTTCTCCAAACCCTTAACCCTACCAAATTGTTCATTTAAATTTTGAAAATGACTTTGGTCATATCTTGATTGAATATTGACACACAGATGTCAGAATGGTATCAAATGAAAGCTTATGACTTGCTCTTTCATTTTCAGTTATGTTATGTAAATTAGCTCATTTGCATATTCATGAATATTAATGATTTTCCCTAAAATTGCGATTTTCGACAAAAATGTGGTAAATACTTTCCAAAATGAGGCGTTTTTGTGCAGGGGAATTATGTAAACATAGCAAATCTTAAAGAAAATTATACAAGAGACATTTTGAGCGATGTTTGCACTTTGACCGTTGGGGCTTTTGGCCAAAACCCTTATCTAAACCCTTAACCCTATAAATTATTCGATCATTTAAAAACGTTTTTGGTCATATCTTGGTTGAATATTGACTTATAGATGTTATAATGGTATCAAATGAAAGGTTTTGACTCGCTCAATAATTTGCTATAAATTTCATGCAAATTAGCTCATTTGCATATTCATGAATATTAATGATTTTACTTAAAATTGTGACCTTTTTGCTAATATTTGGTAAATAGTTTCAAAAACATTGTGTTTCTATTCTGGGGGAATCATGTAAACATGGTTTATCTTAAAGAACATTTTATTAGAAACATTTTGAGAGATATTTGCACTCCGGCGCTTGGGGCCTTTGGTCATAATCCTTATCCAAACCCTTAACCCTATAAAATTGTTCACTCAAATTTTCAAAACATGCTTGGTCATATCTTGATTGAATATTGACCTACTGATGTAAGAATGGTATCAAATGAAAGCCAATGACTTATTCTTTAATGTGCAGATATTTTATGCAAATTAGCTCATGCATATTAATGATTTGTCTAACATTTTGATTGTTTTGCAAGGTTTTTTATTTTAAATACGTACCAAAAGGTCTGATTGTTTCTTTCTCTTTGCAAGGTTTTTTATTATAAATACGTACCAAAAGGTCCTATTGTTTCTTTCTCGTGAGTTTTCAACCATTTAATATCCATGTTCACTCTTTTAACAACATCTAAGCCTTGTTTGAAATCTATTTGATGTTTTGTTTGGAAGTAACAGTAATTTTAAAGTGTGCAGCCCATTATATTTTGTTTCTATAAATGTATGTATTTAGTTTCCATTTGATCTTTTTAATCTTTATTGTTTTAAGTGTAAATAAGTTAAATTGATTTCTTTTATTGTATTGGTGTTCTTGCTTATATCTAGTTTAGTTGACAGAATGTTATCCTTTCTAAAACTGCTACATGAATCCAAAATTGACGCAAAATAGGACTTTAAACATAAACATTTTATCATATGCCATAGAATGATACAAAATGGGGGACTTTATTCTAATACACATGTAAAATTAATCATTCCAATTATTTTTTTAAGTTTTATGGATGAACAGAGATCCTGGAATGTAGACAAATTGCATACATATAGCAAAATAACATTGTTAAGCAATTATCAAGGCCTTACTTTTGCCATTCACATGGAGAAAACAGCATGGTTTTTCTCCATCTGGAGAGCACTTCCTTATGTTTTCCTCATAGACAAGTCAATTTGTTGGCCTTAAGTGTATTTGATATGTGGCTGACAGATCAGGGATACTGGTGTTACCATTCCTTTATGCTCTATTAAGGCATTTTCAATTCAGATAAATTAAGCTTGGGGTGCCATATGTAAAGCCTATGTATCAGATACATAAAATCAAGAGATGTACGCGATGTATGTAGCTAGAGTACAGACAATTACTGGTTGTGATCAAAAGATCATTGCATTTATTACGATGCATTTATTTATCTGTATCAGATCAGAACAGATGTGAACTGATCCATACTACCGACAGCCCATGCTGAATGTATATTCATATTCTTCCTTATCTACACATATTTCTTATATGTGCTTTCAGCATAGTACCACCTCACAATAAATTGAAAATAGTTCCCTTGCGATACACAATCTCTTTCAATATGGCATATGTTTTCCAGGATGGCATTCGATGGCCATAGATATCTTCAGATCAATATTTTCCTGATATTTAAATGCTACAACTATGCTACCAGGTTTAGATCAGCATGTGAAATTCCATATTAAGACACTTACTTATTGCACTGTTCTAGAACAATTTGACCAAAAATGATTCACATCGCACTTGGTGGCATTCTTGGAATTACTCAAACTGTGGGAGTTGGGCAAGTTTATCATGATGGAAACCGACATAGATCAATCACTAAACATAACAGGGTTACTATGTACATAACATAACAGGATTACTATATAACATATAGCACTGTCAAATGGAATACATTTTATGGATTTTCCACTAAAAATGTGTTTTTGTCCCAAACATTTAAGAATCAATAGTATTTATGAATATGTAAATGAGCAAATCGACATGAAGTAATTATAAAATATACAAGCAATTCACTAGCTTTCATTTGATACCATTTTGACGTTTGTAGATCAATATCTAATCAAGATATGACCAAAAACGTTTTGAAAATTTGAATAAACAATTTGATAGGGTTGAGGGTTTAGATAAGGGGTTTGGGTAAAAGAGCCAAATGCCACAGTGTGAACATTGCTTAAAGTGTTATTCATGTAATGTTCTTTAAGATAAATTATGTTTGCATAATGCCTTTGAACAGAAACACCTTGTTTTAGATAGTATTTAACACATTTTCGCTGAAAAATCACAATTTTAAGGAAATTCATTAATATATATGGCAATGCAACTGAACTAATATGCATGAAAAATAATAACACATGGAAGAGCCAGCCATAAGCTTTAATTTGATACCATTCTGATACCAGTAGGTCAATACATAATCAAGATATGACTAAAAACATTTTGAAAATTTGAATGAACAATTTGATGAGGTTAAGGGTTTAGATAAGGGTCACCGCCAAAAGCCCCCATCGCCAGAGTGCAAACATTGCTCTAAATGTTTCTTATAAACTGTTCTTTAATTTAAACCATGTTTACATGATTCCCCCTGAGAAGAAACACAATGTTTTTGAAAGTGTTTACCAAATATTCGGAAAAAAGGTCACAGTTTTAAGTAATGTCCTTAATATTCATAAATATGCAAATGAGATAATTTGCATAAAATCTATAGCACATAATTAAGCAAGTCATAAGCTTTCATTTGATACCATTTTAACATCTGTAAGTCAATATTCATCCAAGATATGACCAAAAACATTTTAAAATGAATGAACAATTTTATAGGGTTAAGGGTTTAGATAAGGGATTTGGCCAAAAGCCCAAATGGTCAAAGTGCAAACATCGCTCAAAATGTTTCTTATATAATTTTCTTGAAGATTTACTATGTTTACATAATTCCCCTGCACAAAAATGCTCTGTTTTGGAAAGTATTTACCACATTTTTGTCGAAAATCGCAATTTTAGGGAAAATCATTAATGTTCATGAATATGCAAATGAGCTAATTTGCATAACATAACTGAAAATGAAAGAGCAAGTCATAAGCTTTCATTTGATACCATTCTGACACCTGTCTGTCAATATTCAATCAAGATATGACCAAATTCATTTTCAAAATTTAAATGAACAATTTGGCAGGGTGAAGGGTTTGGATAAGGGTTACGGCGAAAAGCCCCAACCGCCAGAGTGCAAACAATGCTCAAAATGTTTCTAATAAAGTGTACTTTAAGATAAACCATGATTACAAAATTCTCCCTGGACAGAAACGCCTTCATTTGGAAAGTATTAACCAAATTTTCATCAAAAATTAGTAATTTTAAGGAAAATCATTAATATTCATGAATATGCAAATGAGCTAATTTGCATAAAATAACTACAAATTGAAGAGCAAGTCATAAGCTTTCATTTGATATCATTTTGACATATGTAGATTAAAATTCAATCAAGATATGAGCAAATAATTGTCTGTATATTTAAATGAAAAATTTAAAAGGGTTAAGGGTTTTAGATAAGGGTTACAGCCAAAAGCCCCAACGGCCAAAGTGCAAACAACGCTCATCTTGTAGCATTTGTTATAAGCTTTCAGAAAATCATACCCTTCAAAATTCCCTCTGGGGGGGGGGGAGCAGGGGTTATTGGTGGCTCAAGGTCTAAAGGCTTTTATATGGGCTACTATAAATAAATAATAACTGTTAACTTGCATTTATTATTATTACCGAATAAAAATTTGCGCAGAGTAGAGTCAATAAACAACTTAACAATGCTTTTTATATAGTTACTCGGAATAAATAATAAATGTTTACTAGCATTTATCATTATTACTTTTAATTAAATTATGTATTGTTTTATTGTTAATATATTAGGTTGCTGCTTGTAAATCATCATAAACAGATATTTTGCCATGTATATGTATATAGCTGATAACTATTCAAATGTTTTGGTAATAGAGCTCGACTATAACTTTGGAACATCCTTTCTCAATGACATTACCTGTACGCGTGAAACGTACCTTTTCATTAAAAAAACAACTTGTAAGTTTGAGTAAAAAACAGCTATATACGATATCATCATGGTACTTAAACATTTTATCAATTTCACTTTAACTAAAATAACTTGATACTTCAACGACAGGAACAATAACATCGATTGGACATTTCGTATTGATAGATATTTATGTGCTCAAGAAAATTATTTACATCATGTACAAATGCTTTTAAAATCTTCCATTTTTGTATAATACCGTTTGATACCAATCTAGACACTTCGCGGGAATACAAGTATTCCTCCATTCTCATTCAATACATTTCACCTTTTGTCAATCTGTTATCGTATATTCTGATGCCATGTCTTTCAATAAGAAATGTACCTAAAGGTTAGTAGGTTAGTAGGTTAGTAAATAGTTAACCATTTCCGAACAGCGAAATGCAAAACTAATATGGAAAGAGTTAGAGACTACGAAATAATTTTTCTCACGAATAGTAAATATGTATATCAGAGCATAGAAAATATTCAGGGGAATGCAGAAATTGCTAATTATTAACGATTTCTTAATTTCTTTAAATGTTTCATTAAACTATTTCTGGTAAGAGAATCAATTTTTTACCTCCTAAAACAAGCTGCAGTTACTGTGTTTTTGTAGAAAAGCAGCGAGATCAATGTCTTGTTTGGGAAAGGGTTAAAGATTTATGTGCTTACAGTGTCCTATTGTTCTGAATAATTGATACACAGTTTGCATCCACATATTAAATTTGTCGCTGCCAATAATTAAATAAACCTTCTACAAGAATACTTCCCGGCCATGGTCTTATGGTGGTCAATCTTTCTCATTAACCATCGGTTACAACAAGCAGTTATTCTCTATCCATCGCTAATCGTTTGCTACGTTTTGCTACGAAACAACCGAGCCCTGTCATTACGATAGCCAATCTCGTCTAATCTCGGCAGAGGCCTTGACGGGATTTCTTTATGCAATAGTTGGGTGTAAATCACATAACGATTTGAAAATCTGATACACATTTTCATTGGCTGAAACCTCAATTTACTGTTATTGCAATGAAATAGTATTGACCCATTGGATGATTTATATTATTTGGATAAGTGACCAAGTGCGCAATGTATGTAGACTTTTATTGGATAATACCGACATAACAACAGTGACGCAGTAAATGACGTCAGAATATAGTAAATAGTTCATAATTGATAGCGTTACAACAGAGTTTGAATCTACCAATATGAGCGATAAACTCTAGTAGAGAGTATACATCGGTCAATGTTGACTACTAAATGATTTCTCTCTGTTATTATAAGATCGGTTATCGCGTTTCCTCGCAACTTCTGTAGATTGCGTTATCCAATCGTTGGCTGTAAATGTCACAACAAATGAAAATGTGAAATGATGAGAATTCTACATGGCTTTAATACATGTACCACCGTTGATTAATAAAACAATTTGGTTGAAGCAACGTGCGAGCAAGGGTGATTATCCATGTTTTGGTGTGTGTCCGATTGTGTGTTCGTTTTCGATGTCCACTTTCATTGGAGAATGCCGGATTATAAATGTGACGCAGTAAATGACATCATAAAGTTGTAAAATAAGACATTTGATGGCCTGTCGACAGAGTTTCAATTCATCAAAAATAATTATGTAACCGGAGGACACTCGGTAAACCCTGAACAAGCCTTGATTATCCTACGATCATGCATGTTACGTTGGAATTCTCTTATGGAAAAGAGGAAATTTCAGTAAAACGATGTTCCACTCGATGTACGAGTAATTCTGTTTTTCTCGAAGTGATTTTCCTTCTTGAATAAAACATTATCGGTTTGAGAATACATGCATATGAGTAAAACCTAAATTAAATTTTGTTTAGTCGATATCTAAATACATTACTGGCTGAGACATGTACATATGGGTGAAATCTTCTTTAGAATGCAAAAATATGAGTATGTGGTGACCGAAACCTACACTGTGGGTACTCATTGGAATCGCCTCGAAGAGACGACTCCAATGAGTACCCAAAGCATAGGGTTTGAAGTTCAAATAATAATTATTTTAGAAGGGAGTTTGTCCTTCATTATCCGTTGCTCCGTGAGAGCCCAATAGCTGCCTCGCTAAAGAGACTGCATTCTGGTACAAGATGTACACCAAGATAACGGCCCAGTTACCGTTATCATTCTACTAAACGCCCATATTCTACTAAACATCCATATTCTAATAACAGCCTTATTCTAATAAACGCCCATATTCTAATTTACGCCCATAGTCTTAAAGACGTCCATATAATGCATGCAAATATTCTAATAAACGACCATCTCCTTCATCTCATGTGAAAATCAGCCTCTTTCGTGTACAGTTTTAATAAAATATAATGAATCTAATAAACGCCCATCCCCAATCCTAATGACAATGTTTATTGACAAAAGCGAACAAGATATATTTCCAGTCCTGAATCAGAGAAATTTCATTCCCATTTTATGTTTTGCAATCCTTTACGGCATTTTTTTTTCAAATACGACTTGCTTAATCTTGAGTCAAGGAATTGACACTAAATTCTCTGCTTTTGACAACGAAAACTGAAAAACCTAGAAACAAAAAATCCACCCCTACTCTTCAATCGAACATGTTTTTAATAAACGCCCGGGCGATTATTAGAATAACTACGGTACTAGATATTTCTAAAACATCACAAATCACCGAGCCCAGAAACAAACGTGACGGTGCCTCTATAAAAGGAAACAATGTTAAGAATGACATTTTACGATGGTAAACGGCGGATTGCGGCCCTCTTTTATGTAGTTCCTTGTCCATATAAATTCGCTGAGTTTTCAAGATATAGATGAACAACGTAATTGCGTTTACATATCGCGACTTGTCTTTATAATACTTTCAAATCCACAATTTGTCTTAAGGTAGTCCACCCCTAATAAGATTCACACGACGTCGAAATTATTCGGACGACGTCGTAAACATTCGGCGGTGGAACATTCCAGCGCCGAATGTTTACGACGTCGCCCGATTAGGTTCGGATATGTAACGAATGTTAACGGAAAAAGGCGACGACATCCTTGCATAGTTACTCATTACACTAGTTATTAGAATCTAGGCACGTTAAAAATCGCTTAATTAGCAATATTTCCGAATGGAAATAAGGACGCTTTAAGAATTCACTGTGTAAGATATTTTCAAAAGAAGCAAAATCAGGGATGGAACATTTTTTCAGACAGCAATTAATTTAGTTCTCTGCTAAATGCCTGGGGAAATGAAGCTGACGCATATGTTAGGATAGGATAGTATGTTGGCATCGTTCGTATCAAATGTGGGTGTATAGTGTCAAAATGTGCTATTTTTTTCAAAGTGAAGACATTCTTATAATGCACTCTAATAATACTTTTCAAAAGTTGTCTTGTTTAATGTATGTTTTATGAATTAACAACCATTTCTGCCTATAAATGTCCGTCGATTTGTAAAATTTAACACTTGTTCCGAAAAGAATACCTTTCTGATAACCAACCCAGCTGGCAAAAGTGGTCGTTTTTACGTTGAAATGACGTCTTTTAGAGACGTCAGGAAGACGTCTTTTTCTTGTTGAATTTGATATAAGGAAAGACGTCTTTTCCCGACGTCTTTTCCACGTCATTAAGTGACGTTGAAAAGACGTCACTTAATGACGTTGAAAAGACGTCTGAACAATGTCACTTAATGACGTTGAAAAGACGTCTGAAAAAGACGTCTTTCCTTATATCAAATTCAACCAGAAAAAGACGTTTTCCCAACGTCTCTAAAGGACGTCTTTTCAATGTAAAACCGACCACTTTTTCTATTGGCTTTCGTTTGGTGTTGATCGAAGATGAAATCCTTCCAGAGCTTCTCGCTCAGTAGGAGTAATTATTCCCCATCATAGAGGAATAAGGTATCGCCAGGTATGTCTGACGACCTTCACACATTTTCTAAGGTTTGATACCTAGAAATTGGTCTTAACTGTCTTAACACTTTCGAGGCTTTCTATAACTATCTATATGTTTTCTTGATATAATTTTATGTCTAGATTTATTTCTATCTTTTTTTGAAAATGTGTACACAATTTAATTTCTTTTAACAGAATCATATAGGATTATTAAGCCAAATGCTTTCTTTACATAAACGCTTTGTAAAAACATGATTTATTGTCAACATTTTTAATTATTTCCCTTTAATATACTGTAACACACTAATTGATAAGATTATGTTAGTGATTTGAACAGACTAATTACAGTTTAAACGCCGTTAAAACGACAAAATAATTCGGATGATCCAACATGAAGCCCATGTTTAAAAAACGATATTGACAAAGAATGTACTTCTGTACAATATAGCGCAGAAAAAACTTATGCAAAAGAAGAAATTACCGATTATCAACTTTTGCTAATATCTCTAGGCCTATGGGTTTTTTTTTTTTTTTTTTTTTTTTTGCAATTTATACCTACCTTTCTATTAGAGAAGTCAAAACCAGGTTTTGTTCGAGAAAGGATTAGACATGTCTTATTGATGTTGCCTATCAATAGGAAAAAAGTGTTTACAAAACATCATTATTGGAATTTAGTCAATAAATCTAGGTCCCTAAGACGTAATTAAGATGACGTTGAAATTAAGTCTGTGGAGAGACGTTGTGTTCACGTTGAAGTCGCGACCACACCCCGAAAAAGACGTCATAAAAACGTCTTATTAGGACGTCTATTTTACGTCTGGAAACAGACGTCTTTTTCTGGTCGATATTTGGTTATATGACGTCGTGACCACTATTCAACCAAAAAAAGACGTCTGTGTGACGTCTTTTGCCTGCTGGGAAGTGTCAACGTTTCACTATGTTTAAAACATGAAAATTGTGTTTCTTCGCCCTTTTACCGACATGCATTAGCTGCTGCAGACAACAAAATAAATGTAACTTAATAAAACAAATGTGAATAAAATTGACACAGAAAATAGGTAAAGGGAGAAAAATGCTGATTGTCAGCATTTTCTTCTTTTTATGCTCCCCGAAGGGAGAGCATATAGTCGCCGCTTTGTCTGTCCGTCCGTCCGTCCGTCCTGTCCGTCCGTCTGTCCGTCCGTCCGTCCGTCCGAAGTGATTTCTCCATAACCCTTGGGCCAAATCAAATGAAACTTACCATGTGAACTCCCTATGACATAATGCCGATGTACTTTTCCCGGTTTTTGGATTTGAGGCCTCGTCATGGGAAAAGGGGACTTAAGGTAAAATATAGTTTTTCTCTAATTTCTCCTAGTCTAATGGTCAGAATTTGATGAAATTTCATATTTGAGTAGTAAATCAGATGCCCTTTACAATAAACTATGTGAAATTTGGTTATAAAAATTATGTCATGCAAAAAGGGGGCTTAACATTTGCTAGCTTTATGTTAGCTCTGCATGGCATACATTTATTGTGACAATGCCTTATTCGGGGAGCATTGTCCGTCTCTGACGGCTCTTGTTCTTAATTGTTTTAGACGCTATCCCAGTTAAAGTGGACAATTGACTAAATTTTTTTCGAAATATTTCATTTTACCATCCACTCATTCTGGACAAAGGGGGTGTCTCACGAATAGGAAAAATAACATGGGAGTCTGCCCACGCTTGGAATTTAATGAAATTTGGCGTGAAGTTAGTACATTAGATAACGGTTCATATTCAAGAAATGTTTCAAATCGAACATTCCAGAAAACAATTTTCTCAGAATTTTAAGTTTTCACCATGAAAAAGAGGGTACCCTGATTAAAACAGTGTGCAAGCGTTCTGGTTGTTAGTTTCATCGCGTAATTTATTCTAAAAATAATGCCCAGTAGTCCGTGATCCTGTATGAAACAAAAAAAAAAAAAAATATAATTATGTACAAAAAATTGTTTTATATCAACTGGTGTAAGGGGGTAACCCAAAAATTAATTGTTTTTAAATATTTTAAGCAAATTCTGTTAAAAAATTTTCTTTGTTCCTGTTTTTGTCAAGATTTGAAAATTATGTAAAAGTTGCGCACAAATATACTGATGATTATCGTGAAATATCGAGAAAAAATAAAACCGGTAAAATGTTGCTTTTGGAATTTCCCCCTGAATAGTGCACATTTCCAAGAATGGACAAAATTAAGATTTTTTAAGAATGACTTTTTATGCCCCCGATAGGGAGGCATCATAAATTTGACTTGTCCGTCCGTCCGTCCGTCCGTCTGTCCGTCTGTCTGTCCGTCCGTCTATCCGCCCGTCTGTCCGTCCGTCTGTCCGTCATTCCGTCCAAAAACTTTAACATTGGCCATAACTTCCTTATTACTTAACATTATTCGCTTCATACTTTACCACAACATTCCTTGGTTCTTTACCTTTCTGTAGGCACATACTCTGGTGACCTTGACCCCTGGATGACCTTGACCTTGAACATAGATTGGCCATAATTTAAAATCAAAGCGGTGTCGGGGGCATTGTCATCTTACAGTGACAGCTCTTGTTTCAAATGTTTTGTTTACTTTTTTGGTTAATTTAGTTTACCTGAGGATAAATCAAGATGCAATGCATTTTTTCGGTTATTTCCTGCTATCTGTCCGTGTGTCTGTCTGTCTGTTGGCATTTTCTAAAAAATATTTTTTCTCACAATCTGATATGTAAATCTTTTTGAAACTTGATAAAAAGTATCCTCGGGTTGAACACAACTCTGTGTATTAGAACTTCTTTTTGTCATAAACTTTTGTTGCTGTGGCAGCATAAAAGGGGAAGCATTTCATATAATAAAGATAAGCTCTTTATGTAAAGCTTTACACAGCCATGAGGTTTTAAATTTTGTATGTAAGTTTGCTTAGGAGTAGACTTCAAAGTTGGTTACAATATTTTTGTCCAGGGTCACATTAGATCTTGTTCCAGGTGTACCTACTTTACAAAAAGAGAGGAAATTGTCTAAAAAATCATTTTAAATTATTCAAGTCAGCCGTGATTCACGAAAGCTAACAGCAAGAGTTATTTATAGATAGATCTTTTGAAACATGAGAAAGCAAATAAGAAAAAGCACCGATTTCTCTGATGGCATTTGACAATCGTGCAAAAGTATCAATACAGGTTAAGCTATAGTCAGAAAAATAATTTGAGGAAATAATTGCACCCTGTTTTATCCCAATAGGGCCACATTTTGATATAAACAAGCACATTTTCAACTGTGTAAATGAAAAGATATAATGCTGTAGCAGTCTTTTACTGAATCAAAGGGGGCCTTCCATATCATGTTAGTTCATTTGGGGCGCTTAGAGCAAAACTATTTGGTTATGTATTGGTTACCCGGAAGGGCACCTTTTGATGCTTGACCGCACCGGTTCTAAGCGTCTTTTCAATTTCATAACATTTGGTTTGACATTTATTGCATGTCATAGTCTCACTAAAAATGGTGCATAGACAATGTGACCAAATAGTAAAGAAAACTTGCAATGTGTATATGTATGCCTATCTTGGCTTCCATACATGTAATTTTGTAAATATAAGTAATATTTATATTAATTCTATGTTTTTTCCAATGAGTTTTTTGGGCATGAATATTGCTGTAGGTTTGTACTGTATGCTACAGTTGATTTTACTGAATATAAAAATGTTTTTAGGAGCACAATCAAATTTTTACTGATTACATGTTTTGGACCAAAACACCACCTTCATCAATAATATGTATTATATGACAGTGTTACCGGGTTTGGATTTCTATATAATTTGGCTCAAAGTAAGAGGAAATATGTAGTATGTTTTTGTGATGATATGGAATCTTGACAAAGACTCTAACATACTTTACTTTGGAATTCAATTTTACTCTTTTCCAAAATTTTGCTGAAAATATGCATTTTTTCATGATTAATTCAATAAAAAACATTCATAATAATTTCCTCAAATACCTTTTGTGGTATGAGTGTAATGCCTTATGTGTCTCGGATCAAATTCAATTGACAGATCTTGAAAATACACAAAACTAAAGTTTTGCGACACATGAAAAAGGGGCCATGTTTCATGCCATAGTGGGAATAAGTCAAGGTGGCTTTTTGGAATCCAGTTTGGATTATCTAAGAAACTAAATGCATTTTCATAGCTTGTATATGGTCCTCTATCACCATGCAGAATTAAAGGTGGAAGGAAATCAAAAAATTGGACCACCCGTTTAAAATTATTTTCATTTCTTTAAGATAACAGAAATCGGTATGAAAAATCCGCGTTCAAAAGTTCGATTCCAAATAGACGATATTAACAAATAACACAGCGTGTTTTATCGGAAAATTTTACCTGGCCGAAATCGATTTTTCGCGCATGCGCCAAAGAGACCTACGTTGACGTTCGCACGTCAGGATTCCTGGTTTAGTTGACACTTAAAAAAGGAGGCATTTCATTGGCTGAAAAATCACCGTGGGCGTGTTATCGATAAATTGACATATCGATAATATTGGTAAAATTCCGATACTATTCTAAGATCACGTTTGATTGGTTGAGAGAGTATGGTGGGCGTTTTATCGATTTTTATTATAAAATAGACATCAATAAAATCATATCAAGTAGTAAACGTCTGAAAGGACTAAGGTCCTTTGTATTTACACGTATGAATATAACACGGGTGGTAATCAGAGAAACTAGCTCCAAAAAGAGGTAGTTGCATAGAGCGAAAATTTGTAGGTCACGAACACATTTTCTACAATTATTTCTTTTTAAAGCGAGTTTTTGAGAAAACTGGCGATGCTGTAGTATGAAGAAATGGTCGAAGTTTGTTGTGCACGAGAATATACGGTATTAGTAAGCAGAGTTTGAATACAATCGTTGAAAAACATTTCAAAATCGAAAGTAAAAACTTCTGAATTTTCTATTTTGAAATGTTTTTCAACGATTGTATTCAAACTCTGCTTACTAACACCGTATATTCTCGTGCACAACCATCTTAGACCATTTTCTCATATTACAGCATCGCCGGATTTTTCAATAACTCGTTGTAAAAGAAATAATTGTAGAAAAATGTGTTTGTGACCTACCTTTGTTTACAGATTTTCGCTCTATGCAACTACCTCGGTAAAGGCCGGATATCACGAGGAAACAAAATACCGTTGACACTTTTTGGAGCTAGTTTCTCTGTTTACCACCCGTGTATAACCATCGACGACAAATAACTCCACCTTATTCCAATAAATGAACTTTAATAAAATTGTATTATTCTTTTTTAGTAATATTTGTACCTAAAATATACAAATATGAACAAATAAATGAACAAGTTACTGTATAGATCTTTCACAAGTTTCTCTGTCTCTAGATTATAACATGTAATTTATCGAAGTTGTTGCATTATTTCCAGACTTTTCTGTACATTTATCATTCTATCTAAACGTCTTCACTCACCAAATAATATATTTGCTTAACTCATTCCGAAAAGACTTGCTTCTAAAGTCTCATTTGGGAATTGTTCTAGAAAATATTAAAGAGTAAATGAAAATGCTGATAATCAGCAATTTCTTCTTTTCGCTCAATATTTTCTGTGCTAAAATACATTGATTTCTTCTGACTCAAGCAAATTATAATCAGATTTCATTTCACTCGTTATTTTCTGCATATGCCATGGCATTGATTGAAATAGAATTTTAACTAATAAATGCGCATATAATTGCATAATTATGTAGACCAGATTCCATATCTAAAATGAACCAACTGCACTATAAATGTATCGTAGTTGCGAGATTTTGAACACAGACTTACTAACAGTAAGAAATGACTCCCTGTAACCCGATTACCAAATGCCAATACACAGAATGCTATTATGTTTATTATCTCTACAGTGACAAGATATTTGACGATACAACACATCCCGATCTTTTGTATATCAGATTCATATTATACCAATGGAAAAATATAAATATCGCTGCTATTCAACAAAACCTCGTAACTGCAGCTTATAACCAGCTGCAGTTACAAGGGTTTCGTTGAAAAGCTACGATATGCAATGTTAGCCGTCCTAGCATATAGGCAGCCAATTTATCGTCCGCCTACGGTGACGTCACGCTTATTTGACTTTCTCAAAGCCTGTACAGGTAAGCGATTAGAAAATTGTGAATTTCTCCCTTATTATAATGAATATAAAATTTTCAAATATTGCGTTGTTAATATTTTTCATTCGTCTTAATAATAAGTGTAGATTATTTTGACGTTACATTTGACCTTTAAAAGAAAATTCATGTGTGGGCAGATTTGAGACACCCCCTTTTCTTCATGAATCACATCTTCTGCGCAAATTTCTCTTGTTTTGTTAGCTGGGCTTGCTTAGTTTTGGATTTTAATTAGACCTCTTTGTGAAATATGTGTCTAATTTCGCATTAAGTAATGCCTAAAGAATAAAAAAAATTCGATACTTTTTGATGAGTATTTGTTTGTAAAATGTGAATCAATTGACAATATGGGTGAAAATGGCCTTTAATTTTCTCTCGTATTGTTAAACAAAAGCAATGAATTATTCCCTCATTGATATACAAAAATGGAAAGTCAATGATTTGTTACAAATCAACAATGAGTTAAAACTGGTCTGTCCCGAACGTAACTACAGCTTGTCCCGTACGTAATATGCTTTCTTTTCTTTAACATCACAGCCTCTGTGTTATTACCTTTTCAATCAAATCATAATATTATCAGGCAATATCCATTTGCCAGACACTTTGTCAAAAAATGTAATGAAATGAATAAATGAAAATAAATACAACTCTATAATCCATCTGGGTGTGTTGTTTTACAAATTAAAACTTCCTAGCCAAATTAGTTTCAATTTATAAAAGTTGAGACGTTCGTATTGTTTTTACACATGAGGTATGTGTAATAACTTCTTAATTAAGTGAAATATTATCCAAAATTTGCTAGACATCCTTAACTCTGATGGATCCAATATACGAAAAGGTACGGTACACTTTTTATATAGGTAAGAAACGCTGAAATAGTCTATTTTAATGCATCAATCTAGTGTAATGTATATGGGTATGAATATATTCCTATATATATTTATCAACAAAAACTGGCATACTTTGTGGAACTTTCTTCAATATTGTAAAAATAGTATCAATTAAGCGTAATTATAATACCATAACGTACGAGACTAGTACGAGTACGTGTACAGTCTATTATGTGCATTAAAAGTCTATTTTGCTTAAACTGGGGTCCTTAAGGAACCCAAAACACATAAAATACATGTAAGCACAGGAAACGTTCCATTTCAGCACATTAAAAACTGAAAACTAAAAATTGCCTCGAACGTTATGGACTCGTACGTCACTTTTTAATGTGTTCCCAATTTTATTTGGCCTGCTGTATCAATGCTATTATAGTAATCGGCATAATTCTTTTTGTCATATTTGAAGACACTTCGAATAGTGATGTTACTTGAAGAATTAAAGTATTTATAGTTACACATTTTTAACTATAGTTACTTTAGTTCTTGCCTCGTACGTTACGGGGTTAAAATTACGGTAAATTATTTAAGAATTTTGTTGATTTTTTAAAAATATTGACAAAAGTATATCAAAATACGACTTCATTTTGATTATATATAATTATTTATACTTAAGTAGATTACGCTAGATTAATGCATTAAGTGTAGATTTATGTCAGTGTTTCTTAGCTTTAAAGAAAGTGTCCCGTACGTTTTTGAATTTTGGAGACAACGACTCAAGGCTGTTCTACAAATTTCATATTACATTTTTTATATAAATCGTGGTATCGTATTGGAGCTCTATGTTTTCTGTACAAGATTGGGACATTTCTGTTAGGATAATTTATTGTTGAAATTAACATTTTTGGTTTGAAAGTTAGAATTTATACCCGGAGACATCGGTTTTTCGTACCCCCTAGTTTGATTGTGACATGATTTTCATAAGAAATGGAGTTCTTATGAACGTAAATTATAGTTATTTTTTTTAGTTATAGGTGTTTGATGAACATAAATGTGGAGGGCATTTATATAATGTTGACTATTTGCAGCTAGAACATATTGAGACCGGAAACATCAATTGTCCCATTTAATTGGGATTGGGTCTTTGACAAGAATTTTCTTGTAGGGATGTTTAAACCAAGTCTTGATTGGTAATGGGTTAAGCACGAATGGTCTCACATTTATTATGTATACATGTGGGAACCCTGGGCATGGCCGCTTTTCTTAAAAAAACCTCGTAACTACAGCTTATTCTAAGCTGTAGTTATGAGGTTTTTTGGAAAAAAATGCAGCACAATTTGAACATTTCTGCTGCTCTTATTTCGTACGATTAATTTGCAATCAATATTAATTATTCTATCATCGGTCTATTCTTCAGACAAAAACTAGCCGGGTTTATTTCATTTCATAATTCTCTTTGATGGAATTTTTAGTACGAATCAAAAGCCCGCCGAAGAGATATTAATCTCCTTTGGGCACATGTTAACATTGAAAAGATTGCAACCTTACAATGTTGGAGAAAATTATTTCTAAAGTGCAAGACCATGATTGATATCGTCGATTTTCTTAACCCTTTCCCAAATAAGACCTGGTTTTAACGTCCTTAAGAGAACAGGCTTGGGAAAACATTGAGGCAAAAGAAGAAAGTGCTGATAATCAGCACTTTCTCCTTTTGCCTCAATATTTTCTGGGCTAAATTGTCCACAAATTTCGTCTTTATTGGTGTTCATTTTGTCACATTCAGTAGCTTTCAATTAGGATCACCCTAAAATTTTGCCGTTTGGGAAAGGGTTAAAAGAGCAATAACAACAACATCGTAACTGTAGTTACGAGGTTTTTGAAGCAAAAATATATATTGATATGTTAAAACTTCCATAAAAAGAATTTTATAATGTTCAAATCAAATTCGTTTCAATCTTAACCGTTCCCACACGACAAAATTTGAAAGATGTTAAAATCGACAAAAGAGATATTATCAAAAGTAGAAAATGTGCATTTTATAGCACAAAAACAATGAGGGAAATGAGACATTGTTGATTGTCAACAATGTTTTCTTTTAGCTCTATGTTTTTCCAAGTACAAAGAATGTCAAAGACAGGGACCAATTTCTCAAACGTAGGACCTATTCGTAAAGTATTATGTACGTACTGATATATACGATTTTTGTCATAAATGTTTCGTTATAAAAATTATGATGGTAAGAAAAGGAATTACGCCTTATTTGAAGGCGAAATTCCTTTTCTTACCAACATATTACGAAATATTGATTACAAAAGTCGTATTTCACATGCCTTGAAAGACTGGCGATATCCTATCCGACGTCCTAAATGTGTCACAAGACATTTGAAAGATAAAACAAACCGCGCCTTTAACCCATTACCAAACGACAAAATTGTGTACTGTTCCAAATTTAAAGGTGACGCAGACGACAATTTCAAGTGAATGAAATAGTACATATTTGGTCTTTTTTGTATGGAAAGTATTGTGGAAAATGAAGAAATTGCTTGTTACAAGCAATGTTTTCATTTTCCACAATGTTTTCAAAACCATTATCTTGTAGGGACTCAAAAAGAGTCATTGTGTGATAATGGATTAACCAACAATTCTAAATCAATTCTCAATTCAAATTACTTTACAATCTATCCGATTGGACGAGACGGATGTCTCGGCCAATCGGATGCATTGTTTAAGTAATTTTACATTCAGGTTTGTAACTAGAATGTTTGGTGAATAGATCTAACAACCAAGATCTTGTTTGAGAAAGGGTTAGCTCAACTTTCTTACACGATAGCCGTGATTTCATGTCAACTGTGAATGAAGGATAGAAACACTAAGCGGCGTCTAACAACTCGTAAATAACAAGAAAAAATAATTCTCGGACACAACCCATCAAAGGAATGATCGATTTATCGAAAGAAAAACTCCTTCTTATGACAAGTCAACCGTACAAGAACAGACAACAGACATTAGAGTCAAACAAGTATCCTTTCACAGATCTTTATAAGCTGCAGAAAAAAAAGAAAAGAAGAAAAGAACAACAATAGCAAACAAATATACATGTAAATGATGAAAGTAGTCGACGTTGATATACAGTACGATTTTTATTAGATTTGTTTTTCAGCAGCAAAAATATTATATGGGGAAAGAAGTAGTTGAAGTAATCTGCCAATTACATGTTTATCTAATTGTAAAACTCAGCCGGTTTCACACGTTGAACATGATTTTCAAAAGTAATAACGTTAAATCACATATATGGACATTTCTAGTTTGAACTAGAGTAAATAGAATATGAAATGTGTGGATTAAAGATTTCACTTGACATGGCGCAGCTTTAGTTTTTATTATCATAAATTACACGCCTACAGGTGCTTTTTTCAATTAAAAATCAGTTATATTTTCTTGTGTACCTGTTATATCTGTGTAAATGATACTAGTCTTTTAGAAAAATGTTACACTATATGCGAAATGTGAACACATTTTTAGTAAAGGTCAGTGTCAGGTCAAATGAAATCCGTAATATAATATACTATTTCATAGATAATGTTGAATAAAGGGGAGAAACAGTTGATTTTTTATTTTCCTCTAAAATATCAAAGGGATTTTTAATTCTGGGTGTCAGATTAATTTTGTCGTCTGTACAACCTTTGAAATCGTCCATTTTGTTGTTTGGTAACGGATTTATTCAAACATCGTATCTTTGAAACATTGAATTTATGACCTTTTTATACTTAGAATTTAACTAAATTGCTTACCTAACACTTTACCCTATGGCAAAAATTCAGACTTTCAATTTGAAAATCGCTCTAGACGACAAATTGATTGTTGATAAGGAAAGAATATGAGCAAACCAAAGAAAAAAAAATAAGAAAAGAAAGGAGAAATGCTGGTAATATCAGCATTTTGTAATTTTATCTCAACGTGTTTTTTTTCAAAGCTTTTGGTTACTAAGGACCAGTTCGTATTTGGGGAAGGATTAATTGAAATTAACGATGGAATCGTGCAAAAATTCTTGATGGTGGATCAAATTTCATTCAAAGCAAGATAAATCTTTTCTTGTCAAAATGAAATTTTACAGTCTTTGTTATATTTGAAATTTAGACCATAGGTTTTTTCTTGCATTGCTAGTATTTTAAATAAAATATTCTATGGCACACAAAATTTTATCCTACCTTTATCATCTTATCTTTATCTTTCATCACCCCCATTTTATCATCTACAATAGCTTTCAAATTGAACCACCCTAAGATTTTCCAATTTGGAAAATGGTTTACCTTCGACTAGTTATTTGAGCTACAATTTCGTTCAAGCTGTGCCATTCATAAAGGTACATCGCAGCTTTTCTACTAAAACCACGTAACTACAGCTTATTATAAGCTGTAGTTACGAGGTTTTAGAAGAAACACATTGATATGATAAGCCTTATCTAATGATATACTGATATACGTAATTAAATTTCAACTAGAACGATGAACTGATCAAAGGTATTAGAATATCTTTTAATTATCTATAACGCCTGGCGATTGCTTACGAATGCAGAAACGAAAACTGAGACTTTAAGTTTAAGGTAGTTCATCCCTAATGAGATTCGCGTGACGTCGGAATTATTCGGGCGAAGTAGATTAAACAGTCGATGGTGGAACGACCGCGCCCGACTAAGTTCGAATACGTAACGACACCGCTCGAAAAAATCCGATTTTTTATGAATCTCAAAATGGCCATATTACGGGTACTCTACCTTAACTAAGTTGAAAATGCTTAGTAAAATATCAAGACTTCGCAAAAATGTTTTCAATCAAAAGACGAAATCTTGCAGTAACTCAAAACTGATTAATCTTTCAATATTTAATCTTTCAAACGACAGAATACTAGAAACTTAAGGAGGCTTGAAAATAATAATAGAAAAAGGATGGGTAAACTTTTCATTTGATGAATCAAAACATCGTTTTTATTCAAAAACATTCAAAAATAGCTTGATTAGAATACATTCGTTTTAATTATCATAATTATGCTACTCCCAAACACTGACGCTTTTTGACGCCTCTACTAGAATAGGCTTCGGAAAAATATTGAGGCAAAGGGAGAAAATGCTGATGATCAGCATTTTCTCATGTTTGCCTCAATATTTTAAAGCTAAAATATATACATAATGATTGTTTTCTTTTGATATCAGTTCAGTTGGACTGATCCTAAATTTTGTCCTTTGGGTTAGAAAATTAATGATAAATGGCACTGAAAATAGAAATTAATTAATCTTCAACATCTAAGTACTCGAATGTAAAGTAGAAAATCTTTGTAATCTGCGCGTAACTGCAGCTTGTTTTAAGCTGCAGTTACGAGATGTTTTGTACGAAAAGCCACGACTTACTACATTTCCCCAAAGCGGTTTCTTTTCCAACATCCTATATGTAAATACAAACTACGGCTTGTTCCAGGGATGGATAGTTAGACACATTTTTGGTGAATTATTTGGTTATTTTCTCAGTGAAATATCAATAATTATTTAACCCTCTCCGAAACAAACCTAGAACCCGTATCAGCAACGACCGTACGTCAGTCTTAACAATGTCATCATGATTCCCCTTATAATTTTGTCGTAAGATCTTAATGATACGGGCTTAAGGTTTTGGAAGTCATAATATAAAAAAAGGTTTGGATAAACATTGGGGCAAATGAAGACAATGTTGATAACCAACATTTTCCCCCTTTTGCCTCAAAATTCTCTGTGCAACATTAAAAACAACATACACCTTTACCAACATGCATTTTGCCATCTTCAGCAGCCTTCGAATTAGAACAGTCCATATTTTAGCTGTTTGGGGTAGGGTTAAAAATGAGAGTATATAGGTTTCAAAATTCAATACATTATAGCTCAAGATAAATGACCTGGCAGAGCATCTCTAGCTATTTGCTAGAGATGCTCTGCCAGGTCTTTTATCGTGACCTATACCTGGTATAATACTGTTGTCAACCAAAAAATATGTTTATGATTTCATAGGTCTAAAATCACAAAAATGTGTTACATTATGAATACTATGCCCATTGACAATTTGGTACGTTCGACAAATGAGTGAACCTTCTCTTTTAATTGACTTAAAAAGGGTAACATGTATGGCACTTTTTTAAGTCATTTGTTTTCAGTTTAAGATTTGCTTCATGTAATGTACTTTTGAAGTCACGTTAGTTGGTAGAATTTTCTTTTGTGGGGTACATGCGACAAACATTTTGAGAATCAATTCAGATTTATTTTACAAGAATATGGCAAAAATTCCTCTCTTAAGCGAGAGTGAGCTAATTTTTCTGTACATTTTATCCATGCACATTGTGCAATTCAGAGATTGCACCGCTGTCTTTCTTTTAAAAAACCCGTAATTACAGCTAAAAACAATCTGTAATTACAAGCCTTTCGTTTTATGTAAAGCGACAATATTCTGAATGAAAATGACCTTTAACTTTTTTGAAGAATTTCAAATTAAATTGGCTGCAATTTAATCAAATTATTTCAACGAATAATTTAAAATCCAGTAATGCAATAAAAATCCAATTTTTTGTCATTCCTTCATATATCCAAGAATTTTATTCCTGTGAGTTGGTAATCATTAGGGAATTCGCATGTTCAGTGGTAGATTTGTATTCATATGTCTCAAATTGCCGAAATATACTAATACATTCTGTCAGATATCGTAAAATATGTCGTAAAACTGAAACAAAAGTTTTTTGCAAAAAGCGTAAAACACAAACAACAGTAAACTAGTTGGTTAGATATCTCTCATATCACAGAAAATGTGGACAAAGGAATTGATTTATTTCGAAACGTTCTTTGGCTAATCTTTTTCCATACAAGTTTCGGATATGATGTTGCTGACAAAAAAGCTTTAGAAAACAAGATAGATAAATAGAAATAATGCTGATAACCAATATTTCGTTGATTGTCAACGAAAACCTCGTAACAAGCTGCAGTTAGGAGATTTCGTTGAAAAGCAGCGATTTTTCTTTTAGATAATTAACTGCGTTGTACATCATGTATGCATTTTTACATTTTTCCTGCAGCAATTCCGTATTAAACCAGGATAAAATTGTTGACGTTTGGTAAAAGATTAAAATAAAAATCTGCTTTCGATGTATTTAGAAGAATACTGTGGGGGGAAGCTGAGAAAAAGTAAATTGCTGATAATCAGCATTTTTTTTTTCATTTCCCGTAAATTTATAGTTATATATCTTATAACGTATACATTTTCAATTTTTGCTATCATTTATGTTCATCGACGTTCAAATTGGGCCACCATACAATAGTTTAATTAATTTTGGAAATAGCTTAATGCCAAGTTGTTAGTAAATAAGGATTTTAAACAAGGTATAGGTCCCAATAAATGGCCTGTCAGAGCATTTCTAGCTATAAGCCAGAGATGCTCTGACATGTCATTCATCGGGACATACAACTTAAAAATGCATGATATAAAATAAGGGATGGGAGAATATATTTGAAGGCAAAAACCTCGGATTCTTCCCTATGGTTTTACTATCCATATACAGCCCTTCCCAAGCCGGATTTTATTTTGACAATGAAAAACCCCGAAAATCGACATTATTTCATAAATAAAAGCTACATACAAGAGGGGATAAAATGCATTCTAGTTTTTAAATCCTAAAACCCTATGTAGTGGGAACTCTTTCGAATCGTCTCGATGAGACGATTCGAATGAGTGCCTACAATATAGGGTTTGGGACACGTTCAATGACATATTGCATTTCAAAAGGCCATCTCCTCCGTGTTGAACTATGTTAATCAAAGACTCGAACTCACCTCCATGAAAACAGCAGGCGGCATCACGATGACTGCTACCAGAATATCAGCAATGGCTAACGAACATATAAAGTAATTAGTCACATGGCGCAAACTACGTTCTCTGTATATACTTAACACCACCAGTACATTACCGAACACCGTAAAGAAAGGAAAAATGATTAGAAACAATGACCAGTACGTGTGTTCCGGTAACTCGGGGCTCGGTGTGCTGGTTGGTATGGAATCATTGTTGAACACACACACAGTATCAGTCGCATTATCACAATCTAATAGAAAACTGTAGTTTGTCAACCCGTCTAATAATCCGAACGAAGAATTCGATGTATCGTTGAATAAATCCATCATAAAATTAGCGGGGGTCTCATCTATATCTCCTTTCATCCGATCGAGATCGGACACTGTCCCAGGATCGGATGAATGTATAACATCACCCATGTTGATATGATTCTGATCCGAGTCCTGATGCTGGTCCCCGGATCGTAGTGACGATGTCGTCGTGAAGATGTTCCCGATCACGGGACCCTTCCCGCTATCCTGCGCTGCAGCGGCACGCCGACTTATTTTTCTGGCGAATAATTCTCCCGCTAGCACTGACATGACTTAACAAACGGCCCCTCTCTCCATACTTCCACGAGGATCTACTAAAACTAGATACGAATCCTGATAGTTTCTAATTATTACATTTAATAAGAATGCAATCTCTTTTTGACAGGCTTTCTTCGAATGACAATCGCACTTAAACGGTTTCTATTATTCCTATTTTTTCAGACATCTGCTATTCCTCAGATGTGATTATATTTTCTTTTCCGCTATAATACAATTTCATTTTTCTCTCTGCATTTCTAAACCAGGATATTAATTTCTTTCCAAAAACAATCTAGAAGATTAAACCCATAACCACGAGGGTTGTCTGATTAGTTCAAACTGATTATTTCCATTGTCTATGTCCGGCGGGTGTGAGTGTGTTTAACAGTTTAAGTCACTAATATCCGGTGCGGTGTCGTGAACACGCGTGGTTGTTGTTGTGGCGGTCAGCAGGAGAATGTGACAGAGGGAGCAGCCACTCTGCCACACACACACAGTCGATACTGGATTCTAGCTAGATTCTAGCCAGCCTCTCCTATTCTATAGATATAACAAGCAAGGTAACCGCACTAGCGCTGTGACGATGCTCAATATCGGTATACTTAACGATCGTTATCCGTTTTCTTTGAAAAACCTGAAGAAAGTGAAACTTTTAAATAACCTCCGTAACAATGGAAAAATATCTGAAGTATTATTTATCCGTTTCTTTTGAAACTCGAAGAAATCCAAACTTTTAAACAACTTCAGTTACAATGGTAGAATATCTGACGAACAATTTATCCGTTTCTTTTAAAACTCGAAGAAATTCAAACGGTTAAATAATAGCCGTGACAGTGGGAGAATATCTGACGAATTATTTATCCGTTTCTATTAAGACCCGAAGAAATTCAAACTTTTGAGTAGCTTTCGCAACAAAAGCAGGATAACTGACGAAAAAGTCCAGTTGTTTATTATCATTTTCAACCGTTGTAGACGCCATTAGTACGTGTACATTTGTATTTACGATGATGAATAGATTTATTCAAGTCTCAACCGATGAAACTTTGCTCTTGTCCTAGAGTTCTTTACCCACTCTCTAGCGATCAACTACATCGGCTTTTCTTGTTTCTTTGTACCCAAACTTTGGCCTGAAAAATACAAAATGTGACACTATAATAAAATTCTTTAATATTGGCACTTGACCCTTCCCCAAACGGCAAAAATGTAGAATGTGTTTCTTTGATAGAATGCATCAGATGACAAAATGGATGTTGATGATAATTGGATTTTGTGTAAAATATAACAAAGGAAATATGTAGGCAAAATGAAAAGACGCTGTTTATCTGTATTTTCTTTCTTTCGCCTCTCAATGTATTTTAAAGTCTATTCTCTTAGGGACGTCAAACCTTCTTGTTTTTTGGGGGAGTTGGGGGGATTGTTAAATCTTTCATTCAACGTTGCAAGTTAGAGAATGTAGAAAACTAAATTTTTTCCACAAAATTTGGTGCTGCCAAACACATTGGAAACAGCTCCATACCAATTACATTGTCTATATAATGAAACAAATGAACAATTTAAGAAATGAACAGTTTACCTTTCCAAGACATAACCTGTTTTGATGTCCATTCTTTAAAAAAGATAGCGAAAACATTGAAACAAAAAAGAAAACGCTGATATCAGCATTTTCTCCTTTTGTATCAATGTTGTCTTTGCTTTAGCGCACTCCAATGCCGTATCTATCATAATCTATTTTGTTGTCTGCAACAGCATTTATATTGGACCACTCAAAACATTTTTCGTGTAGGAAAGGATTAAACATGCATCAAGAGACATTCGATAAAGCCGTTACTACAGCCTTATTCAAGCTGTACTTACGACATTTTCTAACATTGCAAGCGATATATCGTGTGTGGGAGGTCAAAACCTTGTAACTCCAGCTTTTTCAAGCTGTAGTTACGAGATTTTGACCTCCCACTAATGGTATTCGTAATTGCAATTACTGTAGAATTTTCGCAATGTTCGATACGAAAGTGCATCGAATCATAATGTAACAATAATGCGCGTTTGAAGTTTTCCGCCTAATAATGTTTTTAATTCCATCAGCAGTTATATCCCGGCATGCGTAATGAGCTAACATGTGGTCTCAGTTTTATACGCATAACATTTGGAAAGTTAAAAACTTGAACTTATTTAAGGGACAATGCTCCAGTTTTTCGGAACACTCGGTCATTACTGTAGAAAATTTAATGTTTCGTACCAATATGTTTCGCTACAATATTTACGATAATATGAAACGTCATTACAAACTACGATTTTCGACTGTAAGAGTGTATTTGTTATTCGAAACTGATTTCCTCAAGATCACTGGTGGTGAACTCGGCTAAAGCGTGGGACGTTTTTTCGCGATCATTGTATTCTGTCGGTGTTGTTATAAAATATCGTAACTACGGCTTCGATAAAGCCGTAGTTACGAGATTTTATAACAACACCGTCGGTTTGTCAATACATATCAATTAACCCGGTCTATTTTTAGAACAAATTCATTATAATTATCCAATCAGATCTTTAAACTCACATTTAAACGCAAAATATCTGTACCTTGTTGTAGCGAAAAACGTCCATCGCTTTGGCCGTGTTCACCACCAGTGAAGATGGAAATCGATGATTAGGACCAAGACAGTTGTAAGTATGTATGCGCTTACCACTGTTTTGCGCCTTTTCATTCACGTGTAGCTTATACAATTGACGAAGTGCACCAATAAGTGCGATGACCTATACAATTTCTTTTTGAATTTTTAACAGAACATATTACTTAATACAATGAGGGAGTTTTATCAAATTCTATTATGTACGAGTAGAACTTGAAATATTTCCAAAAAATGTAAATATTGACATAAATACACGTACCTCAGCTTCGTTGATCTATGTGAACGCGTGAGCATGCTGTTTTATACATTTACGCGTTCAGCACATATTTCGGATTTTCCGTTCTTATTAGATGGTAGACGTTACTTTAAACCCCCTTTTCGGGACTAAACAATGATTATACAACATTTTGTGACCTTTGACAGATGCAAGAAATAGTGCATTTGTTCGCTGTAGGGGTATGTTATACGACTGACTATAAAAATTTAATAAGGTCGATGTCCATCCATTTTTATTTAATTCTTTAACTAACAACAAGATGTCCTTTCAAGAAACACAATATAGATACATTCTATTATTAGGAAAAGAAATAGTAAACTGGAGCATTGTCCCTAACTACTTCCTGAAATCTCTAGTTGTGACGCCAGTTATCAAAATGGCTTTGGAAAGCATTGCTAGAAAAGAGGCGTTAAATCTTTTTCTCTAAGTACTAACCACGATGTTAAGTTCGATTTCTATTCAGAAAGTAACATTGTTTTTGTAATTGGTTGTTATATAAACTCAATCGTTCTGTTTATGCATTATGCCAAGAATATCCGGTACTTTTCCAGGTTGTAATCATTTACATTTGTCGATGTATCTGTGATTTTTTTTCACATTTCTGTTCACAATGTTTCCGAATCTGCCATATTTTTTTAAAGCAATAATCGCGCAAATTCACGTATTTTTCGGACGTTAAAATTCGCTAAGACCAACTAGATACTTAAACACCGCCATGATACCCACTCGGATGTAATCGCATATCTTTGGCCTCAGCTAATATATACGACCTTAAAACGTAAATTTGCCGTAGCTCGTCTCCTTTTTTCTTTCAAAGATTTCTTTGTTGTGGTTCTTTTAGTTTGGACTCCAGTTTTATTGTTTTATGTATCATTTTTTACGACTGCAATAGCTTTATATACTAGAGGAAAAAAGAAACGCATAAACTATTTTTTGTTATTTCTCTTAATTATTTTATGTTATTGAGTTTAAGTTGTCACTGATAATTACTGGGAAGTGTATCTTGATATTGACTTTGCGTTTACGTTAGAACCTGTCTTACCAGTGATATAGCCTCAAAATAAGCGTTTACACGTTTTTCACGTGCAAACCTTTAAATACTCAAACTTTACATAAGACTCTTTTGATTTTTGTAGATGCACGTCGACTCGACAAAAGACAATAAGTTTCGTTTGGATTTAATCATTTCTGTCATTTTGGGACGTATTCAAAGACGTCGTCCGGTAGCAATTGTGATGTTTACGAATAAAACATCTCAGCCCGCAATCGCTGCTGACTTTGGTGTACTTCGGTTGACAAAATAGTCCTTGAGATAACGTCTTAGAATGAACGGAACAACTGACAGTCGCCCGAATTTAGCGGTCGTAAACTTCTAACGTCACGACGTCAGGACCATAACGTTAGCTTATTATTTTACCTACGGAACAAGTTCTCTTTTTTAGAAAACTGTTAATGATATTCATGGACAGTACAACAATAAAATTTCAGCCAGGAATCGTTAACCTTTAATTGGATTGCATGCAAGAACGCATTCAACGTTGACGCCAAATCGGTCTCATTTCAACGCATATTTTTGACAGGTAAAACCTCTGACCTTGACAAAATTTTGACACTAGAAAATCAAATGATGAAGTCTTACTATGAATTGAAACAAGAGCTGTCCGAAGACAGCGCGCTCGACTTTCTAAGTTGCTTAGTATAAAGGGGGCATAACTCCAAATAGAGTGATCCCAGGGTCATGGGCCATGATAGTAAGGTAGAGGGTGTGATGGTGAATAAGTATACCAAGTTTGGGTTGAATCCCTTTGATAGTATGGAAGTTATTGATGTTTGAAAAACTTTAACCTTGGTTGCAACGCCAACGCCGACGCCGACGCCAACGCCAACGCCGACGCCCGGGTGACAGTATAAGCTCTCATTTTCTTCGAAAGGTCGAGCTAAAAAGGACTCAAATTAGGGTGAACTTGAGAAAGACGAAAACAAAACGTACATTCAAATTTATTTTTTGTTACATTTCTTTTTTCCTTTAGTATATTTTCTAAAATCGGATGATTTGGAAAAGGGGTTAGAATTATTTATTTCTGATAAAAACTGTGGTTGCCAGGATAATTATCAACATTGCATCGCTTTCCTTCACCCTTCGTAACTACAGCTTCAAACTAACCGTAGTGTTATTAACCCTTTCCCAAACGACAAAATTTTAGGGTGATCCACTTCAAAAACTGCCACAAATGACAAAATGGATGTTATTAAAGAAAAAAAATTGTGTAAAATATGGCATAGAAAATATTGAGACAAAAGGAGAAACTGCTGGTTATCAGCAGTTTCTTCTTTGTTTCAATGTTTTCCCAAGCCCTTTCTATTAGGGACGTCAAAACCAGGTCTTGTTTGGGAAAAGGTTAAGTTAGAGCGCTTATTAGCTGTCATGTGTACATGGCACTTGATTCGAGAAAACATGATTTCTTCTAATATATATAAGATACAACACGAAAGCGTCATTTTTCACTAAAGACCTTGTAATTACAGCTATAATTACGATACAGTTTACAAAGGAGCGATATTTTGAGTCGTCTAAATTGCCCAAACATTTTACATAGCAAAGTCTAAAAAGTAATATAATATCCAACTATTATTGACTGTACATTCGATTGTATTTGCTTTGATAAGGTAATGTAAATCTAATTAATTGTGGTTACTAGATGGACAAACTCTAGCCGAATTATAAGGAAGTGTGTGTATACCTGTAAACAAGAGGACCATGATGGTGCTGAATTACTCACTTGAACGGCTATGAGACAAGGGAAACTGATGGCAAGGGCATAAATCTCAAAGATTTGACTGTTACAATTAAAAAGTCGAAAATAAAATTTTGTCAAATGCAAGGTCACATAATTCAGGATGGGAGATTTTTATATAGCTAAGCTCATGTTTGGTATTAATATGAAGCATTCAATCTAACACCGTGTACCAAACGATTTAGACGCAATATCTAATCGGAACACCGCGGTCAATTGTGTAGAATGAACCCGCTAATATAGTTCATTGGTCTTTTACTTTTAGATTTAAAATAGCAGCAATGCAAACTAACATTGGAACTTTAAAAAGTACAAGAACATCAATAATTCTAATCACAATTTGATCTCAAATATGTGTTCTTTAATTAAATAATCATAGAGATGTAATCGGTAATATTTTTTTTCCACATAGAAGACTTGAAAGGAAATTGTTTTCGCAACAATTTCCGGTAAAAATGTAATTTTTAAACATGACTTCATACGACACACCATCGCCACAAGCTAATGGTGAAATGAAAATTGTCGTGTCTGTTTTCACCGCTGGCGGATTATTTTGTATTTGGTAACAAGATGAGGGTTTTCATTGCATGCGATGAGATCCTATCGCTTCAAATGAAATAGCTCGATACATCTGACTGCTTCGTTCAAAGAATCTGGGACAACGGCAGGAAATCAACCATAGGCTGAGGACGTGCCTTACAAACGCTCATAGTCATACATGCAGAATTGTGAATAAACCTATGACAATTGTCATGATATCAGTGTTGAAATATTACTAGCCTGAGAGATGTCAAATCGTTTTCGTTCAGGTCCGCGCTCGACCGCTTATCAAATTTTATTTCAGAGTTTGGGATAAGTAATATTTTTTTTATCATTCCACATGTCATTGACAAACCTTCCATAAAGTTCATATAAACGATCCGAGGAAACGTGTTAGCCAGAATCTGAAAAGGGTTACTTAGGGTTTTAGAGCCCAAAATGGTTCCATATCAGCCTGCATATACACGCAGTCTGATAAGGAACCACGTTGTTCTCGAATAGCTTCCTCATTACCTACATCAACCATAAAAGAGAAGCATGGATCCCCGCACGTCTCCATTTAGATACATGTACTAAGTGATCTTGAAACGTGGGTTTCTCAGATGCTTTCAGGGACATATTTTCAGATTATCGCCTATTTATTTCGTGTGTGGATACAATGAAGACAGTTGTCTCACTAATATTTCAATAAAACAAGAGAAATGATCAAACCAGAAGCGATAAGAATTTATTGAAAAGTAATCGGTATTTAAAAGGGAGATAATTGTATCGTACACGCAGGAATAAGAGAACAGAGGCGACTCATGACCAGATTTGTACAAATAAAACGATTTTCTTAGAATCGGGTACAACTGATTAGAATTACCAGGTATATTTGACGACATGATATTACGTGATTTTAAGCAAAATCGTGCACCATTAGATGTAATCATATTGCCCTTCTCACACTGGGTGCGTTCAGGGTTCTCCCATCGGTAACCGAGTGTTTTTACTATCGGCTACCGATGGTACCATCGGTAGCCGATGGCACCGTCGGCAACCAACAAACTCTGAACGAAAATTGTGCCGATCGGTAAAAAAAGGCGGATAATCAATTACAAAGAGCGTATTCTCCCCGCAGAGTGATCGTTCGTTTTCAAAAATTATGAATAAAAAGATATTTTCAGAAATAAATGGCTAAATAAAATAACTGTTGCTTCAACTATTACAAAAATTCTATCAAGAACGGTTAGAATGCGATTCGCTTGCTATTGAGGAAAATATATGATTAGGATCGCCGTAGTTGGATAATTATCCGCCATCTTATTGTAATGAAAACGAGGCTACCGATGCTACCCGACTTGTCTACTCTCGGGACAATTGGTTACCAACAAAATATCCATCGGTATACCGACGGTTACCGATGGCTACCGATGGTTACCAACGGCACCGATGGCTACCGAAGGGAGAACCCTGAACGCACCCAATGAAGGGTCAATAGCCTAAAGTACGCCTCAATGTCTGTGGTCGAAATGTCAAAATGATTTACCAAAAAACAGCACAGCAACGTACAGTGCACCAAGAATAACGCTGGACATATGCATATTATGTTTTGGACCGACTCCGGTTATCATTTCTCAAAGACGATTAACCAGCGGTCTTTACTGTAAATAAGTTGTCCCGGGTTACAATTGGTGCACCATATATCATATTTATTCAAATATGATGTGCCGATGTTTACACGCACATACTTTTCAGATCTAAAAAATTAATGAATACAATGTTCTGTTGTTTCTGAAATTTTCCTAGATTTAGTGTCAGATCATTAATACGTCGTCATCGTCTAGAAACAGGCGTTTAAATGCCACATACTAGTTTTAAGTGTAAACAGCAGTATATTGCCATGTGTGTGCTATATAATTTTGATTATAATCGATTCAAAATTAAACGAGAATAGTTACCTTTGTTTCGCTTTAATTTTACATAGGTAAAAGTAACTATTCTACCTATAAATAAACCAAAACAACCGTAACGATTCTCGTTTAATTGTGAATGTATTATACTTTCGTAAATCATAATTGCAATCGAATTCAATAAACCATCACGTGATGTAAATAACGAAAAAAGAAAATACCAAAATAATTGAAACATTACGCAACGTTATTAAAGTAATTCAGGCGTTTGGTCCACTATACAATCATATAGAATTAACACTTTCAATGTCAAAACAAAATAATTACAACAGTAAACCAACAACAAGTAATATGACACCCCACACTACCATACTACAATAGCAACAAGACCTGAACACGTCACACAATGCTGTGATTCAGTATAGAATGTGATATCAAAATTAATGAAGAACATGGAATATGTCAGAATGAAAAATCGTACAGGAAATGTAAAATGATATTTTTCGGTACTTCGAAACATTATTTTTCAAATGCGACAGCAACCATTTCGAGTCAGGGAATGATAGAGAAGTAGACCTAATTTCTAACATAGTTCTAACATGGTTTGTCGTTTAATTAAAAGTGTCTCTTTTAGCTAGGCGGCATGATATCTAATCGATCTGAGCGGGAACCCGAATGATTTTTTGGGGATGGCGGAAATACTTGCATACTATATGTTTAGATATCATATTATTTTCCCACTCTTTTGACCATGTAAAATGCAACTCGAGTACTGGTACTGTAATGGTGACACTGGTCTATGTGAATTTTCTTTAGTAAGTCATCGTTCTATGACGCCATCGGTACATGCTGATGTCATGTTCTATTGCTTTCTGCTCAGTCTATATGTCATTTTAGAATATGGATTTTAATGCTTGTTAGTGTTGAAATCGTGAATTAAACCATGGGTACCCAAGTACTACTAGGAAAATGTGTTACACATGATCATGGCTTTTTTTTAAATAAAATAAATTAGGTAACATTTCATTTCATAGTGTCGGCCTGTAGGAAGCAATTTTATAATGAGGTGGGGTGGCTAAAGCCCTCCGGACCAGTGTCTGAATATTGGAGGTGATAAATTGGAATTTCCCTAAATATTCGGTGTAAATAAGGAAACTTTGGCATTTTTGGCCAACGTTGTGGATGGGGGCTCAGCCCCCTAGCCCCCTGTTCTTACGGGCCCGATAGTGTACTGTGAAATGCTTACAATATTTATAGGTCCGTATGTAACAATATGGGTACATGCTCGTTCTTCTTTATTGCTTCTAGCTAGGACACGAGACCCGGGTCAGGGGTTACCTCATTTTCAATCCGTAATACATCGAGATGCCACTGATACAAATGACCACATGTATACAAACGTTAACGAATTTTGAATATGCCTTAATACACCAAGACATAACGATAAACATATCAACCAGCACATTCTTTTTTTAACCCTATTTCTAATTCAAATCAAAATTTGCTATCTGCAACAGCTTTGAGTAGCTCAATAATTAGCCATTACTGAAAGGGTTAATGCAGGGGGAACCTTTTTGTCGTGTTGTATAGAAGAAAGATGTCGTGATGAAACTAATTAAAGCAAGACGGGCTATCTGAGACTATCACAGACAAAACGTAATTAGTCCGGGAACGCATCAAAGTGCGTTATCTGATTTAACCCATTACCGGGCGTCAAAATAGTAGACTGATCCAAATTCAAAGATGCTGCAGACGACGATATCAAGTGAACAACATTTCACAAAATTTTATCTCTCTTGGAAGAAAACATTGTAGAAAATGAAGAAATTGCTTGTCACAAGCAATTTCTTCATTTTCTACCATGTTTTCAAAAGCATTCATCTTGAAGTTCCGTCAATAAAGCATGGTTATGTGGGAATGGGTTTACATGCTACTATCACGTTTACGCGAGATTCAAGTCTAATATTTACGTGTCATTAACTAATGCCATGGAAACCGTTTGGAAAATATGTATACAGCTTCATTGAAACAACTTGTAAAGTTAACTTGAAAATAAAACTTTAACCTTGATTGCAACGCCGACGCCCGGGTGACAGTATAAGCTCTCATTTTCTTCGAAAAGTCGAGCTAAAAATGAGTTCTTTTTTATCTACAAAAAATTCGGATTTCAACAGTAACTATGGGCATAATTTAATCATGATAATATTAAACATTTATTTTGGTAACGGATCGTTACTGAGTCGATATTGTATTAAAGTTTCACATAACCAAGGAATGATGGTTGTTTAGGATTTTCTGCAGTGTTTCTGTAAAATCAACAATACTTCATGAAGGGAATTGCCACTGTATGGGAACAATTTCATGTTTTCCGCAATAGAAGTTTATGATACAAATATCAAACCATTAATTACGCATTTTTAGGTGAACAATTCGAGGTAAAACATCAAGTATATCGTAGGTTACGTTATAAGAAGATCGTAGTGACCAACCTTAAAGTGACATTTCAGAATTTTTTGTCATAAATTTTACTTTTATTTTTATCTGAAAGAGCAAATTTCCTTATGAAAATTCTGAAAATTTCTAGCCAAAATATTGCACGGTTTACGAGAAATTTATATTTTTGTGTTAAAATTGAACAAATTGTTGTGGACAACAGTTCCGATTTATCGATTATGTCTCAACTTTAAATGCGCGTTTCTCGCTTATTGGCAACAACTTCAAAAAACTAATAGTATTTATACTCATTGGAATAACCAATCTTGGCATCAAGACATACTTTAAAAAATTGAAATTGGAATGAAATGTCCCTTTAAAACAATTTGTAGTTACGGTAATTTCGAATGTTACAACCTATATTCAGGGGATAATAGAGCCACAGAACAATTACGTCAGAAATATTACAAAATTCTTTGCTACATGGTTGAGGAATAGAAGACTTTTTAAGATACAGATGGTAGAAATATTGAAGTTATAGATATACAACCAATTGTGAACATTCAAATTTTTCTATGTGTACGCCTTTTTATTTAAAAGAAGTGGATCTTTCAATCACCAAATATGGTTGGATAAAACACTGAGGCAGAATAAACGATAATTGATAACATGACGTAGTTTTAGCTGTCCTATAATATGCACAAATCTTGACTTGTATTAACAATATTCTCGCCATCTGCAACAGCTTTCAAATCATAATAGTCTAAAATTTCGCCGTAGTTTTTAAAGTGACATTTCAGAATTATTTTTACATAAATTGTTCTTTTATTCTATACGAAAGAGTATGTTATCTTATGAACATTCTGAAAATTTCAAGCCAAATTATTGAACCGTTTACGAGAAATATATATTTTTGTGCTAAAATTAAACAAATTGTTGTGGACAACAGTTCAGATTTATATAGAATTTGTCATTTCTGTCTCAACTTTGAAGGCGTATTTTTCGCTTATAAATAACAAATTCAAAAAACTGATAGCATTTCTACGCATAAGAATAAACAATCTTTGCATCAAGACATACTTTTAAAAAATGAAATAAATGTGAAATGTCACTTTAAGGAATACGACATATTCTTTTGCAAAGCGACGTCTGTTGTTATACGAGCCAGCCCCAGTAGTTTGGTTCTGGTATTTGTTGAATACTTTAGTATTGACTATTATTACCATTATAACCATCTAGTTAACGTGGCGATAAGAGTGTTGTAAGAGTGCTTGTATTCTATTATAATAGTGCTTATATTCTGTTGCAACAGTCCTTGACAAGTGTTTGACTTTAGAACAAAACCTCGGAACCAGATGGTATTGATAATGTCGGAGGCAATCTTGGGACTGAGCTGTTTTAAAACTCCTCAGGTGTTATGGAACTCATTTTGAGCAGTATTGAAACTGCTCAAAGTAGCATTTATATCGTTATATCCCTTTCACTGCCAAATATTGACCTTTGACGCGTCTCTCACCGCTGAATTAATTCGAAGAAATTTCCAAGAGTTGATACCCTGTACACAAAATCATGCATAACTTTTTACTAATTTGATGGATTCCTTTCAAATTTTCAGGACATACAGACAGATAAAGCATTTTTATGTTTCCAAAATTTCTAAGTTATTCATTAAATGACAATATTTTTTCTTTTTTTTTTTATCTAACTCACAAATTGTTAATATCTAGTAGAACAGTGGAAAAAAATTGGGTGAGCAAACCTCGACTAAATGTTTTTGTTGAAAGTATAATAATTTGATGGAACAGATTGTTGAATTGTCAACAAAACATAATTTCAAACTATCCCAATGCCTTTTCCAGCATTTTTGGTGTCATTCATAGTGATATTTACAGCTTGTAGGCATAAATAGCAAGTGTATGATCTAATGGCAGCCATATTGTTGTCTTTTGTTTTGGAAAATTCCCCATAAAAATACCAAAAGCTTACCGATTGTAACACAAATTCTACTGTTTCACCTGTCAAACGCTAGTACTTTGATTACTAAAACGGTGCTATAAGAAAAAGAATGTGTGAAAACCACTTAGCTGTAAAAAATATTCACATATTTCGCCCCCATAAATTTGTCGACTGAAGTCGCCTATGGCAGGGAACGGTAAAGCGACAAAAGTCGCCTATGGCAGTGAAAGAGATATTGATGTTGATCGGCGTTCTCTCTACGCAGAACCCATCTTCAAAATATCTATGTTGGGAAGGGAACTTAATAAAAACAAGCGAAATCATACTGAGATGTATTGTTTGAATAACTGTTGGGTATAATACGTTCAAAGTTAAACGAGAATAATTTACGGTTGTTTAGGTTTTTTTTAGGTAGGACTATCACTTTTACCTACGTAAAATTTAAGCTAGACAATGGTAACTATTCTTGTTTAATTGTGAATCTATTATACCGAAAACACAATTTCTGCGAAGAACAGAAAACGCAAGTTTACATTCCGACTTCCGGTCGAGCAGAAAATGATTCGTATCCTATGCATTTCCTACCATATGTTTACCAGATCGTTCATATGCATCAATTTAAAATGTTTTACATGCACAAATCCAGTTTTATAAGCTTCAATGTTGCAGTCTGCAAAAACTTTCAAATCGGACTTGTCTAAAATTTCGCCGTTTGAATCTTGAAATCTGTTGAAAACAACATATATAATTTCACAATAGCATAACAACTTTAGAGGTATCAGGAGAAAATGCTGCTGATTAAAACCACGATGGACTGAAAATCTCTATAAAGTGTAATTAGTAATCAGTTTGTCTGTCGGTTTGTCCATAACTTTTTTTCCGTTCTTTTCCTCATTTTCCGTTAGATAAATTTGTGTTTGTCATGTTATCATTCTTGTTTCTGTTTTAATATATTCTTTTGAAATGTGGCGTCTAATAACGTCGACGGGCCCAGAATTATGATTCTAGTATTTTCTGAACACTTCTGCATTGATTATTATCCCCACGTTTACCATCTAGTTAACGTGGTGATAAGAGTGTTGTAAGAGTGTTGTATTCTATTGTAAAAGTGCTTGTATTCTGTTCTAACAGTCCTTGACAAGTGTTTGACTTCAGGACAAAACCTCGGAACCAGATGGTATTGATAACGCAGGAATGTATGAAACAATGGCATCTCTTTGGCTGCTCAAATCAATTCTTTACAGACAGTGAAGGTTTTTGAAGCACATAATAGAAGGGGTGGGGGACATTGAGGCAAAAGGATTCCCTCCTTTGGCATCAATATACTATTGTTTCAATGTGCACAAATCATGTTTCATCAAAATTAATGATGTCGTCTGCAGCTGCTTTAAAACACTTTCGACGTTTGGGTATTTGAAAGCTATTTCAGACAAAATAAATGACAATAATTGGAATAGAATTGGACACACTAGATAAACGTTTGCCACAATGTTTTTTTTCAAAACCTTTTTCTTTAAAAGAGAAATCAATACAAAATTGCAGTATCTTGTAAACACAACTTGTTAAAATCGCTTTTCTTGAAAGAACCTTGTGACTTCAACTTGCTTCAGGCTGTAGTTACGAAGTCTTTCGGAGAAATGCGACGCTGTGTCTTTGAGCACGCATATCTTTTGAAGCAAAAAACGGGTTAAAGGATTCGTTCGATTAGTTTAACATTAACCTACAAAACTTTGGTTTCACAATGACAATTAACATCTATTTTCACAGTGTATCCATAATTTCTCACGTTATTATATAGATTCAAACGGTGCAAGCTCCTCTTTATGCAAATGATGTCAATTATCGGTATCTCATCAGACGCTGTAAATTGATAACAAACCCGCTCACATTTCAATACTTGTCTCACAGCGCTGAAATTGGAATTTTGACGCTGTTTCTCCAACAAACCTCTGACTGTAACTGTTACTGTAGCATAAAACAAGCTTTTTGAATAAATAACGATATTCTAACTTCGCTTTTCTTTAGAAGACAAGCAACAATAGATATTGTTACATCGCTTTTATTCATATATCTCGTACATGTAACTGTAGCTTGTTTTGTACTGTTGTTACGAAGTTTTACGAAAAAGCAGCGATTTGTAGAAGGCGATATTTGCAATAGTGGGAATAGTGGGATACATGTACATCTACTAAAACCACCACACATCATTCCGCGAGACAGAAAAATCCACGAGGTTTTTGTTGAAAAGCGACGAAATACCAGAATCATGTTACCGGGCTCGTCGACATTATAACATGTCGTTTTTTTTTCAAAAGAAGATGTTGTCGTTTTCCTTAAAAAGTTAAAAACAATCGTAGTTACAGCTAATTTAAACCTGCAGTTACGAGGTTTTCGGCGAAAAAAAAACTTCGAGAATCATGATATTGACCTTGTCGATATCATCAGACATGACTTTGCAAAAGAATATATCGTCGCTTTTCAACAAAAACCTTTTAACTGCAGCTTTAGACAAGCTGCAGTTACGAGGATTTTGTTGAAAAGCAACGATATCTATCGAAAACAGCATCATTGAGTTTCATAAAAATAGTATTCATGCACTCTAATGACATGATATATTGATGCAAAAGGAGAGATTCCTTTGCCTCTAAATTCTTCTGTCTTTTCTATTATGTAAGTAAAAAGCATCACTGTCTTAGAAAAGATTAATTTGAGCAGCGAAACTAGTACGTACATTACTGCGTTATCCATTCCATCTGGTTCCGAGGTTTTGTCCTGAAGTCAACCACTTATCAAGGACTGTTACATCGGCATACAACCACTATTACAATACAATACAACACTCTTATCATGGCGTTAACTATGGTAAGGTAAACAAGGTAATGACAATCAATTCAAAAGTATTCAACAAGTACTAGAATCATGCCACTGGGCTCGCCGACACTATTAGACGTCACTTTTCAAAAGAAGATATTAAACAGGAACATACTGAACTTTATCTAGCCGAAAATAAGGGAAAGAACGGACAAAAAGTAACAAAGACAGACCGACAGACCTACTGACTCCTGTATTATACTTTATAGAGATTTTGAATATTTTATGATTTTAATCAGTAGTAAATGTACACAATTCCGTTTCAACAATCAATCAATGTATTCACTAGGATCATGCAGGGCTTGTCGAAATCACTGACATTACTAACAAGGTAATATTGAATTTACAGAAAAGTTAAATTGGAAACACACTTTCTAATCTAACCCAAAGTCAAAATCTTTGGTGTAATTTCATTAATTTACAGTTTATGGTTAGTTGTGTCAAAAGGAATCACTGGTTGTTTCGTACGTTATCAATACCACCTGGTTCCGAGGTTTTGTCCTAAAGTCAAACACTTGTCAAGGAGTGTTACAACAAAATACAAGCACTATAATACAATACAACACTCTTACAACACTCTTATCACGACGTTAACCAGTTTGTAAACATTGAAATAAAGATCAATACAAAAGTCTTCAACGAAATTTTAATACTAGAATCGTGCTAATGGCCTCGTCGGTGTTATTAGAAATCACTTTTCAAAAAAGATATCGTCGTTTTCCTTAACGGCCCTCGTAAATACAGTATTTTCATATCTGTGTTTACGAAGTATTGGACAAAAAACATCGAACTTCGAGAATCATGATAATGACCTTGTCGACATAATCAGATATGACCTTGCCAAAGAATATTCTACTGACTTTTAACAAAAACCTTGTAGCTGCAGCTTAAATCGAGCTTTTTGTTCAAAGGCGACAATATCTAACAAAAATATCAACAAATATTGCTTACACTAATTTTATCTATTGTTACATGTGGGATAGACTAGAAAGAATGGTCAGAATTTACAGTCAGGATAGACCGACTAGACGAACTGACTCCATCCTTACGCTTTATAGAGATTTTTTAATCTATTATGATTTTAATCAGCATTAAATGTACACAATTCGGTTCCATCAATCAATCAACTTGGAAAAACGATTAATACGATGAACATGAATAACCATACAGGGCATATAGAAGCTAAGGGCATCACACAAAGCAATAACAAAATACGTTCAACAGGAAACATACTTTCCAATCTAACCCAAAGTCAAAATCTTTGGTGTAATCTTATCAATTTACAATTTATGGTTAGTTGCGCCAAAAAGCATCACTGATTGGCAAAATAATAATTTGAGAATCCAAAAAGCTGGCGCTATTTCGTACATTACTGCGTTATCAATACCATCTGGTTCCGAGGTTGTGTCCTGAAGTCAAACACTTGTCAAGGACTCTTACAACAAAATACAATCGCTATTACAATAGAATACAACACTCTTACAACACTCTTATCACCACGTTAACTCGATGGTAAACATGGTGATTACAATCGATACAGAAGTGTTCAACAAATAGTAGAACCATGCTTTTGGTCTAATCGACATTATTAGATATCACTCTGCAAAAGAAGCTTGTGTCGTTTTCCTTAAAAACACCCGTAATTACGGATAATTCAAAACTACATTTAAGAAGTTTTGGACGGACAACAGCAAACTACATGAATCATGATGTTTGCATCGTCGACATCGTCAGAAATGTAACGAATGCAGCACCAGATACAAAATGTATATTACCTACACAAAATTATCCATCGCTAAGTAAGGGAAATCAACGGACAGAATGTACAGACAGACCGATAGACTCCTATGTTACACTTTATAGAGATTTTCAATCTGTTTTGATTTTAATCAGCAGTAAATGTACACAATCTAGTTTCAACAATCCATCAATGTATTCAGTAGGACAAACAAATAATCGTCGTGGGGAGTCAAAACCTCGTAACTCCAGCTTATTCAAGCTGTAGTTACGAGGTTTTGACTCCCCACCAGCGTAATGTGATTGATATAAAATGATAACCGGGCAGGGCACGTCGATGCCAAGGACAATACAAAAGGGGGGCATATAAAATTGTCCAGAAGAAATCAGAAACATAATGATAAAGAGTTCATACGTGGAACTTAACCCTTTCCCAAACAAGACCTGGTTTTGACGTCTTTAATAGAATAGACTTGAGAAAACATTGAAACAAAAGAAGAAACTGCTGATAACCAGCAGTTTCTCCTTTTGTCTCAATATTTTCTGTGCCATATTTCACACAAATCATGTCTTTATTATCAGCATTTTTGTATTCTGCAGCAGCTTTCAAATTGGACCACCATAAAATTTTGTCGTTTGGGAATGGGTGACATTTCACGATTATTTATACATAAATTTTACTTTTATTGTATCTGAAAGGACATGTTTTCTTATGAAACTTCTGAAAATTTCAAGCCAAAATATCGAACCGTTTACAAGAAATATATATTTTTGTGCTAAAATTGAACAAATTGTTGTGGACAACAGTTCAGATTTATATAGAATTTGTCATTTCTATCTTAACTTTGAAGGCGTATTTTTCGCTTATAGATAACAATTTCAAAAAAACGGATAGCGTTTCTACGCATTAGCATAAGCAATTTTTGCATAAAGTCATACTTTTGAAAAATGAAACAAATGTGAAATGTCACTTTAAAAACCTGGTCTAATATATTTGAGAGTCTATGGTCAAACACCATCCTTAAAGATTTGTCATATTTTGAAAACGATTGTTACCTCTAGTTTTAACGAATCGACAATCGTAACAAATTACAGGGACGTTTTATTCTGACCAAAATTCGTCGGTGTCATTTCGAATATTTGAATTAAGGTATATGACCCATCATTAAAAACACCACTTTCTAGCCATACAACATACCTCAAATTACACACACTTATAAGTGCACTTCAAATATTAAGTTAATTCACCGTGCCGGATTTCAATATTATGGTTCAAGAAGAAAATAATTTCCAAAATATTTTTTTATTCTATATTCATATGCAAGGGAGGTAATTTTTAACATTTTTGTCAAATATTTCCATTTGTATGCATTAATTCAAAATTCTAAACCGTTCAAAATGCTTATGTTTGTATTTGGAATGAAAATGCAACACAAATTAGGAATAACTGTCACTTTTCAAATTTTGCCTCTTGCTCTTTGGTGCAAATGATGGGTTGTAAACGTTAATAATACGAAAATAAAGATGATTTGAAATAAGCAGGAAAAAGAAACACATTGGGCCCATATGACAAGTTCAAATTTATACAATATTTTACTGTCATACACACTCTATTAAAACTTTGGAATAAAAAGTCATTATTTATGAATGACAGAGCGCAAATAAAGTTTAAATCAGTTTTATTCTTACTAGCAAAACATTAATGTGGTTAAGTCTTGTTTTCAAATTCTGTTTTAAACCACAATTCAATTTTTCTAAAACTTTTTAAGATACACATTCTATTCAAGTTTGATACCACCTGATCAATATTAGTGAATACCGAACCATTAAAATGTAAACGAAGCCAAACAGCATTTTTATATGGCTTTAAAGTGCATCGGATGAACGGAAACGGACTCCCAAAATGTCTCGTCTTGAGCATTCCGTGATCAGCTGAATTAAAAATGGGAATAACCCATTATTTCTAATCTAATCCGCGTAAGCTGACTGTCTTGATATGCCCAAGAATTGAATTAATGATGAATTTGCACTTTAGCCCACGTTTGTTCAATATAGACCCTTTGTTTTGATCAGATAAGGCCCCTCCTACATATTGTCTATAAGTTAAAGCATTTCATATATAATTAGATACCAAACACTTCATTCATCTTCTGGCGTCATCCGTTTTAAAGTAAATCGGCGATGGTATACATTAAAATTAATAAACTAACATTAAATTTATAAAGATCATCCATGGTAATGGAAATTGACCCTAGTCAATTACCATTGCCATGTGAGGCGCGATTAATTTTCACATTTTGTGAAAATGACTAAATTGCAGGTATTGTCCTCCATTTTCACTAGCATTTCCTTGTAATTTAGCTGATATATCAAGTGAACAATGGTCCATGAAAAATAATGTTGTGCTTATGAATTAATCGTTTTAGTGATTTTTTTCTTTTGTGGCCGTTTGTAAAATCGCAAAATAGGTATTTTCTGAAAATGTTTTATATATTTAATAAGCATCGTCATCCGGCTTGAAAGCTTTAGCAGAACTTTTGTTACTATGTAAAGATGTAGTTACACGGTTTTTGAACAGAAACAACGACTGCTTGAGATATTGCAGACAAATTTGAAATATGAACTATCTTCTCTTATCAATTATAGTGTCTTATGGGACACCATCTGAAAAAATAATACGCATCGATATGAACCCAAGAAAACGAGAATTTACTCTTTCCAAAACGGTAAAAATTTTACCTTTTCCAATTAAAAGTCCACTACAGAAGTCAAAATGGACATTAATAAATGCAGGATTTGTGTAAAATATGGCACAGAAAATATTGACACAAAAAGGAGAAACTGCTGGTTACCAGCAGTTTCTTCTTTTGTTTCAATGTTTTCCCAAGCCTTTTCTATTAGGGACGTCAAAACCAGGTCTTGTTTGGGAAAGGGTCAACAGACTGGTGGTGTGCACTTTTGTCCTTCTCAACATCTAGATTGGTGCACGGAATAATCTGAACATATATTTCTTCCCAACCAATGTCAGGTTCAGGCTTGCCTTATAAAAAAGACTGACAAAAAGGCTTGGTTAAAAAGTGATAAGAAGCATTTGATACTTTTGCATCAATACATTTTTCTGTATTACAATGTACGTAACTCCTCACTTATCCATTTTGTCTTCTGTGATTGAATTCAATTTGACACAGTATGAATATTTTGCTGTTTGTGAAGGCTTAAGACATCTAAATTTACACAAGTCATTAGAATAAGATTTTTTCAAAATGTAGTCGGCTTCTAAAATATATAAACTGATAGTTTGTCTGAATGCATTTTGATGTTTTTTTTTTCTTTTTTCTACCCTGGTTTATTTAACCTGTATCACAAAGTATCCATATCACAAGTGTTGCAATAAAAACAGGCGTCAAGCTAGATATATATAATAAACTTACTGTACTCGTATACAATTCTCATATGCATCTACATTTATTTGCATTTACAGTTTACAAGTACTTTCATGTAGCAATAGTCAATGATAGTAATAATTAAAAGTTATTCCATTTAGGTAACGTTAAGAAATAGCATATAGTTACATGTATTTGGTGGCAGATGCTTTGGAATTTCGATATCGTTGCGCTTGAAAACATCTCAATACTAATAACTGCACTCTACAAAACCCGAGTTCTAGAAAATTCCTGATGCCATGCTGTGTTATATAAAACTATTTGATCAAAATGATGCCAATAAAATTGTTTTCGCTGAAAATACTCAGCAATTATTGTACAATTATCCCTTTACGATCGTGTAATTATAACCTGAACGGTTTCCGCACAGTCGTAAATTAGGCAATGAAAAGCTAAACACTTTTAATATTATCCAACACAAGGGCTTTGTCAATATAGCTTTTACATCGTGTGTGTCTTGTTTGATCATTAGCAGATATGGCATTGATATAAAATTTATTAACAGTTCGCATTAGTACTTTAAAAAGGTCATTTCGATGTCGTTAATTGTCAATTGGCCGGAACAATAAATCGACGAACAATTCGAAAGCACATATACCTTGACTACATGTATAGCTTGAAATACTGTTCGTTTCCGGTACAAGAAGGCGATATCACGTTTTCCCCGTAGTATTTTACTTTATTTCACTACTTTAGTCTTTTAGTCTTTAATTCGCCATGTTATTAATCTAATTGTTCGGTGGGAGTAACTTTTTCTCTTTTGTTGTTTACATTATTGTTCCACATAATAACATACTGAAGTACATTTAATAACACTAGACTCGAGAGGACATGCGTCACTTTATTGACGATATCAAACTATTTAGAAACATACTAACATCTGGAAACAAAACTCATTTTCCTTTGGATATTTCTTGAGTCGTCTCGAGCAGCTACCAGTTTGGATTGTCATTTTTACCGGTTGGAAAAGGATTAAACTTTCCAGAGACATATTATTACAGACCAAGTACATCATTGTATACACAGACTTCAATACATACAATGCCTCATGTTTTAAATTCGTTCTATAATGCGATGCAAATGAAGAGCTTTGTAAACAAACGCTTTGTTTAATTGGTTGATTAAATAAAATACAAACACAACGATCCTTTCTGTAAAACACATGGATGGCCGAACGATGGGGTGTTTCGAGAGACAAGCCAAATTGAATTCATACGAACACCACGCATGCCAGGGTACAGCCAAGTATCTAACTTTTTTGGATTTTGACGTAGACAGATCCTCTAGATAGCGTTTCAGAAACAAATGGCCATTTGATCAAAAGGTCCAGTTTATATTCTTTGCGTTAATAGTCGAAATAATTAATTGATATTTCAAATATTTTGTAAATTTGCACCAGTTAATTGCTCGTTTGCATACTCAGGCTTCGCATATGAATCATTTATGTTATTTGTAATCCACCTTAGGTGTTCATGATACGATGCCAAACATCCCACAGAGAAATAAAATCACTTGGATGATCTAAAAACTACTTCAACTCGTAAAAACACTCCATGTTATTTCAAAATTAGGTCTCGACGTTGAGTTTCCGGAAGAAATATATAAATGATATAAAATGGTGGTTTTGTATTATTTGTTATATACAAAGTGTTGTTATACAAAAAAGTAATAAAATTTACAAGTATGCCAATTATCGATGTACTAAGCTATGAAAAAAACACTTATTGACTAAAATTCCTAATCGAAACCAGCACGTTAGAAAACTGCTATTTCTGAATTGTTGAGCATCACACATCGACGGATAAGAGTACAACAATTGTAGCTACACGTTTTTGATGTTTGATGTTTTTAGAAAGGAACACAGCGTAATTATTATGTTTCTAATATTGCGTTTCATACTGAATAATAAGAAGATATATAATAATCTAAAATAGAAATACTGAGTCTCAGTTGAAAAAAATATGTAGGGCAAAACTACAATAGACCAACTTTCAACAGTTTCGATTCACAAGTCATTGAATATGAATACCAAATTACTGCAGTGTTCGTCCTAGTTTTTGGACCAATGAAATTGCAGTATATTTGGACATTTCGGCGCTATATTTCACATAAATGCACTGGCGGTCAATTTGTGTCACGGATATACATAACCACATCCCAGTTTCCTGTGCAGTTATGAAAAATGATGTAATTTTTGGTAAAATGATGTAATTTTTGAGAAAATAATGTAATTCCAGTAAGATCCGCTCGATAGTAGCTCCGGTCAGAGGCGTCGTTTGAAGAATGACAATAGAAGCGTATGTTTTCATTGGTTGACGAACACTAAGTCAGATAGAGTCTGTATAGTAGATTCTACGCGACATTAACGTTCAAAGGCTGCGCCTTTTGAACGTTTATATCGCGTAGAATCTACTATACAGACTCTATCTAATACGTGCAAAATAATTGAAGAAATACATATTGACCTTTTCGAGCAGACACAAAGGCAAACAATACTTTACAATTATCTTTATGCCGGGGCCAGATGATATTCTCGACTATTGCTACATGCATTCTTGCGCCATCACACGTTCTTATCGCTTATCAATTGCCATAATACACTTTTCCTTCAGAGTTTTGACCCTTCCAAATATATTTTACAGTGATTACCTTTTTAAAGATAACTCTTTACTCTACATTTCAACAATGTGATGAGTATAAAACATTAAACCTCTTAAAGATCAATTATCGTGCTAGTTAGACAGCTACTGTATCATTCTGTCAACAATCTGTCTTAACATTCGTTTGTCGGAAACTTCATCTATTACAGAGAAAGCTACGAGGGACGGTCGGAAATTACCTGGACTTTTGACTAGTTCTCTAAAACCATTCAACTTTTTAACAAATTCTTTCTACACTGTTTGAGCAAATTGTTCATCTATGTCTATGCATTTTGCCATCTTCGTGGGAGCTTTACTATTCCCACTATTAACCATGACGTAGACCCACTGTATTAGGTACAGTGTAACAGCCGGTATCAAAGGCGCCCCGGTCTCAAATTTCTTCCCAGCAAGCATTTTTTCAGTTCTAGACACAAATAAAAGTCACGTAGGGTGGGGTCTGGGCTATAAGAAGGATAAAACAACTATTGTCATGTGTAATAGTTGATAGTCTCCACTGTAGATGCCGTGGTATGGGAGTGTGCGTAATCGTGAAGTAGAGAACATTTTGCCTTGCTAATCTGGGACGCGTTTAGTTCAGCATTTATTCTTAGATTTTTCTGAATTATTTCAGAATTTTACTTGGAAATGACAGTTTTTACCATTTCACATGAAATGAGTTGCTATCGATCCTCGTGAATCCCCAAAAGCAACAAACATGACTACCAACCGAAGGTAACAGAGTAACCTGTTCAGGGGTGGGGAACCAGCTTGTTTCCATGACTGCTTTGACTGAGATTTTATCCCAAAATCGGAATTATGAACCCACATGTAATCTCCAGTGATAATGTAGTTCAAAAACTTATCTCCTTCGCGATTAAAATGACCAAAATGTTCTTTTGTATCGGTTACCCTTGTTGTTCCTCTAAGAAATAGCCTATGATACATGAAACACCTATCACATATAAGTTAACAGAATATTGTATATACACAACTTTCTTTGAAAATAATCTGCCCACATCATTGGTAAATGGATGTAGATTCCACTAATCATATGATGTGCTTATAAAGTTACAAATGAAGGGAGAGCAGCACGAAACGTCCAACTACTTTCCGACCGTCCCTCGTCACGGGTGGTAAACAGAGAAACTAGCTCCAAAAAGAGGTAGTTGCATAGAGCGAAAATGTGTAGGTCACGAACACGTTTTCTAAAATTATTTCTTTTAAAGCGAGTTTTTTAGAAATCCGGCGATGCTGTAATATGAAGAAATGGTCGAAGTTTGTTGTGCACGAGAGTATACGGTATTAGTAGCAGGGTTTTAATACAATCGTTGAAAAAAAAAACATTTCAAAATCGAAAGTAAAGAAGTTTTTACTTTCGATCTTGAAATGTTTTTCAACGATTGTATTCAAACTCTGCTCACTAACACCGTATATTCTCGTGCACAACAAACTTCGACCATTTCTTCATATTACAGCATCGCCGGATTTATGAAAAACTCGTTGTAAAAGAAATATTTGTAGAAAAAATGTGTTCGTGACCTACCTTTGTTTACAGATTTTCGCTCTATGCAACAATCTCGGTAGAGGCCGGATGTCACGAGGAAACGAAATACCGTTGACTCTTTTTGGAGCTAGTTTCTCTGTTTACCACCCGTGTCGTACTCTTTTATGAATGACAGAAATGATTCTAATATTCATATGGGTTGCGAACATGCGATCACAAATTGTCGATATTATATCAACGCCCCAAAAATGATGAAATTAAAAAAAACTAGTCCAAGTCAAATACAAAATCATGGGTTTGCTTTTATTTATACACAATCCGCATAATAATTATATCAGTTTTTGCTGAAGCCTTTAGAATATGCTAGTAATTTGGTGTGTACCCCCTAAAATATTACATTATGAGTTAAAGTTGTTCGTAGTGGTTGTATAAATGATGACGACACACAAAGGACACCAATTATAATCGATTGTAGAGAGAGAATTTTCAAACGAAAATATCTAATGATTACCCTATAACACAAAGATCGTATTTTATGGAAACCTACGCCCGTACATTTAAACCGACGGAGGAAGCATGTCGATTACATCGACCTTCTTAAGGCAGACACTGGACTCATAAACATGGGAGACTACGCGAAGCCATGAACAACAGAGGCCTAGGTCAACCAAAGAAAAGTTAAGTAAATTCAGAGATGTGACTTATTTTCGAACGACCAGACTAAATCGATTATTTTCGAGATAAAGACAGGGATATTCTGGATAAATTGGGAAAACATTGAGGCATAAGCAGAAAATGATGATAATCAGCATTTTCTCTTTTTCCTCAATATTTTCTTTGCTATATAACTGACAAATCCTATCTTTATTAACATCCATTTTGTACTCTGCAGCAGCTTTAAATTTGGACAACCCTATTTTTTTTGCTGTTTGGGAAAGGGTTAATGGCGCACTCAATATAACTGATGACGACATACGAAGGACGTCAGCTACACACAGAGGAAGTCTTCAAACGAACAAGGAATTCTTTTGGTAATCAATTAAAATAATACTTTCAATTTCAGGACATCTATGTTTCACACATATTTCCTGAAGTGTGGTAAATCGTTGTCTACATAGTACAACAGTGTTACTGTAGTTAACGAATTTCCGAATGCATTCGTCGAAATATTATCTACATGTAACTGTATCGAAAACTTCATCTTCGCAATGTCTAGAATGAACGAAATCCTACATTTTAATGGGGACAAAAATGAAAGGTTAGACTATTCTAGACAATACGTAGACCTTGTATAATTACGATAAATTGTCCTGGTTCGAATCAATATGGAACCTGACTCGAGTCCCGTATTACAGGAACGGAATGTAACGATTCAGAAAACGGATTAAAATGGATAACTAGGCATTGATAAATCACTTCACACTTAAGCCGTGCTGTCTGCAGAAATACGTAAAATTTCACTAATTTTCTTAAAAAAAGTCTCGTAACAACAGCGTTAAACAAGTTAAAGTTACGAGGATTTGAAGAAAAGGCGACGGTTTACAATTTCCTCTACCATGTGCTTGAATTCACTTTATCTATTTCTAGTTATTCAATTCGTATTCGTAGTTTAGAGGGCTACTTCTGTTCAATCTCCTGAAAGTCACCGGTCTATATTTCCGATTATTGTTATGCAAACTTGACTTTGTTCAGGTTTTTTGTCTAAAACTTGTATGAATAAGTCATACAAATCTTTAATGGTATCGTTTTCCAACGAAGGTCAGATTTGTAAGTTAAAACGATAAGGGCTATGCATGTATGCCATTTTTTTCATCACAAAGCAGCATATTGTGATTTTTTGCTGAAATTATGGGATCCATTTATGGTCCACAATGAACGGCTTTTAAAGAGATGGCAATTAGCAGATTCCTTCAATCGACAAAACACATCTAATTGCGTGGCCAAGAGATGAAGCGCCAGTGCAAAGTTCTCTAGATTTTATTTTAAAAAAATGTGTTATAATCTTTATTATGGATATTACCGCTCTTCTTCTAACACTTCGTAACTAAAGCTTGTTGTAAGCTGTAGTTACGAATTGTTTGAAGAAATGCGACGATAGAAAGGTTATTAATCCGAGTGGTCTCTGATGAAATTCGCTCTTTTAAATGTTGGTGTCGCTCATTAAATGAGCGACATCAACATATCAAAGAGCGTATTTCGTCAGAGAAAACTCAGATTGTGCAGGTTATAGGACATGTATATAAACCTTAGCCGATATAAAGACGCTATATAACGGAGGTGGTGAGAATTTCCTTCTATCGTGTTACACGTTCTCATCCATTATCAGCATTTTCTTGTTTTACTTCAATATTCTCCAAATCTCCATATCCTTCTCTTTTAGGGACGTTGAAACGGGTCTTGTTTGGGAAATGATTAACCTATCCGGGATATAAGACGTTGTATGAAGGAATTGTTGAGAATTTCTTTCTATCGTGTTACACTTTCTCACCCATTATCAGCATTTTCCTCTTTTACTTCAATATTCTCCAAATCTTTCTCTTTTAGGGACGTCGAAAAGGGTCTTGTTTGGGAAATGAATAATTATCCTATTACCAAACGACACAATTTTAGACTGTTCCAAATTCAAAGATGTTGCAGACGACAATTTCAAATGAATAATATTGTACATTTTACAGTCTTCTGGGGTAGAAAATATTGTGGGAAATGAAGAAATTGCTTGTCACAAGCAATTTCTTCATTTTCCACAACATTTTCCAAAGCATTTATCTTGAAGGGCGTCAAAAAGCGTCAATGTGTTGGAATGGGTTAAACCTATGCCGGGATATAAGTCGTTGTATGAAGGAATTGGTGAGAATTTCCTTCTATCGTGTTACATATTCTCATCCATTCTGAGTTCCATTCATCATGGGTAACGACTAAATGTATCTCGACAACATCCACTGCTTTACATCCGTCATGTCGGCTTTTTTTAAACACATCTACAGTTCTATCAGGATAAAAGGTGCATCTAAGATAGTATTTTAAACTAAAAGCTTCAAACATGCACCAAAGAAATCACATGTATGTTTATGAACATGAACAAAATACTGAAATGCTAAAACATGTCTCTAGAAATTTTTTATGAAAGGTAAACACATAGATATATGAAATTAAGCCCAAAAACCAATACATAATTTAGGAAATTAAAGCAAAAATATTTTACATACATCTTGACAATTTAGGTAAAAATCTAATACAATCATAAAGGAAACTTTACTGATGTACGAGAAAAGTGAATGCATGCATCTATCATATTTAACCCTTTCCCAAACGGCATAATTTTGGGGTGTTTCACTTCAGATACTGCCACAAATGACAAAATAGATGTTAATAACGATATAATTTGTGTAAAATATGACATAGAAAATGTTGAGACAAAAGGAGAAACTGCTGGTTATCAGCAGTTTTTCCTTTTGTTTCAATGTTTTCCAAAGCCTTTTTTATTAGGGACGTCAAAAACAGGTATTGTTTAGGAAAGGGTTGACTACAAAGGTTGTACACGCATCTTAGAAATTACATGTACAATGAACACGTATTCGAGTGCTCTAATTCTGCATTTGCAGATGACAAATGTGAAGTTATAAAATAAAGAAAGGATGCATGTATGATTAAGCACAGAAAAATGCTGATTATCAGCATTTCCTTCTATTTTCTTAATGTTTTTCCAAGTCTGTTCTCTAAGGACATCCAAAACCAGGTCCTATTAGCGAAATGCTTAACCCTTTCCCAAACGACAAAATTTTAGGGTGTTCCAATTTGAAAGCAGTTGCAGACGACAAATTATATGTGAATAAAAATAGGATTTGCGTACAATATATCAGCGAAAATTTTGAGACAAAGGGAGAAACTACTGGTTATCAGCAGTATCTTCTTTTGTCTCAATATTTTCCCTAGCATTTTCCATTAGGGACGCCAAAACCAGTTCTTGTTTGCGAAATGCTTAAATAACGGAGTCAACAAGGTCTGTCCCTACCTCTACCCAAAATAAATAAATAAACAAAAAATGAATAAATGAATAAATAAATGAATTTATAGATAAGAAATAAATAAATAAATAAATGAATGAATAAATAAATAAATAAATAAATAAATAAATAAATAAATAAATAAATAAATAAATAAATAAATAAATAAATAAATGAATGCTCTTAATCGTAAGGCCAAATATAGACGTTCAGCTGTACAATATCTTTGAACTCTTTGAACTGGACTAAGCATCAGTAATATCATTTACAAAGTTCCCGAAAGATTTGCATAATATTAAGCCTTGTTTAATTGAATTATGGTAATATGTCAAGTTTCTTGAATGAGAAATTAGTTAACTTCAAGTAAGTCTATTCAGTTTGACGGGGGTTGCCGGGCCTTGAGGTGCTGTTGTTGTTTACTGTTAAATAAATTACACAAAGCCAAAGTGAGTTTTAAATTGTTCTTAGCTGGAATACTGTTAGCCAATGGATGAAGCTGGAGTTATTAAGGTATCCAAACCCTCAAAAGCATCAAAGACCCAGATGCGAAATTTGGAAAGTGCCAGTAATTCTTAAACTGTGTTTCATTTCCATTCAAAATACAAAGATAAGCATTTTAAACGGTTTAGAATTTTGAATTAATGCATACTTATGGAAATATTTGACAAAAATGTTTAAAATTACCTCCCTTGCATATGAATAAAGAATAATATAGTATTTTCTTGAAGCATAATCTTGAAATATGGCACGGTGAATCAACTTATTTGAAGTGTAATTACAAGTATGTTTAATATGATGCATTTCGCATGGCTAGAAAGTTGTGATTTCTTTAGGGTATGTAAATTTTGATCTTGCACAAACGAATTTGTTTCCTTAGATAGCAAGAGTAACGTTATATGAGATATCTACAATGCTATATAGGATGTTTATAAGAGCACCGGCAGCGGACAAAGTATGAAATATCAATCACCTTGTTTTGTAAAGCTGGAGTTACGAAATCTTGCTCTAGGAAAAACGAATTTGTTTCGTTAGATATCAAGAATTGGCGTTATACGAGACTTCTGCAATGCTATATAGGGTGTTTATAAGAGCACCGGCAGCAGACAAAGTATGAAATATCAATCACCTTGTTATCATATTATCCTGTCTCTCGAGACATCGTCTGGTTTTCAATAAACACTAACCCCGCGGAGAGATTTCGACCTTTCCATTCATTACATGCCACCTTCCTGCCTCACTTGTCGCTCGCAATCTTAGATGAGATTGTCGTCGCTCACACTTACACTCAAATATCGTCAGTGGGGAGTCAAAACCTCGTAACTACAGCTTGACAGAGCTGGAGTTACGAGGTTTTGAACCCCCACCAGCGATATGTCGTTTTGATGTTGAAAGATGACGATGTAAGGATATCCTAAGACCACCAGCAGAAAAAGACAACGCTTTGACATATAGCTGCTCGTTAAAACATGCTTTTTATTGTTACCATTTTAGATTCCGATGAGACCAAATCCTGTTCATATTAATTGTCTTAAACATATTTGTCAAATTATATAACGAATATCTATGTTAATATAGCTTTAATCACCGTTTAGCGGAAGTATTGTCGCAGCAATATTCTACCCCGTCTTTATCTGTTGAGTTCTCTTGGCAATATTCAAGGGTTACGATTCCGTTTAACCAACATCATATTAACCCATTACCACACAATGACGCTTTTTGACGCCCCGCAAGAAAAATGCTTTAGAAAACATTGTGGGAAATGAAGAAATTGCTTGTGACAAGCAATTTCTTCATTTCCCACAATGTTTTCTATGTAAAAAAGACCAAAAAAAAGTATTATTTCTTTCACTTGAAATTGTCGTCTGCATCATCTTTCAATTCGGATCACTCTAAAATTTTGTCGTCTGGCAATGGGTTAATATGCAAGACATGAGACTCTTACAATAAATCTCGGCGTAACAAAATAGAAAAGAAATATGCTGAACAATATAAATTGATTTACGACAAGAAAAGTGTCGTATGAGTATATGTGTAGAATCTCTGATTTTTAAGCTGTATTTTGTAATCATATTCCCGTTGCCCGTATTAACCCATTACCAAACGACAAAATTTTGGGGTGATCCAAATTGGAAAATTCTGCAGACGACAATTTCAATTGAATCGAATTTTTAATTTTTAAGTCCTTTTGGACGAAAAACATTATGGGAAATGAAGAAATTGCTTGTCACAAGCAATTCCTTCATTTTCCATGATGTTTTCCATGGCCTTTATTTTGTGGGGAGTCACAAAGAGTCATTGTGTGGTGATGGGTTAAATGGCGGACGAATACCTTGTGTCTGCACCGATCATTTCTGGCATTCACGGGCACATAACTGGAGAACATCTAAATTAATCAAGCCCATATTCAATGAAATCCGCAATTGAATCATATGATCATTTATGTTTTGTCTAAGTTTGATAACAATTAGCTTATAAAAAATTTGTGAATGGTGGAATGTAAAAAAGTCATTCTCAGCACTTCCTTCTCAAAGACGTTTGCATGTTGGTTTTTTTTTCATTTATTTTTCGTTTAAGATAGTCGGCTTGTGAAAAACAAGTTTGTTTGGAGAAAAAGATAATAATCTTTTGTCATATGGCTTAATCTACAACAATTTGCCCTTTGGCAAATGAAGTTAATTCAAGTATTAGACGAAGTCTCCCCAGAAATTGTTATCAAATCAAAATACCGAATCAGATTACAACTTTTTGTCTAGAGGTTTAAGTAGGTTACTGGGTTGGAACCTTTGGCTCTAAATTTTCTTATTTAGACAAAGGTCATTACTGACTGATAACGTTATTTTGCTTCTAAAACCTCTTAACTACAGCTAAAATCACAATATTTACAGAACCAAAATGAAATTTTGTTACTCAACTCAAGATACTTATAATCAAAAACCTCGAAACCTCAGCTTTAAAACGGCTAAAGTAAAGAGGTATTTCAAGAAAAATAACGATATGATTGTAAAAAATAGAACTGTAATCAACGGACTTGATTGAATCAAAGCTTAATTGTGCGTTGGAATTTTTGAATTTTTTTCTTAGAATGAGAAGATTCTTATTTATATGCCAAATTATGGGATAGATCTATTTTAAATGTTTTTATCCTTTAAGTGACATTTCACATTTATTTCATTTTTCAAAAATATATCTTGATGCAAAGATTATGTTTTCTAATGCATAGAACTACTATCAGTTTTTTTAGATTGTTATTTGTAAGCGAAAAATACGCCTTTAAGTTGAGACAGAAATGACAAATTCTATATAAGTTTGAATTGTTGTCCACAACAATTTGTTTGATTTTAGCACAAAAATATATATTTGTCGTAAACGGTTCAAAGTTTCGGCTTGAAATTTTCAGAATTTTCATAAGAAAATATGCTCTTTCAGATAAAATAAAAGTAAAATTTATGTAAAAAATATTGTGAAATGTCACTTTAACGCAAACGGCGACTAACCAATAGTTTCCCCTTTTCATGAAATTAGCAATGGCCGGGAAAGACATCAAACCAAGGGCCATTGTGACATTGAAATCCAAAATGTCACATTGTTTTAGCCAATGATTGGGATCCTGTCCAAATGATGTTTGACGTATATAAGGTTGGAATAATCCACATTTGAATGTGTCCCATCAATTTAAGAAATGTCATGATGATTTCTTTTGGCGGAGAGACGATGTCCCGTTGAAAGAAAATTATTTGGGTAAACAAATAAGGACTAATATGGTCATAGTGATCTGTTCATTGTGCAACACATCATTACATCTTAACCAAGGCAGCATGATGTAGCCTTTTTCTCTTCGAACATATGGTAAAACTTTACAGTTTTTATAACAAGCTACAATCAAGAGGGGTTTGATTTGCAATATCACAGCCCTGGTGTCGTAATCGCTTTCCGTCCCGTTGCGTCTTCTAAGAAATCTTTAACCAGGTCTGTATCTCAAGCACTTTTAAAATTACAGCCTTAATAATTCACACATGAATACTTTCTGCCAAACCTTCCATTTAATGGGACCATGACCTCTGACCAAGTGACCTTGGAGTATGACATTCTTTTAAAAATATTTCACCTCGACTATACCTCATGCACTATTATTCAATAGAGCCTTGATATTTCACACATGGATACCTTTCATTTGAGACCTGACCCTTGACCTTGTAACCTTGACCTTGGAGTTTGATTTCCTTTTTAAACACTTAAACACTTAAACTTAGCCCATAGCTATCTTAAGCAATATAAGAGAAAGAACATAAACCACTCATATACCGCCTGTCAAGACCTTTCATTTGGGACCATGAGCTTTGACCTCTTGATCTTGACGATGACATGTTTTTGTGACAAGCTCCCATATAGGCGAGCCACATGTATGTTTCATTTATCTAAGAGCATTCACCATTTTCATACAGCATATCACCGCTTAAATATTTATACATAATTTCACTGCTTGAATTTTTTATACAACATATCACCGATTTTCATCAAAACCTTGTAACTACGGTGTATCGAATGCCATGGAAAGCGGTCACATGATTTGCAGATTGAATGTAAATTCTGCAGCATCGAATACACGGCCCTCGAACTCGATTTATGTTAAATTACAACTTAGCAGAAATTAATTTAATATAGGATAGAACGTTACTTATGAATAGAGGTTCTCTCAGCCTAACACTGCGGTTAAAGTTATTGTTATTATAAATGCTACGATGCCGTCTTTTACACCGACACCATTTTTGTACATGCTTTCTTGTGGTCACCTTAATATACATTTTTTTAAAAAAATATATGACATATTGTTTCAATCGACGAATCCTAAAACTTGATAAGTCAAAATATCTTATTTATGCCAACCTAAACTGGTAAAGATCGCGTATGCTTTAATTTTACATAAACCCATATTTTATAGGCTGATTTGTATAATTAGATCTACTTGGTTAACCTAATTTGCCAATATCTCTCCGTGTTTTGAAACTCCCGGGTTTCATCGTTTTTCTTCAAAAGCCACGCAGCTGCAGCTTAATGTAAGCTGCAGCTACGTGGCTTTTGAAGAAAAACACGGAAACTCCCGGATATTCCGGGATAGACTTACGAAGTTACAAGAACAACAAAAGGGTAAGAAACTGTAGATGTCCCTAGGGAGACTTGTTGAGTCTAACCACGTACGCTATCCATGCTATTTTAAATTTGATACGGTCTGCTGGGACGCCATCTTATTACCTCTCAATACCAGACAGCGTGCCAACCTACATGCTCTAATCCTTGCCTGGACTTAACCCTTTTCCAAAAACAAAATTGATATGCTTCAATTAGACAACTGTTATCAATAAAGACAGGATTTTTTGTAAAATACACCACATAATATATTGAGACATGGAAGAAAAAATGCTGATCATCAACATCTTCGTCTTTGGCATCTATGTTTTCCAAACCTTATTGTACAAGGGACGTCAACAACAGGTCGTTGTTTTTGAAAGGATTAATCCTAGTACTAGTTAATACAACGAACATTCCAAGCCACTCTTAATGCCTCAATATACGAGGTCGTTCAGGTCTTCTGTTGACCATAAACACTTCAAGGCGTGACCATAAACAAAATGTCGCCGCTTTTTACCAAAAACCGTGTAAAAACTGCTTGTTGAAGGTAACCAATGGCTGAGGTGTTATCATCTTTTCCCGTGCATTGATTCTTTTTTAGTTTTACATATTAGTACGACAGATTCCCAGCTTAATCCGGAAGCGAGGTATAAACTTGATGTTCTTGAATGATTCTTGTTGCATAGATGTTAACATTAAAGTGACATTTCAGAATTTTTTGTCATAAATTTTACTTTTATTTTTATCTGAAAGAGCACATTTCCTTATGAAAATTCTGAAATTTTCAAGCCAAAATATTGCGCCGTTTACGCGAAATTTATATTTTTATGTTAAAATTGAACAAATTGTTGTGGACAACAGTTCGGATTTATATGCAATTTATCGATTATGTCTCAACTTTAAATGCGTGTTTCTCGCTTATTGGCAACAACTTAAAAAAACTAATAGTATTTATACTAATTAGAATAACCAATCTTGGCATCAAGACATACTTTAAAAAATTGAAAATGGAATGAAATGTCCCTTTAAAGAATTTGACTGATGACATCCTGTCGTCATTGAGCATTTTTAGAAACTGAATAAGGCATAAACATGAGCCATTAGTTATCTATGTAGGTCCAAAATGAGTTTCCTTATTGCATAAAAGCAAGTTAGATTAGCTTGAACAAGCGACATAACTTGTGTCGGAATTTTCTTTTGTTTTAATGGGACAGCGCTCTGGCGTAAATAGCGACATCCAAATATCAAAGAGCGAATTGTCATCAGATAAGAATCGTATAAACTTCCGGTGGCAAACAATGGGTTTATTGGAAATTAACATTGTATTAGATCTATAGGGAATCGAAATGGTTTTAAACTGCATCGTTTATCAATGCAAGAATCGGAAGATAAATTACGGAAGTAAAGAGAATCTTCACTTTTTTCCGATTTCCACAAGATCAGCGCAAGCGAAGAGCATGGATAAAGGCAGTGAACAGGGATGAATTTCGCCTTTTACCTCTAAGGACGACTTCCGGTGGATGTTGTGTGTGTGTAGGGGGGTGTCCTTCTGCACTGTCTAAGAATGAGCGATAAACTCTGTACGGAGAGTACGTTGGATGTGCTTGAAGAGTTCGTACAATGACACGCCATTATTTGTAAATTGTTAGTTTATTATGTCGTATGCTGTGTTATAGAGTCTCCAAAACCAGACAGGGTTCAATTACAACCAGGCCATTAATTCTGTGTACCATCAGCTCTTAAACATTTCCAAAACAGCATTTTTAGACTTTTCTAATTTGAAAGCTGCAGCAGACGACAGCATCGATGTTGTAAAAAGAATAACCTTTATCTAAATATCGCCCAGAAATAGTGAAGCAAACGAAGAGCATGCTGGTTATCAGGATTTACTTTTTATACATCAATAGTTGCCTCAAGCCTTTTCTATTAGGGCCATCAAAACCAGGTCCTTGTTGGGAAAGGGTTAAAATGTCTGCATATTTCTTATGAATATCAATGGTTTATTGCTGCTGTTTAATCTGCTGTATTCAATAACAATGCATCATATTTATGTATTGTGCGGTCTTTTTAACCCGCTTTAACCTACACGAGGAAACTGTTCAAACAAGACGTAGATCCAGTGTTCATGTCCTTACAGAAGGGAATACGAAAACTTTCAAGCAAAGGAAGAAAATGCATAATCAGCATTTTTGTCAATCTTTTTCTTAATCTTTTCATGTTCCATATTGAAAAGGATTCCTGTTTCTGTCAACATCCATCCAGTCATCCTTAAATGCTTACAGATTAGAAAAGTCTGCCTTAATGTGAGGGAAAGGGTAAACAACTAAGAGAAATTAAGATGCTGATAATCAACATGTTCATTTCTTTAAACCTTTGATGACCACAAAACACTTTTACCAATTCAGCTAATGTTTGGAATATCTTAGGCTATTCCACCATTCTTTATAATACCAAATACTTTTTGCAACATTGGCGCCCACAAAACACTTTTACCAATTCAGCTAATGTTTAGAATATCTTAGGCTATTCTACCTTTCATTAGATACCAAATAATTTGTGCAACATCGGCGTCATCCGTGACATTGAAAATTGACAAGGGTATCCGGATTTTTAAAAATCCGGATACCCTCGTCAATTTCCGTTGTCACGGAAAATGCCGAAGATGAGGATTCGCATGAATGATTGATGGAAAAGTTAAAAAACAAAGAAACAAAAAAATCTTACTACTTACATTGTGATTGCACACAACACCACTACTAACAAAAGTACAAAATCCAACAATAACTATTAAACATCCTACAGTATTTCAATTATTCGCGCATTATTCACGATAGCATCTGTTTATTGAAATATTACAATCCCGTCTTGTTTAAGATTCAATAAAATTGAACATGAAAAATAAAGTACAGATAAAGTTTTGTATGATCATTGATAAGGTTATAATTTCATGCATCAACACCTGTTACTGCTGAATAAAATAATTCAATTTAGTAAAATTAATTACGCTTGCACAGATGTTTTGAAGACGTCATTTTGAAATGAAAAAATGGCTACGATAGAAAAGACAAACCATCATGTTTCAGGAATTATTTTTATCGCAAATTACACAAATAGTAAAAATGTGAGAGTAAAATCAATAAGTAAACATCTTTTAATGGTTCTATGTGCACATGTAGGTAACGTAATTGAACCACGTGTCGTATATATAGAGATTAACTAACTTAAGAAATGTAATTTGAAAATTATTTAATATCACGAGAATAGGATGAGATGCGGTTAAAGAACGTGTCGACAAGGACGAATTTTTTTAACCACATCTTATCCCATTCGAGTGAAATAATTATCATATCACCTTTCTGCAGTTAGTTGATGTATTTATTACATACCTATTTCGGGGATTTAACCCCTATTTTTTGTTAAAAAAGTTCTTATAACAATCTGATCCCAGGCCCCGGTTTCTCGAAAAAACTTAAGTGTCTTCTCATGCTCAAATCTGAGCATCGTGCTCAAATCGCACGAAATCCACGTGAACTTCAATTGAATACCAATCAACGTTGATTGGTATTGAATAGAAGTTGAGCATGAACTCATGAGAATATATTTAAGTTTTTTCGAGAAACCGGGCCCAGGTGTGTTTAAATCGCGGATAAATACATGTTCTTTGTGAATTTAGAGGAAAATGACCACCATTTTGCTCTCACCTCGGTTTACTTTCCGCAAATATTAATAGATATCGGACGTAAAATCTGATAAATCTGTATTTTTCTGCATAAATAGAGGTTATTATCGTATTTTAGATAAAAGATGATGTAGTAGCTTGAAAAGTCCTGAAATACCATCGTCCTGAAAACTCGGACGTTTAAACGTATTTCAAACGTACATTCCATTAGAAACGGAAATACATAAAAATTACGTGTTCTGTTCGTATTCTATAAATAGTAACAAAAATTTTCCGTTGGCTGTTCAATTTCAGCCTTTCCTTTCATAAATATTTTGATTTTTAGTAGTTTTGGGGTAGTCAAGGCTATATTAATGGAGATATTAATGGAGACAAGAGGACCATGATGGTCCTAAATCGCTCACCTGAACTGCTATGCCACATTGCCAAAGTGAAAAATCATGGCAAGCGCACATAATTATCTCAGAAACTGTGGCTGTTACAGTGATAACTAATTTGAACTAGGCAATAATCGTAGATTCTAGAGTATAAACAAGGTCAAGAACAGTCAGAAAATTCAATATTGTCAAAGCCAAGGGCACATAACTCTAAATAAAACTCATCCAATATCTTATGGTCTCCAACATTGTGTCAATGTTTTGTCTTGATTGGTCAATAACTGTAGATTCTAGAGTGTAAACAAGGTCAAAAACAGTCGAAAACGACAATTTATTAAAAATCAAGGGCACGTTACTCTTGACTTTCTAGTCTGGTCAGACTGAAAATATATCTCATCCGAGATATCATGGTCTCCAAGTTTTGTCTTGATTGGTCAACAATTGTGGATTCTAGACTGTAAAAAAAAGTTGAAAACAGTAAAAAAAAACGACAATTTTGTCAAATTCAAGGGCACATATCTCATGACTTCCTCCTCAAATTTTATTGAAAATCATACTCATCCGAGATCTTACAGTGTCCAATATCATGTCTAAGTTTTGTCTTATTGGTTAACAATTGTAGATGCTAGAGTGTAAACAAAGTAAAAAATAGTCGAAAACAGCAATTTTGTGAACTTCAAGGGCACACAACTCATGACTTCCTTGTCCAATTTTATCAAAAATCATTTTCATGAGAGATCTCATGGTTTCCAACATTGTGTCTAAAATTTGTCTTGATTGGTTCATAATTGTAAATGCCAGAGTGTAAACAAAGTCAAAAATAGTCGAAAACAGCAATTTTGTCAAATTCAAGGGCACATAAATCATGACTTCCTTGGCGGATTATACTGAAAATTATACTCATCCAAATTCTTATGGTCAACAACATTGTCTTTAAGTTTTGTCTTGATTGGTCAATATTTGTAGATGCTAGAGAGTAAACAAAGTCGAAAATAGCCAAAAACTGCAATTTTGTCAAATTCAAGGGCACATAACTCAAGATTTCCATGTCCGATCCGATTGAAAATCGAACTCATCTAATATCATATAAATACCAACAATGCTGCAAACATTTATTTTGATTGATCAATATTTGTAGATGCTAGAGTGTTAACAAAGTCAAAAGTAGCTATTTTTGACGTTCAAGGGCACATAACTCCAGACTTCCTAATCCGATCTGATCCAAAATCATACTCATCCGATCACTTATGGTCATACATATTTTGACCAAGTTTTGTTAAGATTGGTCAATTTCCGTGGATGCTAGAGTGTTAACAACAAATTGTGAACGGACAGACATACAGACAGACAGACGGACGGCGGACAAAAGAAGACCACAATAGCTCACCTTGAGCAATTTGTGCTCAGGTGAGCTAAAAAAAGAACAAGAGGGCCAAGATGGCCCTGCATCGCTCACCTGAGGTGGACTTTGAAACAGACAGCTTGCAAACTTCAAACTCGCATGACCCACTTTTTACATGACCTAGACATCATCAAGATAAACATTCAGAACAATTTTCATAATGATGAGTAAATATTTTGGTTCTTAGGACAAAAAACAAGATTTGACCTTTTGACCTAGTTTTTGACCTAACATTAGCCACTTTCTACATGACCCATTTATCATCAAGATAAGCAATTCTGAACTATTCTCACAATGATGAATAAATATTTTGATTTTTTTTGGCAAAAACAAAATTTGACCTAGGTTTTGACCGCCCATGACCCACTTTATACATGCCCCATATATTGTGAAAATAAACATTCTTAAGAATTTTCACAATGATAAAGTAAATATTTTGGTTCTTAGAGCAAAAACAACATTTGACCTAGTGACCTAGTTTTAGACCTCCCATGACCCACTTTTCACATCACCAAGATATCACCAGGATAGACATTCTGGAAATTTTCACAATGATATTTAGTAAATATTTTTGGTTCTTAGAGCAAGATCAAAATTTGACCTAGTGACCTAGTTTTTGACTTCACATGGCCCCCTTTTAACTTTGACCAGATATCATCAAGATAAATATTCTGAACAATTTTCACAACGATAAAGTAAATATTTTGGTTCCTAGAGCAAAAACAAGATTTCACCTAGTGACCTACTTTTAGATCTCCCATGACCCACTTTTCACATCACCAAGATATCATCAGGAAAAACATTCTGAACAATTTTCACAATGATAAAGTAAATATTTTGGTTCTTAGAGCAAAATCAAAATTTGACCTGGTGACCTAGTTTTTAACCTCGAATGACCTGCTATTCATATCACCATGATAAACATTCTGAATTTTCACAATGATAAAAGTAAATATTTTCGTTCTTAGAGGAAAAACAAAATTTGACCTAGTGACCTAGTTTCTGACCTCACATGACCCACTCTTAAAATGACCCAGATTTTGTCAAGATAAACATTCTGAACAATTTTCACAATGATAGAGTAAATATTTTGGTTCTTAGAGCATAAACAAAATTTGACCTAGTGACCTAGTTTCTGACCTCACATGACCCACTTTTAAAATGACCTAAATTTCGTCAAGATAAACATTCAGAACAATTTTCACAACGATAAAGTAAATATTTTGGTTCTAAGAGCAAAAACAAAATTTGACCTAGTGACCTAGTTTCTGACCTCGCATGACCCACTTTTCACATCACCAAGAAATCATCAGGATAAACATTCTGGAAATTTTCACAATGATATAGTAAATATTTTGGTTCTTAGAGCAAAATCAAAATTTGACCTAGTGACCTAGTTTTTAACCTCGAATGACCTGCTATTCATATCACCAAGATATCATCAAGATAAACATTCTGAATTTTCACAATGATTGAGTAAATATTTTGGTTCTTAGAGGAAAAACAAAATTTGACCTAGTGACCTAGTTTCTGACCTCACATGACCCACTTTTAAAATGACTCAGAATTCGTCAAGATAAACATTCTGACCAATTTCACAATGATTGAGTAAATATTTTGGTTCTTAAAAGAAAAACAAAATTTGACCTAGTGACCTAGTTTCTGACCTCACATGACCAACTTTTGAAATGACCCAGATTTCGTCAAGATAAACATACTGAACAATTTTCACAATGTTTAAGTATATATTTCCGTTCTCAAAGCAAAACCAAGATTTGACCCAATGACCTAGTTTTTGACCTTACATGACCCACACTTTGTACATAACCTAGATATCAAGATAAGTATTTAGGATAGTTTTGACAAAGTTTTGGGGCAAAATTGGCATCTCTAGAGCAAAAGGAAGGATCTGTAATATTTGACCTTGTGACATAGTTTTTGACCTTGCATGACCCTCCTTTGATCATGACAAAGATATCATAACGATAAACATTTAGAACAATTTTGACAAAGTTTGGACTAAAATTGCCACTTCCAGAGCAAAAGGAAGGATTTCACAATATTTGACCTCATGACCTAGTTAATGACCTGGAATGACCCACTTCTTGACATAGCCTAGATATCATCAAGATAAACATTCAGGACAATTTTGACAAAGTGTGTGCCAAAATTGGCACTTACACAGTAAAAAGATGGATTTTACAATATTTGACCTAGTGACCTAGTTTTTGACCTGGCTTGACCTATTTGTTATCATGACCTAGATATTATCAAGACAAATATTTTGAATAATTTTCACAACGATTGAGCAACAAATGTGGCCCCTAGAGCAAAAAGAAGATTTGACCTAGTGACCTACTTTTTGACCCCATTATGGTCCCGATTCAAATTCTTTGAAGTATTTTGAAAAAATTTGGCCCATAGATCATATGTGTGCAATATGATTGAATTCTGTCCAGTACTTTAGGAGGAGAAGATTTTTTTCTGAAAAGTTGACGGATGGACAGATAGACAGTTAGACAGTTAGACAGATAGACAAACAGACGCCGGACAACAGACCGATCACAATACCTCACCTTGAGCACTTTGTGCTCAGGTGAGCTAACAAAAAAGCAGTTCCGGCAGGAGTGAAACTTACAGTGAAATATTTCACTGGAGTGAATACATAAAATTTTTATTTCACTGTAAAATAACAGGATTTCCCTGCTAGAAATGTAATTATACGAAATATTGCATTTTTGATCAAGATCTCAATACAAAAACTTTAATGCTGTTCCCCAAAACTGTTATAATTACCCAAATTACGTGATATGACTAAATATACTGGAGTCGAATGAGTAAATGACACCTTTGAATCAATGAAACGAAAACAATTTTTAAGACCAGGCCCGGTTTCTCGAAAAAACTTAAGTACATTCTCATGCTTAAATCTGAGCACCGTGCTCAAATCGCACGAAATCAACGTGAACTTCAATTGAATACCGTTCAACGTTGGAGAGTATTCCTTTGAAGTTGAGCATGTTCTCGGGACCCGGTCTCTCTTTCAAACTTGCGGCCCATTAAAATAAGGTCGCCCGTAGAGCATAATTTGGTACGTCGTGTGGACGGGCCTTAACTTCAAAAAAGAAATGCCGTAATACATTTTAGATGGAACAACATGGATTATAAAATCACAAGTTACATGCACCCGCGTCAGTTTGAAATATTCTAATCCGATGTAAAACCCGTTTAATACCAATAATGCGCGTATCAGTTTTATAACGTAGATTACATTCGCAAATGTCGTAACTACAGCTTGAATAAGCTGTAGTTACGCCATTTTCGAACGTAATCAACGATGAAATGGTAATGTTAGAGGGGAGTGCTGCGTGAAATGATTTTCTGATGTGATTTTGTACACCCTGTAGACGTTATTTGTATTCTGTGTTAATAGTAAAACGAAATAAACTTACATTAGCACGGCTATCAGAGCACCTTCATTTCTAGACTATCTGAAAATAGAAATATCGTTGTTTTTCAACAACAAAAAAAAAAAAAAAAACTCGTTACTGCAGCTTGTTTACAGCTGCAGTTACGAGATTTTTGTTGAAAAGCAGTGACATAATTCGTCTTTTTTCAACAAAAACCTTGTAATTACAGCTTGATTTAAGCCGCATTTATGTTTGTTGTAGAAAATAGAAATAAACGAGTATGTGGAAGTTACTTGATCTTTTTCTTGAATAATCGCCGCAATTTTTAACATGCATGTATAAAATTAAATTCAGTTTTAAATTAGTCAGTCAATGAATTGAAAATGATGTCAATAATTTAAGTCAAGTTTGAGGGGTCCATGCCAGTTTGTCGAATATGCAAACGGGTTAAAATTATCGTTATAATTTGTACAACCTGTGTGGGTAGATCGTTTTTGTCCAAGGGGAAACTGGAATCGAGTTCATTTAATCCTTATGACATCGAACATCGAGGAAACAGTTTTTGCGGCAATCAGAAGGCGGCTATACCCTGCATAACAATGACTATTGGTTTGTTCATTCCATGTTTCCATTCATTTGAGGAAAAAAAAAAAACAACATTTACTTTCCAAACTATGACTGCGGTGTGTCGATATTGCAAGTTAGATTCTGCTAACATTTTCTGGGCAAATAATGTTTTTTGCAACCACGTCTATTTCCTCGCACAATTACGTATGATGTGATCTAACAAAAGAAAGAATCACTCATGCCTATTGAAGAAACACAACTTTCCTTTCATTTTACATGTCCTTCGTATTTGGCGACTCGTTGTCTTTAACGCTGATTGATTTTACATGATAAATGATCGTTTTTCAACGAAAACCTCGTAACTTCAGCTTTGAACAAGCTGCAGTTACGAGGTTTTCGTTGAAAAGCATCGAAGTAACGTTTGTGGGAGGTTACAACTTCGTATCTACAGATTGAATATCCAACTGACGATAAACGTGAAACTTGCCAGCCACATACATCATGTCGGCGCTTTTCTTTAAAATCCTCGTAACTGCGGCTTACTTAAAGCAGTAGTTACGATGTTTTGAAAAAAAGCAGTGATATACAAAGTCTTTTACGGTTGTCAAAATGTTTATATTGATTAGCCAAAAGCTGATTGTAAGTAAGTTTTAAATTGATAAGATTTCCAGGATTGTTGCAAATCTAGCTAACGATCATCATCATGGTATCACGATTCTAACATTTCAAACTATATTATTTTGATGCCACCACCTTGCTAATTAATATACAAATGATCCTGGATCTGAAACAAGACCCTTATAGCATTTGAGACCAATATGGATCTTGATCAGACTGTGCATACGCACAGTCTGATCAAGATCCATTTTGTTCTCTGGTAGCTTCTTCATGATCTGTAGTAATTGAAAGTAAACAACGTGGGTCCTTGTAAGACTGTATTCGACCCGGGTCGATATGGAAACGTTGTTGCCTAAAATGCTATAAGTATCCCCTTTCCATATCACATCTAAAATATTTTTGATTCAGTGACTTAGGGTATTCCTAAATAGTTTAACGTTTTATTTTTAGACCATCGACAACAGAACATAAACTTGTAGACCGAATGTAAGAAATAAAATGGTTCCTTAACACTGACGCATTTGAAGCTCTATAGAAGCGTTAAAGCTTAGATAAATCGAAGAAAAGAAAGAAATGCTGATAACAAGCATTGTCCCCTTTTACTTACGATATATACACACTGTCAAAGAGAGTTCCCATTATAATAGTTGAATTGACTCTGTCGTTTGAAACACATTAGAATCTGGACTAGACTCTAAATCTTTTCGTTTGGAAAAGTGCTAATGTTCGGAGCGTCAAGAAGTGGGTCTCATATTCCATTTCTGTCGTTGTCTTAAATTACACCCGAGACTGCATATTCTGATGGATCCTTTGTATGGTTGTACTGTTATTTCCAATACTGTGCGGCCCTTATGTGCCATACAGTATCAATCATACTTCAATATTAAGTAAACTGTATCAGTTTGAAGAACCATAAAAGTTCAATTATTGAGGCCCTTATTTAGTAAGACCATAGAATAATGTATTGCAAGGTATTGCAAGGCATACCACCACATAAATAGAATAAGTGTTTCCCCTTTATCAAAGTTTGAAATGTTGAGGTTATCTCATGCATATTGATGAGTTCAGCTCTGAAAACACAGTTTAACGTCGAAAAAGTGAAATTTCACAAACACGGCATGAAGCATCTAATAGAAAACAAACGTTGTATAACAGAATGGTAGTGGTAGTTTTGTTTCTTTCAGCATACAAATGAAACTACTTTGAAGAGGACTTTTTCCAAATTTCGGTTGCAATCAATGCTTTTCAAATGGAGGCTACTCTTGCAAAAATGTCATAGCAATTACTAGAACGACACAGGAACTTGGTATTTGTGTTGCACTTTTCTAAAAAATACTCTCTAAATGTGTTCTACCAGTAGACAAAAAACGAGACAAGAATTTCAGATACTAGAACAAAATCTAATTGACCGTTTCACTTTCATTTCAAAAGGAAATCTCGGGTAAACAGTTGATAGAACACCCATACATGTCAGTATCCGTCATTGTATCGGCATAACCACTGTTTCACATTTAAAACCTCACAACAACATCTAGTTACATGTACAATGATTTCTAATGAAAAGCAAAGGTATGATATACGTAAGTAGGATAGAACGAAATCTGGCAGAAGTCGCGAAGATTTGCGAGCATAGCTTGAAATAACAGCGAAAACGTTTAGCAGTAAATGTTGACTGATGGGCAGAGAGTGTCGTGTCTCCAGCATGGTATACCATATATTTGACCGTGTTAACCAACTATATTTGTATAAATTATTCTGTCAAGAATAGACCAGTTTCATAATATCAGGTCACTAATGAATTATTCATGAGGAGGCAAAAGGAGCCTTACTATCATGCATTCAATAGTAAAAACACATAAATTAACACACTGTTATCTCAAGACCCGGTGATGTGACAAAGCCAATTACTGTTTATAATTTTAGCAACCTATATTGTTAGTACTTGGGAGGACTCTGAGTACCTACAACATACATTTTCATGAAATATATGTTGTTAAAGTAAAGCTGGTATATACATGTTTCCTTTATGTTAACCCTTTCCCAAACAAGACCAGGTTTCACGTCCCTGGGGGAAAAGACTTGGGAAACATTGAGACAAAGGAAATGTTGATGATCATCATTTTCTCTTTTTGTCTCAATATTTTCTGAGCTATATTCAACACAGATATTATCTTTATCAACATCAATTTTGACGTCTGCAACATCCTTAAATTTGGACTACCCTAATATTATGCCGTTTTGAAAAGGGTTAAGCTAAAAAATAACAACAAAAGCTTAGACCCTGATCCAAACAAGACCTGGTTTTGAAGTCTCTAGCAGAAATAGGCGTGGGAAAACATTGAGGTAAAACAATAAAACCAGATAACAATATTTTCTTCTTTTGTCTCAATATTTCCTGTGCTAAAATGTACATAAATCCGGTCTATATTCCAACTTGCTGTGTGCAACAGCTTTCATTCTGAGTAGCCTAAATTAATTTCATTTTGTCAAAGGATTAAGATAAGACATAAGGACTATGTAGATACTTGAATTAATATTCAGTCAAATTATATAAACCATGTTGTCATTTTACAAAGAATCAGTTCGTAAAAATAAATTTAGTTTTTGTATCATTGATTATGAAAAAAACTTGGAGACAATCTACAAAGCAGTGGCGGATCCAGAAGGGGTTCGGGGATTTCAAACGAACCCCCCTCTGACGCCTAATTATTTCATTTTCATGCATAAATTCAATCAAAATTGTATAATAATAGGAAAACGAACCCCCTAATTGTAAATTTCAGAAATCCTGGATCCGTCACTGCAAAGCATTCTTGAACTGAATGTATTTGTTAATTGATTGTACTGTTACTTTGAGAAAAGGGTAAGAATTTATTATAAACATTTTAATTATTTCTTAGATACACAAGTTGACCTCTTCACACATTAACTATTGCACTATCAAGAAATAGTGATATATGTGCAGATAGTCTATGTCGGGCCACTCTGTATGGATCCGATAATGTTTGGTTAAATTATCCAAGTAAACTACAAGATCAGGTGCCATTAAATTAGCAGCATAATCTGGCATTTGTAACTGGGAAAGGTTAAAACTGGTTGCAATATAATTTAAACATTGCAAAAAGTGGTTAATTTAACTACACTCTATACTTGGTTATGGCTTATCAGTGGAATGTTTTGCCTCCCGTAGCGGGGCAATTATGCAAATAAGGTAAACTGTTCTAAAAATAGTAATTTTGAAACTGGTTTATAGGGCATGTAGGCTCATTGAGGACAAACATAACGTCTGTAGGAATGGCGTCAGCTCGTCTATATGGACATTGTTCATGCGAAAACACTTCATTTTGTTAAACGCCCCGGTGATCTAAACGAGTATATCATCGCTTTTCAACAAAGACCTCGTAACTGCAGCTTATCTTAAGCTGCAGTTACGAGGTTTTCGTTGAAAAGTAGTGATATAGCCTACCTATCTGACAAAGACACCTGCAGTTATCTTACTCGTAAATTATTGACATTATGTTATCATTCTTGTCATGCTAAAGCCGCAAACCAATGTCTTCTATTTCGTCGCTTTTCAACCCAAACCTCGTAACTGCAGCTTCTTTTCAGCTGCAGTTACGAGGTCTTCGTTGAAAAGCAGTAATATGTTGCAAAAATCAAATTAAATATCTTTTAGCCATACGTGCGACAACGAGATTTCTTAAATCGGATGTCAGTTTCATTAATAATTGCTAAAATTTTACGGGAACGTGTTAATGAGTCTTGGAAATGTGTAACTAGTATCGAGTATTGTTATTTCGAAATTGAATACTCAACCTTTTTACATGTACAGATGTGACAAAGTTTTACTAATGTACGAGTTTACGGCTACTTTCTTTGTCTGAATGACACATGCTATTTGTAAGGCAGATATCGTAGCTTTTCGTTACTTTTTATTTATGTATGAATGGCATAAAGTATATGTAAGAGATATATAATATCATTGTTTTTCTTCAAAAACCTCTGTAACAACATCTAATATAGCTGTAGTTACCAGGTTTTAATAGAAGGAAAGTAGCGATGGTACAGGCTACAGCTAATTTCTGTCTCCGACCATTGATGTAAACTGAAGACGTCATGGGTGATGATGATTGATTATGTTGAGGTATAACAGCCGAATCTGTTACAAATACTCTTGACACCCGCGTACACAATACAGGCCGCATTGGGCACACGCTAAACAATGGATTTGTTGCTTCTAGACAACAATGGATAATGTATGGTCACGGAAAACAGACTTATGATAGAAGTACAAAACGTATATGGGGGAAATTTTCCTGTGTGTTGCTCTGACGTTTGCGGACTAAGGCCCCGTTTTACTAAACAAATTTACTATTCTTTGCGTAAATTTGAACGTAAGCATTCTGATTCACCCGGCATGTTGAAATGCGATAAACACACGTAATATCTACACAACTTAGGAATTATTCGGTACAATTCTAATCCGAGTTTTCTCTGATGAAATTCGGTCGTTGATATATTGATGTCGCTCATTTAAATGAGCGACATCAACATATCAAAGACCGAATTTCATCAGAGAAAGTTCGGATTAGTACAATTCCTGATTCACCGGACAAACTAGAAATTCTTGACGTTACTTTTACCAGTACAATTCTAGAACTACTGATTACATTTTACGCAGACCATATACACAGCAAAATACAAACTGAACGACGAAAGAATTAAGACTAAAAGGTAATTTAAATTGGGTGACGAAGGTTGAACGATTAGTCACATTGGGTTTAAATAGTTCACATCGTTGTGATAATAACCGTTCTGGGAAATTAAAGTCAACAAGGCTCTGTGTAATCAGAATAGCAATTAACTACTTGTTCACGATCTCTGCAACGGAGTCGGAATAAATATCGCTAATTTTCGTCCAAAACCTCATATCTACAGAGCTTTAAATAAGTTTAAATGAGATTCCGGTGTAGATGGAGTTTTAATAACTGAACACCGAAATCAATTCAACAGTATCATTATATCTTGCTTTTATATTTAATCATTACATGGCACTTGATGTCGCACAAATGTGCACATTGTAAACAACATGTGGTAAAAGACACAATAACAACCATGGCCTCATAACAATGTACGTGGCATGCTATCGTGCAGGTTGTGCAGCCAAACACAATTCTGTACAAGTAAAATGAGCGTACGAAAACTACCCCGTCCCACTAACCCCGATTTAATTTCGATTTCGTAAGCTACATGTACAATAGAAAATAAATTTATGTACTGATTTTCATAATATATCATGTTTCTATGTGACTTCCTGTCGACAATACTATTTTTCATTTGTTAGGGCCAACGAATGGACAACGGAGTCCCACAGAAGGCGCATAGATATTCGAGACGACCTTATGATAACAGAGCGAAAACGTTTAACAGTAAATCTTGATTGATGGGTTGAGAGGACCGTGTCTCCAGCATGGTATACCATACGTTTGACCGTGTTAACCAACTATAGTTGTATAAATTGTTCTGTCAAGACTAAGGCATGTAGGCCCAATAAGGACAAACATAACGTCTGAAGGCATGGCGTCAGATCGTCTATATGGACATTGTTCATGCGAAAACACTTCATTTTGTTTAACGCCCTGGTGATCAAAACGAGTATAGCATCGCTTTTCAACAAAGACCTCGTAACTGCAGCTTATTCTAAGCTGCAGTTACGAGGTTTTCGTTGAAAAGTAGCGGTATACCTATCTGACAAAGACAGCTGCAGTTATCTTACTCGTAAATTATTGACATTATGTGACTGTTATCATTCTTGTCATGCTACAGCCGCAAACCAATGCCTTCTCTATCGTCGCTTTTCAACGAAAAACTCATTCAGCTTGTTTTCAGCTGCAGTTACGAGGTCTTCGTTGAAAAGCAGCTAAATGTTGCCATAATCACAGAAAATATATTTTTGCCATTCATGCGACAACGAAATTTCCTTAGATCGGATGTCAGTGTAATTATTGAGCCTTTCGCGCCATATTTTTTCAACAATAGTCGCCAACCGGAAGCCATTTTGCACATGCACGAGGTATGCACAGACTAAAACGAATCTCATCGCCAAAATGCTTGAGGGTTTGGAATTTAGTTAGGAATAAAGTTAAAGGAATTTCACTTGTGCCAGATACCTCGTGCTTTATCACGAGATTAAATATGATTGGATCAAATCAAGTTCCTAAGCAGCATCTTGGAGTTTTGGATTTAAACATTGTATAAAGCAAACGTTGGTTTTATGAGGCGCAACACGTTTTACTGAGACCATTTTACTCCAAGAGGAAGTGATGTATTATTGTAATTGTGGACGGCCGTACAATCAGACGACGGACAATGATTGATCAGAAGTAGCTCGCCCCAAACACTGCCTGCACAAGTGAGCTAAAAATCAAGTTTGTGACAAGAAACAATCAACATTTGATATGTCATTCCTTAAAGTACAATAAATTTCACGTGGCTGAAGCGGAAAATGTCTCTAGGACAATGATATTTTGAACCAAATTTAAATGTGGTACATGCCTGCACTGTAAAATGAGGCTCTAAGCCTTGGTCTTTGTGAAGAATAAAATCAACCTTTAAATCTTTTTGGTTTTGATATGAAATAATTGCGTATGCTAGCACAGGGAAGAAGAAGAGGTAGGTTTACATATGTCACATCTTGGAACTCAGCCATTTCGAAATTGCTAAAATTTTACGGGAATGAGTCTTGGAAATGTGTGAATAGTATCGAGTATTGTTATATCGAAATTGAATACTCAACCTGTTTACATGTACAAATGTGACAAAGTTTTATTAATGTACGAGTTTACGTCTACTTTCTTTGTCTCAATGACACGTGGTATTTGTAAGGCGGATATCGTAGCTTTTCGTTACTTTTTATTTATGCATATTTTCTCTGTTTGAATGATATATAGTATACGTAAGGCATATATAGTTGTTTTTCTTCAAAAACTTTGTAACGACATCTAATATAGCTGTAGTTACGTGGTTTTTTATAGATGGAAAGTAGCGATGGTAAAGGCTACAGCTAATTTCTGTCTCCGACTATTGATGTAGACTGAAGCCGTCCTAGCTGATGATGATTGATTATGTTGAGGCATAACAGCCCAATCTGTAACAAATAATCTTGACAACCGCGTACACAATACAGGCCGCATTGGGCACACGCTAAACAATAGATTTGTTGCTTGTAGACTACAGAGTGTCCCCCAAAAAACGGAACCCTAATTCTAAGTCAAATATTTTAAAGCGTAAGCGAAAAATCTAATTTTTGAGTTTGCAGTACTGAAGATACATCATTTTTGCATTTGTGTTCCAAATTTCACTTAAAAATATTCATTGGTTCAAAAGTTATAATCAAATTAATAATGACACTAAAAACCGATCTGACATGATATTGATTTTGGCGTCTTGCTTATTCGTGAAAGCGCACTAACTGTCAGCTGTTGAATTCTGTACCGTTGTACGTGTATGTACCGATTATCTAAAAATCTAATATGTACACGTTCTGCACGTTCAAATTGAGTCCATATGTTGGTTGTTTAAATTAATTTCAAATTATCATGTGATTCATTTCATATGACTACGTTTTAACTTTTATTTTCATATATTACAAGCTTGATATGTTTCCTAAAATTAGTCCAGTCTTAATTTTGTTGCATAGTATACATTTCTGTGGACTATGATTTTATTCTTTTTGATGAATTTTGTGTTATTTGTGTTTTGCATAAAGGTCAGTGTCGGGTCAAATGAAACCCGTAATACTTTTTAATTGAGCATTGACCGGCATGTTGGTCAGAAATAAAATAAGTGCCTATAATTATTATTCATGAGTCTGTGATGCACTTGGATATTTTGTTTGTATTCATTTTAGTTACAACGCAGCATTTACAGTTTATTTATAAGCATAAAAGATGAAATGAAAATGCACTATTGTGAATACAATGTTTCAAAATCATTTTTATTGTATTGAATATATTAACCAATTGTATAGCGTAAATTTGTCCCATGAGTGTAGGCGCGCGCTGCAAAACGAAAAGATCGATATCGTGTTAAAATGGTTTTCCGGGTATATTCATTTGAATGCCGATAATTTCAAAACTAATAATCATTTTTCAACCAAATTTTAACTGCTAATAGAAAACTGTCGTTGCTATTGCATATGTAAATTTGGTGGACAAATCTTACTTGATACATGAGAAATGTACTTTCAAAAATGGGTTCCGTTTTTTGGGACACTTTGTACAATGGGTGATGTATAGTCACGTAAAACAGACTTATAATAGAAGTACAAAACGTATATGGGGGAACTTTTTCTTTGTGTTACTTAAACGTTTATGGACTAGTTGAACACGGTCGGAATACTGAAATTCGATAAATACACGTAATATCTACGCAATCTTTAGAATTATCCGGTACAATTCCTGATTCGCGGGACAAGATGGAAATTCCTACTTTTACCAGGACAATTCTAGATATTTACTAATTTCATCTTCACGCAGAACATCAAAATACAAACTGAACAACGAAATAATTATAACGAAAGGGTAATTTAAATTGGGTGACGAAGGTTGAACGATTAGTCACATTGGGTTTAAATAGTTCACATCGTTGTGATAATAACCGTTCTGGGAAATTAAAGTCAACAAGGTTCTGTGTAATCAGAATAGCAATTAACTACTTGTTCACAATCTCTGCAACGAAGTCGGGATGAAAATCGCTGCTTTACGTCAAAAGACTCATAACTACAGTTTTTAGCATGTTGTGGCTACGAGGGTCTTTTTAAAGAAAAAAAAAAAACCGACGATATAAATAAGAATAGGATGTAGATAAGTTGAACAACATAAATCAAAATCAACAACATCTTTACTTCATGACTATGTTTATCTCTAATATGGCACTAGGAGTCGCCTAAATTTGCACATTGTTAACAACATGTGGTAAAAGATACAATATCAACCATGACGTCATGGCAAAGTACATTGCATGCTATTGTCCAGTCTGTGCCGCCAAACTCAATTCTGTACAAGTAAAACGCACCTACGATAACCACGCCGCCCCACTTACCCCGATTTAATTTCGATTTCGTAAGCTACATGTACAATAGAAAATAACTTTCTTTGCTGATTTTCATAATATATCATGTTTCTATGTGACTTCCTGTCGATAATGCTATTTATCATTTGTTAGGGTAGTTACAGCCAACGAATGGACAGCGGAGTCCCACAGAAGGCGCATAGATATTCGAGACGACCTTATGATAACAGAGCGAAAAAGTTTAACAGTAAATGTTGACTGATGAGTAGAGAGTGTCGTGTCTCCAGCATTGTATACCATACGTTTGACCGTGTTAACCAACTATATTTGTATAACTTGTCAAGAATGGGGCATGTAGGCCCAATAAGGACAAACATAGCGTCTGTAGGCATGGCGTCAGATCGTCTATATGGACATTGTTCATGCGAAAACGCTTCATTTTGTTTAACGCCTTGGTGATCTAAACGTTCCTATCATCGCTTTTCAACAAAAACATTGTTTTCGTTGAAAAGTAGTGGTATACTTATATGACAAAGACAGCTGCAGTTATCGTACTCGTAAATTATTGACAATATGTGACTGTTATCATTCTTGTCATGCTACAGCCGCAAACCAATGTCTTCTATGTCGTCGCTTTTTAACAAAAAAAACTCGTAACTGCAGCTTGTTTTCAGCTGCAGTTACGCGGTCTTCGTTGAAAAGCAGCAAATTTGTTGCCATAATCAAAGAAAAAATATTTTTGCCATTTATGCGACAACGAAATTTCCTTAGATCGGAAGTCAGTTTAATTAATAATTGAGCCTTTCGCACCATATTTCTTCAACAATAGTCGCCAACCGGAAGCCCTTTAGCACATGCACGAGGTATGCACAGACTAAAACGAACCTAATTGCCCAAATGTTTGAGGGTTTGGAATTTAGTTAGGAATGAAATTAAAGGAATTTCACTTTTGCCAGATGCCTCGTGCTTTGTCACGAGATTAAATATGATTTGATTAAATTAAGTTCCTAAGCCGCATCTTGGAGTTTCGGATTTGAACATTGTATAAAGCTAACGTTGGTTTTATGAGGCGCAACACGTTTTACTGAGACTATTTTACTCCAAGAGGAAGTGATGTATTATTGTAATTGTGGACAGCCGTACAAAAGAAAAGTGTTTCCTTCAAGTTTGTAACAAGAAAAAACATTTAATATTTCATTCCTTAAAGTACAATAAATTCCATCTGGCTAAAGCGGAAAATGTCTCTAGGACAATGGTATTTTGAAACAAATTTTAAATGCTTCACACGTGTGCACTGTAATATGAGATTCTAAGCATTGCTGTTTGTGTATAATAAATTAATCTTTTTTTGTTTTGATTTGAAGTAATGGCATACATGTGCTAGTATGGGAAAGAATTCAGAGAGATATGTAATTCAAAGAGATAGGTGTACATATTCCACAACCAATATTGGAACGAGGCAATTGCGAAATTGCTTAAATGTTATGGTACCGTGTAAATCAGTCTTAAAACTGCTTGGAATAACAGGCACATATATTTCGTTATTTTGAGGTTGAAAAGTCAAACTTTTTATGTCTTTCAGGAAGAATTACAGATACAATACACATACGTATAACAGTTTTTTGTACTAACAGATGTGGCAAAGTTATATATTTTTACGTCAACTTGTTCTTTGTATGAATGACAACTACACTTAAAGACACTTCCAACGCAACACTTACATTTTTCATCATAACTAAATAAATAATGCAGTATATTTTATGAAATTTTCAGAAAATATTAATCAGTTACGTTTACATGTTTTCTGTAAGTTTCAAGAAAATCGACTGATCCGAACATAAAAAATATTTAGGTTTTTCACTAAGACTCAAATAAGAAAAGTCACAAAACCCCAGGCAATTGCAGAATTCAATAGCAACGTCACCAAATCATGCTCAAATCTCATATCACTGCTTCATAAAATTGATAACATGCTTTCATGTGCGATGCAATACTAGAATTCAGTCGCACCTATTTTGTTTAATGTTTTGTACGTGTCAGCATTGCACAAAATCATTGAATTTGTTACCAGACATTAGTTTTTCGCCCTTTTGCCCCAAGAAATTTTCAACAGCTGCATCAGGAACTTAATAGGGACGAGTTAAGAACGATCCCGCAAAGATTCGCCATCAATTATGCTTTATCAATGAGAAGGGTGTGTCTTCGTGTCATTTAGGGTCATGACGGACACACAGAATGTTAGCATAATGTCATAAACTTTACTTCTGTTACATTAATAATAACAGGCCCGTAGAACAGTTGGGGCTAGGGGTGGGGGTGGGGCTTAGCCTCCCAATGTTGCTCAAAATGCCAAATTTTCCTTATTTTACACTGAAAATGTAGGGAAAATTCAATTTAGCCCCCCATTATCCATACACAGGGGCTTCCGCCACCCCAATATGAAATTGCTTCCTACGGGCCTGAATAGCACGAATTTACGTTATCAGCTCGCACAGCTTTTTTGCGACTTTTTGTTTTCAAGTCATATTATATGCACTGCAAATTTAATCATTTCTACTCAATGTTTCTTTTTGAAAATTACAGATATTATGCAATTGTGAATGAATTAAATTTGTTGAAAATTTGATAAAGAATGGTTTGTTAAATATCAAGTCATTACCAAAAAGGTAAGTGTTGCGTTAGAAGTGTCTTTAAGTGTAGTACTTGTAAGGCAGATACCATCGCTTTTCTTTACTTTTTATTTATGCATCTTTTCTTTGTACGAATGACATATAGTAAATGTAAGACACATGTCGTTGTTTTTTTACAAATACTCTGTAACTAAAACTTATTTTAAAAAGCTGTACATAGTTACGAGGTTTATGTTGAAAAGCGACGTAATATCTGTCTTCAAAATCTAGCAAGACTATTGATGTAGACTGAAGACGTCCTAGCTGATGATGATTGATTATGTTGAGGTATAACAGCCCAATCTGTTACAAATAATCTTGACACCCGCGTACACAATACAGGCCGCATTGGGCACACGCTAAAAAATGGATTTGTTGCTTCTAGACAACAATGGATAGATAATGTATGGTCACGGAAAAAAGACTTCTTATAGAATATTTGGAACACCACGGACAATTCTGTCGAATCATACCTTGGATGTAAGTCGTGGATCTACTTTCAGACTATGAATAGAATAGAATAGAACAACAACACAAAACGTTCGTCTGTAACTAATATCAACCATGAAGCGAAAATGATAGGTCTACTGAAATAAATTGTTTGCAGTTACAGTGTAATCTCTTTTTAGAATAGTTACAACCTGCAAGTCCCATAAGTTGCCATGGTGGTCATTTGGATGATCTTTAAAACTACTTTGTGAAACGTAACTACTTCCGGCTAAGAAATCGCATTTTGAAATAGTTCTTTATACACATACTTCCGAGTCGATGCTTCGATCTTCGATTGAATTGTCCGAGGTGTTCCAAATGATTATAGAAGTACAAAACGTATATGGGGTAACTGTTTCTGTGTGTTACTTAAACGTTTCTACTTTTTCTATGACGTTCCTACGTTCACTATGACAATTCAAGAGATGTACCAATTCTATTTTTACGCAGCGCATATACACAGCCAAATATAAACTGAAATACGAAAAAACAATGACTAAAAGGTAATTTAAATTGGGTGACGTAGGTTGAACGATTAGTCACATTGGGTTTAAATGGTTAACAAGGCTGTGATAATAACCGTTCTGGGAAATTAAAGTCAACAAGGCTCTGTGTAATCAGAATAGCAATTAACTACTTGTTCACAATCTCTGCAACGGAGTCACAATGAATATCGCTGTTTTACGTCCAAAACCTCGTAACTACAGCTTTAAACAAGCTACAGTGACAAGATTTTGTTGAAGAGAAACTACATTCTAAACGAGAAAAAAGTTGTATAGAAATTAAAATCAACAGCATCACTACACCATGCTTTTATATGAGCCGAAGACAGAAAAATGGGCCATTGTAGCATTTTAGAAATCGAGATACCAGATCAGTCTGTCGTAACATGTAGTCTTGGATCTGTTCCGGTTTTATAGTTGATATTGTCCATGAACAAGATATACGGGATTGGTCAATAGAGAACAACATGGACCTGGATCAGACTGCATGTATATACAGACTGATTAGATCCATGTCGTTCTCAAATGCGGTAGGTGTCCCCTTTTTAAATTCTGACTTATCATTATTTAACACGCCACGTGAGGTCGCCCCATTTGCACATTGTAAACAGATGTGGTAAAAGACACGATTACAATAATGACGTCATAACCATGACATGATATCGTCCTAGGAAGAGGATTATTTTTGTGCCGCCCAACACAAAACGGTAGTTGAATTAACGACGGAAGATGCATTTCTTGATCGACTTTCATAATATTATATCACGTTTTTTATTGAACTTCGTCCTAACACTTTACCAAACAATAACATCCTTAGACAATTGGAAAACAAAATTACGTTCGAACATACCAGTGTCCATTAGGATTTAAGTGATTCATACACTTCTTTCAGACAGTGTGAATATAATTATAAGGATTGTGTTGCATATATGTAGCCTATATGCGACAAACCGTGTCGTTGCATCGCTTTTCTTCAAAGGCTGTTGGACGAGAATCAACGATACACGTAGTTATATGTTGGCATGATATCGTCGGTGGGAAGTTAAACCAGAGGTTTCGACATCCAACTTACGATATCTCAGTCGGTATGGTAAAAGTTGACATGCAAAAAACCCCAGTCGATATGTCGGTTAGTATGGTTACAAAGTGACATGCAGGCCTTGTGTCAATAGGCTCCTGAAAAGTGATTAGAACAATGAGCTGATTTATCACGTGTTATCCGGCTAATCTAGAATTGTGTAATAACCCTCTTGCACTACATACTTTTTTTGTATACTAATACGCCATTTTGTTTCGTCTAACTCAATAATCAAGTCAATATCGTCGCTTTTGAACAAAAAACTCGTAACTGCAGCTTGTTTCAAGCTGCAGTTACGAAGTTTTTGTTAAGATGCAGCTATTTGTCATTTAGTATGATTACAATGTGACATGCAGGCCTTGTGTCAATAAGTTCCTGAAAAGTGATTAGAACAACGAGTTGATTTATCACGTGTTATCCGGCTAATCTAGAACTGCTTAATAACAAACCTTGTTTCTACAGCTTGTTTTTAGCTGCAGTTACGACGTTTTTTGTTGAATAGTATCGAGCGATATGTCACTTAGTATGATCACAATGTGGCCTTGTGCAGGCCTTGTGTCAATAGGTTCATGAAAAGTGATTAGAACAACGAGTTGATTTATCACGTGTTATCCGGCTAATCTAGCATTGCGTAATACATGTAACCCTCATGCGAGAAATAATTGGAAATTAGAACCACTCAAGATATTGTCGCATTTATTCATAAAAAACTCGTAACTACAGCTTGGAAGAAGCTGTAATAACAAGGTTTTTGGAGGAAAGAAGTGATATCTGCTCTATATGATATAGAGTGAAGATTGTTCGAAATAGTTTGTCTTTTCAGGTTCGAATCTCGTGTTAACACAACTATATGTAACCATGTTTCAGTCCCTATGGTAAATTTGACATGTAACAAACTAAGTCGATATCATCGCTTTTCAACAAAAGCCTCATAACTGCAGCTTGTTTAAAGTTTTTTGTTGAAAAGTAGCGAGCGATATGTCAGTCAGTATGGTTACAAAGTGACATGCAGGCCTTGTATCAATAGTTTCCTGAAAAGTGATTAGAACAACGAGTTGATTTATCACGTGTTATCCGGCTAATCTAAAATTGCGTAATAACCCGCATGCGAGAAATAATTGGAAATTAGAACCACTCAAGATATCATCGCTTTATTTCATAAACCTCGTAACTACAGCTTGTTTTAAGCTTTAGTTACGAGGTTTTTCAAGGGGTCCAACGTACACAAGTTTTTGTGGTCAATAAGATCGGCAGTGGACAAAGATGGCGGCTAAATGATTGAATTTGTGTCGATTTTGGGGACAAAAACTGAAAGTAAGTACGTTTCTTGGCTTTGATATACCATGTCACCTAGCCGAGGATGTGGAGACAGTATTCACGCTCCTAGGGAAATAGGCCTTAAATTCTGACATGTTCTCAAACTCCATTGATGCTCGAAGTAATGCGAAGCTTGAGGCGGTAACAAAATCCGAAACTGATTTTGACCTGTATAAAATCGCCATTTGCATTAAAAATGCGACGAAATGAGACCAACCCTCGCTGTCTACACCATTTAAACAATAAGCCCAACAATCTGATTGCACTTTTAATGTATGCAACACCTCGCATTCATGAAAAAACCCTGTGTAAGCTGTCTAAGGTGGACTGTGGCCAACTGTACGAAAATAATGTCGCCACCATGTCAAATCTAACGATCCCTTGTCAAATTTCGAATTGTGTTTCCCAAAGGTTTTGTTTTGAAATCCTTTCACATACCTGAAACAGGATACCCAAACCCCCACAAATGATTTTATTTTACCCTCAAAATGAATCTTGTACCCCTCGTTTTTGTAGACAGCCTACTTTGTCTCTTAAAGAGGGGGTGCAAGCATCCTGTAAAATAAGCATTTGTACCCCCAGATTTAAGAATCAATGGGAACGCTGCTGAAAAGTATTAAAGAACGTTGTTTTAGAATCACGAATTCTCTTTGAGAATGAAGTGATGTTAAAAATATTTATAAATAATATAGTCTAGATCTATGTTTAGTAGGAGTCAGTCAGGCTTCAGTAAGAATGTGACTGGATCTACTGCCACTGCGTGACTTAATAATTCCCTTTGATAAGATGTAAAAATATCGAGGAAAAGGAATAAGACGGTATCAAAAATTTTCTTCCTTTTCGTCAAAATTTTCTAATTGTTCAACACTTGGTTGTATGTATCATTCATTGTTTGGGAAATGGTTATATTAATCATTGTCATCATTTTAATGCCGTTGTTTGAATAAATCTTGTTTATATTTTTCAGGTGATGTTAATCTTCCATGGCAGACACTTGACCGTAGCAGATAGATCAGTATCCCGGTCCTGATGAATTCCGAGAAATAACTGGCATAACTGTCTGAATTCACTGAGACGGCATACTAGAAATATTACCTGAAGTCACAAATGAACATTTTTATGCATGTTTTTCAAGAACCCTGTAAACACACTGTAAAGATGGATGCTATTGATTTATGAAGTTTGATACAAGACATGATGAAAACCACAGTCAAGCTTCAAGATGATGGATGGTGGTTCCCAGTCTGGCAATGCTAATGGCCAGACCTACAGCTTTTAAAGAAGTTTATGTTAAATTAACCCTTTCCCAAACCGCAAAATTTTAGGGTTGTCCAATTTTTAAGTTGTTTCAGAGACCAAAAACAGATGTTGATTAAGGTAGGACTTGCCTATGATATAGCTCAGAAAACATTGAGACAGAAGGAGAAAATGCTGGTTATCAGAATTTTCTTCTTTTACCTCAATGTTTCTTAAGCCTTTTCTATTAAGGACGTCAAAATCAGGTCTTGTTTGAGAAAGGATTGATTAAGCATTTTGTCTTCTGATACTATTTGGTGTTGCTCGTTACAGAATAAAATCCTGTCAAACTTGTACAATGTGGTACTGTATAACCCTTCCAAAGACAACAAAATTTGATGTTGGTCCCAATTCAAAGATGTTGCAGACAGTAATTTAAAGTGAAAAAGATTTTATGATTTTTGGTCTTTCTTGCTTGAAAATATTGTGGAAAATGAAAAGATTGCTTGCTTGTCATATGTATGCAATTTCTTGATTTTCCACAATGTTATATCAAAAAACCTCTATCTTGTTGGGAAATTTCAAAATGCCACTATATGGTAAACTGATGGAGTAATCTTTGTCCGCTAGACTGGTCAAAATAGAAAATGGTTGCCGACAACAATGTGAATCTGACTTACAATGTGAAATCGTTGGCTCAGCACGAAACAGTTGTAACTGCCTATAAACATATAGGCTGTTAGAACTGTTTCACGCTGAGCCATCGATAATGTTGAATGTTCATTTCATATAGTAGAAAAATAAAAAGGGATAAAGGGGTGAATGCTTATTGTCAGCATTTTTATTACGCTTCCCTCAATGTTTTCAAAAGCATCATCTCATAGATCTATACATCACGACCAAGGATTGTTTTAGAAAAAGTCACCAGACCTCTGGCTCGACCAGTATCCTTTCTGCCATTCGCAAAGGCGACTCTAGTGGGGGATTGGTGCCCATAGGAAAAATCCTGGATCAGACCTTGATTTGACAGAAGTCTTTCAATCGCCAATGGATTTGAATAATCAAAATGAGAGAGCAGTTGATGGCTTTGATTGGAAGTTCTGTTAGTACATAATTATTGAGAAAACATGTAGATGACCAAAATCTATGAAAACTTTTTCATTCGCTATGGTAAAATCATTGATGGAAAAGGAAATATCAAGGTGTATCAATGAATCTTTTCTCTTCAAATTTTTTAAAAGATGTTCCAGACACTCACGGGATAAATTATTTTTAACTTGAATTTTTACTACAAATTTTCCATAGACAAAGACATCTGTCAAAAGCAGATTAAAATGTCATCTGACAATTTCAGACTACCAGGCTACTAGCAAATAATGAACCAATGACCAATTGGATCATTCAGGACCAAGCCTTTGAAAGCATCAACTGGAAAAGGATGCTGGTAACTATATTAACAATTTCATCCTTTTCCACAAGTGTATTGCATGGCAGGACAACTGGGCTTATAGGTGATAGGACATTGAATGAACAAATAATTCATTTTTCCATTTATTTTCAACTCATTTTTATGTCCCTGATAGATTAACCTTGTGAAATCATTGATGCAAAAGAAGGAATAATATAATTTCTCCTTTTGCCTCAATATTTTCTAAGCTCTCTACACAAATGCTATCTTCATTAAGAAACAGCTGATTTCAAATTGGGCCAGTCCAACATTTAGTTGTTTGGGAAAGGATTAAAATGAGGTGAAAATAAAAAAAAATACAAATCAAAAAAGCAAACTCAAGATTCTTCAATCACTGCTATTTTCTTTAATTACACAAAACAAACTCCAATTTCATATCGCTTGGGAATTGCCAAAACCAAAGTACATTAATAATTTACTTGGAAATCAAAGGCTAGATATCTAAAACTTTGCAAAAAAAACTTAAGACTCTCATTTTAACAAACAAGTCTATTTGAAACTCTCTAATAAGGTAAGCTTTTGAGACCATGGAGGAATTAGATGCTTGACCAGAGACAATTTATTGATCCTGCTTTAGACTCTGGCAAAAAAGTCCAAAGTTTTTTAAACTAAATTAGCCCACAATAAAGTCTATTAATGCATGACAATTAATCTAAAACATGTAAATCTTTAACATGATAAGAACCGTTGTAACAGTTTATCTTGGCCTCGGGGTATCATGGCCCCCACCCTGGGTATCTTGCCCTCCACCTAAAATTTTGTTCCAGAGTCCCCAAAAATTCAAACAATGTCTACAAATGTTACACCTTCTGTTAAAAGTAAAGAAAAAACAAAGTTTAATATGTTTTGGTCAATTTTTCGGCTTTTTTGCTTGAAATAGATGCTCAGGAGCCAAAATAAACTGATGCACCGGTAAAGCTAGTAATAAATGACCTGACAGAGCATACCTAGCTAATAGCTAAATATGCTCTGCCTGGTCATTTATCATGAGCTAAACTTCATTAAAAAAATAGTTATCTCTTTTCAATGAAGTTTGGATAAAACGTCTTCAAATTCATGAAGTTCGTTAGTAAACATGAAAAGTTTTGTCTCTCCCTCTAGCGTGTAGCCTCAGGTACTCATCGAAGTGGAGATTAATCTGTAACACATCATTCTCTTTGATTCAACTGTTTCCTGAATGGTCTTATTCCCTGAAATATAGAAACAATACCTCACAAAGTTGGATAGTTTTGGTAGATTACTGCTTTGATGGAGTTTACAGCTGCATTCAACAATATTTCAGCTTCACTTTTGTAGCTGGTGCACCTAACAATGTGCCCCATCAATGCTTTGTATCAAATTTATTACAGTAACCAATTAAATCCACCAGCTATTCATCTCTAGCTTTAGTTTATGAAAGGTTGTTTACAACTTTAAACTCATAAGTCATTTTTCTAGATGCTTTTCTACATCATCAATGTACATACCATGTAATCCATTACCACAAATTGAATTCCCAGATCATCAATGCTTTGGAAATCATTAATCATTTTTGAGAAAAAGAAAAGTAAAACAAATCATATTCACTTGAAATTGTCGTCTGCAACATCTTGAATTTAGACCAATCTAGATAATAACAGCCTCTGTCTTAACTTAGCTGTATGAAGTGTAAAGCGTTACAGAAGCGCACCTCTGGTATGCAGGGCACATTAAATGTTGTGCTTTGTTCTGGCTTATCATAATGAGGACTGCTATCCCCCACACCTCCTTCTCTTTTTCCTTGACCCTTTTCGATTCTTTTTACATGAATTTTGATATTTTTTTTTATCTCAAACCCTAACCAAAAGCATACAAATTAGGATAACACTGATTTTGCGCCTGGTAAACCAGAGACTACCCCAGACGACCATATCAAGTGAATGTAATTTTATATTTCGGGTCCCTCTGGATAGAAAACACTTGGGAAAATGAACACATGTATTGCTAATTCATTTTCAATTTCCACAGTATTTTCTAGAGCATTGTTATTTTAATAATGTTTGGGTCCCAAAATGCGTCAAATGGACTTGATAATACGCCTAGGACTTCTTTATAACAAAATTCATTGTTACGCGAACTTACGCCTCTGAATTTGCAGCGCAATTCGAAATTTTCACAGGAGATAGTTTGATTAATAATTGACATGGTGGCGACATTATTTTCGTACAGTTGACCACAGTCCACCTTAGACAGCTTACATAGGGTTTTTTCGTGAATGCGAGGTGTTGCATACACTAAAAGTGCAATCAGATTGTTGGGCTTATTGTTTAAATGGTGTAGACAGCCAGGGTAAGTCTCATTTCATGGCGTTTTTTATGCAAAAGGCAATTTTATACGGGTCACAATCAGTTCCAGATTTTGTTGCCGCCTCAAGCTTCGCATTACTTCGAGCATCAATGGAGTTTGAGAACATGTCAGAAGTTAAGGCCTATTTCCCTAGGAGCGTGAATACTGTCTCCACATCCTCGGCTAGGTGACATGGTATATCAAAGCCAAGAAACGTACTTACTTTCAGTTTTTGTCCCCAAAATCAACCAAAATTCAATCATTTAGCCGCCATCTTTGTCCACTGCCGATCTTTTTGACCACAAAAACTTGTGTACGTTGGACCCCTTGTTTTTGGAGAAAAAGAAGTGATATCTACTACGTTTGAAATAAAATGAGAATTATTCGAAATAGTTATTTTTTCAGAATTGAATCTCAACACAACTACATGTAACCACGTGTCGGTCATTGTGGTAAAAGTTGACATGTAACCAAGCTAGTCGATATCGTCGATTTTGAACAAAAAACCTCGTAACTGCAGCTTGTTTCAAGCTGCAGTTACGAGGTTTTTGTTGAAAAGCAGCGATATATCAGTTAGTATGCTCACAAGGTGACATGCAGGCCTTGTGTCAATAGGTTCCTGAAAAGTGATTAGAACAACGAGTTGATTTATCACGTGTTACCCGGCTAATCTAGAACTGTGTTATAACAAACCTTGTTTCTACAGGTTATTTTAAGCTGCGGTTACGTGTTTTTTTTTTGTTGAAAAGCAGCTATATATGTATGTTAGCACGGTAACAAGGTGACATACAGGCCTTGTTTCAATAGGTTCCTGAAAAGTGATTAGAACAACGAGTTGATTTATCACGTGTTATCCGGCTAATCTAGAATTGCGTAATAACCCTCATGCGAGAAATAATTGGAAATTAAAACCACACAAGATATCATCGCTTTTATTCATAAAAACTCGTAACTACAGCTTGTTTCAAGCTGTAGTTACGAGGGTTTGTGGAGAAAAGCTGCGATATCTGCTACATATGAAATGATAATTATGCAGATTATTCGAAATAGTAACTGTTGTCTTTTTAGTATTGAATCTCAATACATCTAGATCACTAGGGGCCAGTTATTTTCACTAAAACACTTTGTCTTGCATATATCCTACGAAACAGTTAGGACAAAATCACATTACATAGGTTTTGTGATATTTATGCTAAGCGGCTTTTGTCATAAAGGTATTGTAAGATTTTTTTTTTCAAATGTCGCATTGAATTTGTAGCAGGGAAGCACATTGACCTAATGGAACAAAGGACATTGTCCCATTGAAAGTAAATGATTCCGAATCACCGAAAACGAAAAAAAAAAAAAAAAAAAAAAAAAAAAATCTAAATATCAAAATAAGACTTGAAGAGTACCAACAAAACGCTTTAGGTCGGGAGTTATGGCCTTTATACTAAGAAAAAAAAAAAAAAAAAAAAAAAAAAAAAAAAAAAAAAAAAAATCGAATGATCGCTGTATGTAAATGTTCTGAGTTCACCCATTTGCATTTGATGTCAGCTCGTGCTTTCTTACCATGTGGCAAAAATTGATGTATAATCTTGTATGAATAAATTATCTAATAATATAATATGACTTTATTATCACAAAGAAATAACTGACACCCGTGTGTAGATGGCAGATCTGATCTTTGATCTGTCAATGATTTCTATTTATCTATAGATTTAATTTCCATAAATCGTAATTAACTCTTTCCCAAACAAGACCTGGTTTTGACGTTGTTAATAGAATAGGCGTGGGAAAACATTGAAACAAAAGAAGAAACTGCTGATAACAAGCAGTTTCTTCCTTTGTCTCAATATTTTCTGTGCCATATTTTACACAAATCCCAACTTTGATTATAATCCATTTTGTCTTTGGTGGCAGTTTTTAAGTGGGTCACCCTAAAATTTGTCGTTTGGGAAAGGGTTAAGGGAAACATGCTAGGCTGTCGAAAATATACTCTCCATGCCGAGCTCTATTGATTAAACCATCAAATATGACCTCTGCAGTTTTCGGTACGCCAACAGCCTATTTGGTCGTCATAATCTAATTATAGCACACCATTTGAATTATCGAATCAAAATCATTCAGTTTTATCTTGCATGATCATTACGTATACATTACGTCGCTTCTATTTTTGGCTGAAGCCGGTAACATTTGAATTATCGAATCAAAATCTTTCAGTTTGATCTGGTTTGATTACGTATACATTACGTCGCTTCTATTTTTGGCGGAAGCTGGTAATTTGAAGTGTTAGCCAATCATTTCTTGTATCAGAAATTTCGATTGTTTATGAGTATATTGGCGACGATTGGATACCGAAATCCCGCCAAGGCCCCGAGATTAGACGTGAAACGACCCCGCGAGAACAGAGAGTATTCTATCGAAATGGAATGTAGGGAGAATACGCTCTGTTCGTAAGAGAGTATCGAAAATACAATCAGGTAAAACATATATTCAAGAAAAATCATTCGGATTGGTCAACCTGTATGGCTAGACAATTTCTGTCCATGAACATTTGGAATTCAGTTCATTTAGTTCTTCTAAATCAACTATGCATCTAACTTTATCCGCCCGCATGTTCTATTTTAATAGTAACTGTTATGGAAAACAGGACCTTAGGAGAAAGTTAAAACATGGTAACATCGCTAAAATTTCTTACTTGTTGGCCCTAGAAAACGCAATGAAGCAAACAACGCTGCAAACTCCGACTGTCTCAATGTTATCCTGGCCCCTAAAATGTCTAGCATAGGACCATTTGACATCGTCAGATGAAGGATTATCCCGTTCGTTAATCAAATACCATGGATTCAATTAAAACGACACTTCTCCAGAGTCTAAATGAAAAAAATCTAATTCCAAATCTGAAGATGCATCTCCGGTCAATATTCTACATGTATGAAAATCAACCTTCTTACAATCATCTGTTGTGTAAGGAAAAGTACAATTTAACAACACTGTATCATCATCCACCCGTACTACTCGTATATGACTGTAAATCTTAGTGTAAGATAAGGTTAGGGCCCTGAAGCAATCTTGCATCACACTATATATCATATATACCACCACTAACGTGACCTACATATACCCTGTTCTTGTATCAAGATAGTGTTAGTTACTTATATAGGTCTGTAGGAGTAGTAAACAATTTACAATCATCATCAGGGTGCATTCAAAAGTACAATTTAACAACACTGTATTATCATCCACCCGAACTATATGACTGTAAATCTTAGTGTAGTGTAAGGTTAAGACCCTGGAGCAATCTTACATCACACTATATATCACATATACCATCACTAACGTGACCGACATATAAAGTGCGTGAAGTTGGCAGGACATTAATAATTCGGTGAATTAGACATTCAAAACGGGTTTGATCGAAGAACATTTGTATCATCCATCGGAACTATATGGCTACAAATTTAAGTGTAGTGTAAGGTTAGGGCCGCGAAACAATTTTACATCACACTATTTATCATATATACCATCACTAACTTGACCTACATATACCCTGTTCTTGTATCAATATAGTTTTAGTTACTTCTATAGGTTAGAAGGGTTAATAAACATAGTTGAAGTTTATCCACTGTCCTTCTCGAAATTTATAATTCACGCAATGATTTAACCAATTACCACACAGTGACTCTTTTCGACTCCCAAGAGATAAAGGCTTTGGAAAACATTGTGGAAAATGAAGAAATTGCTTGTGACAAGCAATTTCTTCATTTCCAACAATGTTTTCCATCCAAATTGACCTAAAAATTAACAATCCCATTCACTTGAAATTATCGCCTGCAGGATCTTTCAATTTGGACCGCCCTAAAATTTTGACGTTTGGTAATGGGTAAAGCATAGTTGTTGACATTTTTGTCCTACTTTCAGGGGTCATCGTTACCAAAAGTTCACTTATTAACCAGTACACATCGATAGTTCATCGATGTAACATTATTAACAAAACGAGGACTAGTTGAACACGGTTTTAGTACTAAGCCCCCATAGGGAGCCGCTAATCTAGCAATAATTGCAAGATTATCGTTTTCGAGGAAGTTATTCAAGAGGCGTATAAACTTAGCGGGTGGAAAATTTGCCTTCCATAGATTAAGGCAGACACATTGAAGAGAGAATTGATCAATTTTGCCAAGAAAGTGCATCAACATTGCAGTTTTCAACAAAAATCTCGTAACTGCAGCTTAAAACGGATTTTCGATGAAAAGCGATGGCATGTTTTAAAGAAGAGTTTTATCATACTTATATCCATTTACTATAGTGATCTATGAATAAATCTTAATGAATTAGTTCTAAGTCTTTTTGGATCTAAATGCGTAATGAAGCATGGCAGATATATTCTTGAAGTCGGCATGGCAAAATAAAATTAATATTTTCTCTATTTGTCCATAATGTACACGAGTTCAGATTTCAGGGTATCCGAATATGTAAACGAACCAAATTTCACGGAATACACGGATCTGATGATAACATAATCCGAGTTTTCTCTGATGAAATTCGCTCTTTGATATGTTGATGTCGTTCATTTACAAATGAGCGACATCAACATATCAAAGAGCGAATTTCATCAGAGAAAACTCGGATTAAGGAAAACATTGACATTAAAATCATCCACAATTCATTAAAATTAGAAACAAGAGGCCCCTCTGGGCCTTATCGGTCACCTGAATCAAATGAGCAGAAACATTTAAGGAAAATGTTAAGTTAACAAAAAGCGCAACCCCCCAGCACCACCATTTCTTGACAGTCTTTTTTTCTCTTGTACAAACTTATTCAAAGACTCAAATACCAAAATGTGAATTCAATCCAACAGTAGAACATTTCTTAATATGTACCCTATTTACCCCCTTTTGGCACCTTTTGGGGCCCCAAAGGGAGATAACTCCATGATTTGTAAAAATCTGAAGCGGCTTCCCATTGGAATGCTTCCTGCCAAGTCTGGTAGAAATCTGTCCAATGGTTCTCAAAAAGAAGAAGAAAATGTTCAAAGTTAAGTAATAACGCGAAGCCCTCCCATCCCCCATCCACAGCACGGCCATTTATTGATGAGTTTTTTTCTCTTGTACAAATTTTGTAGTCCTTGCCCTAAAGACTTTAACTTCCAAATGTGTATCCAATGCAACAGCCGGTTCATGAGTAGAAGATATTTTAAGATGTACCCAATTTACCCCCTTTTTGGCCGTTTATGGGACCCTAAAGGGAGATAACTCCATGATTTGTACAAAGTCTGAAGCAGCTTCCTATTAGGATGCTTTCTGCCAAGTTTGGTAGAAATCCAACCAATGGTTCTTAATAAGAAGTCGAAAATGTTAACTTAACTAATACCGCAACCCCACTCCCATCCCCCATCCCCAGCACGGCCATTTCTGGGCGGATTTTTTTCTCTTGTACAAACTTTGTTGTCCTTGCCCTAAAGACTCTAAATACCAAATGTGAATCAAATCCAACAGCCGGTTCATGAGAAGAAGATTTTTTAAGATGTACCCTATTTAACCCCTTTTTGGCCCCTTATGGGGCCCCAAAGGGAAATAACTCCATGATTCGTACAAATCTGAAGCGGCTTCCCATGGGGATGCTCCCTGCCAAGTTTGGTTGTAATCCGTCCAATGGTTCTCAAGAAGAAGTCGAAAATGTTAAGTTAACTAATAACGCGACCTCACCTCCCATCCCCCATCCCCAGCACGGCCATTTCTGGGCGGATTTTTTTCTCTTGTACAAACTTTGTTGTCCTTGCCCTAAAGACTCTAAATACCAAATGTAAATCAAATCCAACAGCCGGTTCATGAGAAGAAGATTTTTTAAGATGTACCCTATTTAACCCCTTTTTGGCCCCTTATGGGGCCCCAAAGGGAGATAACTCCATGATTCGTACAAATCTGAAGCGGCTTCCCATGGGGATGCTCCCTGCCAAGTTTGGTTGTAATCCGTCCAATGGTTCTCAAGAAGAAGTCGAAAATGTTAAAAGTTAACGGACGACGGACGACGGACGACGGACGACGCACGACGCACGACGACAGACGAAACACGGTCACAATAGGTCACCATGACCTTCGGTCAGGTGACCTAAAAACTAAAATAGAATATGCAAGTAATTTATTTTTGAGGAAGCAAATTGCTTCTGCATTGACGAAATGTTTAGCTTAAGTAACTTTTCCTGTAACGACATTCAATTCTGAGAAAATTAAATTTTAGAGATGTTTTGCTTATTGAATCGTCATGTTATTGACATGTTATTATGTTTTGTTGCTATAAATTCGCCGTTATAGAATGAATATCTTTTTTAAGCCCCACAACTACCCATACAATAGAATTTTAAACTACTTCAAATTAAAACATGTTGTAGACGACAATGAATACAAGAGAAAGGAATTTTACAACTCTTCAGATCTTAGTTGTTAGAAAATGTTGCTGACAATGTGGAAATTACTTGTGTGGGTGGGGCGGTGAGATGGGCGTGGGATCGAGTTGATCAACGCTCGTCAGTATGTGGTAATGAATGAACAAAACATCACTGCTTTCAAAGAGCTACATGTAACATACAAATTATTTTAGTTAAAGTGGGGTATACGTGCTTACATCAACTACTGAAAACATCCCCGACGTTTATGAAGGTGTAATGATGGCGTTAAGAAAATTAAACTTAATATTTATTTACAAGCGACTAAGACATTTAAAGAACAACATCCCGTGCAAATTTCGGTTAAAATTCTTTCTATTTCCTTCTCTTTGTTTTGTAAATGATTATATGATCGAATGATCGTAATTATACCACCCGGTCGTTCGTCAGATTCAATAACAAAAGTGCAAAACAAAGTAGTGCGGGGGCTGATCTAAACGTTTGTTGGAAAGATGTGCTTCCCTATGATGTTGCACCTTACAGTACCAATAATTTGATATATAATTACCTAATTTTCTTATGATTAAAGTTGTTTTTTTCATGTTAGAATCAAAGTAACCCACGTTCTACCTTGGTTTGATATTCATTTCACCGGGTTAGATCTTACCATGAATAATTTAGTCGCCCAACAAGCAATGTAGAATATAGCATATTTCTTAAATGACTAATATTCTTGTATACATTACTGAGAGATATTGTCAACCGTCGGAGGGAAATGAAAGTGTCCAGTTTATCGTATTGTTCTGCATTTGTTCATGCGACCTCTCGATATAACAGCCGATCAATTTTGAACAAGTTTAAGAGCGAAATATTGTGAATACGTTCCCAAAAGAATTGTTTGCATTGAAATGTTCAAGGGATTTTTATGTAACAGCTAAAAATGCGCCTTGGATGTGTGTGAAGGACCTGAAAATTAAGTAATGTGTTCAAAACTAAGTTTAAAGTTTTTGTATTGCTTTATACAACTGAAAACCAAGCTAAGCTGTGATCACTATCCCGGACTGCTAGAAGTCCAGTAAAATATATCCCAATTCACTATTCTTGCATAGCTTATCGTCGCTTTTCTGCAAAAACCTCGTAACTGCACCTTGTTTTAATCTGCAGTTACGAGGTTTTCGTTGAAAAGCAACGTAATATATAGAAGAACAAAAAGTAGAACAATTTTACGACTGTCGTCATTGTTTTGTTTTGAAAAGTGCGTTGTGGATCCTTTCCAAAACAACACCTGGTTTTGTTGTCCGTAAAAGAAGAAGTGAAAACATTGTTGCAAAGAAAAATTCTGATAAATAGTATTTTCTAAGTGTGTCTCAATATTATCTGTAATACATTTTATACAAATCCAATCTTTGTCAACATATTTTAGTCGTTCAGAGTTGCTTTATTGGGCATTGGTGATGAATTTCGAAGTCTGTGAAAGAGCTGAATGACTAAGTATTAAACAGACAGTAAGATACGTTTTCGATTTTAAATCAGTACGAGGTCTTTCGTCTTCAAAAACCTCGTAACTACAGCTTGTTTAAAGCTGTAGTTACGTTGTTTTGGATGAAAAGCAGTAATATTACTGTTTGAGAAGATTTAACCCTTTCCCAAACAAGACCTTTTTACGTCTTTATGAAAAACGACGTTGAAAAACATTAGAGACAAAAGAAGAAACTGCTGATTACCAACATTTCCCCTTTTGCCTCAATAATTTCTAGACAACAATAAGCACATTTTTATCATTTGTAACCATCTATTTTGTCTTTTGCCGCCGCTTTCAAATTGGACCACCCCAAAAGTTTGTCGTTTGGAGGAGATTTAATCAGAGTCTTGGTCTACTATAATTATAATGTAGAGGGGAGGTTTTACGCCGACAAGAGTTGTAATTAATCTCCAAGAAAATCCTTGCCTCAAGACGTCATAAATAGGGATCTATTTTCCCCAGTAATGTCCTTAAATATTTTTAGAGAGGAATGCAAGGACATACATAGCAGATGGAGAAGAATTTTGGAGGGTTTGCAGTGAATAAAGAGGGCGAGACAAAGTGCTAGCTATAGATAGTGCGAGCTATCGAGAATTTGACAGATAGAGATGGATTCGTCCATTTGGAACACCTTGCATGCATAGACTTCACTAAATCAAGTCTTGGATGTATATGTATGAAATATTTCTTTTTCTTAAAAAAAACCGATCTTACGCTTCATATAGTAGTTTTCGAGGTCACCCAAGTGAACAAACGTGGCAACTTGCAGGACTTGAAAGACGTAAATATTCTACAAAGTGAAGGCACTGGAACTGCAAACAAAGCGCTTTAGTATCGTTGTCGCTACAGTTTTGACATTAAGCCTCTCTTACAACCCGTCGTGCGTCTTTTTAAATCGTACGTTTTTAAACGCTGCAAAATCGCACGATTCATAAAGACGCACGACGGGTTGTAACAGCGTCTCATAAGAACTGTCCGGTCAATTCTTTGCTGCGTGCAGCAGACCGCACGCAGACCGCACGCAGGAGCACGTGCGACCGGTTGTAAGAGAGGCTTGGCAAGTACTTGTGTTGTTGATGTTTGTAATATAAAAGTAGTTCCTCGACTTACCATCCGAGGTTTGATTCTAATTAAAATTGTTCGAGGTGATCCAAATGGTGTGCGCCATGACTTGGCGGTTGTTCGAATGTCGGTTCATTGTCTGGTTAGTTAAACTAATTATATTTGCGTTATAAAGCCAGGTTTTACTAACACAGTGTCTGGCAGTGGTTTGACTTGTCTAGACGAGTGACATACCCAATTAACAAGAGCTTTATTGTTGTTATTTGCTATTGTTCATTCCGTACTCGATGCTTTACGTACGAATGTTTATATGCCGATAAGAACACAGGACACAAAGGCCTGGAAAGAACATTTTTTGTTATTTGTCATTATTTTTTGTTCGTATTATCTGTAGTTATGACATTTTCGAACGTTGCAAACGATATGTTGATCAGTGAATATTCTCTTTACCCAGACTTGAGGGAACAGAGAGAGTGCTAGGGGGTGAGCCCTACAAAGTTAGCCAAACAATGCCGATTTTTCTTTATTTCACACTGAAAAGGTAGGGAAGAATCAGTTTAGCCCCTCCAATATTCAGACACAGGGGCTTGAGCCCACTCAATGTACTCATAAATTTGCTTCGTACAGGCCTGCTACCGCTTAAACAAAAATGTTTTATCAATGTTGTATGCATATCAAATATTTTATAATTCTATTGCTCTTGCATACCATATATAAGAGTAATTTCGTAAACAACCATGTCGATAATTAACAAAACTAGTATATAACAAATCTAGATTCTTGTCTTATTTTGAAAGTTTGTTCCAAACTTCCCAACGCCAATGAAAATAATTTGTGAACAACAACAACAACAACAACAACAACAACAACAACAACAACAAGGAAAATGATCCAGAAACATTTTGAATGCATATAATTACTTAAATCGGTTGAAGAATTGAGAAATATATTAGCGTTAAGAATATATCTCATAGTAGGGCAAAAAATATGAATCAACTGCTTCTAACATATTTAAATTCCTGTTTCTTCTTAATGGAAAGCAACAGATCAGAGCGGGCAAAAGCATCCAAACTTCATTATTTCAATTTCATATCTAAGTTGTTTGTACGCATCTGAATCTTCTCGATGAGACGATTCGAATGAGTACCAACGTCATAGGGTTTGGTGGGTTATTAATGAAAAACTGCATTTTGAAACACCATCACACCCTCTTAACAGCAGGTATGTTAATGTATATAATAGAAACATTATCGTTATAAAATCGGAACGACTACATTAAAAAAACAAGAGGGCCAAGATGGCCCTGCATCGCTCACCTGAGAGGACTTTGAAACAAACAGCTTGCAAACTTCAAACTCGCATGACCCACTTTTTACATGACCTAGACATCATCAAGATAAACATTCAGAACAATTTTCACAATGATGAGTAAATATTTTGGTTCTTAGAGCAAAAAACAAAATTTGACCTAGTGACCTAGTTTTTGACCTCACATGGCCCCCTTTTAACATTGACCAGATAGCATCAAGATAAACATTCTGAACAATTTTCACAACGATAAAGTAAATATTTTGGTTCCTAGAGCAAAAACAAGATTTGACCTAGTGACCTAATTTTAGACCTCACATGACCCACTTTTCACATCACCAAGATATCATCAGGATAAACATTCTGAACAATTTTCACAACAATAAAGTAAATATTTTGGTTCTTAGAGCAAAATCAAAATTTGACCTGGTGACCTAGTTTTTAACCTCGAATGACCTGCTATTCATATCACCAAGATAAACGTTCTGAATTTTCACAATGATTGAGTAATAGTCCAGTAAGCCTAGCCGAAAAACATGCCTAACCTAGACAAAATTGCAACAGAATTTATTTTAGCATTTTTCACATCATAAATGTATGTAGTATTCCCAGAAAAAAGTCCCACTCTGTTGCAGTTGCCAATTTTGTAAAAATCGCCCTTGACTGAGGCGGGTATTTACCCGGTGAAAATTATTGAAAAATCACATGACTTGTTATTTTTTAGTTTAAAATTATATTTTGTAGCCTTGTAACTACTTTGCAGTTATATTATGAAGATGTATGATTATTTAGAAGCCAATTTTACAGAAATATATAAATTTCATAATCATTTCATTGGTTTGGAGCAAAAAATTGATATTCATTTACCCCACCCACTTCTCTTAATATGGTTATATGGAAATTGCAAAAATTAATCCAAGGTCTTAATATTTTTATCACGCTGTCCGCTTTTATAGCGTTTTAAAAAGGAAATATTACTAGATAAAACTAAGTAAACTCATTTCTACCTAAATGCGGCTGATGCTAAAGAGAATAACAATTAGTGCTACGCTAATTTACGTATGTAGATCTACGCGTAGATGAGCATGTTTTCCGTAATTTTGTGATTATACTGTGACCACTCGAAACATTGTCTTGTCATAGTATTATTAAAAGAAGTCATATTATTTGTTTAATTCAATTCGAGAAAAGTAGTCATTATACGTCCCTGGATAATATATTTAACCCTTAAGGCTTTACCAAACAACAAAATTATAGACTTTTATCAAAATTCGTCCAAATTTCCAACAGTCAGTCACAAGAGGCAAAATAAGTGTATTTGAATACGCATAATTATCCTCACATTGGAACATGAAGAACTATGAGAAAGAATGAAAAACAATTGTTATTCTTTTTTCTTTTCTCTCAATGCTTTACAGGACTTTTTTCTGCAAAGGACGTCAAAACCAGCAAATGTTGGAAATGCATTTACTCTTTCAAATATGCAAAATATTTTGACCAGTGTTCAAGCATCAAAGTCAATTGACAAACTACATGTAACCCTTTCCCAAACAAGACCTGGTTTTGACATCCTTGGTAGAATAGGCTTGGGAAAACTTTGAGACAAAGAAGAAAATGCTGATAATCAGCATTTTCTTCTTTTGCTTCAATATTTTCGTAACTTTATTGCACAAAAATTATTTCTGTTTGAGCACAATTTTTTCACCTACAACAGCTTTCAAAACTGATCACCCCAAAATATTGCTGTTTGGGAAAGGGTTAAAGGAAGTGTCACTAATTCATGGTGTAGAAAATTCAAACATTGTTGGAAAAGAGGAAATTGTGTTTTGTGCAATTTCTCCCAATCCACGATGTTTTCACGTGCCTTATAATGTAGAAGTCTAAAAACCAGTACTCTGTGAAAAATTGTATGCCATGTACCGGGTATACTGTCTTCAACCACAAAGAGATCGTCCATTTCCCACAAAGTCGCTGACTTAGAGCATTAAACACCACGGCATTCTTCACAACAACTCGAACATTGAAGCCTATGCTTACAACTGTATTTCTTCTAGTCGCGGGCCATTTCACAGGCTCAAATCCCTGTGGAAACCACCAATGCGAAGTACAATCTTCTTTAATGGACTACTATGTGATATGTCTGTTGCTTTCTGAAAGATATGCTGGCCGAAGGTTAAAACCGGTGACTTTCTGTAGCGTTCGGCTTGTATGCAGACAAAAATGCAGGGTAGAGTTAAAGCGTGTCAGACCAATAGGACTGGTGTCAGTCATGGTCAGGAAGGATATGGACGATTTTAAATCAAAGGGCGTGGTCGGAGTTACAAGCATCTGTATAAAGCCTGACCACTGTGACCAGCACTGTCTGTTCTGTCTCAAGGCCAAAATTTAATGTTTTTACACATGTCTTCTGGTCAACCACGGTGACCTAGTAGCTTTTCAGGTAACATGATGAAACACGGCGTTTCAGCTTCATACGCTTTGTCAGCGTACTATACAGAAAGAATTTAATGTCAATATTACAAAGGGCTACTACTTCCTGCAGTGAAATATCTTTCCTGGGAATGATCTCTGACAAATCTGTACCTGGTGTTGAAGATGCAATGAGTCCCATTCTATGCATCTATAGTATGGATCATGTTATGGTCCACATAATCATTATTTCCAACAAATTGAAGAAGCGGTCACGGGTGTGTTGTCATTTACTTGGTTTGGCAATCTAGCTTAGAACACAGCTGCAGCATTGGTCTCATATTTCTGTACTTCCCAGTATGAAGTACAAAATCCCATGGTGTTCAATGTATCTATCAGAAACCGAGGACCGAAGTGGTGATATAGCTGAATACTCAAGTCTAGCTGAAGTGGTAGCGGTACTTTAAAGGGGCTCATTCTATGTTTTTATGCTTCCGAACTGTTCGGGAACTCATATTTGTGCATGGAAAAACAATTAGCAATACATAAGAACCTCAATCACGGCGAATAACCATCTTGCCTTTGCTATAGATCAATCCTTTACAAGCGTGTTTACACATTTTATTTTTACTTCAAAACAAGACAATGTCAAGGTCAACGAGACACACCTCCGCGGTATTAACACGCCGTACAACCGGCTGTGTCGATGACTGTGACCTTATTTGCGAGGAATGCGTGAAAAGGTTTATTTTTTACAAGCACTGAACATTTATACGCGTATTTATCAACTATAGAATACCAAAAATCCTTTCGTTTATTTATAAAAGTAAATTCATTTGACCTACCATGCACATGACATCAGATGCCGAATCTGTCTTCGCTGACTTTCGACGCAGTCGGTTGTACGGTGTGTTAAATCTCGATGAGCATAGATGACGTATCTCTGACGTAATTGATTTTTGAAGGTTGGGCATATGTAGCCGTTACAAAACAAAAACAAGGACGCCAGCATGTTATTAATTGACTTGGATTTTAATACTTAATAAAGCTCGTGGAGTGCTAACAATGGACATAAATGATTTACCCATTCAGGTTGGTAATTTCATACGTTATTTCTGGTTTGTAATTATTGTGCCATTTGCATTTTCGACAGCCTAGCTCGCCCCCCCTTTAAGTCCCTTGAACACGCTTGAATTGCACATTGTCTGATAGCATCTGTTTTGTCTTGTTGTTACTTCCGAAAAGTTTGTCTAAGTGTTTCAATCTATATAGGGCAAGTATTCGATGTTTCTTTGTAATAAAAAGATGGATAACTGTCTTTGAGCTCAACAATGTCCTTAACATCACACCTAATAAGCTTTGCAGCTGTTTCAATAATACTTGTTTCTTCTCTTCATTAGAAATGTCTTTATAGGCTTTATAAAGGCTGTGAATAATGGTCGAAACATTCTGTTTTAGTGTCATTTTTTTGCCCCTCATTGCTACTCACTACCACTGCATCGCCTAAGTGCTAAAGGGTGTTCCGTTTTTGTTTTAACGAATAACAGTTTACATAATTACACATGTTGAACATCTTTGTTTGCAGGTAATTAGTGGAAAAAACTTTCCTAACTTTAAATGCACTTGATTATCATTTGAAATGCTTTCATCTGTTTATCATTTTCGGGTGCTCCTGGGGATTTCATTAATTCAATGTTGGCTGCTTCGGTTATGAAAAGTTTTGGACCACCTTTCTCAGTTGTGGGGTTAACGCTGCATGATTGGTGATATATTGCATCTGCTGCCGAAAGATCAATTACGTGCGTCAAACGTGTTTGCACTTCACCAACCTATTTGTTTCTCCTTTTGCTACATGCCTCCATAACAGAACCTTGGAAGACCAAACTACGCACGGGAAATATATATCAAGTGATCTTTTTCTTAAAGAACACTTTGCTTCTAAACCACAAAAGTGACAAAACAACCACTTGTATCAAGTCAAACAGAAAATTTACCGACCGTAATACTCGAGCAATATCACTTAATGTGTCGTCTTTAACACCTTTTAGCTCGACTCGTCTAGTAAAGTCTTTACGGCACTTTCCATGGACAAAATCACCCGCTATTACTTTGACTTCATGACTGTTCTTAATGTTGGTACTGATGGTACTCTCACACCGCTTTTGAATTAGACGAACGGCCGTTGGGTCATCTGAAAATGTATAAGAGAATTGGTTTACCACATATGAATGCAAACATATTCCAAATTTCTCACTAAATTGTGGCATAGTAATATATCACAAATCGAATTTTATGACACAAGTTCCCGATCGTTTGATATAGTGGACAGAGACGATGTAGTAATAACTACTGGCCCCGAGTTTTGAAATCTTACGTGGTAGTGCACTTTACTGTGAACTTTGCAAGGAATTCATTCTATACAAATTATTTAATTTATGGAATGAGGGACAGTGTTGCTTGGTCTAAACATCAGGGTGTCCAAAAACCTCCAAATGGTTTTTACCCCCAAAATAAATTTTGTACCCCAATTTTTCGCAATCCTTCTTTGTCTATAACAGAGGGGTACAAGCATACTGTATAAGTGTGGCTTTTAACACCAGATTTGAAAGTTAATGGAAATTTGAAATATACACAGATGTTGTATTTTTCAATTTGTCTTTGATTTTAAATGTAAGTCCTACCTGGTAAACAGACACTAGAGATAATCGATTTATATTTATATATTGAATGAAGTTTAGATTTGACTCAAATCTTAATATATAAAAATAGCTACCATATGGTTTGAACGCCACTCAGTTGTTGTGCATTGTAATATTTAGCTCATTGTCACCCTGAAAGATAAGGTATCAATTTGAAATCATGTGGCTGAACCAACCAAAAATAATGAAAACGTGCACATAAGAATTAAGTAAAAGTAACTTTTCAGTCCATGCAATATTACATGTGCATACATTTTCAAAAGCAACAATCGTGGGAAAATATATTGTTACCTGACCTTCACGTTTATATCGTAATTACATTCACTTCCCGGGTGCGGGGTCTATCCAATAAACCTACATTACTAAACATGGCCTATAGATAATTGTTGACAAGTGATTATTCAATATAAAAAACGATAGAGAAGTACTGTAGTGTCCCAAATATTCACTATCATGTTAAATGCTTATCTACGCAAATTTCGGGCGCTAAATTATATTACAGTACATATAATTGGGGGTGAAGAGAGCTCCTAATAGAAACAAATATTAGAGTCGTTTTCTTTCAATTTTCAAAAAGTCTTGTGTTATTCTACTTAGAATTTTGATAATCATCCATAGACATTGCATATAATACGCAATCTTCCTCATTCATACAAGAAATAACGGTGTAGATATCTGGATAAAAATACAAACCAAATACGGTTTTATGGCCGCCATTGGCTTCCGTAGAAGAAATATGACAAGCAATTAGTTAAATAGATCATTATAACATTTTTGTCGTCAGATTTATATATTGTTCACATACACGTAAAAAAAATGAAAACCCATTCGCAATATTAATTTCAGTGTGTTTTAATCTATGTCATGAATTATCTCCGTCAAATCAAATGTAAACAAATCGAAATGCTCGGATCGGAATTTCCAGAATATTAATCATTTGTTCAACTTCTAACAACCTTTTGTGTAACAGGTCATAACGTACTTACCTTATGTAAAGTGTTTGGACCAGTTAAAGTGTGTAAAATAGTAGCGAAGATGTAAAACGTCATTTTCTTTCATCGACCTTCACGAGATCTACGGCGCTGCCATTTTGTTATGATGACGTATCTATGTAAAGTTTCGATGTGACGTCATCCAAGCATTGTATGGTGTATCATTCGTGACATTTGAAAAACACGGAAAATTAACAAACTTTAAACTCAAATTCCTATGTTATTGCAAGGAGAACACTTTGGGACTTTTTACTGAGTGATGACAAATACCCGATCTACGAAATAGTGCAAAAAGAAATTCTGTTGCAATTTTGTCTAGGTCCGATGCTACGCTGACTGGACTATAAATATTTTTGTTCTTAGAGGAAAAACAAAATTTGACCTAGTGACCTAGTTTCTGACCTCACATGCCCACTTTTAAAATTACCCAGATTTCGTCAAGATAAACATTCTGAACAATTTTCACAATGATAAAGTAAATATTTTGGTTCTTAGAGCATAAACAAAATTTGACCTAGTGACCTAGTTTCTGACCACACATGACCCACTTTTAAAATGACCTAAATTTTGTCAAGATAAACATCCTGAACAATTTTCACAATGATAAAGTAAATATTTTGGTTCTAAGAGCAAAAACAAAATTTGACCTAGTGACCTAGTTTTAGACCTCGCATGACCCACTTTTCACATCACCAAGATATCATCAGGATAAACATTCTGGAAATTTTCACAATGATATAGTAAATATTTTTGTTCTTAGAGCAAAATCAAAATTTGACCTAGTGACCTAGTTTTTAACCTTGAATGACCTGCTATTCATATCACCAAGATATCATCAAGATAAACATTCTGAATTTTCACAATGATTGAGTAAATATTTTGGTTCTTAGAGGAAAAACAAAATTTGACCTAGTGACCTAGTTTCTGACCTCACATGACCCACTTTTAAAATGACTCAGAGTTTGTCAAGATAAACATTCTGAACAATTTCACAATGATTGAGTAAATATTTTGGTTCTTACAGGAAAAACAAGATTTGACCTAGTGACCTAGTTTCTGACCTCACATGACCCACTTTTATAATGACCCAGATTTCGTCAAGATAAACATTCTGAACAATTTTCACAATGTTTAAGTATATATTTCCGTTCTTAAAGCAAAACCAAGATTTGACCCAATGACCTAGTTTTTGACCTTACATGACCCACACTTTTTACATAACCTAGATATCAAGAAAAGTATTTAGGATAGTTTTGATAAAGTTTTGGGGCAAAATTGGCATCTCTAGAGCAAAAGGAAGGATCTGTAATATTTGACCTTGTGACCTAGTTTTTGACCTTGCATGACCCTCCTTTGATCATGACACAGATATCATAACGATAAACATTTAGAACAATTTTGACAAAGTTTGGACCAAGAATTGGCACTTCCAGAGCAAAAGGAAGGATTTCACAAGATTTGACCTCATGACCTAGTTAATGACCTGGAATGACCCATTTCTTGACATAGCCTAGATATCATCAAGATAAAGATTCAGGACAATTTTGACAAACTGTGTGCCAAAATCGGCACTTATAGAGTAAAAAGATGGATTTTACAATATTTGACCTAGTGACCTAGTTTTTGACCTGACTTGACCTATTTTTTATCATGACCTAGATATTATCAAGACAAATATTCTGAATAATTTTCACAACGATTAAGCAAAAAACGTGGCCCCTAGAGCAAAACGAAGATTTGACCTAGTGACCTACTTTTTGACCCCATTATGGCCCCGATTCAAATTCTTTGAAGTATTTTGAAAAAGCATGACCCATAGATCATATGTGTGAAATATGATTGAATTCTGCCCAGTACTTTAGGAGGAGAAGATTTTTTTGTGAAAAGTTGACGGATGGACAGATAGACAGACAGATAGACAGATAGACAGTTAGACAGATAGACAGACAGACGCCGGACAACAGACCGATCACAATACCTCACCTCGAGCACTTCGTGCTCAGGTGAGCTAACAAAAAAAGAGGGATTTCATTTCTGCATCACAAGTCTTCAATTTATCGATACATTTCTCTGTTGACAATTTCACCAACGTACCGTAAACGTTTATTTGAAACCATATAAAAGGTCGCAAGTTTCTTTCTAATGTAACTTGGCGTAGATTGGAAATCGTCGATTTTCTTCAAAAACCTCGTAACTACATCTTCTTTCAAGATGTAGTTACAATGTCTTTATAGAAACAGAAGCAATATACGAATTCTAGCTGAATAATTTAATGAGACCATCTCTACTAATTTGTAATAACAACGAAACATAGTCTAGACAGTTAAGACTATTACCAGACACTTCGTTAGGAAACGGGCTCCTTTAGAGACCAATAAATGTCAAAAAGTCCTAATATTTAGTCTTAACTAGGATGGAAAAGAGGCAGTTCTGAACAGAAGGCGTTACAAACGTAAACAGGTAGTAGATCGAGCTTTTGGATGTAACGTTTTTTCATTTCGTTTCAATAACGATTTTTTCGTTTCGTTTTATCATCCAGCGAAATACGTATTCATTGTCTACGACAAAACACGAACAGACACATTCGTTGCATTTAATGTTTTAATTCTTTTTTTAAAGAACTCTAAATGTGTAAAAAATATCGTCGTTTACATCCGAAAAACTCTTTCCGCCATTTTCGGAATTTAGAATTGACATACTCGTTTTTTTGCTGTCACAGCAATATGTTTTATACATGTCTTATTGAAATTATCATGTACCTGTAACAATGTTGGTGAAAACTTGGACTAAAACCTTTCTCGAACAACATAATGGTACTGTATCCAATTTTTTAAGTGAAAAACATAAGTGAAGAACGATGATTATTGAAAATAAATGCTGGGTATCAATCACTATTTTCTTCGTTTGCCTAAATGTTTTCCCAACTCATTTTATTGGGGACGTCTAAGTAAGGATGTATCTTAAAAACTAGGACCGAAAAAAAAATCTCAAATATTCTGTTGAATTGCATCTTCAAACCTAAGCGTTTGAAATATTCCTTTTAAGCTGCAATGTTCTTGACTATTTACAGACCTTACGTTTGACAGATAGCCCCTCGTAAACCTCCATTATTTTGCAATAAACGATGAGAGTTTATTGCTTGCATTAATATGTTTTGATGTAAAATTGATATTATACCCAGATTTTACGAGGGATGCAATTTTCGACATGCCGAGAATTGTCACGTGACTCATATTGGGATACATGCTAGAGGAGAATTTCGTCGCGCTCTTCAATGAAAACCTCGTAACTGCAGCTTGTTTTAAGCTGCAGTTACGAGGTTTTCGTTGAAAGCGGCGATTTATCATAATATTATTACCTGCCAATTTTTTGTTCAAAAGAATAAAATTGCTACAATATATCTTCTTTTAAGTCGAAACCCTACTTTGACAGGAAAACTATTGCTGTTATCATATTGTTTTGCATTATAGACCTCTCCCCAAACGCAATCAGTTTCAGACGACTCAGGAAATGCAAATTAAGCCTAGCTCTCTTACAACCCGTCGTTCGTCTTTTTAAATCGTACGTTTTAAAACTTTTCAAAATCGCACGATTTTTAAAATGCACGACGGTTGTAAGAACGCCTCAAAATATGTACATTCAAAGCAGGTCAAAAGTATGAATCTCTTTCGAGAAAAGTACGCATTCTTTCTGAATTTTCTGGAATATCAGTATATCGTTCCCTGCGTCACACGCACGCATGTCGTACGTGCCCCGTACTTCTGTCTTGCGTGCTCCTGGCGTTCTAAAAGACGCAGAATGGTCGTAGCAAAGAATTGTCCGGTTAAGCCTCTCTTACAACCGGTCGTACGTGCTCCTGCGTGCGGTCTGCGTCTAAAACGTACGTTTAGTCGTGCGATGCACGCACGTGAAACATACGATTTTGGTCGACGCAACCACGACGCAGACTGCACGCAGCAAAGAATTGACCGAACAATATTTTTAGACGCTCTTACAACCCGTCGTGCGTCTTTCTAAATCGTGCGATTTTGCAGAGTTTTAAAACGTACGATTTAGAAAGACGCGCGACGTGTTGTAAGAGAGGCTTTAATTCTTTGCTGCGTGCAGTCTGCGTCGTGGTTGCGTCCACCAAAATCGTACGGTGCACGTGTGTGCATCGCACGACTAAACGTACGTTTTAGACGCAGATCGCACGCAGACCGCACACAGAAGCACGTACGACCGGTTATAAGAGAGGCTTAAGGGTTATCCGCAGACAACGTACTTTGCATATTCGAGATCTTGTCTGAAAAAAAATGTCAAGTTCCAAGTTCAATGTCACAAGGTCAAAGGTCAGTGTACCAAATGGAAGGTCATGGCAAGAGGTACCCATGAGTGAAGTATAAAAGCTGTATCTGTAAGATGAAATAAGACATTCTCCAGGTTATAGTTTTGGTAAAAGTAGGCCAAACTCTAGGGTCAAGGTAAAATGTCACGGTGGCAAATAAAAAAAGTTTTGGTATGAGCTATCCATGTATTCAATATTGGTCAAATTTCATATCGTTCCTTAAAGAAATACTGATGCTATGGTCGTGACATTAGCTCGCCAGACCTGAATTCCCGACTCACTGTATGCTTTTGATCAGGTTGGAAATCAAATCAACCCGTTAGTATCAGTACCTTTTTTACGATATATCGGTATTAGATATTTGAGTTCTTTTTTCCCTTTAATCATTTATTGTGAGCAAAGCATTAACAATCTGGAAAGTTTGAGATGCAAGTTGGTCAGTTCAAATCGTATGTGTATGTAGTTTGCCGTACTTTGAATGTAGTTTGTGAATAGTGCTTAATCTCAAATAAATGTCACTAACATAAAAGTTACATAAAATTATCTGTTTTACAGAAGACTTTGATGTAGATCTATGTTGAATTTTGCCTTCACTTCGATTCTATCCTACAATATACATATATATCGCTGCCTTTCTGCAAAAACCTCGTATCTGCAGCTTAAAACAAGCTGCAGATACGAGGTTTTCGTAGAAAAGCGACGATATTTACATGAAATGACACGGAACTGTTCGTTACCCCCTTTGCATGTACAAACAGAATCTGTTGTGACAAAATTTGAAAAGCGAACCAATATTGTTCGGCGCTACAGGCGTCGATCACTAACAGGCAACGTACTGTTTCGTTTAGTATACGTCATTTAATTTTGAGCATTTTTTACATTTTGAAAGTACCATTGGTGCTGTAATTTCAAAATAAATTGCGGAAACAACTCATAATAGGGAATATGTATGTGTTCATATATAAACATAGCGTCGGTCTCGTTCGAAAATCTCGTAACTACAGCTTATTCAAGCTGAAGTTACGAAATTTACGAACGCAGTCAACTCTAGGCTGTTTGACGGAAGTTGTAACTTATAAACACAGCATTCACACCAATATGTCGTCGCTTTTCGTCGAAAACCTCGTAACTGCAGCTTGTTATAAGCTGCAGTTACAATGTTTTTCAAGAAAAGCAGCAATTTACTAGATAAGACTGTTCCTTCCTCTTATATTCTAGTATTTCAGCACTTCCATAGCTATCACACGTTGTTATAATGGCTAATTATTGTTTTATGACTAGGTGATATGAGGTCTAATTTGCTAACAGGAGGTTAATCAGATTATAGAAAGGATTACCAAACAGTAGATTTTAATGTCTCGAGCAATAATACGAGGTGGGTAAAATGTTTGCCCTAACTGTTGTCTGTAAAAGGCTTTTGAAATATTTGCAATAGACGTAACGTCAAAAGCTGGAGCTAAAAAACGTAACGCCGAAATGAATTTTACAAAACGTCGACGCTTCTTTAAACGTTTCGCTAAAGAACGTCGGGCATAAAGTTTCCGTAGTTCCGTAGTAATTTTGTACATGTATCTATAATATTTCAATAAAAGTGTGCTTGTAACATTTGATCAACGACTTGCAATACTTTATTAAGCATATGTACATGTATCAAGAAAAAATGTTTAATATGCCGTAATTAGTCTACCTACACACATTTCAAACTTTTGAGAGACTTTGCAAATCTCGAATTATTACTGTTTTATAATGACATGGCACAGCTTAAGCTTTTGTAAAAATGAATTACACAATTCAGCTTTTTCCTAACAATCCTTAATTATATTTCATTGCATTAACATAGTCCGTTACCATTTTTATATTTTCGCCAATTTTCACACTGAAATAATGCATTTTAGAGATGCGAGAAAGGCTACGAACGCAAACCTTTGCAGTCTCGTAGTTAGGAAATTATCCCTACATTTTTTCAAATGAATTTTAATTCATATTTGCATTTTTTCTATTTGTCAAATGTGGATAAGACTCGTTTGTGGAGAACAAAGAAACCGAATATATGGGAAAAACTCTATATATACCGTTACACGACGGCTTTATGTTGACGTTTCGCACGCGTGAACGTTATATAGCGCGACATGGGACATTTGTGTGGACAAAGGAAAAATTCGATTACTACGGCAATTTTCAATCGATTTTGAAAAGATGAACATTTTTAAAAACTTAAGAAAAAATCTATTTTTTTCTATCTCAATGAAAATATGTTCAACTGTTTATTTTGTTTGTATTAGTGAAGAGAAAATTCAATTCATTTTGAACGGACGTTATTTGGCCGTCATGGGACATTTCTGTGGACAAAGCATTTTTCAAAATATTTCTTTGTAAAAACATTTAACACAATATAATGGATCAATTGGTGAATAAAACTAAAAAACTATTTTTTAGTGTTTCTCATTTTAAAAAACGTTGAAAATAAAAAAGATATTGACCTTTAAAAATAAAAGATTTATTTTTTACGCCATTTTTTACAAATCTCTACACAATTTTTCATTTACTTATTATAAAAAATATTGCATTTATTATTGCATTAGACCATTCGTATTTAAGTATGTTACACTCTGACACCAAGTGAAAAATTTTGTACAAAGATTGTTATATTTTGATCATTCACTATTTTCACATTGCATTTTTAATTTCAACTTTAACAATTCAGTGTTACATCTCTACATCGCTTTTTTGTTCGAAGTTTTATGTTTGAAATAGTAATACCGGAAAATATGTGCACCAAAAAGGAAAACAAAATGCAAGTCTCATAGGCATTTTTATCATCTTTAAAATGATATATTATATAAGGTACTTAAACTATGAGCAGAAGGAGAAATTGGGTATTTTACCTTGCGACAACGCTAAAAATCAAATTAGCTCCAACTTTTGACGTTACGTCAATAACGTTTGAAAAAAAATTATAAGGGATTTGGAATACAATATGTGTAATCCTTCAAATTATTTTTTTGAACGTGAATGTAATCGTACTTTACATTTATGAAATATTTCTTCTTCATTCTACCAATATATTCAAAAGAACGATAGTGATATTTTACTCTTCTAAGGGATTGATATGCTAAAGCTTATTTATAAAGTCATCCAATAATGCAAATCATGCGACGTTGGAATTATTCGGGTGACGTCGTAAACATTCGGTAGAGGAACGTTCAACCGTGGAATGTTCACGACATCGCCCGGATTGGTTCGGAGACGTAATAAACGTTAACGATGTAACACGAAAAAATCCGACGTCCCATGAATCTCATTAGCATTGACTTCATTGTACCTCCGAAAGAAACCTACGAAGGTTATCGACCTCACAAACGTGAACTATTTCATTATAAGCAATAGTAAAGTGAGTATCATTTTCGAGGGAAGATGAATCTTCACTGGTGTCAGTTACGTCAGTTACGTTCTTAAATGTCGTAACTACAGCTTGAATAAGCTGTAGTTACGGCATTTCCGAATGTAACGAATGACTTGTTACAAGTCTCTAACATTACAGACAGGTTTCCGTGATCGCAAGACGTTAATGAGAGCTAGTGCAATGTTAAAATACCATATGGTTTAGAATAAATCTGTCATAAAATGTTGGCATTCTACTCGATTCATAACAAAACGCAATAATAGGCATCATAAATTTGATGTAAAAACCGATGTTTTACTGCCAAATAACAGTTTTTCGTCTTGTAAAACATCTGTTAAAGATAACCTATAAATACGTTCAGGTAAATACAGATAACAATAGGCTTTTAAACAAAATTAGACAGGGGTTATTTTAAAGGGCGACGGTAACAGATGGTCTAATTGCAAAAAATGAAATTTTTTGAAAAAATATGCAAAACTTTTGTGTTGACCACCTCGGGATGGTTAATAATATGCGATTCAGACAGAGAATGAGCCGAAATTACAAGACAGATAGCTGAATTTAGGGAGAATCCAAGCCTAAATTCAACCCCATCACTGATGGGGTTAGAATTATTTTCAAATTGTTGCGCATGCGCATACAGCGCGGACCATGATTCAAACGAGATTCATACTTAAATTTCAATATGACGTCATCATGTATGTTGTGACGTCATTTAAGAAAGTCGCATATCCTACTGTTTTGACCTACTTTCGACATCGCTTCATGAATTTGGTATCAAATTGCGAAAAAATGAGTCGTTGCTTCAATAGTTTCTCGTAATCATTTAATCAGGTCATATAAAGCTTAAAAAGTGTACATTTCGTTTGTATTTGACAATTTTTGGGTCCAAATCTGGGAAATAGTAGCTTTAAGTACTTTTACATAGTTTTAAACAAACAGGTTGAAGTAGGTTTATGGATATGGCGAGATGTTTTCATATCGAAGGGCCAATTTTCAAATCGCAAAAATGAAGAAAAAAAAGCTTAATGGTTAGACATAAAACTAAATACTAAAATCGTACGAAATTCGATTTTTATACAATTCAATAAAACAAATAATGATTACATTTTCTTACACAAGTGGTATACATGTGTATCGGTTTTCGCAAAAACGGCTATGTCCATTTTTAAACATGACCATGCTTTTCATCGACATAATTATATCGTGTAACATAACCATACGCGTCTTCGGTATTAAGGGACAATACTCCAGATTCTTTAGACGAGTATATTTTCAACTGCTCACCGGTCAATGTTTATGGCACGGACATTTTTGTAAACGTCGTTTTCGGCATAGGGACTTGTCAAACTATTTCTAAATTAATCATTGGTGGACACATACATGTTCAAAGACTTTGAACTCGTATGTGTCCACCAATAATTAATTTAAGAATATCTGAACTAGTGCCTATACCGAAAATGGCGTTTACAAAATGTTCGTACTACAAACGTTGACCGGTGAACAATTAAAAACATACTCGTCTAAATAATCTGGAGCATTGTTCCTTTAGGATTGTCTTGTTCATGCGGTCTTCTTTTTTCAAAGTATTCTTACTAGAAACGTCAAAACTGGGAAAGTGATGAGAATATCCAAGAACAAACTCACATTACCAACATGCCTTATATTTTCTCGACACCAAGCATTCACTGTTTTTCAATAGAAACATTGTAACTGCAGCTTAAATCAAGCTGCAGTTACAATATTTTGTTGAAAAAGGGACGCGTTATTACCGTCATTGTCTTTACGTAAAACACAAAGCACATTAATTGGAAACTCGGAATGTCAGAGATTTAATGTCACAGTTTATTATAAAGCATCTTATGGGAATTCCGTAAATTAGAATATTATAGAAGAAACTGGAGTAGCCGCACGGTCGATAGTTTCAAAATAGCTTTTTATTATGTAGAAAGACCAGCCGGTATGCTGCGTATGCAGAAACTTGTCGCTTTTCAACAAAAACGTCGTTACTGCAGCTTGTCTTAAGCATCGATATAGACAATACACAAGAACAATGAGAGAAAAAGGTGATTTTTTTCGAAACGTTTTCATCTCCATACCCTTTCAATAAAAAATATTCTCTGCTTTGACAAGAAATTAATGGAAGATCTTGATATTTAAATAAAAAGATGAGAAAGGTGATAACTTTTGTAGGTCATTTAACCCAATACCAAACAACAAATTTTGGACTGGTCAAAATTCAAAGATGTTGCAGAGGACAATTTCAAGTCAGTGAAACTGAAAATCTGTTGGTCTTTTTTGGCAGAAAACATTGTGGGAAATAATGAAATTGCCTCTCACAAGCTACTTCCTCATTTTCCACAACGTTTTCCAAAGCATTTATCTGTTGGGGAGTCAAAAAAAGTCAAAGTGTGGTAATGGCTTAACATGGGTTCTATAGATATCAAAATTCGAAAATGCATTCTTCTATTGTTGGCGCAAGATCGTATGGCACATGTTTACATTTTGTCCAAATGTAAACAAAACAGTGTTGTATAAAAGATGAATAAATTCTTTATAAGTAGTGACGTAGACATGTTGAAAATTAAGGCGGTCTGTTCACTGTTCAAAGTTTTCTGCGTTTTATCGAACAATGTTTTGTTTACATTTGAACAAAACGTAAACATGTGCCATACGATCTTGTGCCAATAATAGAGTGTGTTTGTTGACAAAATAAAGCATAACAAAGTCATGTGATTACCTAGTCACGTGATTACCGCACGTGAAATGATTAATAATCCTTTCTCAAACAAAACCTGATTTCGACTTTAAAAACACAATCGACACATGAAAATATTTAAGCAAAAGAAGAAATTGCTGATAATTAGCTATTTCTCCTTTTGCCTCAATAGTTTCTTGGCTCTATTTCACACAACTACTATCTTATCATCACAAAATTTGTGGTCTGCAGCAGTTGCGAAGCAAGATCAGTTCAATTTTTGGCGTTTGAGAAAGGAATAATCATTTTCCAGTCCACTATTTTGAGAACCAGTAGTACGATATTGGGCTTAATTACTGGCTTTATCTCTTTTATGCCTTTTATCGGTATAATCATTTAAACCTCTTATTAGCAAATCAGATTTTCCATCGTTAACTAATAAAACAATAATTAAGTGTAATTCCGAAGTGTCATAATTCTATAAGTACAATGGAAAATCGGGGAAAATTAATTCCATGTACATTCGACGGTTTACGATGGACTTTTTTAAGACGGTCGGATAGCTTTAACACGGCGGTTAATCACATGACTCAGAATTTCAGATTCTCATCGATATTTTTGTCAATACCTTGATTTGAAGCAGAGAGGGTGGAAAAATGACAAGAATAAGCTATACGTGATGGATTTTTGAAGGAAAAAAAACGATAAAAAAGTTTTTGAAAATCAACCAAAATTTTGGCTAATCTTCATCAAACTTTTCTTATCAACTGGCTTTTTAAAAATGCACCACGTCCATCGTATCAATGTGTGACGTCTGTCAACCTTCTTAAGCTTGTTACAAACTGAATAAGAAATATATCCCGTATTTACAAAATTATTGATGGGTTTCTTAAATTGTTGTATCACGTGATTATCCACCGTGTTTAAGACGCGGTCACGCACAAAAAGGCTTTCGTGCAGCATAGTTTTGGACATAACCTGAACGCGGCTTTGTACTTTTTTATTGTCGCAAATTTTGTTTGAACAAATCGAGGCTTTTTTATCATGAAGTAGAATATAGGGACCAACCATATAAAGTAAGAATAAGATATTTGTATACATCTAGATAATTATGCGTAAAAACATCGTCAACACAAAATTCCGTAGTGTGTTTCCTCATTGTTATTCATAAACCTCGTAACCACAGTTTCAAACGAGCTTAAGCTACGAGGATTTCTTAGACATAGTTTAGACGATATATTATCACAAATGGAATATTTACAATAGCCCTAGGTAAAAGTCTATCAATTATAACTTGTCTATGTTCGTATCAACTTATCTTAATAGCTTGGCAATGTTCAATAAGTAATTCTTGGAATTTTATGTCTGACCGAATTCATATAAATGATGCGCATTAAAGTGCAAAAATGTTGTTTTTATATTTGTTAGGTCCACGATATACTATGGCAAAAACAAGACGTACTATAAAATAGGGAATGATTCTATCCTGGCAACCGTGACGTAGTTTCGGACAAACAATAGTACTTCGTAGGTGTTGTTATAAAATTTCCTAACTACGGCTTGATTCAAATATTAGTTACGGGGTTTTATACATGTAACAACTAACACCGATCAATACATATCAATACATAACTATAAACCTAGTCTATTTTTAGCACAAAATTCATGGCCATTCACATTCGGGGTGTCAGTAATATTAATATTCACAATTATACTCATCGTATCCAATCCATTGTCAGATACAAAACGGGTTGTGCAGCTTCTCCTACAATTTCGCTGTTATCCGTAATTCGGAAATTGCCGAGGTTATCCGGATTTAAACAATCCGGTTAATCAAGTAAATTTCTGTTGTCATGGATGGCGGCGAAGTTGCACGAAGTGTGTTGAATGTAATGAAGGATGGAATACCTTAACCCTTTCCCAAACAACAAAATATCAAGATGGTCCAATATGTAAGCTGATGCAGACGACAAAATGGACATTGAAAAAGAAAGAATTTTTGTACAATATAGCTAAAAAAATATTGAGACAAAAGGAGAAACTGCTGGTTATCAGCAGCTTCTTCTTTTGTTTCAATGTTTTCTCAAGTCTTTCCTATTATGGATATCAAAACCAGGTCTTGTCTGGGAAAGGGTTAAGCGATGTATAGCAATTTGGTATTACGTGTATAACAATTAGCGGAACCAATAAGTCTACATTTTGGACCAATGAAATTGCAGTATATTTTCATATTTTGCAACTGTATTTCGCATAAACGAGACTGCCGGCTAGTTTATGTGACGTCTATAGATACATTGCTTGTTTTGACCCTTTCCCAAACGACAAAATTTTAGGGTCATCCACTTCAAAAGCTGCCACAAATGACAAAATGGATGTTATTAAAGATAGGATTTGTGTAAAATATGGTACCGAAAATATTGAGACAAAAGGAGAAACTGCTGGTTATCAGCAGTTTCTTCTTTTGTTTCAATGTTTTCCCAAGCCTTTTCTATTAAGGACGTCAAAATCAGGTCTTGTTTGGGAAAGGGTTAAGCTGCAGTTACGAGGTTTTCATTGAAAATCAGTGAATTGTGTAGCAACTAAATGTCATCTCATGATGTTTCAAAATGTTTTAAAGTTTTCTATTATCTGCTTCCCTTTACACGGTGGGTTATCCACGTGTCTTTTGGGAAGCATTCACACTGAAAAATCGTTCGCCTCAAGGTATGTTTTGTTTAATTCACTACGGATTGTGACGAGATAAAGTGCACGGTACGTGCATTTGAGAAGGCTATTCCCGGTTGTAACTCGCTCTGCTCACAATCCAGTAGTTCCTTCAAAGATTTAAGCAAATGTATTTATCGGTGCAAAGCGAAAGTGGGAAGCGTTCACGTGCACTGAAACAAACTTTCGCTTGAATTTTTGAAGAAACCACGGGATTCGGAGCAGAGTGAGTTACAACCGGCAATAGCCCTCTCAAATGCACGTTTGGTGCATTTATTTCGTGAAAATCCGTAGCGTAAAAGCTGAGAAATTAAACAAAACATACCTTGAAGTGGGCGATTTTTTCTGTGTGAACGTTTCCCAAAAGTCACGTGGGTTACCCACCGTGCTTTAAAGGTCGCAAATATTTGTTAATTTTGGACAGAATTCCTAGCCTTTCTGGCTATTACCGTCTTTGATTATGTGAATAATGAATGTCACATACTCTTTACATTTCTTTCTGCATTACCAAGAAATAAATTAATTCATCTATGGAGATAAATGTCTTTTAAATCACACAGTGTTAAGCTCTAAAAAACTTGAAAATGTTTCTCTTAATTTCCGAATAGATCCGCAAAAACCTGAATCTTAATCCTATTTTCTTACAGTAAATGACAGTGCAGTAAATCAAAGATAAAAAACATTTCCAAGAAACAAAAACATCTTTTTCTTAAACCTTTCCCAAACAAAAAAATCTAGGGTCCCATATAACACAACCCTGGAGAAAATTGAGCAAAACGAAGAACAAAGGCCAAATTAGAAAATTTCATACTGTCCATGATGGTTGAGATATAATCCTGATTAAGGGGAGATCAATACGAATGAGATTGATATTTACCTATTGTAGAATATCTCTGCTTTTCAACAAAAAACCTCGTAACTGCAGCTTAAAACAAGCTGCAGTTACGAGGTTTTTGATGAAAACCGAGGATATGGAATGGACGGCAGAAAGACTTAGATAAATCCCATCCATAATCGATCCAGCTTCGCACAGATAACTGTAACTAACCAGATAAATATTGACAGTATCATTCAAAGTTTATCTTTAAGAAATCGCATGAATATTTTAGACGGGAGCCATTGAAGACAGAGCTTGCTTCACGTACGAGTAATAGTCACATACAAAAATAAAATCTTGGATAGAACAGTTGCTATACGAAAACACCCCTAAAGGTTCAACAACGGTTGCACACCGGTGTAATTTGTCACTCCTTTATTGTATGTAAGAATAGGAAATTTCTCAAAGACACATCACCTTTCACAAAGCTCGCAGACAATCAAGGCTTGTATTGGTTAAAAACCCTGCCTATGTACATTATTTGAAGTTTTATTCAAACAACGAGACTTTCGAAATATGCAACACATATTACGACAACCGTCTATATACCTTTATTCCGCAAGACCATCCCACAAAATATTCCTACAAATTAAGCAAAAAGAACTCTATAACAAAAGAGTAGTCTAGATACAGAAATACCAGAATATCAAAGAGAGTAGCATTCAATCTACTGTTGAACACTTCCAACATCCCTCTCTATGAATGTCTAGATCTACGTTCTACTATTGTACAACAACCCGGAAGTAAAATGATTGGAGTCACCCTAACATCATCCCTACATTTCTCCTTTCTTTACATTTTCACTTTTACATACTTATTTTTGTAGATTAGTGAGGCAGTGCATCTTATTTTTGACCTAATTATTCGACGCCTGGTAACATGTAAAGTTTGTCTGTCATTGAGTACTTAAATCAAAAGGTTATTTCTGGTGCAAATGAAGAAAGAAATGGGACAAGCAAGCGAATCTCACATGCCATCAGGATTTATATATAAACGACAAAATATACCACTGCTTTTAAGGAATCAAGTATACATAGACTTACTATGGATGTCGAAAGCGGAAAGATCACGAAAAATACGAGAGTGGATAGAATACGTATCAGGTTACAGCCTGAACTTCCGGTTTGTGTCCGGGAACCATGTGTTATCTAGCAAAACAACATTACTCATAAGGATCTCAACTTCTGAACTGACAGCATAAAAGCATGTGGAATTCGGTGGTACAAAACAAATAGGTCACGTCACATGAAAACATCAAAGATGTATCTTATATATCTAGATATTCTTTTTATTCCGTTATTGTTTAGAGAAAATCCTCTATAAAATATAACATGATGACAAGATCTGAAAACAAAAGACTTAAAGTTTTTGTTAAAAATTGTCAATGATTAAAAATCGGGCAAAAAATTAACCGAAACTACGGTGGACATTACTGAATTTCAGTCAGTATCCATTTAAGAAATAAAAAGATGAACAACGACACGGTATATTATTTTGCACATGCGTATCGGGTATTTTTTTTTAAAGAATTCTGATCATATTCAACTTGTATTTGTCGTCCTCATGACATAATTAACGGTCTTTAGCATAAAATGTGATAAAATAAGGTAGCTGCTTCAACATTACCATCTACACAGAGTTTGTCGGTTATTTTGATCGGTTCGTTTCGGATTAAAACGTAGTAAACGATTACAGATGGAGAGAGAGTACTTCAACATCTGACCTAGACCATTTTAGTGTTCGACCTACTTTTTGGACCAATGAAATTGCACTATATTCGCTATATTTCGCATACACTAGTCTGTCGGCTAGTTTATGTGACGTTTATACATAGCCACGCCCCGTCTCCATTTAACCGGTAGCGAAAACTAATTCAGATAGGGTCTGTATAGAAGATTCTACGCGATATAAACATTCAATGCGCTGCGCGTATTTGAATGTTTATTTCGCGCAGAATCTACTTTACAGCCTCTATCTAATACTTATTAGTTTATATTGAGCGAGAAATCTATTTTATTCCTCGCATCTCAAAAGATTAAATTCATTTTGAGCAGTTGAAATGCGCTTATATAAGGCAACCAGAATGTTCTCATTTCACAACAATAATATTATTTTTGTGCTTTAATGTACAAAAAGTCATACATTTTTAACAATCATCTTATAGTCGTCAGCAGCATTTGATTTTTGCCACTTTAGTATTACATATAACTAGGGATGCCAAAATGATATTCTGTTGATTGTTGGGAAAGAGATATCGTGGCAATATTACAAATGATGCATCTCATCTAATGCACGAAGATTTATCAGATGGCTTAGATAAACATTTTCCCCGCATTTATCTTTAATAATGTGTGCTATTCAGTTGTAATTTTACTAGATAAAACAACATTTCAAAGCACAAAGACCCATTGTATAGATTATAGTCCATTTTAAAGCCGACGTTTCCTAATTCTGGCACCAAAATGGATCTACATTAAGATAAAAGATATTAAATTTACTCTAATTTGCAATAAAACAAAAGATTCGCCAATTGCATTACAAACATTAATTCCGTATCATACATGCACATTAGAATTAAGAATATCCTGGTTCAAAAGTGGCCATACACTGAATAGCATAATTAACACAAATGTTATGTACTATATACTAATAATTAATCTAACAATTAAACAACAGTTCGAGGCTATGGTAAAAACATGCAATAATTACAGCGTAGTAAATCTGCTTTCACAATGGTTTCTAAAGTGACCAACGAATGTCTATTGTCCTTTATCCAAGTAAATACTTATTTTACAGGGACTCATGCTAGATATCTCAAGGATCAGAACAACACTGGGACAGACCGAGTTTGAAAGTGTTTCTAAAGTTGGATGGCATACGTTAAATTCGCCCAGCTCACACAGGGATGAAACGATCTCTTTATTTTAGATTTATTCGGTCATATGATTTTTTTTACACTTTCATATGTCCGATAACCATAATATTATCATAGCACATGTTTACAATTATTATCTATGTACAGAAGGGAAAAACATGTGACCTCCAGGACATACTTCTATGTAAACGTGTCAGAAATGTTAGATATAGAATGTAGATGTTTTGATAATAAACTTCTAAAGACAATGGTATTCCTAGACAAATTAGATGGCTTCCAGGCAGACAAGGAAATTAAACTGTTTTCAGAAATAAGTCTTCAAGTTTTCAATTTAACGAGTGTATGTGTTCTGGTAAATAACAAACTTTTCTCTACTAGACGGTTCATTTCAATGTCATTTATCATTATTTCTTTCTTTCATTGAAGTTCTACATGTAATTATACTGTGGAACTAGAGTTAGATATAATAAACAGTATAACACCAATTAGCCAATACCAAACAGAAAAATTCAAGACTGGTCCAATTTAAAGAGACATTTTATAGGTTTGGATTTGAAATAACATTTAGAATGCTTTTGCTTATATGTTGCACTGCTTTTGTGTGTACGTTGCAATAGGTAATCTGTTGTCACTATGATTAATAAAAAGGGCTTCTTCAAAATGGTATTGTAAATGACTCTTAGAAATAATAAATTAGTCAAAGATTACGTATCATATCTTGACCGACTTAGAAATCGACACCAATCATGTTATAGCCTATGGCTTGGGTATAGATTGTGCGTGAATATAGGCAACATAGAAATAGGGAAAATTATCGCGTGTCACTTTATATTACTGCAGTTATTTGTCAGCCTCTTGTCCCAAATTCTGCTAACTTGAAACAGAATACGCACATAGAAGGGTCTAAAACGAAGAATACAAAAATACTTACATTTTCTGAGACCGTTAGTTGAAAAATAATTCGTTATCTTTTGTCGAAGAGTCCAAAAATGCTTCAACATCCCTTAGTATGAAGCATGTGATGTTTTAGTATTTTACGGGCGTCCTTTGCAGAACCTTACTTTACAATGAATAATTACTTCTATTATATCTGTGTTGTATGTTTCAAAGAACATTTACACGGTGGGGATTGTGCATGCTGGGAATGGTAAGTCTACTGACAAATTTGCCTCGCTTCAGGTAAGACATTTTGCAATAACTTCCTTATTTATTAGCACAATTGCAAAAACCAAATACGGTGATTAACTCTTATTTATCACTCAGGTTCTAATAATGGGTAAATTATTGTGACAGATGAAAGACTAACTAAAAGCCTCCAGTATATTTACAAAATTTATGTATGATTCTGTATTAAGGTTAACTTTCCAAGCATGCCTTTCTGGCGAAAAAATCGAATTGAATTAAAAGCATCTCAATATTCTGGTAATTTGCTTAGAACCTATTTATTTTTTTACCGTAAACCTAAGTTAACAGAAAAAAGTTCTAATATAATACAAACATCATAAAATACAAAATGTACCATTAGAATGTCATGATACCAAAATGGTCTCTATTATTGCCATTTCCTAGACGACATCAAGATTTTAGATGTTACAAGGATTTTTTATTAATGCCATGATAGTATCGCCGCTTTTCTTCCAAAACGACTTTATTACAAATTGAAAGAAGCTTAAGTTCAGTGATAATGATATATTTCGGCAGTATTCAAATGCATTTTTTCTTATCCTTTCCCAAACAAACTATCGTGTTGATGTGACAGTCCTAGTAGTTATTGTAAAAGCATTGATGCAAATGAAAAAAGCTGGTAGCCATCATGTTCTCTCCTTGCATCAATATTTTACCTATTTTATTGTCCACAAAATTCACTGTTTATCAATTTTTATTTTGCCTTTCTCAAACAAAGCCATGAAGCTCAAAATTAGGATCAGTCTAAAATGTTATATGGTGGCAAAAGGTTTAAGTTTTTAACTGATAAGTGAAGGGATCATACTGTCGCTTTTCTACGCAAACCTCGTAACTGCAGCTTGATTTAAGCTGCAGTTACGAGGTTTTCGTAGAAAAGCAGCGATAATTTTGTACAGGTAGTGTCTTCGGAATAGTAACGAGAGTTTTCATAGAAAAGCGACAATATCAAGGATGTGCTGGAATGGGAAAATAAATGCAAATTCTGTTAAACAAATGTACTCTCGGATAAATTGGTCGGAATTGATATCAATTGGTTATTTAAACATTTCCCTTTACGAACAAGAAAATCAGGTTGGTCCCATTTGGAACCTGATGCAGACCTCAGAAATAGATGTTGATTGAGATACGATTTGTGTATTATATATCATAGATAATATTGAAGCAATGGACAAAAACACTGATTACTAGATTCAATTTTTGCTTTTGTCAATTGGTTCTCAATTGATTTCTATCGGAGACAGCATTTAACTAGAAAGCAGATTTGGTCAGATTTGAGAAAACAAGATGTTTGCAATTATCACGTTAAGTTGACCGGCTCATTTGTAAACAATGTCAACTCCTCTGCATGTTCCTAATGGTGGATTTCTTGGTTACAGCATTATGATTTAGCCAACCAACATCATTAATCAATCATCTAATCGTGCATTTACCAGTGTACCAGTGGGTGATTGTTATACGGGTACCCCGGTACAGAGTATGTACTGGTTTCTGACCTAGTCATTATACTGCCTGCTACATATAGTCTTTATTGATAGACATATTTATAGATAAGCGGATTAGATGAAGCTTCTAGATTAGGAGCAATAATGTTGTGATACATCTGTAGTTATACGGCATCTTGTAGACATGTCACATGTACAGATAGCAGCCATTAAAAACTGATATCGTCACCTTTCGCCTTTCTTAATACATCTCGTAACAACAGCTTATTTAAAGTTGTCGATACGAAGTTTTGGTAGGAAGGAAGTGGAGTTAACCAGACGATCTGATTTACAACAACTTCCCAAGAATGGGAATGTGTGTTTGCTCTTGTCCGGGCTCCCCATATAGAGGAACGAACCCGTTGATGCGGGACCTAGAGTTCGGAGGAGACTGAGCTTATAGTTCCCTTTTAAGGACTGTCGAAATATTATATTAAAGTATTCAATTTTGGCTTATATGTGTATACCCAGGAGTTATTTATGGATATTTCTGTTTTGACTCTCCACACAGCCATTTGGAAAAGACATTAATTGAAATCCCTTTCCATTTAACCTTGGTTATTGAATGGCCTTGTGCTGAAATCCCGTCCAAAGTGATAAGTTAATAAACAATGTTTATATGCAGCAATCACTCAAACTGTAAGGAAGAATAGTGCATGTTCAAGCTGAGAGGCAGTGTTAATTAAACCGATTTGATGCCTAGTTTGTTTCCTCGGCTATTGACACTAGCTTATGTATGTGTCGTATATCCGTACACAATCTCTTCCTTAATCAAGACTAGTGAACCCTTGTCTCCTTCTATGTCGAACACCAGTATGGCTTGTTTGATTTATCATTTCTCCATCCAGAATAAGTGTGAAGGCATTTGGTTATGAGACAGGGATAGATGCCTGTCTGTAGAGAAGTTTGTCTTTGTAGTTTAGATGGATTGTATATAATCACGCATGTTACCCACCTATGGAATCTCAATCTCTGGTCTACGTGTGTAAATAATGTTTATGAGATTGTCCACAAGTACAGAGTTTCAGAACTGTTTCTTCATACGAACAATTATTTAACAACAGATTACCGTTGAAGGAACTATCGGGTCATTTTAGTCTTAATTTGGCAGGAATTGTTGTTTTAGATGGCCCCTTTAACAAGTGGTGAATTTTAGTTTGTTAAGAATTGGGTAGTTGAAGACTAATAAAACCTAAAAAATGTGAGATAATTCTTTAAGGAAAGGTTTGGATCATGAGATAGTCCCTCTAGGCTCTGGCCCCCGTTTCTCGAAAAAACGTAAGTATATACTCACGAGAATATGCTCAACTTCAACAACTTCAAAGGAACACTATCCAACGTTGAAGGGTATTCGATTGAAGTTCACGTGGATTTCGTGCGATTTGAGCACGGTGCTCAGATTTGAGTATGAGAACGTACTTAATTTGTTTTCGAGAAACCGGGGCCTGGGCCTTCAAGTTTATGGTAGAAATCGTATTTTATGAAGAACGAGAACTATTAAAGCATATTTCTTCAATGTATTGCGCAGTAAACGATTTGACATAGGCCTATATTTGAGATGGTTACCATTTTGCAAACATGCATCCGGGTAGTTTTACATCGTCATTAATGTTCGTTTTGTGAAATTAATGAATATTTCAAGGAATATTTAAGTCAAGTATGGTGCTTGCATAACAAAGTAATGCGTTTTGTAATATTTGGGCCTTAATTGAAAAATTGCAAAAAAAAAAAAAAAAAAAAAAAAAAAAAAAAAATCATCGCGGATACCATACTTTTTAAATACAATGAATTACGTTTGCGCATAATGTGGTTCTATAATCACAAAGTACTTTTAAATCTGTCTCGCTATAAGAAGAACTATGGACAGGTTCAGAGGACGACTGGACAAGCGTTTATAAAATCCCCCCGTCCCGACAAGCATGACTGTTAGCCAGTCATATCGCTGCTCGTCAACAAAAAGCTCGTAACTGAAGCTTGTGTTAAGCTGCAGTGTCGAGGTTTTTGTTGAAAAGCGACGATATAGTGGGGAGATTTCAATATCACATCACGTAATTGGAAATTCAATCTTTTACAATTGGGTGATTCTACACAATGGCTGTCCGCCGGAGAAACAAAATGCCACCTTTATTGGATTGGAGAACACAAAAATATATGCAAATTGAAGACCGTCTTTCACTAATAGGATTTCCTGTGATCCTAGAGATGACATATATTTAATAAAAGCTCCACTCGAGTTCTACGCTATAAATTCTCGAATGAATTTGTTATGACATTCCAATATAGAAGGGCAATAACCGTAGGCCAGTTTTTCTGTCAGCTTTATCATAGATGATTTATTCTAAGGACATTATTACAGAGATTTAGAGCGACCTGGTCTAGGTTATTGTCGTTTTAGAATTACTTCATATAACTGTGCTCGTTAGGAAGTTATCATGTTACTAATATTGATATTCAAGTTTAATAATCATGGCTACCGTTTTCCAAAATGGCCACCATCTTTATGTTTAAATATTGGGACAAATCCTTATTTTTTTTTATAAAACCGAAATCAAAACTTCCTTTTCTCATAACCAGAAAACAAAAACAAACAAGATGTGTTTGTGAAACACAAATGCCCCCGAAAAGGCCATTTTTCTAAAATGTAAAGTTTTCGTGACGTAAAGGGTTATTAATGGTTAAGGGATGACCTTGAGGAAGTTAAAATTGCATGGAACAGATAGCTATCATTGAAAGGAAGTTGCATACCAAATTCGAGCTTTGTATGTCAAATACTTTTGGAGAAAACGCAAAGGTTAAGTTTTCGAAGTAGAAGGTTAAGTTTTCGTAGAGTAAAGGGTTGATAAGGGTTAAGGGATGACCTTGAGGAAGGTCAAATTGCATGGAACAGATAGATATCATTGAAAGGAAGTTGCATACCAAATTTGAGCTTTGTATGCCAAATACTTTTGGAGAAAAGGCAAAGGTTAAGTTTTCGAAGTAGAAGGTTAAGTTTTCGTAGAGTAAAGGGTTGATAAGGGTTAAGGGATGACCTTGAGGAAGGTCAAATTGCATGGAACAGATAGATATCATTGAAAGAAAGTTACATACCAAATTTGAGCTTTGTATGTCAAATACTTTTGGAGAAAAGGCAAAGGTTAAGTTTTCGGACAGACGGACGGACAGACAGACAGACGGACGGACAGACGGACGGACAGACAGACAGACAGACAGACGGACATGAGTAAAACAATATGCCCCCGATCTCTCGATACGGGGGCATAAAAATAATAATATTGTCCAACAAGGTTAACCCGGGACAACTTAATTTTCGTGCGCAAAGTCCGTTAGTTGAGCGTCTTAACAAAACAAAGCCGATGTTGGGTCATTACATATGCAGATGTCCCGGGTTAATCTTGCTGGACAATACTCAATGCACATAAGCATATAAACTAATAGTATGTGGGGCGCCGTGGTCTAGTGGTAGGACGCGGGCTTAGGGATCGAGAGGTCCTGGGTTCAAATCCCGCCGAGGTCTCGGGAATTTTTCTGAGCAAAAAGGTTACCCCACGTTGCTCCTCTTCACCCAGGTGTATAAATGGGTACACGGGAGAGTTGAAAGCCGGTGTGCTGTGGCTGCCGCAGGTGCCGACTGTAAACAGCCGACTTGAAGCTCGATGATCGTAGAGTAAAGTGAGAAAGTCGCGCGAATATGGACATAGTTCGTAAATTTGAGATTACAAACCACCTTTACATTCCTTTACATTTTTTTTTACTTTTTGTATAATATCAACCATGGTAAACCAAGATGGATACCATTTTACAAAATGTTTAACAAATCTATAGATAAAGCGGTATGCATGTGTTGTTTTTCCTTAGTCTCATTGTCTTTACACATGTACATGCTTATTTTCGAATGCACGGTTCACCGTGTCACGGTTGATGTTCCTCATTTTACGAAAGAGTGATTATCTATATAACCAAAACTCTTTTGAGTTGCATTTACAATGTCCCAAGAAAAACGGTCTTCTTGTTAAAAATCCGATGCACTTTCTTAAAAATATCAAGTGGTAAACTTAGATATTTTAATAATAAGAATTAGTAAATTGTCCATATGTAAGAATAATATCAGTAAACACGATAGTCCATACAAAATGATCCAGTCCACATAGCTTGTACATACCAATCGCTCTCATACAGTTTGCAAGGGAATGTCAATCCACGGGAAGCTTTTGTTCAGATGTTCATAAAAGTTACAGGTACATGTACTAGTAGTGTAACGTCTATTGTATTACTACAACAGTTAATGATATATACTGCAACGACATACCTCTCTGCACTATATCTATCCCTGTCTCATAACCGAATGCCTTCACAATCATTTCACGTGGGAAGATGATCAATCAAGTAAACCGTATTGATGTTCGACGCGTAAGAAGACAAGGGTTTCACTAGTCATGATTAAGGAAGATATTGTGTACCGATTTAGGACACGTATAAGCCGGTGTCAGTAGCCGAAGAAACAGCTCATGCATCAAATCGGTTTTAATTAACACCCCCCTTTTTGCTTAAACTACATGAATACATAAGGTACTGCTTTTGGTGCATTGACTAAGCAGCCAGTCTACAATATTTCCAGTCTATTTTTTTTTATTTTTCGGACTGACTCATTTGACGCATCACTTTATCCAATTTTGGATAAAAATCACTACGCGGTGCGCATAACTCCAAAATCCTGTCGCCAAAAAGTAGCAAGCAGAAAATTGCAACTACAAATACATTTGCAACAAAATAAAGTTTGATTTTCGTCTCAATTTCATCTAATAAAATAATTAATTCAAATTAGATTATTCATTTTACTCTATGCAAGCATATGAAGCAAATATGCCGCGTGACAGGAAGTCATGAGGAAGTACCACGTGTATGCATTTTATGGGCGCTGACATCTTGAAAGTAGCTAACCCAGAATGCCCACCAGAGATAGATGGTAATCGACACGTGGCGACATCTATTGGTAGATATTGGCTTTTGGTGATGTCGGCATCTACAATCGTATGGATGTATTACATGTAGGTAGTCTTATTTTGACTAATCGCTGCACTAACAGCAACGTGTTTCCTCCACAACATTGGTGAGCTAAGGGCTTAGAGCAAGCACACATTCCCACAGAATGTCTTGTAAACATATCACTGATTTTCCTCCAAAACATCGCTTCTACGAGCGTACAACTCTAACTAAACTGTAGTTGCGATGTTTATGAAGATTGGCGACAAAATCAATTTGTAATTTGGATGTCATCTATACAAGTAACAAGTCTACAAGATGTCGTATAACTACAGATGTATCACAACATCATTGTAATTTGTCTAGAAGCTTCAAGAAATCTGCTTATCTATAAATATGTCAACAAGGACTACATGTAGCAGGAAGTACAATGGCTTGGTCTGAGACCAATACACAATCTGCACCGGGATACCCACCTGACAAACACCCGCGGGTACCCTGGTACCTGCACAAATAGATGATTTATGAATTTGGTTGACTGAATCGTATTGTTGTAACCAAGAAATCCACCATTATGAAATTGCAGATGAGTTGACTTGGTTATTGCCGTTTTTCTTCAAACACCTCGTAACTGCAGATTTAAACAATCTATAGTTACGAGGTTTCTTAAGAAAAGTGACGCCATACATTGTTTTACATCTTACAATATTCACTATATTCGGTGAATGAATATCCTACTGACACATGGCTAAAGGTTAAGACTGCCAGATTGAAAGATGTTACATTTTAAGTTAATTAAGGATATAAAAAATATCATTAACTACAAAACACATCGTGCATCTTTGGGCGTTAATTTCAATTGTCCGGAAATTGACGAGGGCATCTCTTTTTAATTGTCACGGATGACGCCGGATGATGCACGAATTGTTTGGTTTTTAATGAAGGGGGTGTTATCCTTACAGTTTAATGTTAGGGGCTTTTAGACAGAAAATATTACGGGAAATGAAGAAATTGCTTGTGACAATCATTTCTTTTTCGCTCTCCATAAAAAAAATCCAATGCCTTTATTTTGCAGGTCGTCGAAATGCTTCAGTTTGTTGGAATGAATTTAAATAAAAAGATGCAAACTTCATTAAAAGAACGCGACCTCCATTTTGAACTGGTTGTTTCATTTGTAGCAGGCACACCACGATTCCTTAATAAACCACGATGGTATTTGCTATTGGACGATAAAACATGATGTGAACTTTTGGAAGTGTTCTTATACCGACATAAAAGCCGCATAAACAAGACGAGAATTTCGCCTTTATTTTACCGTAATCACCATCGAAGCCATATAACGCCGCGCAATCATGGCCACGTAATTTTAAATGATAAGATGGAGAAAACATTTTATTTCACACTAGATCAAGAAAATCCATCCTTGTTTTTGTAATCAGAACGCTATTAACATTTATCTTACTTTTTAATGTATTCAATTCATCAATTGATACTTAGCAATTGGTGCTTCTTCGTGCGTCATACGTAACAACGGAAATAGACGATTATATCGGAAATTTACCATTTGGATACCCTTGTCAATTTCCGGCGTCGTGAGTTGCAACCGAAATTGACGATGATATCCCTCATCAATCGCTGTTGCCATTGATGACACCTGAAGTTGCACGAACAGAGAATGGTGGGTGGAATACCATATATGAAAATTCAAAAACAGACAGAAAGTAAAACCTTTGGGGAAATGAAATGCGCGAAGACTAAACTTAATAAGGTTATAGTATATATCTAGGAAATTGGTTTCTTAACTTTTTTTTATTTTACAGTTTCGTTTGATTTCTAAACTTATGTAACCTGTTAAAATTTACAGAACAATACTGATTCAAGAAGACGTTATTGTGCTTTCACAACTTCACCTATTCTAAACTGTTCACCTTCTATGACTCGATTTGATACAAATTCTTTAATGCGTCCCGAATTTGGGTTCTTAAAGCCGTGTCTGACTTAGCTTAACGCCTACTCGGTACGAGCATTAATTCTAATCATTTTATAGATGCAAGTTCTTTAAAAAATGAAAATATATAAGATATCACAAAATAAATACAATTCATATTCAACAATAATCATAACCGGTACATGAGCACCAAAGGTAAATACAAGACATGGTGAATAACTCATATTTATCACTATAGTTTTAATAAATGGTAACTTATTAAGACAGATGAAAGACAAACTAAAAGCCATAACTATATTTCAGAGTTTATGTATGATTCTGTGTTTGAGTTAACTTTCCAAGCATGTCCTTCTGTCAGAAGAATCGAATAAAACATCACGAAATTCTGGTAATTTGCTTAGAAACTATTTATTTTTTACCGTAAACCTACGTTAGCGGAAAGAATTTAATAAGTTCTACCATAATACAAGCACCATAAAGTAGCATTAGAATGCCATGATACCAAAAATGAGCTTTATGATTGCTATTTGCTAGACGACATCAAAAAATCCAAATGTTATAAAGATTTTACCACGATATCTTTACATTATATTTCATTTGGTTCAAGTATTCCTTATCTCTTTCTCCAGCAACTCTTTGTTTTAAAAGCCCTAATAGTAATGGCTTAGGAAAACATCTGGCAAAGAAGAAAAAGATGACATTTTAGCACCACTATTCGTAGTCATAACTTTGTTTCTACGTATTAGGGGTATTCCTTTTAAAGTTTGTACTTGTTTCTGTGTCCTTATCAGCTTCTAGGCAAAGATCCATTATTCTGATATTTAATTTGGTTAAGTATTACCGTTTTTGACATTTTTTACACGATCCAGCACTTGACAGACTCAAGCTCACCTGTCCTTTGACCCCTGTGCAAGTAGTGTATTCTGAACAAATCGTTGCTTTTTCTTCAAAAACAGCTTTGAAAAGCTGTAGTTACGAGAATCTTGAAAAAATACCAAGGACGTGCTTGTTTGAGAAAATAAATGCAAATTCTGTTATACAAATGTACTCCAGGACAAATTGGTCGGAATTGATATCAATTGGTTATTTAAATACAGGGTAATCGTACAAACGAGGGCTCATCCACGATGAGCTTATTTCTTACTCGGTTTAGACGGATTACGCATGGTGATAGACAGTTAGAGTATAAGTGGATAATTTCAAAACTTTAAGACAGGCAAAACGATATCTAACTGTGTCGAATTTAAACTTCCACCAATTCCACTTTCTCTTTAGACATAGATCTATTTAAACACATGTAGAAATTACAAGAGTATACTGTAGTTGGCGAAAGATGCTGTAAAAAATTTACTAGTATTTTGGCATACCTTTTATAATACTTATTTTGATTACAACTTTACAAAGTATTATAATTCTATAGGATTTGACGGCCAGATTTATTAAAAGATACTTGCCATACTATACGGTGAAAATGGCGTTAACGCCACCATTTCGGGGGTGACTCAAAATTTTACACAAAGATACGTCAATAAAAGATCACTGTTCCTGTTCTATATCAAAGCGAAATACAAAAATCAATTTCATAGATGAATAATTATACGCATGCATATTTCGAACAGGGAATATGGATTAAGCCGAAAACATGGATTCGTGCGAGTTTCATACTATTAGTGTCAATTACTCTCTTCAAAATCCCTTTAAAGAAAAACCACAATTCGGACCGCGGATTTCTTGGTTTATTATGCCTACAAGAGGTATCACATAATTTTATGTTACTTCGTGCTACATTATAGTCTTTATTGATAGACGTATTTATAGATAAGCGGATTAGATGAAGCTCCTAGATTAGGAGCAATAATGTTGTGATACATCTGTAGTTATACGGCATCTTGTAGACATGTCACGTGTACAGATAGCAGCCATTAAAAACTGATATCGTCACATTTCGCCTTTCTTAATACATCTCGTAACAACAGCTTATTTAAAGTTGTCGATACGAAGCTTTGGTAGTAAGGCAGTGGAGTTCACCAGACGATCTGATTTACAACATCAACAACTTCCCAAGAATGGGAATGTGTGATTGCTCTAATCCGGGCTCCCCATATTGAGGAACGAAGCCGTTGATGTTGGAGCTAGAGGTCAGAGGAGATTGCGCTAAGTGTTCCCTTTTAAAGACAGTCAAAATATTAAAATCTATACGTAAATTTAAAGTATTTAATTTCGGCTAACATGTGTATACCCATGAGTTATTTATGGATGTATCTGTTTTGACCCTCCACACAGCCATTTGGAAGAGACATTTATTGAAATCCCTTTCCATATAACCTTGGTTATTGAATGGCCTTGTGCTGAAATCCCGTCCAAAGTGATAAGTTAATAAACGATATTTACATGCAGCAATCACTTAAACTGTAAGGAAGAATAGTGCATGTTCAATCTGAGAGGCAGTGTTAATTAATGCTAGGTTCCCACTGCCGATCTGATCAACTCGATCAACACGACCACCTAATTCAACCGATCAAGCCCGACCAAATGTGTATACACGACTTCTTCTCGATCTCTAGTCGATCAAACTAGACCCCCCGCCCGAGCACTCCCGATCATTTCCCAATTGAAGCCCGACCATCTTTCCGATGTCTACCCGATCACCCCGTCATTACTTCGAGCCCTACACGATCAATACCCGACCATCTCGATCTGTACACGACCAGATCGAGCTAATTCTATTTTAGGTGTTCTGAATGAAAAGCATTTTGCAGCGTCTGTGATTATCACATATTCATAATAAGTTCATAATAATGTCAGTTTAAATATGTACATAATTTAAATGTGACGTAAATGTACTTTTAGCTATTGACTCATCCTTAATCTGATTAAATATAAATATTAGTGCATTCTTTAAGGCGTTTAATATCATTATATCAATCGTGCGTGTTATGTCTCAGAGCAGTGGAATCACGTGAAACGCAATTTCCGATAATTTTCAATATTTCTGTTAATATACTCTGCGCAGGATCTCATGCTGTTTGTACACATTTATTACCACACGACCTAGTGTTCCCACTGCCGACCAGATTAACTCGATCAAGCGATCGAATACAGGTCGAGCTAGGTCTGCAAGAGTGATCGGGAGCGGTCGAGATGATCGAAATTGATCTGCATGGCTCGGGCTTCCTACTCGAGTTTTTTTGACATGCAAAAATAGTTGAGTGCGGTCGAGTATAAAAATGATCGAGAAGCGATTGTGTACTGATCGGGTAAAAGATCGACCTTGTCGTGAATCAGTCGGGTCTGTTGATCGAGTGTGATCGGGTAGATAATTTGTATTCCGAGCGTGCACTCGATTACCTCGACTTGTACTCGAGTAATTTCCGACCACATCCCGATCAACTCGACCTCTGATTCACCTGTTCACTCAATCAAATCGGATGAAGAGGTCGGGTTTGATCGACTAGAGATCGAGAAGAAGTCATATGGTCGGGATTGGTCGAGTACACTTGAGCGATCGAGTAGATCGAGTTGATCCGCTGCCATAGAGCAGTTGGAAGAACTCGATCACCTCGACTTGTACGAGTTATTCCCGAACGCATTCCCGATAAACTCGACTTCTGCTCCAACTGTTCATCCAATCAAATCCCGGTGAAAGATATCGACTCGAGCACACACAATCTCTACTCGGGTGATTGTCGATCAGCCCGATCTTCTATACGATCGATACTCGAGCATCTTCCTGATGTGTTTTCTACTCGACCGCTACACGGATTTTTTTTGACGTGTCAAAACAAGTTTGCAGGATTACCGATCGATGCAGACCAAACTCGACCATCTCGACTTATCCCGATCACACTTGCCGACCGACGTCGACCGGTACTCGATCGCTTGGTCGGGTTTGATCGAGTTGATTTGATCGGCAGTGGGAACCTAGCATAAAACCGATTTGATGCCTAATTTGTTTCTTCGGCTATTGACACTAGCTTATGTATGTGTCCTATATCCGTACACAATATCTTCCTTAATCAAGATTAGTGAAACCCTTGTCTCCTTACATGTCGAACACCAGTATGGCTTGTTTGATGTATCATTTCTCCATCCAGAATAAGTGTAAAGGCATTTGGTTATGAGACAGGGATAGATGCCTGGCTGTAGAGAAGTTTGTCTTTGTAGTTTAGAAGGATTGTATATAATCATGCATGTTACCCACCTATGGAATCTCAATCTCTGATCTACGTGTGTAAATAATGTTTATGAGATTGTCCACAAGTACAGTTTCAAAACTATTTCTTCATACGAACAGTGGTTAAACAAACAGATTACCGTTGAAGGTAATATCGGGTCATTTTAGTCTAAATAGAAGGAATGGTTGTTTTAGATGACCCTTTTAAAAGTTGAGCCGATTCTTTAAAAGCCAGTGGATCATGAGATAGTCCCTAGCCAAATTCAGAGGATGTGATAAGACCCTCTAGGATCTAGACCTTCTAGTTTATGGCAGAAGTCATATTTTATGAAGAACGAGAACTATCAAAGCATATTTCCACAATGTATTGCGCAGTAAACGATTTGACAAAGGCCTACATTTGAGACCATTGGTAACCACTTTGCAAACATGCATCCGTGTAGTTTTACATGGTCAGTAATGTTCGTTTTGTGGAATCAATGAATATTTCAAGGAATATTTAAGTCAAATATGGTGCTTGCATAACAAAGTAATGCGTTTTGTAATATTTGGGCCTAAATTGAAAAATCGCAAAAAAATCATCGCGGATACCATAGAATTCTCTCGTCCCGACAAGCATGATTGTTAGTCAGTCATATCGCTGTTTTTCAACAAAAAGCTCGTAACTGAAGCTTGTGTTAAGCTGCAATGTCGAGGTTTTTGTTGAAAAGCGACGATATAGTGGAGAGATTTCAATATCACATCACGTAATTGGAAATTCAATCTTTTACAATTGGGTGATTCTACACAATGGCTGTCCGCCGGAGAAACAAAATGCCACCTTTATTGGATTGGAGAACACAAAAATATATGCAAATTGAAGACCGTCTTTCACTAATAGGATTTCCTGTGATCCTAGAGATGACATATATTTAATACAAGTCCCACTCGAGATCTACGCTATACATTCTCAAATGAATTTGTTATGACATTCCAATATAGAAGGGCAATAACCGTAGGCCAGTTTTTCTGGATTTAGAGCGACCTGGTCTAGGTTATTGTCGTTTTAGAATTACTTCATATAACTGTGGTCGTTAGGAGGTTATCATGTCACTAATATTGATATTCAAGTTCAATAATCATGGCTACCGTTTACCAAATTAGCCGCCATCTTTATGGTTTTAAATATTTTGACAAATCCTTATTTTTTGATAAAACCGAAATCAAAACTTCCTTTTCTCATAACAAGAAAACAAAACCAAAAAATAATAATACTCAATGCACATAAACATATAAAACTATCAGTATTTTATCAACCATGGTAAACCAAGATGGATACCATTTTACAAAATGTTTAACAAATCTATAGATAAAGTGGTATGCATGTGTTGTTTTTCCTTAGTATCATTGTCTTTAAACATGTACATGCTTATTTTCGAATGCACGGTTCACCGAGTCACGGTTGATGTTCCTCATTTTACGAAAGAATGATTATCTATAACAAAAACTCTTTTGAGATGCATTTACAATGACCCAAGAAAAACGGTTACATTGTTAAAAATCCGATGCACTTTCTTAGAAATATCAAGTGTTAAACTTAGATATTTTAATAATAAGAATTAGTAAATAGTTCATATTTAAAAAAAAATATCAGTAAACACGATAGTCCATACAAAATGACCCAGCCCACATAGCATGTGCATGCCAATAACTCTTATATAGTTTTCAAGGGAATGTCAATCCACGGGAAGCTTTGGTCAGATGTTCATAAAAGTTACAGGTACATGTATTAGCAGTGTAGATCTAGCGTCTATTGTATTACTACAACAGTTAATAATATATACTGCAACGACATACTTCTCTGCACTATATCTATTCCTGTCTCATAACCGAATGCCTTCACAATCATTTCACGTGGGAAGATGATCAATCAAGTAAACCATATTGATGTTCGACGCGTAAGAAGACAAGGGTTTCACTAGTCATGATTAAGGAAGATATTGTGTACCGATTTAGGACACGTATAAGCCGGTGTCAGTAGCCGAAGAAACAGCTCATGCATCAAATCGGTTTAAATTAACACCCCCCTTTTTGCTTAAACTACATGAATACATAAGGTACTGCTTTTGGTGATGTCGACATCTACATCGTATGGATGTATTATATGTAGGTAGTCTTATTTTGACAAATCGCTGCACTAACAGCAACGTATTTCCTCCACAACATTGGTGAGCTAAGGGCTTAGAGCAAGCACACATTCCCACAGAATGTCTTGTAAACATATCACTGATTTTCCTCCAAAACATCGCTTCTACGAGCGTGCAACTCTAACTAAACTGAAGTTGCGATGTTTATGAAGATTGGCGACAAAATCAATTTGTAATTTGGATGTCATCTGTACACGTAACAAGTCTACAAGATGTCGTATAACTACAGATGTATCACAACATCATTGCATTTTGTCTAGAAGCTTCAAGAAATCTGCTTATCTATAAATATGTCAACAAGGACTACATGTAGCAGGAAGTCCAATGGCTTGGTCTGAAACCAATGCACAATCTGCACCGGGATACCCTCCTGACAAACACCCGCGGGTACCCTGGTACCTGCACAAATTGATGATTTATGAATTTGGTTGACTGAATCGTATTGTTGTAACCAAGAAATCCACCATTATGAAATTGCAGAGGAGTTGACTTGGTTATTGCCGTTTTTCTTCAAACACCTCGTAACTGCAGATTTAAACAATCTATAGTTACGAGGTTTCTTAAGAAAAGTGACGCCATACATTGTTTTACATCTTACAATATTCACTATATTCGGTGAATGAATATCCTACTGACACATGGCCAAAGGTTAAGACTGCCAGATTGAAAGATGTTACATTTTAAGTTAATTAAGGATTTAAAAAAATATCATTAACTACAAAACATATCGTGCATCTTTGGGCGTTAATTTCAATTGTCCGGAAATTGACGAGGGCATCTCTTTTTAATTGTCACGGATGACGCCGGATGATGCACGAATTGTTTGGTTTTTAATGAAGGGGGTGTTATCCTTACATTTTAATGTTAGGGGCTTTTAGACAGAAAATATTACGGGAAATGAAGAAATTGCTTGTGACAATCATTTCTTTTCCGCTCTCCATAAAAAATTCCAATGCCTTTATTTTTCAGGTCGTCGAAATGCTTTAGTGTGTTGGAATGAATTTAAATAAAAAGACGCAAACTTCATTAAAAGAACGCGACCTCCATTTTGAACTGGTTGTTTCATTTGTAGCAGGCACACCACGATTCCTTAATAAACCACGATGGTATTTGCTATTGGACGATAAAACATGATGTGAACTTTTGGAAGTGTTCTTATACCGACATAAAAGCCGCATAAACAAGACGAGAATTTCGCCCTTATTTTACCGTAATCACCATCGAAGCCATATAACGCCGCGCAATCATGGCCACGTAATTTTAAATGATAAGATGGAGAAAACATTTTATTTCACACTAGATCAAGAAAATCCATCCTTGTTTTTTGTTATCAGAACGCGATTAACATTTATCTTACTTTTTAAGGTATTCAATCCATCAATAGGTACTAAGCAATTGGTGCTTCTTCGTGCGTCATACGCAACAACGGAAATAAATGATTATATCGGAAATTTACCATTTGGATACCCTTGTCAATTTCCGGCGTCGTGAGTTGCAACCGAGATTGGCGATGGTATCCCTCATCAATCGCTGTTGCCACTGATGACACCTGAAGTTGCACGAACAGTTTCGTAGAGAATGGTGGGTGGAATACCATTATATGAAAATTCAAAAACAGAAAGAAAGTAAAACCTTTGGGGAAATGAAATGCGCAAAGACTAAACATAATAAGGTTATAGTATATATCTAGGGAATTGGTTTCTTAACTTTTTTTTTATTTTACAGTTTCTTTTTCTTTCTAAACTTATGTAACCTGTTAAAATTTACAGAATAATACTGACTCAAGAAGACGTTATTGTGCTTTAACAACTTCACCTATTCTAAACTGCTCACCTTCTATGATTCGATTTGATACAAATTCTTTAATGCGGCCCGAATTTGGTTTCTTAAAGCCGTGTCTGACCTAGCTTAACGCCTACTCGGTACAGCATTAATTCTAATCATTTTATAGATGCAAGTTCTTTAAAAAATAAAAATATATAAGATATTACAAAATAAATACAATTCATATTCAACAATAATCATAACCGGTACATGAGCACCAAAGGCAAATACAAAACATGGTGATTAACTAATATTTATCACTATTATTTTAATAATAGGTAACTTACTAAGGCAGATGAAAGACAAACTAAAAGCAATAACTATATTTATACAGTTTATGTATGATTTTGTGTTTGAGTTAACTTTCCAAGCATGTCCTTCTGTCAGAAGAATCGAATAAAAACATCACAAAATCCTGGTAATTCGCTTAGAAACTATTTATTTTTTTACCGTAAACCTACGTTAGCGGAAAGAATTTAATAAGTTCTACCATAATACAAGCACCATAAAGTAACATTAGAATCTCATGATACCAAAAATGAGCTTTATGATTGCTATTTGCTAGACGACATCAAAAAATCCAAATGTTATAAAGATTTTACCACGATATCTTTACATTATATTTCATTCGGTTCAAGTATTCTTTATCTCTTTCTTCAGCAACTCCTGGTTTTAAAAGCCCTAATATTAATGGCTTAGGAAAAAATCTGGCAACGAAGAAAAAGATGACAGTTTAGCACCACTATTTGTAGTCATAACTTTATTTCTACGTACTAGGGGTATTGCTTTTAAAGTTTGTACTTGCTTCTAGGCAAAGATCCAGTATTTTGACATTTAATTTGGTTAAGTATTACCGTTTTTGACATTTGTTAAACGATCCAGCACTTGACAGACTCAAGCTCATCTGTCCTTTGACAGCTCTTGTACCCATTTGTTTCAATTTTTTCTGTGATGTGCTATTCACAAATCCTTCATTTTATTTACAGACAGTTTGTCTTCTGAGGCAGCTATGAAATTGGACCGGTCTAAAATTTTGTTTTGTGGAAAACGTTCGAGAGTTTAAACTCATCAAGTAATTCAGCAAAACCCTGTACAAGTAGCGTCCTCTTAATAAATCGTTGCTTTTTCTTAACAAAAACCTAGTGACTACAGCTTTGAAAAACTGTAGTTACGAGAATTTTGAAGAACATATCAAGGACGTGCTTGTTTGGGAAAATAAATGCAAATTTTATCATACAAATGTACTCCAGGACAAATTGGTCGGAATTGATATCAATTGGTTATTTAAATACAGGGTAATCGTACAAACGAGGGCTCATCCACTATCAGGTTATTTCTTACTCGGTTTAGACGGATTACGCATTGTGATAGACAGTTAGAGTATAAGTGGATAATTTCGAAACTTTAAGACAGGCAAAACGATAACTAACTGTGTCGAATTTAAACTTCCAACAATTCCACTTTCTCTCTACACATATTTAAGCACATGTACAAATTACAAGAGTACACTCTAGTTGGCGAAAAAGGCTATTAATAATTTACTAGTATTTTGGCATACCATTTTTAATACTTATTTTGATTACAACTTTACAAAGTATCATAATTCTTTAGGATTTGACGGCCATATCTATTAAAATATACTTACCATACTATACGCTGAATATGGCGTTAAAGACACCGCTATTTGGGGGAGGGACTCAAAATTTTACACAAAGATACGTCAATAAAAGATCACTGTTCCTGTTCTATATCAAAGCGACATACAAAAATCAATTTCATAGATGAATAATTATACGCATGCATATTTCGAACAGGGAATATGGATTAAGCCGAAAACATGGGTTAATTCATGCGAGTTTCATACTAGCAGTGTCAATTACTCTCTTCAAAATCCCTTTAAAAGAAAAACAACAATTTGGACCACGGTTTTTTTGGTTTATTATGCCTACAAGAAGTATCACATAATGTTATGTTACTTCGTGCTACATATAGTCTCTATTGATAGACATATAAAGCGGATTAGATGAAGCTTCTAGATTAGGAGCAATAATGTTGTGATACATCTGTAGTTATACGGCATCTTGTAGACATGTCACGTGTACAGATAGCAGCCATTACAAACTGATATCACACCTTTCGCCTTTCTTAATACGTAACAACAGCTTATTTAAAGTTGTCGATACGAAGTTTTGGTAGTAAGGCAGTGGAGGTAACCAGACGATCTGATTTACAACAACTTCCCAAGAAATGGCAATGTGTGATTGCTGAAAGCCGGGCCTCTCATATTGAGGAAGGAACCCGTTGATGCGGGAGCTGTAGACCAGAGGAGACTTCACTGTACTGTTCCCTTTTCAGGACAGTCAAAATATTTAAAGTATTTAATTCTGGTTTATATGTGTACAAGCTAAAGTTATATGAGGGTTATATATCTGTTTAAATCCTCCACACAACCGTTTGGATGATACATTAATTGAAATTTCTTTCCATATGACTATGATTATTGGGTGACCTTGTGCTGAAATCCAATCCAAAGTGATAAGGTCAAAAACAGTGTTTGTATACAGCGATAACGCATATTTTGAGGAAGAATAGTGCCTGTTCATTCTGAAAGGCAGTGTTAATTAAAGCCAATTTGATACCTAAGTTGTTTCTTCGGCTACTGACACCAGCTTATCGTCGCTTTTCTGCAAAGACCTCGTATCTGCAGCTTGTTTTAAGCTGCAGATACGAGGTTTTCGCAGAAAAGCAGCGTTATACGTGTCGTAAATCCGTACACAATATCTTCCTTAATCATGACTAGTCAAACCATTGTCTCTTTACATGTCAAACATCAGTATGGCTTGTTTTCCATGTAGAATGAGCGTGGAGATATTCAGTTATGAGGCAAGGATATAGCCATCTTATTGTATAGAAATATTGAACTTATTCTTTAAAGAAAGACAATGGAACATGGGATATTTTTTTTACAAAAAAATCAGTTATAATGCCACCATGGGCCCCTAGTTTATGACAGAAATAGAATTATATGAAGAATTAGCACTAGCAAAGCATATTTCTGCAATGTATTGAAGCTAATATCATGAAGTAACGATGTGACACATATTTGAGATGGTGGCCATTTTACAAACTTGCATCAGTGTTATTTTTAAGAAAGGCAATAATGTTAGTTTTGTGAACTTAATGTAAACCTAAAGGAATATATTAATCAAATGTGCTGCTTGCATCACAAAGTAGATGCGTTTTGCAAATGGAAAATTGGCGGCAATTTCCATCGCGGAAATCATACTTTTTAAATACATTGCCATATGATGAACATTTACGGAAATTGTGGTTCTGTAATCACAAAGTACTTTTAAATCTGTCTCCCGATAAGAAGAACTGTTGACAGATTCAGTGGACAACTGGACGAGCGTTTATAAAATTCTCTCGTCCCGACAAGCATGACTGTTAGCCAGTCATATCGCTGCTTTTCAACAAAAAGCTCGTAACTGAAGCTTGTGTTAAGCTGCAGTGTCGAGGTTTTTGTTGAAAAGCGACGATATAGTCGGGAGATTTCAATATCACATCACGTAATTGGAAATTCAATCTTTTACAATTGGGTGATTCTACACAATGGCTGTCCGCCGGAGAAACAAAATGCCACCTTTATTGGATTGGAGAACACAAAAATATATGCAAATTGAAGACCGTCTTTCACTAATAGGATTTCCTGTGATCCTAGAGATGACATATATTTAATACAAGTCCTACTCGAGTTCTACGCTATACATTCTCGAATGAATTTGTTATGACATTCCAATATAGAAGGGCAATAGCCGTAGGCCAGTTTTTCTGTCAGCTTAATCATAGATGATTTCTTCTAAGGATATTATAACAGATATTTAGAGCGACCTGATCTAGGTTATTGCAGTTACAGAATTACTTCATGTAATTGTGGTAATTAGGAGGCCATCATGTGACTAATATTTATATTCGGTTTCAATCTGAACAACCGATATGGCTGCCATTTTCTGAGATAGTCACTATCTTTATGATTCCAAATTGAAAAAAAAACTCTTTCCATTTCTGGTAACAGAAAAACAAAACAACATTTTTGAAGATGGTAAACAAATCTAGAGATGATGTAGTATTCATATAAAGAATTATTTGCATATATTTCATTGTCTATATGACTAGTACATATACAAGTAGAAGCTTCGAATTCGGAGTGTCACGGTGGCTATTCTCAAATCATGAAAGATAAACAGTCTAATAAGCAAAACTATATTGTTTTAAAACTATAATGTTACAAGAAGAATGACCTAGTTTTGACATCGATTGTATATTTCCTGGACATATCGAGTGGTAAATATAGATGTTATTAGTTAGAATAATGTTCATGAATAAGTAAATGTAACATGGGTCCTCTCCGTAGTCTATGCTCAAAGTCTTTGCAAAAGGATCAAAACACACAGCCTATACATGCCATTTACTTTAACACAGTTAACAAGGAATGCAATCTGAATGAATTCAGATGCATCTTATTTCATCTTATTTCATAATGTTACATCTGAGGATGACCCATTAGGGGCCATCTTCTGTGACCTGGGAAAGTCCCTTTTTTATTTTTATACCAACCAATCAAAACGCTCGTTGCAAACGCAGGTTTGTTGTCACTGACAACAACACCAAAATGGCTGCGGTTGATAGACACGCGCTTGACACCGAGCAAAGAGCAAAGTCCGTTAATTTTTAGAGCAAAGAAATGCCATTTATTGATGAAGTAGATATTTTTCGGTATATCTTTAACACTGTCAGTAACAGTTTTATACGATCATTGCGCTAATCCGAAATAAAGCGGTTTGTAATTTTGAACATATACTCCTCACAAAAAGTTAAGCAACAAAGATGCTTTTCTTTCTCAAATGTGTTTTATCACATCTAATGATCTATGTTTTATACAATACAAAGTTGGGGTCTTATTACACAAATTACGTTTACTGATTGGGAAAATCATCAACCAATAATAAAGTTACAGATCCTCGAAAACCGTCCCGACGAAACAATGGTGCAAAACGTCACTCGCCAGCAGTTCAGAATGTGTAAAAAGTTGTTTTCCGGCCACTTCAGGCCATGATCGAGCATCAAGTACCTGGTATGACCCCTACGATGTCCAACACACGCGCGAACTCTCATTGGCATCAAGCAGATTTGTCTGTCTAATGTCCGTTTTGGATTGATCCTCCATTCTGTCTGCAAGACCTGTTGCAGTTCATCCAGAGTTTGTGGGCGAACATGCTGACCATAGACACGCCCTCAAAGAATGTCCCATGTATGTTCTATCGAATTAAGGTCTAGAGACGTAGCAGGCCAGTGTATATGTCTGATGTTGTTGGTCCACAAAACTTAAGTCACAATTCCAGAACGATAGGGACGGGCATTATCATCCATTTACATAACAGTTGGATCTGTATACAGTGCCAGAAGGATGATAACAGGCGTGATGATCTCGTAAATGGATCTTACACCAGTCATTGAACCTCGTCTGATGACAACCAGCTCTGTTCTGTGGCAAACACTGATACCTCTCCAGACCATCGAACTCCCATGTTCATACTGGTCATGTTCAGCGATGGTGCAGTCGGCAAACTGTTCATTACCGTTTCTCCACCCACGTGTAATGCCATCATTAGAATCAAGGCAGAATCTTGACTAGTCAGTTAAGAGATTGTGACGCAAACGAGTGACCCTCAGTTTTGATGTTGATGTTCCAATATTAATCTTTGCCGTCGATTTTTTTGGGGAAGTTGGACCCGTTGAAGTGGTATCCTAGACCTTAGACCTTCTGTGTGAAACATGTTCCTCACGGTTTGGATGGAAAGTCTGTTTCCTGATACCCTCTGAAGCTCATTTTCCAGCTATCTGGTCGTTGTAAGCCAGTTCCTACGGACTAAGGTTGCCACATAACGGTCGTCACAAGGTGTTGTTACTCTTAGACGACCTGAACGTGGTCTCTCTGACATCTGTCCAGTTTGGTTGTATCGGGTTATTGCTCTTCAGTCAATACTGCGATGAATAAAGTGAATGGCAGCAGCAGTCTTAGTTGCCCCACCCTGCATCATTCCAACAATTTGAGCCACTTCAATTGGAGTCAAGTGACGTATTGACATGATTCAAATGTTGACGACATCAAAGTTGTCAAATTGACGCGTTTTAAGCACATACGGAGCTAATGCTAAGTTTGAAATCCGTATATGCGACATATTTTGCATGCATGTTTTGGGGGTGAGTGTGTTCAAATCACTTGATAGCTGTTTTTGGAGACGATAACATTCAGTATTCTTTTTAGTGTGTTTAAGCATAGATATGGCTGTCCGAATAACAAATCTGTGCAAAAATTTCCGCGTGTATAAAAAGAATATTGAGAGAATTACTTTTGTTGCTTAACTTTTTGTGAGGAGTATATATAAACTATATATATTGACAATTGGAAATCTTGCAGAGCAGTGGTCTGATTAGCTCAGTTGGTAGAGCAGCCGACTGTACGTTAGAGGATCGAACCTCTCGCCGATTTCATCTTTTTTATACCCATTTTTTTATTACATTTTTCCATACCAAATTAATCTAGAAATTGCAAAACGAAATAAAAATACAATTACCATTTTTTTTATATCTGGGATTTTTAGAATCGTTTAGTTTGAAAAATACATAGTAGGAAAACAATGAACCCAAGGTGGGAATCGATCCCTGGTCGTCGGATATATGAGTCGGGTGCTCTACCGACTGAGCTAATCAGTTATCTAGATCAGAAAGAATCAAATTGCCTATACAGTGTATATAGTTTATGCGTTCATAAGTTAACATCTCATTATTTCGGGTTAGCGTGATGATCGTATAAAACTGTTACTGCTAGTGTTAAAAATATACCGAAAACTATCTACTTCATAAATGCCATATCTTTGCTCTCAAAGTCAACGGACTTTGGTCTTTGTCTTTGTAGTGAAATCACCACACTGGAGGCGGCCATGGCTACTAATCTTGTTATCGTTAGAAACGGAAGTGTAGTGCGCATGCCCGTACGCATGCCAAATGTCTTTCAACTTTTCCAAAGCTATAACTTGATTGGTCCAAAGAAAGGCCACAGAAGATGACCCCTAACGGGTGGTCGTTAGATGTTACTTAAAGATAATATCTACATTTTAATTGCAAGGAATGCTAATTCAGATGAAACTTTCGGTAAGATATCGAAAATAAAAGTATGTAAACATTGTTTATGAACAGCGTTTTTGAAGAAGAGCGACGATATCAGTTTGTAATGGCTACTATCTGTACACGTGACATGTCTACAAGATGCCGTATAACTACAGATGTATCACAACATTATTGCTCCTAATCTAGAAGCTTCACCTAATCCGCTTATCTATAAATATGTCTATCAATGAAGACTATATGTAGCACGAAGCAACATAACATTATGTGATATTTCTTAAAGGCATAATAAGGCACAAAATTCGCGGTCCCAATTGTGACCTTTCCTTTAAAAGGATTGTGAAGAAAAAAATTGACACTGCTAGTATTAAACTCGCATGAACACATGTTTGCGGCTTAATCCATATTCCCTGTTCGAAATATGCAAACATATAATCATTCATCTAAAGAATTGATTGTTTTAGTCTGCCGATTTGATATAGAACAGGAAAAGTGACCTTTTATTGGCGTATCTTTGTGTAAAATTTTGAGTCCCTCTGTCAAATGGTGGTGTCTTTAAAGCCATATTCACAGTATATTATGACAAGTATCTTTTAATAAATCTGGCTGTCAAATCTTATGAAATTAGGATACTTTGTAAAGTTGTAATCAAAATAAGTATTAAAAACATTATGCCAAAATACTAGTAAATTATTAACAGCCTCTTTCGCAAACTAGGGTGAAGTCTGTTAATTCCTATATGTGTTTAAATATGTGTAAACAGAAAGTGGAATTGATGGAAGTTTAAATTCGACACATTTAGATATCGTTTTGTCTGTCTTAAAGTGCCGAAATTACCCACTTTTACTCTAATTGTCTATCAATATGCGTAATCCATCTAAACCGAGTAAGAAATAACCTGATAGTGGATGAGCCCTCGTTTGTACGATTACCCTGTATTTAAATAACCAATTGATATCAATTCCGACCAATTTGTCCTGGAGTACATTTGTTTAACAGAATTTGCATTTATTTTCCTAAACAAGCACGTCCTTGATATTTTCTTCAGAATTCTTGTAACTACAGCTTTTCGAAGCTGTAGTCACTAGTTTTTTTAAAGAAAAGACAACGATTTGTTCAGAGAACGCTACTTGTACAGGGATTTACTCAATCACTTGATGAGTTAAAAACTCTCGAACGTTTTTCCACAAAACACAATTTTAGACTGGTCCAATTTTCTAGCTGCCTCAGAAGACAAACTGTCTGTAAATAGAATGAAGGATTTGTGAATAGTACATCACAGAAAATATTGTAACAAAGGGGTACAAGAGCTGCCAAGGGACAAGAAAGCGTGAGTCTGTCAAGTGCTGGATTGTTTGACAAATGTCAAAAAACGGTAAAACTTAACTAAAGTACATGTTAGAGTAATGGATCTTTGCCTAGAAGCTGATAAGACCACAGAAGCAAGTGTAAACTTTAAAATCAATACCCCTAGTACACAGAAATAAAGTTCTGACTACGAAAAGTGGTGCTAAAATGCCATCTTTTTCGTCTTTGCAAGAATGTTTTCCTATGCCATTTCTTTCATGGCTTTTAAAACCACGTGTTGCTTGAGAAAGATATAAAGAAGACTTAATCCAGGTGACATATATTGTAAAGATATCGTGGTAAAATCTTTATAACATTTGGATTTTTGATGTCGTCTAGCAAATAGCAATCATAAAGCTCATTTTTGGTATCATGACATTCTAATGTTTCTTTATGGGGCTTGTATTATGGTAGAACTTATTAAATTCTTTCCACTAACGTAGGTTTACGGTAAAAAATAAATAGTTTCTAAGCGAATTACCAGGATTTTGTGATGTTTTTATTCGATTCGTCTGACAGAAGGACTTGCATGGAAAGTTAACTCAAAAACAGAATCATGCATAAACTGTATAAATAGTTATGGCTTTTAGTTTGTCTTTCATCTGTCTTAAAAATTTACATATTATTAAAACTATAGTGATAAATATGAGTCAATCACCATGTTTTGTATTTGCCTTTGGTGCTCATGTACCGGTTATGATTATTGTTGAATATGAATTGTTTTTTGTGATGTCTTTTATGTTTTATTTTAAGAACTTGCATCTATAAAATGATTAGAATTAATGCTCGTACCGAGTAGGCGTTTAAGCTAAGTCAGAGACGGCTTTAAGAAACCAACTTCGGGACGCGTTAAAGTGACATTTCACATTTATTACATTTTTTAAAAGTATGTCTTGATGCAAAGATTGTTTATTCTAATGCGTAGAAATGCTATCAATTTTTTTAAGTTGTTATTTATAAGCGAAAAATACGCCTTTAAAGTTGAGACAGAAATGACAAATCCTATATAAATCTGAACTGTTGTCCACAACAATTTGTCTAATTTTAGCACAAAAATATATATTTCTCGTAAACGGTTCAATATTTTGACTTGAAACTTTCAGAATTTTTATACGAAAAGATGCTCTTTTAGATAGAATAAAAGTAAAATTTATGGAAAAATAATTGTGAAATGTCACTTTAAAGAGTTTGTATAAAAACGAATCAAAGAAGGCAAAAAAGATCAGAATAAGTGACGTTGTAGAAGCACAATAAAGTCTTCTTGAATAAGTGTCATTCTGTCAATTTCAACAGGTTACATAAGTTTACGAAGCAAACTGCAAAATAAGAAAAAATAAGTTTCGAAACTAATTCCCTAGATATATACTCTAACGTTATTATCAAGGGCGGATCCAGGATTTTTTTCCAGGGGGGGGGTCCAAGCACAAAATTTTTTCCAGGGGGGGTCCAAGCCCAAATTATGGCTTAAAATGTAGTAAATATGTAAAGTAACACTAAATTTATATAGTCAAAATTCAATATTCGGCCCATGCCAGGGGTGGTCCGGACCCACACAACCCCCCCCCCCCCTCTAGATCCGCCCATGATTATATTTACTTTTAGTGCCTCACATTTCCCCAAGTCATTGTCTTTCTTTTTCTTTTCGTTTTCTTTAAAATAAAGATAAATGTTAATCGCGTTCTTATTACAAAAAACAAAGATGGATTTTCTTGATCTAGTGTGAAATAAAATGTTTTCTCCATCTTATTATTTAAAATTACGTGGCCATGATTGCGCGGCGTTATATGGCTTCGATGGTGATTACGGTAAAATAAAGGCGAAATTCTCGTCTTGTTTATGCGGTTTTTATGTCGGTATAAGAACACTTCCAAAAGTTCACATCATGTTTTATCGTCCAATAGCAAATACCATCGTGGTTTATTAGGGAATCGTGGTGTGCCTGCTACAAATGAAACAACCAGTTCAAAATAGAGGGAACTTTCTTTGATGAAGTTTCCCTCCTTTTTATTTTTAACTCATTCACAATAATGGAATCATTTCGACGACCTGCAAAATAAAAGGATTAGAAATTTTGTGGAGATTTGAAAAGCTTGCAACAAGCATTTTTTTCATTTTACGTAATGATTCCTATCTACAAGCTCCAAACATTAAATTTTAAGAATAACATCCCTATCTCTAAATACCAACAATTCGTGCATCCTCTGGCGTATATCAGTGACAACGGAAATTAACGAAAGATGCCATCCTCAGCTTCCGGGCTTCATCCGTGGCAACGGAAATTGATACTTGAAGATTCAGGAAGTGTTTTGTAGTTAACGATTGGTTTTAATCCTTAATTAACTTGAAATTGTTGCCTGCAACATCTTTTAATGTGCATCATGTCTTAAATTTTGCCGTCAGGTAATGGGTTAATCATTCATCAAATATGCCGAAGGTTGTTAGAGGAAATACAATGTGTGACGTCACTTTTCCTCAGAAACCTCGTAACTACAGCTTATTCAAACAAGCTGCCGTTACAAGGTTTTCGAAGAAAAGTGACGATAAGATGACTTTTTTTATTTGTGTAATGACAAGATTGTCCTAAATCACTCACCTTGGAGGCATAATGCCATATTTGTGCGTGATGCATGCACATTTCAAAACATTTTTATGAAGGTGTATATGTATCGTTAAATGACCTGGTAGAGCATCCATAGCTAATAAAATAATTGTCGATTTTCTGAAATTGTTGAATCCCGCGATTCCCCACTGCGACAATCAGTTTAAAATATTTGAAAATTGTTCTGGCCACACCGTAAGAAGAAAAAGAAGAAAAGGAGAAGAAGAAGAAGAAGAAGAAGAAGAAGAAAGAAGAAGAAGAAGAAGAAGAAGAAGAAGAAGAAGAAGAAGAAGAAGAAGAAGAAGAAGAAGAAGAAGAAGAAGAAGAAGAAGAAGAAGAAGAAGAAGAAGAAGATGATGATGAAGAAGAAGACCATCAGAGTAACCAAGTCTTAATGTAAGGGAAGTAACAACTACAAATACGCATTTAAAGTTATTTCAAGGATAAGCTCTCTCTCTCTCTCAGCATCTATTAACCCATTACCAGATGACACAATATCATATTTTTCCTAAACCAAAGATGATACAGCCGACAATTTCAAGTGATTGAAATTTTACATTTTTGGGGCTTTTCGGGTAGAAAACATTGTGGGAAATGAAGAAATTGCTTGTGAAAAGCAATTTCATCATTTTCCACAATGTTTTCCAAAGCCTTTATCTTGTAGGGAGTCAAAAGGAGCCATTGTTTGGTAATGGGTTTACAACATTTCTCATTATCGAATCTTTGAGCAAACATGCAAGAGTACATACGAGGGGATATCAAAACGTTATTAGTGTTGATATACTATCCACGGTGTATAATCACGTGAATCAGAGTTTCAGAAAATCTTCAATAATTTTGTAATTACTGGACCGATTTGAATTCGGTTTGAAGCAGAGAATGTGGGCAAACGTCACACATTAGATGGACGTGATTGATTTTTGAAAAATTAAACTGATAAATAAGTTATTGAAGATAAACCAAAATTTTGGTTTATCTTCAATAACTTTCTTATCAGATGATTTTTCAAAAATCCAACACGCCCAGCTTATTCCTGGCATTTTCCCACATTCTCTGCTTCAAACCGAATTCAAATTGGTCAAGTATCAAAAAAGATATTGGGCCCGTTACCCCCTGTTCCTACGGGCCTGTAAAGTTTTCGAAAATTTTTTTTGTCATTATCTGTTTGGTCATTTGAAGCATCTTAAAATTTTGGAACATTCTAAAGGTTTAATGTTCGATCAAAATTATTATAAACTTTTGCCAACCCTTTTCCAAACAACAAAATTGGTTCCCATATAGCACTCTAGAATTGCGTCCATTGTATTGGTTTTATACTACAAGGGAGACTAGGCCAATAGTCATGTCTCACAGTATTCCAATACGGTTATCTTCACATATAATTGGGCCGGGAACTGAACAAGGGTACCAATAGCATTGCAGAACAGCCGTGTTTCCAGATCAGTCTTTGGTGAAATGATGCCTTATAAATACATGTAAACACCCGTGATGATAACTTACATTAACCCTTTCCCAAACGAAAATTTTTAGGGCGATCCAATTTGAAAGCTTCCACAAATGACAAAATGGATGTTATCAAAGATAGGATTTGTGTAAAATATGGCACAGAAAATATTGAGACAGAAGGAGAAACTGCTGGTTATCAGCAGTTTCTTCTTTTGTTTCAATGTTTTTCCAACCCTTTTCTATTAGGGACGTCAAAACCAGGTCTTGTTTGGGAAAGGGTTAAAGGGACATAACATTCCAATTACATTTTTAAAGCATCTCTTTATGCCAAGAGTCTAATCTGTTTTAAATGCTATCAGTTTTTTTAATTGTTGATGATAAGAAAAAGAAACGCATTTAAAATGAGACGAAACTAACAAAGTCCATTTACAACTGAACTGCTGTATACATCAATTAGTTTTATTTTAAGACGAAGAAAAATCTCGTAAACAGCACAATACTTTGGTTTGAAACTTACAGAAGTTTCATAAGAAAATATGCTCTTTCAGATGAATTCATGAGAAAATATATGTGAAATGTATCTTTAATTTGCTACTGGGAATGTCGATGAAGATCAATTAGAGAACATGTAGAATTTTGATATAAATGCCTTTATGGACATTTTTCTAAAGGACGACTAAATCATTAACCCCCCCCCCCCCCCCCCCCCCCCCTGTTCCTACGGAACTGTGTCAGGAGGTGCAAAGTAGGTATTACTTGGCCCATTTCAAAATGGCAAACACTAAGTTTGGCATTCAAAATTAATTTTACATTAAAAAACAGTACATGTATTTAATAGAACTTGCATTATTACAACCGTCTGTCTTTCAATTTTACTCCATGAAAAAGCAAAACATCGAATGAGAGCCAAACACGGTCAATGGGTGTCGGGTTGCCAAATTCGAGTGTCGGGTTGCCAAATTCTCAAATAAAAAATGTCAAAGAAATCACTGTGAAACTGTACAAACTCAATTTGTACACGAATTGTGTACAGTAGGCCTACACAGGATGTCATTGATGAAAAAACGAAATCTGTCTCATAATTGATATTAATCCACGCTTTTGGTCCGTAAATTATAAGCGTTACAAAAAGACTTTGGCGACATTTATTATTTGAATTCCAATACAGAAATAGTCACAGGATATATGCCATCGTAATGACATTTTAACGTCATACTGTAAGTAGTATGAATAAACAAAGACTATCGAAGTATGATTGACGCTTAAATTGCTGTCAACTTGAAAAAAATGATTATGGTCGTGTAAGAAATCATTTGAATGTGTGTTTTATGCATTCATGTTTGCTCGGTCGTTACCATTTGCAGAGGCCGGCAAAAATACTGAAACATCCTCATAATTTCCTTGCCAGAAAAGTATTTTCATGCATTTTTATAATTGATAAAGAACGAAACACTTAGTCTAAACTAATCTGTTTGATATTCTCTTTTCACCGTTGTACGTCCATATGATTTCAAGTGGATAATTCCTCGCAACGTTGAGAGTATCAGGGCATATTGCGGACATTTCCATGCCAATTTATTGACGTCGCCTCATTACGGACATCTACAATACGGACAATATTTGTAGGCACAATCGATAATAACTAGATAAGGATGCAAGAGACAGACCGTAAACTCGCCTCTCATTATAGAAACCAGGAAACCTTTCACAAACTATCACTTGTACCAAGTTTAAATGTATTTCACCATATAAACCGGTATGTTCAAAATCAAACACGAATCATTACAGCTGTCTTGGTTGATAAAACAAAACAACTTTCTCGTTTGATTTTAGAAGTATTATACTCTTTGGTATCGCTGCTTCTGTCCAAAAAAATCGTAACTACAGCTTATACAGGCTGTAGTTACGAGGTTCTTGAAGGAAAGCGATCATGGAATACGCCTTGATACCAGTAGTGGATAAATAGTTTTAGAAAAGGGCATAACCAAGCTTCTCTACTACTGTACGAGGGGCGTTCAATTAATTTTGGGACTGGGATTCTATAAGCCATAGCTATGTCGCAATTCACTTTTAAGTTTCTTCAATCCTTCGATGCAATTCTCTTTGACAACCACACACTTCGGAAGTTTTGAGGTCCATTACTAATATGCCAATAAATGGGCCTCTTTTGGAACACCCCGCAGACACTGGTAAATTGCACTGCATATGGAATATGAAAGCCTATAACGACGACCAGAGGCATTTTTCGTCATCATTTGGAACACAAAAAGCCACATGGGATTAAGCCCGGCTATAAGGATGGATGAAGACGCTGTGCAACATGTGTCTCTTCCAGGAAGTCTTGGACAAGAGAACACATGTGGACAGCTCCGTTGTCCTGGATTTGGCACATGCCTCTTTAGTCGGTCCTAGACCAGCTCTTTTTGTGATATTTCTTTACTTAGGCCGACATACATTTCTTGTATGAATGTCCGTCGATAGTGATACTATTTGAAACAGTAATTTGAACAATACACCCGTTACATTTGAAAATTACCGCTTACAAAACTTTTGCCGCGCTTTTAATTTTTTTTACTATTACGAACCCTTGCCTGATCTTTTCGCAACCATTGCTTGCTAATGACACGCCATTGGTGCTCATAATAGTAGCTTATTGTTCAATCATATGTATAAAGCTCAGAAAGCTCATATTTGTTGCATTTATATCATTATTTCAAAATATATTTTGCCACCTTTACACGAGAGGCTCTCTGTCCTTTAGGCAGCAGGTGGGGGACCCAATTGGCATAAACCTGCCAGTGTTTCAACCATTTCGCCAAAATCGTGTAACATGTCCCCGATGAAAAACCAACCATATCTACTATCTATTGCACATTGAACCATGCGTCTTGTTTGGTCATGTCGGAATCTACAGCAACATTTGCTTTGGTACTAGCAGCTCTACCCGGGTTGCCAGAGAGGGGGGCATCATTCAGGCCAGTTTTACCCATTTTAATTTTTATAAACTTTCTAAAACCTGACGTATGTTCAACGTTCGAATGTCTGTGAATCTGTTATAGTTCATTATATACACGTGATGCAGATTTGTCAAAGCCAAAGCGACCTTTAATGTAGACCCGTACATCCTACTTCAGTTCGTTTTCCATTTTGCGCACAGTGAAATAGCCAGTGTATATGACTGAACCAACTTAAAAGTTCAATAACTTTTGAAAGAGTGAACGAATTTGCCACAAATTTTGACCAAGTATAGACAGTAATTTTCTCGTCTAATAGCCGGAAGCACGACTAGTTCTACAGAACTGTGAGGTATGGTGGACTATTAGTACCACTTTTAATTGAACGCCCCTCGTAAACATCTAGAGAGTACCTTATTACCATTTGTGTCCTCACAATTTCCCTAACAAGACATCACTTTTACGGTCGGCATAATTATGTACATTTCCGAAAAACTTTCATTTGATTTTGAGAAAAAGCAAATAGTACAGAGCACTTTCTCCAGTTCCCATTTAATATCTATGTTAACAAAAACGTTTCGTTACGTTTTTTAAATAACTTCTGTCAACCTAGACTAGCCTTTAATTTTACATTTATGACGGGGATCTTCCTCGCGTATAAAACAATTATTATATATGTATGTGAATGATAAGAGAGTTTATTTGCATATTTCATTCCTTTCTTCCAAACTTCTCATAACTAAAGCTTGTTATAAGCTATAGCTACGAGGTTTTACCAGAGAATCAGCGATATGCGTATTTATAGACGACCAGGCATCAAGATAAATAAGGATAATTTACACTGGGACTAACCTCTCGTTGTATAATGTGATGAAGACCAGTAAAGTGATTATCATCCCGGCTATATATCACCCGGGATATTGAGAAGGCCACTAAATGAGAACTACCTATTCCAAACAATTCATTTTAATCTCGTCGACCTTCTTTACATATTTCGTACCCACTGCTTGTGTAAAGCTGTAGTAACGAGGTTTGGGAAAAACAAGCCATTTATGTTGTCGTTTTTTATATGTCTTTTCAACAAAAAAAAAACTAATCTTAAATTTTGAAATAATGAAAGAGATCTTCATCACATTTGTAATTTTTCTTTGGGTGTAGTCGCTTTACTTCAAAAAACCTCGTAGCTACAGCTTGTCCAAGCTGTAGCTACGAGGTTTGTGAAGAGAAGCAGCGATGTGATGCTTGATCAAGGCTGTAGTTATGAGATTTCCCAGAGAAAAGCAGCGACGAAGAGGATGTGCGTATTTGCGTATTTATAGACGACAAGGCATCAAGATAAATAAGGATAATTTACACTGGGACTAACCTCTCGTTGTATAATGTGATGAACAACAGTAAAGTGATTATCATCCCGGCTATATATCACACGGGATATTGAGATGGCCACTAATTGAGAACTCTGTTTGATATATGAACAACTCCCTATAGATGGCAAACAAAATATTCCAGTTATTAATACGTCAGATCGGGAAGTCGCCAGGAAAGGGGTTTATTTATGTATACATTTTCATCTTTCGTAGCCAATTACTCTACCTCAATCTTGTTCCAATTAAAAAAGGAACAAGGTTGAGTTAGAGTATTTGACATAGAATCCTTGCTTGCAAAGATAAAGAACGTCATCCATAATATAGTTTCCAATTGGTTGGGTGACATATTTTTACCTACTTAAGGCTACTTGGAAAAATATAAATATGGCTTATAATACAACCGAGTTTGTACATATATACATATATTCAGTCAGTATAAATTATTCGCACGTCTGAACCCTAAATTACGGATTCCATTTGACCTGACACTAACCTGTATTCAAAATATGTTTGAATATTTCGCATAAAGCTAAACATTCTTCAAAAAGACTTTTATCAAAGTATACAGATAAAGCAGGTATTCAAGAAAATATTACTGAATTGTTATTTATAAAAAGCACAGGCGATCAATGCATGATAATAAAGGCTAAGGCTGCGACATATGAAATGAAATATGTAATACATGTAAGAATTCTGTAAAAAAAGAGCAAGTAAATATACAGTTGAAACGCATTAAGTTGAAGTCGTAGGGAACGTTATTTTCCCTATAGGTATCCGGAGTTGATTCAACCAGTCTCCAAAATGAATTGATATCTAACCATTGTCCACTATTGTCCATCACGTGTGTCTATGATTGGGAAATAGTAGGACAGGGGAAGAACTTCCGATGGCTATATTTGATTCAAACTCATTTTGTTTAACAATTTTGATATCCACTGATGAGTGCGGGACAAATTTTTCCTTCGACATTATTATGAAATCTACTTATCTTATGTCGATATAACGAATGTCAACTGTGTGTCTAATGATAATTACAAGCCTTACCTTATGTCGTCATATCCAAAAAACTACTCTTTCTGATTAATATTTTGAGCTCTAAAATCCACAAATCCTTTATACCACAATCTGAAAGAAAAAAGTGTGAAAAAGGTTCAACACAGAAACCAAATATGCTTCTTTGAACGCACTTAATAAAGCGACAAGGCCTTTTTATGTTTCAGAAAAGAAATTAAATCGATGAAAGAAATACGAAGGAAAAGTGGTACATTTAGCCTCTTACTCTGTCAAAGGAGCTATGTGGTAGTGTACATGGCTATTAAGAGCAAGTAAGCTTTAAATCATATTCCAATGCCTCGATACATGTATCTATTAGGGAAGTGTATTATGAATATGATATGTGTCTCAAAACTCCTTTGAGTAGTTTATTAGGGGCTTGTTTATCAAGTAATGATTATGTGATATGAAATAGAAGGTTATAATTGTCTATCACATATACATATATTTCTGAACAGTATTAATTTACAAAGAATGATCACAGGAAGGTCACATATCTCTAGCTACACGTATACGGCCGCCATCGGATGAGACTTGACGTATGTAAATCACGAACTGAACCTATGTCAGTCTCTCAGGGCATATAGTTTTACTCATTATATCGAGTAAACACAGAAACACTAATATCTTCGCTTAATTAGAAATGGTTCAAATGATACTATCTTTGATAAGTAATTAAGACTAGAGTGACTAGTATACCAAGATTACCCTGATCCGCTCATCAGAGAAGGATGCAAGGCCTTGCCACACGCCACACGTAAGAAGCGCAACTGCCCTTCTTCGGTTATAGAACGGTTCAACTACGGAGATGGTCATGGGGGACACGCAATTACAACACACTCAGACTAATACGGTAAATAATATTCCAGTTTGTTCAAATTAGCTAGCCTATATAGGGTTTTCTATAACCCTTTCCCAAATAAGACCTGGTTTTAATATCCCTAATAGAAAAAGCTTGGGAAAACACTGAAGCAAAAGAAGAAATTGCTGATGATCAGCGTTTTCTCCTGCCTAAATATTTTCCGTGCTATATTTTACACAAATCTGGTGTATGTTAGAATCCGTTTTGTTGTCTGAAGCAGCCTTCAAATTTATCTCTCGTCCCCAAGCCAAGACTACATGTTATGTATCAAGAAATTCAAATAATAGAATAAAGTCTTTATCATTTTGCATCACTTATCAATCAATATGGAGGTTTTCATCGCAAGTTTTAACACTCTAAGTACATTTGTTTCAGCTAAAGGAACGCAAAAAGAAAGACACATGCCAAAATTCAAGGCTTTAAAACGATTAGGGATGACATTTCTTGAACAGTTATGCAGTGTTCAAGTAAGTTGAAAGGATGTCATCAAAGGGTCCACACTTAGAAAAAAAATAAAGGATATCCTTTTTTACGTGTCAAACATATGTTTGTCATCATGTGGTCAGATCAAACGCTTCATCTTCTAATTAAACACGGTTAATTGAAAGCACCAAGCGCAATATATATATATCGTCGTTGTAAAATGCAAAACGTCGTATCTCGTTTTTGGAAAATTTTAAAGGGGAAGGAAAAAGTGTAATAACTTTTCCCAAACTGAAAGGTTTTACTTGAAATTTGGACATAATGTTCGCAAATAATGTGTCATTAATACTGATCAGTAAAGATATTTCAAAACCTGCAAGAATTGTCTTAACTGGACACACAAGGTGTTACTTTGAACATCGTAAAAATCGACATACGAGGTTTTGCATTTACACCGACGATATATAATATCTTATCGTCACAATAGAAACATTTCTCGTTTGTTCGATTCTCTGTACATATAAAGATATGTTCATATTGTTGGGATGACAAGTTATTTGGGATAAACAACTAAGATCAACATATCCTGATTCCTTTATAGCCAAGCAGGTGTTATATCGTTGCACGAAACAAATAATATTGTAAATACATAGATACAAAATACGACACCGGTTTAAAGACCTACACGCTATTGTTCAAGTAAAGGTCATGCGAGACAAAAATACCTTTGATGTCATTACAAATATTGGAAGAGTTTAACCTCCTTCTCACTGTTGATGTATGGGGTGTTAGGTTTGATATTAGGCCCGGTAGTCTAATTCAGGAAGAAAGTAATTAAGATTAGAACCTCGAAAACACCATATGTGATCACACGAACAGGTCACTGACAGTGATACGCTTAACCTTTCCTAAAGGAAAATGTAGAATAAGAAGCTCCGATTTGAAAGTTAGATTAGAAGGAAAAAATGTTATATCAAAATAGATTGGGTTTAATATGTAAGATATAGCAGGGAATATATTGAGGACTTTTGTCTCTATGTTTCCCAAACATTTTCTATCGGGGGACCTAAGGTCCTGTTTGGGAAAGGCTTAATGAGATAATTACAGATTGGATTTCCTGCTTAACACATCCATCTTTACTCACATAGCAGGAAACAATAACAGGGCATATGAAAAAACGTATTTTTATATCGCAAAATTTACTTATTGTATGAAAAGAAACTTACACGTATTTCTTAGGCCTCTGCGAATGTTGACGATCTCAAAAACATGAATTAACCCAATATCATACTTTACGTCATACACGGTGACGAGACGTTATCCTTCGCTCAGGCGAAGAGCATTCAGCTAGGTATTACTTAATTGAATGGTATCAGTATTTGTATAACTAGTTTGGTAACACACCATACTGATATTGTTTATGACATCTAACGATTATTCAAGATTTATCACGAAACAAATTTAAATTTGATATTCTATCTGAATTTTGAACTACAAATTAATTTCGCAAATTCATCAAACGACCCTCGTAAATATAAAGATATTCCACAACAAAAAAAAAAAAAAAACAGCTATCGGAGCATAGCAATAAAACGATCGTCCACTGAGGCATTATCCTTTTTCAATTTATTTGGTCTGACAGGTCTCTTTGAGTGTTCCAATTTTCGACAGCGTCTCGCATGGATCGGATGCAAATTTCTTTTCATGAGAAATATTACCCAATTTGTTATTAGCAACGTTCAATAAACAAATTGTCTGACAACCATCGTGATGGAAACAAAGACCATCGCTGTATTTCTGTAAGGCCAGGGAAATCTCGGCATTTCATCGTTTAGGATTTTTTATGACTTGTAAGACAGGAATATTTTTGGTTGGTGACCAAAACCTCGAAGCTCCAGCTTTCAAAAGCTTGAGTTACGATTTTTGGTCTTCCATCGATTGAACGTAGACACAGTACTCAAACCCATGAAAAATTAGAACTCAACCCCCATAAAAATCGGAATTTGCTCTTTTCATGCCAAAAGGCGACGAGAATTTTTACAGTGGCCCGCTTCAAATTAGTATTGCAATTCCATTGGTATTTTGCATGATTCTAGAAAATGTTTACTCAAGCATTGTATTTTTGTTCATTTTTTATTTTACAAAACGTTACATTTACATAGCATTTTCAAACAATCTGGATTTGGAACTACACAATAATTCCACGAATTTATCAAACAATCCTCGTAGATCTGAAGATGTTCCACAACAAAAAATACAACGTCAGGGAAATCTCAGCATGTTGTCGTTTAGGATTCTTTATGACTTGTCCGACAGGAATGTGTTTGTGGGGGACCAAAACCTCGCAAGCTGGAGTTACGAGTTTTAGTCTCATCGCCAACGAAATTCAGACACATGCTTTGGCTAAGGGAAAGTGGGTAGGCGTAGCCCAGTTAAATTGTATAAGTATCTGTAAAACTTGTTAGGCAACATTTGACAATATTTGGTAACCGTACGTTTCAAATTGGTATTCAGCGTGAAATATATATTACGAATATTCAAGGTTTACCCCGAAAGAAATTTAAATTTGATATTCAATCTGAATTTTGAACTACAAAATAATTCAACAAAATCAAACAATTCTCGTAAATTTAAAGATGTTCCACAAAAAATACAACTATCGGAGCATGGCAATAAATGATCGTCCACTGAGGCATTATCCTTTTTCAATTTATTTGGTCTGACAGGTCTCTTTGAATGTTCCAATTTTCGGCAGCGTCTCGCATGGATCGGATGCAAATTTCTTTTCATGAGAAATATTACCCAATTTGTTATTAGCCACGTTCAATAAACAAACTGTCTGACAGCCATCATTATGGAAACAAAGACCATCGCTGCATTTCTGTAACGTCAGGGAAATCTCAGCATTTCATCGTTTAGGATTCTTTATGACTTGTACGACAGGATAGTTTTGGTTGGAGACCAAAAACTCGTAACTCCAGCTTGTGAAAGCTGGAGTTACGAGTTTTTGGTCTCCCACCAACGAAATGTAGACACACTACTCAAACCCCATAAATTTGGAATCTCAAACCCCATAAAAAATCGGAATTTGCTCTTTAAATGCCAAATGATGACGAGTATTGTCACATTGGTCCACCCTAATATAGCATTGCAATACATTTGTTTTAGTAATTTGCATGGTTCTAGAAAATGATTATTCACGCTACGTATTTTTTGTTTATTGTTTTTTACAAAACGTCACATTTACATACCACTTTCCAAAAGTCTGGATTTGGAACTACTAAATAATTCCACGAATTTATCAAACAACTCGAAAATATTTAAAGATGTTCAACAACAAAAAATACAACCATCGTAGCATGGCAATAAAACGATCCTCCACTGAGGCATTATCCCTTTTCAATTTATTTGGTCTGACAGGTCTCTTTGAATGTTCCAATTTTCGGCAGCGTCTCGCATGGATCGGATGCAAATTTCTTTTCATGAGAAATATTACCCAATTTGTTATTAGCAACGTTCAATAAACAAACTGTCTGACAGCCATCGTTATGGAAACAAAGACCATCGCTGTATTTCTGTAACGTCAGGGAAATCTCAACATTTTATCGTTTAGGATTCTTTATGACTTGTACGACAGGATATTTTGGTGGGGGACCAAAACTCGTAAATCTAGCTTGTGAAAGCTGGAGTAACGTGTTTATGGTCTCGCCGTCAACGAAGCATACACAATGCTTTAGCTTAGGGAAAGTGGCTAGGTGTAGCCAAATGCTATCAGTAGCTGTAAAACTTGTTTGGTAACGTACCACACTGACATTGTGCATGAAATATAACGAATATTCAAGATTTATCACGAAACAAATTTAAATTTGATATTTAATCTGGGTTTTGAACTACAAAATAACATCACGAATTTATCAAACAGTTTTCGTATGTTCCACAACAAAAATACAACCATCGTAGCATGGCAATAAAAACGATCGTCCACTTGGGCATTATCCTTTTTCAATTCATTTGGTCTGACAGGTCCCTTTGAATGTTCCAATTTTCGGTAGCGCCTCGCATGGATCGGATGCAAATTTCTTTTCATGAGAAATATTACCCAATTTGTTATTAGCAACATTCAATAAACAAACTGTCTGACAGCCATCGTTTTGGAAACAAAGACCGTCGCTGTATTTCTGTAACGTCAGGGAAATCTGAGCATTTCATCGTTTAGGATTCTTTATGACTTGTAAGACAGGATATTTTTGGTTTGGGACCAAGACCTCGTAACTCCAGCTTCTTGTGTGTTTTAGGTCTCCACGTCAACAAAATGCAGGCACATGCTTTGGCTTAGGGAAAGTGGCTAGGTGTAGCCAACTACTATTAGTAGCTATAACACTTGTTTGGTAACGTATCCCACTGATTTTGTGCACGAAATATAACGATTGTTCAAGATTCACCACGAAACAAATTAAAAGATGATATTCGATATGGATTTTGAATTACAAAATAATCCAACGAATTTATCAAACAATTCCCGTTAATATAAAGATGTTCCACAACAAAAAATACAACTATCGGAACATGGCAATAAAACGATCGTCCACTGGCACATTATTCTTTTTCAATTTATTTGGTCTGACAGGTCTCTTTGAATGTTCCAATTTTCGGCAGCGTCTCGCATGGATCGGATGCAAATTTCTTTTCATGAGAAATATTATCCAATTATTATTAGCAACGTTCAATAAACAAATTGTCTGACAGCCATCGTTATGGAAACACATACCATCGCTGTATTTCTGTAACGTCATGGCAATCTCAGCATTTCATCGTTTAGGATTTTTATGACTTGTTTGACAGGATAGTTTTGATGGGGGACCAAAATCTCGTAACTCCAGCTTGTACAAGCTGGAGTTACAAGTTTTTGGTCTCCCACAGACGGAATATATACACATTTCTAAAACCCCATAAAAGTTGGAATCTCAAACCCCCATAAAGAATCGGAAATAGCTCCTTAAATGCCAAATGGTGACGAGTATTGTCCAATTTGTCCATCTAAATATAGTATTGCAATACATTTGCATTTGTGTTTTGGTTCATTATAGAAAATGTTTATTCGCGCAGTGTATTTCTTTGTATTGTGACAGTTTGCATTTTCACGCTACACAATAGTCACACACATGAGAGTTTTGACTTTTACCACTTTCTTCTATAAAGGCAATAAAGGTTTTTGCTAAGTTCGAAGAAAATATGCAGTTTTCGTTCAATTAATACCACAAATGTAGCAAAACAAGATACGATCAAAGACACTTGCAAGATTCAAACATACGTATGCAAAATGGTATAAAAAAATAAGAACGCCCTTTTCCTTTTTACAAAGGTAAAATTGGTCAACGTGAGCCATATCATCGTGGCTGGTGCACATTTTACAGATAGTTTGGGTAGCAGCCATTTGAGTACAGTTAATTTTCCTTATCCAAATTGTTTTACAATCGATGGCTTGCTCAAAACCGCTTTCATTTCCACTTTGTCCAAGGGTCGAATTTAACTAAAAGTAAGACATTCCCAATCTCCAATCTCTTAAAATGAAGTTGAGCGAGCAATTCAGGAAAAAATACTTCCCTTGTCGGTAAAATTTCTCCACCCTATTTCATTAGTTTCTAAAACGATGGATTTGAAAATATAATTGAGCTGCATTTCAGCTGAAGAATTCACATGGTATTTAATGAAGTGTTTAATCACCACGAATTAATGCAATATTGATGAATTTTGCGTTTTATTTTCCCATCCCTTCAGATTTATAACTTGATTAAAATTTGTTATTTTCATTTAGGATATCCGCCTTTCTTCCGAAAATTTTAACTGCGTGATACATTTAGATGCGTATCACATCTGTTACAAAACGAACTGCTTAATTGTGTTCAGGTAATCACGACACCAATCTCTATATCAGAAATTTTGCCACCAATTGTCGTATGTTCTTCTAATTTGTTGGGATAATCTAAAAATAATTTCATTTGCGAGACTTTACAGAGATTATTACACAAGTAATGAGAAAATATAGTAGCTTGTCTTTGAAAATACCGTAATTCCAGCTTTTAAAAAAGCAAGTTTGATAGCAAGGTAGCGATGTGTTGGTGTGCTTTGTTTACGAACCAGTTGGGAAATTGACCACTTTACGAGTAATGATACTGTTACCTTATAAAACAAGGGACGTTAGTTGACAATAGCGCTCGAGTGATAATGACATAATTACAAAGGCTTGAAATGCTCATAAACTTCGAGCTAACTTTACCATTCGTCAAATACCACACCCTATTACCAACTATCACTCGGGCCGTTGCAATCCTCGGGCAGTATCATCGATAAATGGCGGGTGTATTGGGTAGGTAATACTTTTCCCATTTTTGTTTTGGTTTAAAGCGCTTCTCAGGCATGTTTTAAAGTGACATTTCACATTTATTTTATTTTTTTAAAAGTATGTCTTGATGCAAAGGTTGTTTATTCTAATGCGTAGAAACGCTATCAGTTTTTTGAAGTTGTTATCTATAAGCAAAAAATACGCCTTCAAAGTTGAGACAGAAATGACAAATTCTATATAAATCTGAACTGTTGTCCACAACAACTTGTTAAATTTTCGCTCAAAAATATATATTTCTCGTAAACGGTTCAATATTTTGGCTTGAAATTTTCAGAATTTTCATAACTAAACATGCTCTTTCAGATAGAATAACAAGAGCTGTCCGAAGACAGCGCGCTCGACTTTCTAAGTTGCTTAGTATAAGGGGGCATAACTCCAAATAGCGTGGTCCCAGGGTCATGGGCCCTGATAGTAAGGTAGAGGGTGTGATGGTAAATAAGTATACCAAGTTTGGGTTGAATCCCTTTGATAGGATGGAAGTTATTGATGTTTGAAAAAAACTTTAACCTTGGTTGCAACGCCAACGCCGACGCCAACGCCGACGCCGACGCCCGGGTGACAGTATAAGCTCTCATTTTCTTCGAAAAGTCGAGCTAAAAACGAAATTTATGTAAAGATAATCGTGAAATGTCACTTTACATGTCCTGAGTTGAACATAATATCTGAGTACCTGAGTCAAATACAAGACTTCACAAAAAATTGTGTGAAATCCACCTTTCCATGCAAATGTCAGAATAACGCTCCAGTATGTATTAGAAATGTTATTGCAAAATGGAAATCAAGAATATTATCTACCAATTAATCGTTTGAGAAGACAATCAACTATTCCGTTATATCGTTATGGTCAACCAAAGTTTGGTGAGCCACACATTTATACAATCGAGGACATACACTGTCCACGACAGCAAAATGGGCATCAGTGTTAAACTTCAATCAGTCAGTCTGAATTGAATTAAATTCAAATAGTTTCCTCCATTTATACATTATAAGAACATTAATTGACTTTATGAATTGTTATATCAATTCTAACGATAACCTTATCATTTTCTCATTGTATTCAGCGAAAGTTGGATTTTACATGAAATTCGGTGAAGTTTTGAATTTATTGATGAATGAGTTTGTTGTTTGAGGAATATGTGGGCTGATATTTGACATATTTTTATTCAGATAAACAGGTAACCCAGGACACTACAGAATAAAGTCGAGAAGCACTTTAAAAGTAATCAAAAATGAAAAAGTATGACTTGCCCAGTACGCACGCCATATATCGATGATACTGCCCGAGGATTGCAACGGCCCGAGTGATAGCAGGTAATAGGGTGTGGGGACGTCGAGTATATCTGATTGTCGCAATGATGTTTTTGTATGTTTCTTCTATCGTGCGTTCCTTCCTCGTTTAGAAAATGAATGGGAAAACGTTGATCACAAAATGCAAAAACAGACTGGAGTTGTACGATGTTCTCCTTTCGGATTAGAAGACACGGGATGCTATAATAGAGAATCGACGTGCTGTCAGTATAAATAGGAGCAGACACAAATCCATATTGTCGTATCGTCTGCCATCATTGTTCTCATCACAGATGCCGTCTGGAGATCATCTTGTCGTCTGTCACACGTCATCGTCTATAAAGGGACAATTACCAGACGGAACAATCCAAATTCAAAGATGTTGCAGGCGACGATTCTATGTGAATGACTGTATTGTTTTCATCATTATCATTTTGTTTGTTGTCTTTTGGACTAGAAAACATGACGGAAAATAAAAAAAATGCTTGTCACAAGCAATTTCGTCATTTTCCGCAATGTTTTCCAAAGTCTTTTTAGTTTTGTGTGTCAAAAGGAGTCACTTTGCGATAATGGGTTAACCTATGTGGGTGAGCATCTATATGCTTGGTAAGGATGATGTGGTAGTACCGGTATAAGGACAAAAATGCATGGTAAGGTGCTCCAGCCGCCACAATATGACCACAGCAGTTAAAAAAATAAACCAATATCAATTAACCAGGTCAACGAAGTAACGACCACAGTATGTCAATACTCATTGGGGTTACAAGATGCTCTCTTTTCGCATTAGACAACATGGGATACTGTAAAAGAAAATCGACGTCCTGTCAGTATAAATAGTAGCAGACACAAATCCATATTGTCGTATCGTCTGCCATCATTGTTCTCATCACAGATGCCGTCCGGAGATCATCTTGTCGTCTGTTACACGTCATCGCGTATAAAGGACTGGTTCAGGAGAAATACGATAATACGCTGGATTTCCAATAACCAGATAAAGAACGTCAACATGAATTGCAACACGGCTAATAAAAAAACTCATACTTTCTGGTTTTAATGTATTTATGCTATGACTTAAGCTGTTAAGTAAGAATGTAAAACTCTTCTTATTTTCATTCTGATATCAGAAATACCATTCGATATAATCTTAATTTTAGACACAGATACAATAAGATTGGTGATCAAGACATTGTTGCTTGTGTAATCCACTCATTTCTGTGCGAGTTCTCCCTATCTGAAACGTGCGTGATCATCAATTATAAATGACAGTGTCAAGGATCTTCATAGAAAATTCATTAAAGCAGATGTAAATTGTAATAAATAACCAGGCTCAGAGAGTTGAAGTTCGGTCGTTTGTAATTCACATACTTCATTCACATATCGTACATTTTCTTTAAAATTGCAACGATTACCTGGAGACACGCCACAACGGGAAATGCTTCCGGGTCGTAGTATACAAACATAGTTCCATCAAAAAATGGATTCGCCCCTTTTGTTGCATTGATTCTGTGTCTATAGAACAGGCAGATGCATGAAATGTAGTTCTGCATACTGACAGACTATCAGTGTACTTCTAAGATGTGTTTTAATGAATTTGTCGGGAACTAGTTTCTTGCGCGGTCGTGACCTTTCATGGGGATGTGTCACATGCAGATCCCGAAAGACATGGCAAATTTCAAGGGTGGCTATGTTCAGGGGTGCGTGATTTTAGCTGATGGTGCTATTGATACATTTTCTTGGTAGTAAAATAAAGATAGGGAAATGGTCTGTCAGGCAGACTAGTGGATACATGTATTAGATAGAGGCTGTATAGCAGATTCTACACGATACAAACGTTCAAAAGGCGCAGCCTTTGAACGTTTATTTCGCGTAGAATTTACTATACAGACTCTATCTGACTTAGTGTTCGTAAACCAATGAAACCATACGCTTCTACTGTCATTCTTCAAACCACGCCACCGGAGCTACTATCGAGCGGATCTTAATGGTGTTGCATCATTTTCCCAAAAATTACATCATTTTTCATAACTGCACAGGAAACGGGGGCGTGGCTATGTATATCCGTGACATAAACTGACCGGCAGTACGTTTATGTGAAAAATAGCGCCGAAATTTTCAGATATACTGCAATTTCATTGGTCCAAAAACTAGGACGAACACTAAGGATGCATGGATGATGCATACCGTTTCTTATCACTCTAGTGCTTCTTTACATAGCAGACGGAGGACGTGCAGTTTCCATTCCCCACACAGCATTCTAATGTTACTGTGACATGCTGAAAATCCTCTGAGTTACACAAACATTTCATGCAGAAAAGTAGTTCCGGTTGATGTGCCAAATTTTATTATGAAAATGAATTTTTTTAAACAGGGAATTGTCAGAGTTTTATTGCCATGTATTTATAGAAAGTTAACTGATTTCCGTATATAAATTCTTTCTTCTATCATTTAGGTAATTGCTCTGTTATTACGAAATAAAAGAAAAATAATTACGCGTTGTTTTAACGTTTGTCTCATGAAAATGATGCACGTAAACGTTGATTATCATGAAAAGACATGAATACATCCGGTTTTCTTTGATAAACGTCCTTAATACAGAAGTACAGATTGATTCAACCCTTGCAAAAATAAGACTGGTTTTGAACTCGATAATAGAGAAGGCTTGCAAAAACATTGGGTCAAAAGAAGAAACTGCTTATAACCAGCATTTTTTCCCTTTTACATCAATATATTGTACAAGTATTTTGACTTATTTGGCGAAGCCGAAGGGGACTTTAGGTTTGCACTCTGTCCGTCCGTCCGTTCGCCCGTCAGTCTGGTGAATTAGATTTCCGGACGTTTTTTCTAAACGCTGGTAGCTATTGGGCTGATTTTTGGTATGTAGACCCGTATTGATGAGTTACAGAACAAGTTTATGTTTCGTTCCGGTCCAATGATTTTTGAAGAAGATACGAATGCTGGACTTAGAAAATTACTGGCAAAATCACAGTTTTCCGGACTTTTTTCTAAAGGCTGGCAGGTATTGAGCTTATTTTTTGGTATGTACACCCCCATTGATTAGTTACAGAACTGGTTTGAGTTTGTTCCGGTCCAGTGATTTTTGAGGAAGATACGGATACTGGACTTAGAAAATTACTAGGAAATCACAGTTTTTCGGACTTTTTTCTAAACGCTTGCAGGTATTTAGCTGATTGTTAGTATGTGAACAAATATTGATGATTTACAGAACAAGATTGAGTTTCGTTCCGGTCAAGTGATTTTTGAGGAAAATACGGATGCTAGAATTAGAAAATTACTGGGAAATTACAGTTTGCCAGACTTATTTTTCTAAGCGCTTGTTGGGATGTAGACTTGCATTGATGAGTTAAAAAACAAGTTTGAGTTTTGTTCCAGTCCAGTGATTTTTAGTAAAATATGTATGCTTGACTTTACTGGGGATTTACCGTTTTCCGGACACTTTTCCGAACGCTGGCAGGTATTGAGCTTAGTTTTGGTATGTAGACCCGCATTGATGAATTACAGAACAAGTATTGAGTTTGGGTTTGGTCCATTGATTTTTAAGAGGATACAGATGCTGGATTTAGAAAATTACTGGGAAATTACATTTTTTGGACTTCTTTTTCTAAATGCACATGTAAAGCCGGTAGGGGACTTGGTATTGCTGTGCAATACAGAATGCTTGTTTTTATACCGTCTGATTTTTTCCCCTTTGGAAATGGTGAAGTTGCAGTTACAATGTATTTTGTAGAAAAGGGCGACGAATTTCTTAATCATTTCTTAATAATCACTGTTTTGTTGTCTGTATGTAAAACTAATCAATTTGCAAGAAAAGAATTTCAGAGTGTCACCGAAATTTCTTTTGTGGCACTAAAGGGCTAAGTAGTGTGCGAAAATGTCTGGCTTCGTGAACGCAGTTATAATACTAATTTGATTCATAAAAATAGGGTGTCTATCCGTCTACAATCTTGTATGTAATTTCTGCGACAAATACGAGCAGCTTCGCTTTTCTTTTAAAACCTCGTAACAACAACTTGTTTAAAGCTGCAGTTACAATGTTTTTGAAGAAAATCAACGGTGTGTTCTACATGGTGGGTTATTATGATTGGTTTTGACAATAAACTGTCACATTGACGGAATGACTGATGCGAGATGTTTTATGAGGGGCTCGCGAAATGAGCTTGGATATGGGAAATAGCATAATTGAGTCTTCTAAAAACAACATAACAGATGCTCATATTTGTCCCAGAAAATACAAACATACTAGATCGAAGGCGAATTGACACCATGTTTGTATGATTTGAATCAGTATTACAATTGCATGGGGCCGCATGGGGGCCGCATCCGGTGGTGCAACAGTACTGTCGCATGATAGAACGCATAAGATTCACTGATGAGCCTTTCTTGTCAAAACCCATCTGGATCCGTGCATACATTGCGTGGAATGTTGTTTTTGCAAGGCGAGCTATAATTGTCATCGGTCAACGTCCGTTTTCCGTTTGTTAATAGTTTGTTAATAGTTTGTTAATTTCTTAAAATCTTGTCATCACAAACCATTGAACCAATCTTCCTTTAACTTAGCACAAAGGGTTCATGTGTGCAGTGCTATCGATGTTGTTATACAATTTTATAAAAACCCTGGCTATGGTTTCGCTGTCAAAGACAATTGGAACCACAATATCTTTTACAGCCATCAACGGCTCATCCTGTGTCGCTAATTGGTCCATTGGTATTTGTCATAAGGAAAGGACATTGACCCAGAATTAAAACACACGCGGAATGATCCATAGTATTGATGGTCGTTGTGCACATACATTTTATTCACAAGTATATATTTTAAGAAGTCGAAATTTGGTATATAACATTTCATCAATAGTAGCAAAAATCATTTCTGAAAAGGTACAGACATATTAAAAAGAGAAAGGTTTCGGTGCTTTTATTGTCATGGGAGATGACACTATAATCTTTTATCAACTTTGAAAGTAATTAAAAAGCTTCGATTAATTATTATTCCTGCAAAGTTTGAGTCAGATGGGCAAACTTGTTTTAGATAGGCGTATATTTAAACGATTTTGACGGATTCTGGAACTTTCATTTGACATACGATGCATTCATAAAGTGAAGAAAATATCACCTTTATTGTAAAAACCAACAGCTTAAACAACGCTCTGCGATGTTTTGAACGACGACTAACTGTTGTGAGTTTGTATGTACTAACTTATGATAGATATTGCATGCATCATGCATAGTTGCAGATGGGTGTGTAGAAATGCACCTTCAAAGGCACATTACATGATAACACAGTCATTCATGCTGCGCAAATTGATTAGTTTTTCATACAGACAGCAAAACAGGGATTATTAAGAAATGATTAAGAATTCCTAACGATACAACTTAGCCAGTAATTTGTCGTTTTTCCCACAAAAAACCCCTCGTAACTACGGCTAAGCCTTTTCACACACGGCAAAGAATTAGACGGTATCAAAACAACTCGAATATTATTACAATATACCACAGGAAATATTGAGGCAAAGGAGAAAATTTATGCTGGTTATCAGCATTGTCATTTTTGGCAAAATAGTTCCACAAATCGTCTCTTTAAAGAAATGAATAAGCAGTTCTTCTTTTGAAAGGGTTGAATCAATCTGTTATTACGAGGTTTTAAAGAAAATCGACGGTATTCATATCTTTTCATGATAATCAACGTTTAAGTGTATCCTTTGCATGAGACATACGTTCAAACAACGCATTATTATTAATTTTCTTTTATTTCGTAATAGTTGAGCAATTACGAGAATGGTATAAGGAATCCAATATATTCGGAAGCTAGTTAACCCTTTTGCAAACAAGAAATGATTTTGATGTCCCTAATAGAAAAGGCTTGGGAAAACATTGAAACAAAAGAAGAAACTGCTGATTATCTCCTTTTGTATCAATTTTTCTATGCCATATTTTACACACATTCTATCTTTAATACCTTCCATTTTGTCATTTGTGGCAGTTTTTGAAGTAGATCACCCTAAATTTTCTCGTTTTGGAAAGGGTTAATTTCAATACATACCTGGCAATAAATCTCTTGCATTTTTCCGTTAAATATATTTTGATTGAATTCTCGCTGATTTTATCACATGTTTAACGTCACACAAACCGGAACTACCTTTTGCAGGCAATGTTTTGTCTAAAGCTGATTATCATTAGCATGACACAGTAAAAACATAATTCATTGATGGGAGTCCACTCCCCCGTCTGATAATCATGTAAAGAAGTACTAGGCCGATAAGTACCGACTTTATGTAATTACTGAAAACACCGATAATCACGATGGAAATTGTGCATGATGGAATGGGTAAATCTACGGACACATTGGCCTCGCTTCAGGTAAGACATTTGTTGCATGCGCCCTACCTTACTGAGCTCTTTTCTCTGATGTATGACTTACAGGAAACATTCTCGTAATTTTTGTTAAAACTGATCCCAACCGACCAGAAAAGCGATAAATAATTTTGATTGTTTTTGTTTTGTTTTTTTTTTTTTGTTTTTTTTTTTTTTTTTTTTTTTGGGGGGGGGGGGGTCGGTTGTGATCGTTTTTATACGCCCGTCGAACGTATTATGGGATCACCCGTGATGTCCGGCGTACGGGCGTATGGCGGCGGCCACTTCTTTGTCCGGAGCATGACTCTGTCACCTTAAGTCCGATTGCCTTTAAACTTAACTCTTTAAACCATAACTCTACCTGACTTACTTTTGGAGTTATTGCCCTCTGTTGTTTTTCATACTTGAATTTTGTCCGGAGTATATCTCTAAAAGTATAATAGCTAGGATCATGAAACTTCATGGGTTTATAGATCGCATCAAGGGGGAATGCAGTGCACAAGAACCATAACTCTACCTAGCCTATATTTTTTAGTTGTTGCCCTTTGTTGTTTTTCATACTTGAATCTTGTCCGGAGTGTATCTCTAAAAGTATAATAGCTAGTGTCATGAAACTTCATGGGTGTATAGATCTCACCATGGGGGGGTGCAGTGCACAAGAACCATAACTCTACCTGACCTATTTTTTGAGATATTGCCCTTTGTTGTTTTCATACTAGAATCTTGTCCGGAGTTTATCTCTAAAAGTATAACTAGGATCATGAAACTTCATGGGTGTATAGATCTCATCAAAGGGGAATGCAGTGCACAAGAACCGTTATTCTACCTGGCCTATGTTTTGTGTCATTGCCCTTTGTTATTTTTCATACTTCATTTTTGTCCAGGGCATATCTCGAAAAGTATAATAGCTAGGACTATGAAACTTTGACCAACCTGCTCCCTCTGTCGACATAAAGCAGTGTTACGGGCGTATCTTGTGACAGTTTGACTCATTGTTTGTTTTGGAAAAGTATAAGAAGTTTTTCAAATAAGGCATACATTGAAGGAAAGAGCTCAGAAAGGCGGGGTACATGCAACAAACCGCTTGGAAATTGACACAGGAATAAGAAAGTTGTTGCACGATTTCCTACCTGAAGCGTGACTAATTTGACCGCAGTCGTTATCATTTCGTCTTCTAGTCGGTTGGGATCAATTTTTGGAAAAAGTAAAAGAATACCACAAACAATCCACATATCTGAGGAAAGAGCTCAGTAAGATGGGGTACATGCAACAAACCTTTTGAAAATCGACGAAGAAGTAAAGGAGTTATTTCAAAATATTTGAACAGAATCGAGATTATTTTTGTCCGTACTCGTTATCCATCCCATGATGCACACTCTCCACCGTGATAATTATCGCTTTTCTTAAAACACCTCGTAACTGCAGCTTTATTGAAGCTGTAGTAACGAGGTTTTGGAATATATTTCTTTATCTTATCTAAACCACAAAATATTGGACTGTATAATTCTCTGAGCCTGATCATTTGTTTCAATTTACATCTGCTTTAATGAATTTTCTATTAAGATCCTTGACACTGTCATTTATTGTTGACAGATATAATTGATGTTCACGCAAGATTCAGATAGAGAGAAGTCGCCTAGAAATAAGTGGATTGCGCGCACATCCATGTCTTGCTCATCAATCTAATTGGCTCTATGTATACCTTTCCATGGTAATCAAGATTTTATCATTAGATTGCAATTGCTTTCAAATATATCATGATAATAGAGTTTTACGTTCAAACTCAACAGCTTAAGTCATATATACATCATGTACGCGTGTACATACATCATGCTCAAATTTGAGAATGAATGAATGAATAGTGTTTTAAGGCCCGTCGACTACTAAGGTCATATTGGGCGCAACAGCAACACATACCTGGATGTATACAGAATTACGGATATGTATATAGTTACATAAACATCCAGAAAGGTATATTATAGTGACTATATATCTAATTCAAGAATAGATAATGTTACCTTGTATGAAATTAATCAATACTATTATTATAACACAATATTAAAACTAGACAAAAAAACCATGAACCATGAATAATCCTATGTGAGGACGAATAGACATGGGCTCCTCCCAGATCAGAGAACACCCATGTCCGAGTCCACCCGACCGGAAAATCCACAGAACAAATAAATATAGAATATTAAACGTAACTAAAGTATCACAGATCAAATATCACAGACTATAATAAAAAAAAGCTAAATCTTTCTAAAGAGATTACACTCTTTAAGAAAGTTAAAAATCGACTCAGGTCTCACGGTATCAAATAACGATTTCAAATTATCAACGTTAAAGTGCCTGTTTCGTATGATGGCAAGATCTACACAATCAAGTTTGAGAGTACATGTAATTTGCAGATAATAAATCAGAAGTTACAAAAAGATCTGTGAACAAATTTGAGAGTACATGTAATTTGCAGATAATAAATCAGAAGTTACAAAAAGATCTGTGAACAAAGTAGCAAAATATTAAGGCAAATGGATCAATATTAGACATGTGTATACGAATGCTGATAAGGGGTGTGGTTGATAATGACGCGAGGTTCTTATTTTTGTATTCCAACCCCGAAACAAATCCGAGAACCATCCAATTTGTTATGGCATGCAGTCCTCTTCATTACATGTTATTCGTTTTGGTTTTTTCTTGCTTTTAGCAGATTTTCCTTAAAGATGAAGTTCTGCAGTAGACCCTCTAGTCAGGAAGCTTTTGTGTTTTGTAGCGTTCGTTATTAAGAACATTTGAATGTGGATAAGTCTTTACTCGATGGTTCAGAATGTGATGGAAAAGATAATTTTGATGACAGGACGTCGATTTTCTATTATAGCATCCCGTGTATCTAATCCGAAAAGAGAACATCTTGTAACCCCGACCGTGTATTGATATCTTGTGATTGTTGACTTCATTGACCTGGACATTGTCTAAGAATCGTTGAATATTCTTCAGTTAAGGTAGTCAATCCACAATGAACTTAAGGTGACGTCGGGTTGCTCGTGCGACGTATTTAACATTCGTTACGAACCTATTCTTGCCACGTCGTAAACAATCGGCGATGGAATTAATTCTGATCTGTGTTAGACCACTCCTTTATAAATTCCCACATATTAACTTTCTTGTCTTTCCATAAGAAAAAGACTTTTGAAAACATAGTGGAAAATGAAGAAACTGCTTGTCACAAGCAATTTCTTCATTTCCCACAATGTTTTCTACCCAAGAAACAAAAGCAAATTAAATTTCATCGATATGACATTATCGTCTGTAGAATCTTTGAACTTGGACCAGTTTATTATTCCTTCTGTAAATGGGTCCTTTATAGACGATGACGTGTACCAGACGACAAGATGATCTCCAGACGGCATCTGTGATGAGAACAATGATGGCAGACGATACGACAATATGGATTTGTCTACTTCTATTTATACTGACAGGACGTCGATTCTCTATTATAGCATCCCGTGTTGTCTAATCCGAAAAGAGAGCATCTTGGTACCCATTGCGAATATTGACATCTTGCGGTCATAGACCCCATTGACATGGGGAGCGTGTCCGAGTTGACAAATATATTTCACTTTAAGGTAGTCTACCCCTTATGAGATTTCCTGATGTCAGAAGATTTGGTGCGACTTCGTTAACCTTACGAAGTTTTGGTGCGAATTCGTTAACCTAACATATCCAAAACTATTCGTGCGACGTCGAAAACATTCGGCGGTGGAATTATTTCAGATATGACCTAGACCAGTCCAGTATCCTATTTTTGTCTACCGACGAGAAAAATTGTTTTGGAAAACATTGTCGAAATTGACGGAATTCCTTGTGACAAGCAATTTCTTCATTTTCAACAATGTTTTCTACCCCGAAAGAAAAAAAAAATATTCACATGAAAATACCGTCTGCAACATCCTTGAATTTAGACCAGTCTATTATTCCTTCTGTAAATGGGTCCTTTATACGTGATGACGTGTGACAGACGACAAGATGATCTCCGGACGGCATCTGTGATGAGAACAATGATGGCAGACGATACGACAATACGGATTTGTCTGCTTCTATTTATACTGACAGGACGTCGATTCTCTATCATAGTATCCCGTGTTGTCTTATCCGAAAAGAGAACATTTTGTAACCCCGACTGTGTATTGATATCTTGTGGTTGTTGACTTCATTGACCTGGGCATTGTCTAAGAATCGTTGAATATTCTTCAGTTAAGGTAGTTTATCCACAATGAACTTAACGTGACGTCTGATTGCTCGTGCGACATATTTAACATTCATTACGTATCCGAACCTATTCGAGCGACGATGTAAAAACTCGGCGATGGAATTATTTTAGATTTGTCCTAAACCAGTCCATTATCCCATTCCCATACATTGCATCTTTTTTACTCCCTAACACAATAGGGCTTTATTAATCATTGTAAAAATGACGAAATTACTTCATTTCCCACAATGTTTTCTACCCCAAACACATAAAAAATTGCAATGATTAAAAAATAAGTGTCACTCCCATGATATTGTCGTCTGCAACATCTTTATATTTGGACCAGTCTAAAGGTAATTGGTCCTTTATACGCGATAATGTGTAAACAGACGACAAGATGATCTCCAGACGGCATCTGTGATGAGAACAATGATGGCAGACGATACGACAATACGGATTTGTCTGCTTCTATTTATACTGACAGGACGTCGATTCTCTATTATAGCATCCCGTGTTGTCTAATCCGAAAAGAGAGCATCTTGTTACCCCTTGCGAATATTGACATCTTGTGGTCGTAGACCGCATTTGCATGGGGAGCGTGTCCGAGTCGACAAATATCTTTCACTTAAGGTAGTCTATCCCCTATGAGATTTCCTGATGTCAGAAGATTCGGTGCGACTTCGTTAACCTTACGAAGTTTTGGTGCGACTTCGTTAACCTTACATATCCGAACCTATTCGGGCGACGTCGAAAACATTCGGCGGTGGATTTTTTTCTGATATGACCTAGACCAGTCTAGTATCCTATATTTGTCTGCCGACGAGAAAAATGCGTTGGAAAACATTGTTGAAATTGACGGAATTGCTTGTGTCAAGCAATTTCTTCATTTTCAACAATGTTTACTACCCCAAAAGAAAAAAAATAATTCACATGAAAATGCCGTCTGCAACATCCTTGAATTTGGACCGATGGCGATGACGTGTAACAGACGACAAGATGATCTCCAGACGGCATCTGTGATGAGAACAATGATGGCAGACGATACGACAATATGGATTTGTGTCTGCTCCCATTTATACTGACAGGACGTCGATTCTGGTTGTTAATGACGCTGGGTTCTTATTTTTGTATTCCAACCCCGAAACAAATCCGAGAACCATCCAATTTGTTATGGCATGCAGTGCTCTTCATTACATGTTATTCGTTTTGGTTTATTCGTGCTTTTAGCCGATTTTCCTAAAAGATGAAGTTCTGCAGTAAACACTCTAGTCAGGAAGCTTTTGAGTTTTGTAGCGTTCGTTATTTGAATGTGGACAAGTCTTTACTCGATGGTTCAGAATGTGATGGAAAAGATAATTTTGAAACAGTAATACAAATAATATAAAAAAATTCTTCTTGATTAGCCGTGTTACAATTCGTGTTGATGTTCTTTATCTGGTTATTGGAAATCCAGGGCATTTCTGTATTTCTCCTGAACCAGTCCTTTATACGTGATGACGTGTAACAGACGACAAGATGATCTCCAGACGGCATCTGTGATGAGAACAATGATGGCAGACGATACGACAATATGGATTTGTTTCTGCTCCTATTTATACTGACAGGACGTCGATTCTCTATTATAGCATCCCGTGTTGTCAAATCTGAAAAGAGAACATCGTCGCTTTTTAATAAAAACCTAGTAACTGCAGTTTGTTTTAAGCTGCAGTTAGGATGTTTTTTTTTTTTTGAAAAGCAACGATATCTTGTGACCTTAATATGTATTGACATCTTGTGACCGTTGACTTTATTTGAACTGGTTGATGTATTGGACTTTAACGCCTCTTTCAATTGCTATGGTCATATTGCGCTGGCTGGAATACATAACCATGGATTACTGTTTTTCTCATACCAGTACTACCACAACATCCTTATCGAATATTCAGCTTTTCGCACACATACTGATTATCAAACCATTGGTGGGTAACACTTTTGGGGCTTCGAACCCGAGACCTCGTGAATGCACTACTATTCACATAGAAATGCCCTCTGCAAATCTTTGAATTTGGACCAGTCTATTAACCGTCTGGTAAATTGGCCTTTTATAGACGATGATGTGTAACAGACGACAATGTGATCTCCAGACGGCATCTGTGATGAGAACAATGATGGCAGACGATACGACAATATGGATTTGTCTGCTCCGATTTATACTGACAGGATGTCGATTCTCTATTAAAGCATCCCGCGTTGTCTTATCCGAAAAGAGAACACCTTGTAACCCCGAGCGTGTATTGATATCTTGTGATTGCTCAGTACATTGACCTGGCCGGCGTAAGGACCAAATCTGTCAGCATGTACGGGTCCTTCAAAAGTCTTGTTATCACAGTGTGTATCAACTTATTGCAGTTGTTGACTTCATTGGCCTTCTTGTTTGATTTGGATTAAACGTCTCTTTCAACTGTAATATCGCGGTGGTTAGAGAAATCTAACCATGGATTCCTGTCTTTCTCATACCAGTACCACCACACTATCCATACCGAGCTCAAGATATTCTCCGGTTTTCAAAGCATTGACATTTTCTTCTAAACAATCGAATAAATTCTTTTAGATTTTGTCACCCACGATGACATTCTATTTCAGTGCAGAACCACATGCTTGAATGTTCTTGTTATGGAAAATTATATCTAACTTGAGATAAGATTAATTAGAGTAAATATAGCCGATTTAGTTTTTTCCAAGAAGATGGCCCCTTAATGATGCATGTCAGATGTTACTTTAAGGTTACATAAGATATTAATGAGAATGCCGTTATCATTATTTATCACTATTATTATTATTTTTATTATAATTATCATTATTATTATTATTTCATTATTATTATTATTACTATCATTTATTATTATTATTATTATTATTATTATCATCATTATTATTATTATACAAACAAGGTTGGTTGCACATATTGGATGCAAAAAGAGAGACAGAATTAAGTAGGTGTATTAGACATATTATGTTTCACATTTTATTACCTAATAAAACATCTTAACGAGATCCTCGTACGTAATTATTTTAAGTGCAAATATGCTAGGGGAAATCTTCAAGATAGAAATTATTCTAAGTCTCTGCGGTATTTTGCGACGCAATTATTCTTGAAAATCGAATCAGTGCCTCCGGATTTGAAATCCCTTTAATTCCAAAACAAAACCTGGTTTTGACGTCCCGAATAGAAATGACATGGGAAAACATAGAGACAAAAGAAGAAAATGCTGATAATCAGCATTTTCTCCTTTTGCCTAAACATTTTCTGTGCTATATTATACACAAATCTTTTATTTAGCAACATCTATTTTGTCGTTTCCAGCAGCTTTCAAAAAGGAAAAGTCCAAATTTTTGCTCTTTGGGAAAGGGTTATAATGATTATCGATAACAGACATTATACTCACAACAAGAAAAGGTAGTCTAGATACATGTTTAAAAAGCACCATGAAGGTATGTCGTCCGTACGAAGGAAAGCCAGAAAAATGTATTTTGTTATTTATTCCACAATTTGTCATGGGTTTTCGTGCATTCAAGGGCCCATAACTCATTTTTCCGACTAGCTATCAAAAATCTCTCATGATTTTGCAATGACAAATTATCTTTAAAACAAGTTCTCACCTAAAATATTAGTCCAATATGTTGCTTTACAAAACGCGTTGATGCTTTCCCCAAAGTTTGGAGATGAAAAAATACAAAAGAATTGAAAAATTGCATAAAATTCCGAATATTTTAATATTTATCATAAGCAGGCAAATGAATTTCATGTCATGTTTTCATGTTTTAGAATCGTTCGGATAAACAACAAAACAATGAAATTATGCAGTTTAATGCTCGTCTATCCATTGTACTACCAGTATTTTGTTAGAAGGCCTCGAGCGGAATCTACGTGCAAAATTACGAACAAAAATTGGCATGATACACATGTACAAACACCATCAAGATTAACATTCTGAAGAATTTTGAAAGCGACTGAGTAAATATTGTAATTCTAAGAACAAATACAATATTTTGACCAACTTTTTTACACCAGTCAGATCTCGATCAAAACTCCTGGAAGGATCTTGAAAAATTCTGGCTGGTCCGAGAAACACGTGTGTGAAATTTCATTAAAGGGGGAATGGCACTTAAAATCATGCAAATTTTCCAAGAACTTCGTACAAAATAAATATGTATTATGAAAATATGGCCTTTAAATTGCATCTATGCCAAATCTTAGATTTCTATCTTGTGTATTGGCTAGGATGTCGACGGATTTAAAACCCCATATGTTCCATTATTGTAAATATTATCCCCGGGACAACAAATTATGGGGTTTTAAATCCGTCGACATCTAAGCCAATACACAAGGTAGAAAGCTAAGATTTGGCATATATGCAATTTAAAGACCATATTTTAATAATATATATTTATTTTTTTGTACGAAGTTCTCGGAAAATTTGCAAGATGTTAAGAGTTATTCTGCCTTTAACTTCTGTCAATTGTTTTAAAAATTAGAAGATTCTTTGTCATGCACCGTTCCGCGATAAATCAGTCCCCTAGTTACTGTTGCTATCCTTCACAAACAAAATCCAATATGACCGCCGCGGATGCTGAACGACCGATTGTTTATCTTCTATTTCGGAGAATATTTCTATATTTTATCTACCTGACCACAAAAAAACATGCTGGTCGAATTTTAAAAACAGGACAGAATTACTACAATCAAGGTTATATTCATAACACCAAGATTAATCCGGAAATCCAGGCGTGAAAGTGTCGCTAGTTGCTGGCTGCAGGTCGAAGCTCAAAATGAAAGTAGGATATGCATCCTTTCCCAGTGAAATGAGGGATGAGGAGATTGTACAGTCACGTTGTACTTGTTAATTATGGTAAGTGATTTCATTTTAAATCTCAGAACTATAGAGTTTACATAGATCTAAGCAGTTTTAACCAAGCCTTTCCAACGCCAATGATAAAGTGAAAGTGAAAGTAGGTTTCAATGAACTTTCCTTCCATCCAAGCCAAGGTAGCAAATTGTCAATATTTTCTGTGTTTTATTCTACCAGATGTAAAGAAGATAAAAGTCATATTTCACAAAAGAGGCTGATCTTTGTTTGTACTTATTGCCAAATGAGATTAATCAGTTATTTACCCCTTTCCCAAACAATTCCTAGCTTGCATGAGTAGTATGCAGGATGTTTTTTTAAGAATAAAAGTGTCTATTTGTATACATACATGTTACCGGACTAATTGCCTGTACTCTGCTAAAAGCTATAATATTATCCGGTCCCGGACAGATTACCTATACACAGCTGAGTTTTGTTTGTTCAGAACCAAACAATTAGCCATTAATATTATAATTCAGGGGTTTCCTTAAAGGTGTATGGGGGCTTGGGGATTTTTTCCTTCCATTTGGGTATCAACCCTTTGCTACTTTTGTAACTATTCCATGGGGTTAATGAGAAAACAAGTTAAAACATAGAAAATCCCTTGCCTACTTTGTCTTTGGTCCCAAAAAATAGACATCTGGTTGTCATCTACTTAATCAGATGCATTTCTGGTTTTATGGACTCACCAGAAGGTCCCTCTTAGTCCAAAGGTAACAAAATACAAAAAAAAACTTAGTTAACAGCTCAGCACAAAATTGTCATTTATTTCCAAATGACAAAAAGCTATATCTACAGATTAAATGATATTCTGTTCAGACAGTTTAGTAACCTCATTCATATTCAATGAAGATATTTTTATGGATAAATGTATAAATTTACAACACATCCACCAGTAAGAATGCACAAATATCTCCAATGCATCATTTATAGCGGCTTGTATGGTTCCGTACAAATAATGTTAACAGCTCTATATGGCTAGTTATCCGGTTCCTGACAGATAATATAAATGACTTATAGTCTGAACCAGACAAATAGCTACTGCATTTAAAAATCATTTAGTGAAAAGAAGAGATTTCTTTAATTCAATAGTTTTAAATGTGAATGCACTCTGGTCTTTCAACCTGGATCAGTTAGTTTGATTGTTGTTTGGGATTGGGATAAGTGATTAGAATTATATGTTATAATATTCAATCTTTATGCAATTCTAGGAGTATTTTTCAAATCTTTGTTATTTGAGGTCAGGATTTATCTTTTTTCAATGATATTTATTGCCACTGTCATAATAAGTTAGGATATTGTGACTAGATAGATAGTATAATGTGGAAAGCATTTGCATGCACAAATACAAATACCATGTATATTGAGAATTATCTTTCAAATAACAGGTGAATCCATGCTGAAGAATTCAAGACACTCTCATGCTCACTTCTCGGAAACATATTTATGGATTTCCAGTTCTTCCTGAGAATCTATTGTTTCATTGGTAAGTAATGTAAACATTAATATTAATATTATCTTGATGAAAGTCTCTTTGTAGGAAGCAAGATATGGCCAACATAAGGTTCTACATTTTGGTGTCAGTGCATAAAAGCATGAACAAAATTACAGTTGAAGGAAAAATGCTATTTGTGAGCTAAATATTAATTTAAGGTAGTACACCCCGAATAAGATATATATGTGACATCGGATTTTTTCGCGCGACACATTCATTACATATCCAAACTTATTCGGTCAACGTAAATTTTCAGCGGTGAACGTTCCCCCGAATGTTTACAACCTGGACCAAATAAGTTTGGATATGTATGAATCTCATTAGGGGTGTAGTACCTTAATGACCTTTGATATAACCTGATTTAAATCCTTTTCCCAAAATATTCTATTAAGGTAGGTGACCAAATTACCCATAAAGCTACAAAGGAGTTTGTGGTGCTTTGTCAATTTATTTTGATGTTGAAAGCACACACAAAACATTAAAGTTTTAAACCCCATGCTCCTGACCCCAAATCATATGACTTAGGATTTGAAATAACAAAAGATTTTTATAATTACAAATGTATTTTGCTGTTCATCAGATGCATTGCTGTGTTTGCCACATGTATCAGTTGTTTTATCATCAAAATTTGGGATTAAATGGCCCCAGTGTGTTCAAAGCAGTTCTTGTTTACAAATAAATATACATTGTGAGTATGCTTATTTGCAAGTATTATTCTGAAAAGCGTCAAAAGTTAGAAAGTTTAGTGACTTTTTAATGAATTAACACTCATACTAACTGTTTTGTGTGTGTTTTTTTTCCAGATTGATCTTCTATCAAAAGGAGTTGAATGAAGGTTTAACCAATTTATCAAGTAGACCAAACAGTGAAATGAAGCACATTGACTTGAATTGTTTTGTGCATTTTTATTTAAAAAAATAAAACAAGTGTATGAAAAAGCAATGGTGGTGGTACTTGAATCAATGGCAAAATCATCACACAGCTTAAACCAAGGGCGGATCTAGGGATGGGGTCAGGGGGGCATGACCCCCCCTGGAATTGATCAAAAATTGAATTTTGACTATATAAAACATATTTAACACATATTTAAGCCATTGTTTGGGCTTTGACCCCCCCTGGAAAAAATCTGGATCCGCCCTTGGCTTAAACCTATTTTGTTAATCCTTTCCCAAATAATAGATCTACCCGATTCTGAATAAATGTCATTTTGAAAGGCATAGAGAGAAAAGAAGAACATGCTGATACCCAACCTGTTTTCTACTTTTCTTTGAAGGCTATTCATGTTAGTAGATTTAGTTAACCAGTTGCAGCATCGTAACAGAGAAAGTGTTTCACCTTTTCCCAAACAAGCCCGATTTTGACCACAGGGAATTTTAGCGATTTTTATGTAGACTCTTTCTAAAGTCTTTAATAGAAAGAGTCTACATAAAAATCGCTAAAATTCCCTGTGATTTTGACGTCCCTAATAAAACAAAGTTTGCTAAATATTGAGACAAAAGAAGAAATCCACGTTGAAAATCCACAATTCTTCCTTTTGTCCCAATAGTTTCTATGCTGGGTTTTCTATCAAAATCTAATCTGCTGTCTTCAAAGCCTTTAAATCTGCTAAATGAATGGGGTCAAATGCGTTACAATCAAGCGTAAACAGCTCTTTTGCTTTGTTTGGGGCTTGTGAAATGTAATGAACCTTGCCCCTTTCATTCGTTTTGGATACCTAAATCCATGCAAAAGTTTCCCAAATCGCATTTTTGCATCAAAATGCTAGAAATGTGTACAAATTTCGTATTTTTAAACCGGCGGCCTTAACTAGAGCGTATACGTTGCTAGGTAGTGTTTGGGAAGCGGAGCAACAAGCTTATCGGCGGTGAATAAATGACGCGCTCTGATTGGATGAAACTATCAGTATCGGAACGGTGCATTGTAATTGTGGAAGGAGGAATGTACGTATTGATGAACGAGGGGCCTTGATCGACAATAATAGTTTGCCCCGTAAACTTTTTAATGTGACTAAACAGGAATTCGAAAAATTGTGACTTTTTTTCAAAATCTGTGGCATCTTTTTATGACGTTTGAGTATATATTCTACCTCTGTTATATTTGTTTCTCCCATAAAATCCACTAAAAGAAATATATCACAAAGCAATTGATGTTTTAGAAACACTTTAACTTCGTACTTTTCATGTTAAGTTAAGTATATTGTACGAAAACATTTTGGTCAGAGATGGTTCGTGCGTATTCACACATGGTAAAGACACTACATTTATATAGCAAGACCATGATATGACTCTACTTGATAAAGAAACACAGAGAATTGTGACAAAGGTAATGTCCCTACACTCCTGGTCAAAGATGCCGTTGCAATATGCACACAAGTTGTTGTTTTTAATAAATGTAAGGGGAAGCGAAATTTATTTTTCAATGTTTTGATCAGATATAAATTGATTTGAAAAAGGTTTGTTTAAATGTGATATATGGTATCAATTTAAGGTTCAATTGCTTTTGCATTCTTGCCTTTCGGCATTGTATTTTCATTAAACATTCGTTTTCAATCAAAATAACATCACGCTCTACAATTAATTTGAATCGGTCTAAAAACAGGGGTATAACCAGTATTCAGGCACAAGAAAATTTTTCAAGTCTATATAATATTCTTTCTTAATCTCATTTCAACAGACTGATATCAGTCTAAAATGATTTAGGTTGGTATATGTGCGTGTTCTAATTAAGCCTCCCTAAATAAGGTCTGGTTCTGATATTCTTAACAGAAACATTTTACGAAAATATTTAGGTTGATTTCTAGCGGTTTTTTCTTATTTTCTCCTTATTCTCATTGCCATAATTATAATCTCTGTGCATATTTCATGTACATGTATTAGTAACTCATATCTCAACATACATATGTTGAGCTATGAGTTACTAATACATGTGCATGTAATAACTTTCATATTGCACCAGTGTAAGTATTTACCGCTTCGGAAAGGGTAAAGTGTACTTTTTTGTTGCTGTTTTCTTGTAGCACAGCATACCACACCGGGTGGTGTCATGCATCACTTTATCTCTCAAGGTATCAAGCATCCTGACAGCTGTGTTTGAATTGGCGACATGATTGCACTAACTATCATGATAACCACCCTTCGTTTTATGAAAACAACATTTTTATTCATTTCTAATATTGTTATATCAAAGAATATAACGGTTTTTGTTTTCTCGAAGCGCAGCATACCACATCAGGGTGGTGCTGTGTGTTAATCTTTCTCATAGATTATCCGATATGCTGACAGCTGTGTTTGAATCGGCGACAAGATTGTAACAAGATTGTAACTATTATGATACCACTATGACTATGACGAACAAAAAATGAAACAAGAGTTGACCGCGGACAACGTAGTTCGCATATACGAGAGCTTGTCGCCAAAAAAGCAATCCAAGGTAAAAGTTCTAGGTCACTAGGTCAAAGGTCATGGTCTCAAGGTCAAGGCATGAGGCATCCATATGTGAATATCAAGGCTCTAACTGTAATAGTGCATGAGATATAGGCCAGGTTAAAGTTTTTTAAAAGTAGGTCAAACTCCAAGGTGAAGGTCACTAGGTCAAAGGTCATTGTCTCAAATGAAAGGTCTTGGCAGGAGGTATCAATGTGTGAAGTATAAAGGCTGTATCTCTAATAGTGCCTGAGATATAGACCAGGTTAAAGTTTTTGAAGACGCGACGCTGACGCCGATGCCGACGCCGACACTAGGGCTGTGACATTAGCTCCCCGGACATAAAGTCCCGGCTCGTTAAAAAGATATTAGACATGATAACGCGTTCCCTTTTGTTGTTGTCTCGAAGTACAGCATATCACACCAGGGTGGTGCAGTGCGTCAATCTTTCTCTCTTGTTATCAAATATTATGACTGTTTTAATCGGCGACATCTTTGCACCAACTTTCATGATACCACTCTGGGTTTGATAAAAACAACATCGTTTATTCATTTCTTATATTGTTATATAAAAGAATATAACATTTTTTGTTGTTTTCTAGAAGCGCAGCATTCCACACGAGGGTGGTGCACTGCGTCAATTTATCTCTCAGGTTATCCGATACGTTGACAGCTGTGTTTGAATCGGCGACAAAATTGCGCCATTTATTATGATACCACTCTGGGTTTAATTAACAAAAAAATCAAATAGAAACATTTCGCTGCTTTTCTTCGAAACTCTCCAAACTGCAGCTTGTAACAAACTGTACTTACGAGGTTTTCGTAAAAAAAGCGGCGACTTTTGCATTTCTTACATTGTGAAAAAAATGCATTCTCGGTAAATGTCAAAAATGCGTTTTAAGCAATGAAAAAAAAATCATTTTTTATTTTTCCGTCGAAAAGGAATAAAAAAAAGTCTGCTGTACTTGATAACTATGTGATATCCGTGTCTGAAATAGAACTTTCAGCGCCTCAGATCAAATCTCGACTAGTGTTATCTTATCTAGATTTATACTGGCACCAAGGCAGACCTGTGTTTATTTTTCCAGTGAACGATACAAAGGTATAATGTCAATAAACACAGATACTGGAGTCCATGTATTTCTATCAACTGACTGAAAACTGATATCAGACGTATCATTAAACCTTAATCTTGATAAATGTAAGATGTGTATTCCGGGGAGCTGGGATCTAGATGTCGTAATTTATCTAAATATCAGTCTTAACGAGTCGCCACAAAAGACATTTGACACTTTTGTAAAGGGTAGCAGACGGCAAATTTTCTTACTATAGCATTCCAACGATAATGTGCTATTTACAAACAAAGCTATAAATAGAATGAACTCGGCCTACATGTAAGAAAGACCTGTTATATACGATTAAAATGTTATATTTTACGCTGCAATGTATAGACATACTCGATAGCGCAGTGGATAGAACATGGGCGCTTTGTCCATTTTCTTTTAGCAAACGCGGGTTCGAGTCTCATAGACCGATCGGTAATTACATATTTTGTTTTACAAATATATTTTGTTTTATCATTTTAGAAAAAAAGATGAGAAGAAAGCAGACTCTTAATGATTTTTATATATACTTATAAGATAATTTCGGAAAATCGCCAAATTCAGTCTAGAAAACTTTAAAAATTGAGCAGTCTAAATGTTTGCCGTTTGGCGACAGTAAGAGTTCCACACCTTTATTAATTAACTTATGTTTTGTAATGTAATGCATCCTTAAAGTTTATATATTGTGAATAAAAAAACATTTAATCCGTTTCCACATAATGAGGCTTTTAGACAGCCCGCAAAATAAAATATCATGATTTTTTTCATTTATTTATTGGAAAAAATGAAACTGCTTGTCATAAGCATGTTTTCATTTCACTAACTGTTTTCTACATAGAAAAGCATAAAACAATGTGAAGCTCATTTAAGATCTACTTGCATTTGCAGCATTTTTCAATTTTATTCAGACTATTTTTATGTTTGACAATGGTTTACATTGAAAATAAAGTATATATGTATTTGCAAATGTGAAAGGAACAAAAAAAAAAGGAAAACGCAAATAAGTGAAAAAAATTTTTTAAAAAAAGTACACGGATATGTGTGGAATCGAACCCACGCAATTAAAACAGAACTCTTTTCCTAAGGTCAAGCGCCAACTGTGTAACCATTAGACCACAGACACAGGTACTTGAAGAGAGTCATACTTACAATATAACCATTGTTTTCATTGTGATAATTGCGATAATTGTGTTTTGATCTGTCTAACCTTTCATTATCAAATGGGTATGGTCTATATTTTTGGCGGGAACCTGATTATCGTTGGAGGACTATACCATGGAATATGAAGTACTGATAATTGCTAAATGTTCACTGTTCTAGAAATGGGATTAATGATAGTGTTATCATTGCAGTTAGGAACAATACATTCGTTACATTGATAGAGGTAGAGGTGTTCACTATAATTAGGGTATGCTATAATTACGAAGTAGTAGAATTTATTTATGTAGATAGTTGATATCTACGTAACTAGCAGAACAGCAAATTAAGCTGTAAACACAATCGAATTTACTTTATGTTTATTTTCAGTATAAATAATGAAATATGACAAATAATAAAACCAATAAGGATAAACCTATTAAGCAGATGGTGGTTTCTTGGATTAATCAAGATCTTAGAACTTTGATTCTAGAAAAGACAAAACTTTTGAAAAAATGTGTTTTCTCTTAAAGATTATTAGCGTACATATGAGTAGACGTGATAGAAAACAAGTTATAGAATCTCTCATAATCTCACAAACATAAATAATTGTGCCACAAATGAATAAGACGAGGCAATATTGTTGTTGAAGCCTGGGGTTAGATATTTCCCGTTAACAAGTTGCGATAACGTGCCACGATCAACAAGAGAGGGGAGGAAAAACAAATATTGGTGGATGGAATATAAACAGAACAATCTCCTCTCCGGATATGTTATCCTGCAATATTCTTCAGGTTACCGTTTTGATTTGACAGATTTATGGAAAATAATTCTTCTTATTACAGATACGACATTCTATAGTAAGGTAATGACATTGTGACACACAGAGCTTTATAAACTAAGGAACTATGAGCATGGTGCAATTTGTATACTATAAATATACATGTAGCTGCATGAACAAGTTTTAAAGTATTTGTTATGTGCCCCCCCTTTTTTTGGGGGGGGGGGGGGGGGAGAGAGATGAATATTTCATCTCTAGCACTCATATAATAGTCAGACAAATACACACATTTTAATTAGAATTTGTAAATATGTGTATAGATGACCCAAAATGAATGGTCGACAAACGATGGACTAGTTCATGAAAGCCCCAATAGCTGTCAAAAAAAAATCTGCCAATTTTCCAAATACAGGTTTACAGTATTAAAGTATGAGCAAAAAGATGCAGAAAGACCGTAGTTCAAGCGAGTAATGCTACGGTCACAATGTGAAACTGCCACCGGGCGATTTTTTGACATCGGCGAATTCCTAAACTCGAATGCCACCGGGCGACTTTATACGAATCGCCGCGGGTTGTCACAAATAACTGCCAGAAAATGCTGCATGACGGGGCCCGGGCGGCGGCAGGCGGATTCAAAGGACCCGAGGTGCGCATGTCGTCACAAGGATGACGGCCGGTGGCAGTCAGGTGTCAGACCTGTCAACGTCAGCTTTAAACTGCCACCGCCCGACGACCCGCAATATTTTACCTGCCACCGGCCGGCAATCGGGCGTTCTAACTGCCACCCCGGCGCCCACCCGATAATCTGACGGCGGCAGGCTAGTTTCCGAGGAATTTAAGATCAAAAATGCTCTCAAAAGTTAACATTGTTCTAAAAATATATAAAGCTTCCTGTAGATTGAATTCTGAATATGTCCCCTAAATGCAACGAAAATGGTAAAAGCAAGGCGCCAGCCCAAAAGCGCCTTAAACAAGAACCCGATCCCCATGAACTACTACAATCGCCATGACTATGATATTGTATAGCGGATGAATGTTTCCTGATTTATACTCAGGGCCCCAGTCTGCACTAGGTAGATCGCCGTCCTGCCACCAACCAACACTAACGGCCGCCTCCCTGCTGCATTCGATACCCGCCCTTCCACCGGCAGATATTTAGAAATCGGACGGTGGCGTGTCAATGGCATGACGTTGGCAGGCCGGGTGAAGGAAAACTAATTCAATTCATACAAATAGGGTATATATATGTCTACAATCTAGTATGTAATTTCTGGGACAAATATGAGCATCCTCGCTTTTCTTTTGAAACCTCGTAACAACAGCTTGTGTTAAGCTGTAGTGACAACGTTTTTGAAGACAATTAACGGTGTGTTCTACATGGTGGGTTATTATGATTGGTTTTGACAATAAACTGTCACATTGACGAGATGACTGATGCGAGATGTTATATGAGGGGCTCGCGAAATGAGAATGGATATGGGAAATAGCATAATTGTGTCTTCTAAAAACAGCAGAACCCATTCTGATCTCTGAAAGATTCGATGGGAAATGTATTAACCCATTGCCAAACAGCAAAATTTTAGGCTGGTCCAAATTCAAAGATGTTGCAGATGACAATTTCAAATCAATGATTTTTAAACTTTTTTGGTCATTTTGTGTAGAAAACATTGTGGGAAATGAAGAAATTGCTTGTCACAAGCAATTTCTTCATTTTACACAATGTTTTCCAAAGCCATTATCTTGTGAGGAGTCAAAAAGAGTCACTGTGTGGTAATGGGTTAAGGAACCTATATATATTAGAACAACATAAATCAAGAACATATCGTTGCCTTACTTATTAATCTCTTAACAACGGTTTTAATCAAGCTATAATAACGGGGTTTTGGAAGAAAATCGAAGATGTTTATATTTGTCCCAGAAAATACAAAAATACTAGATCGTAGGCGAATTGACACCATGTTTGTATGATTTGAATCAGTATTACAATTGCATGGGGGCCGCATGGGGGCGCATCCGGTGGTGCAACAGTATTGTCGTATGATAGAATGCATAAAATTCACTGATGAGCCTTTCTTGTTGCCCCCCATCTGGATCCGCGCATACACTGCGTGCAACGTTATTTTTGCAGGGCGAGCTATACTTGTCATCGGTCACCGTCCGTTGTCCGATTGTTAATAGTAACCCATAGTTTCTTTAAATCTTAATATCCAAAACCATTGAACCAATCCTCCTTAAACTTGGCATAAAGGGTTCCTGTGTGCAGTGCTATCGATGTTGTTATATAATTTTATAAAAAACTCTGGCTATGGTTTCGCTGTTAAAGACAATTGGAACCACAATATCTTTTAACAGCCATCAGCGGCTCATCCTGTGTCGTTAATTAATCCATGGGTATTTGTCATAAGGAATGGATATTGACTCAGAATTAAAACTCATGCGGAATGATCCATTATAGTATTGATGGTCGTCGTGCACATACATTTTCTTAACAGGTATATATCATAATAAGTCGATATTTGGTTTATAGCATTTGATCAATAGTAGCGAAAATCATTTCTGCGAAGGTACAGACATATTAAAAAAGAGAAAGACGTCACTCTATTCTTTTATCAACTTTGAAAGTAATTAAAACTTCGATTAATTATTATTCCTTCAAAGTTTCAGTCAGATGTGCAAAACTGTTTTAGATGAGCGTATTTTTAAACGATTTTGACGGATTCTGGAACTTTCATAGGACATACGATGCATTCATAAAGTGTTTAGTGAAAATGAAGAAAATATCACCTTTATCGTAAAACAAACAGCCAAAAAAAAACGCTTTGCGATGTTTTGAACGACGACTAACTTTTGTGAGTTTGTATGTACTAACGTTTGATAGATATTGCATACATCTTGCATAGTTGCAGATGGGTGTGCAAAAATGCACCTTCAAAGGCACATTACATGATAACACAGTCATTCATGCTGTGCAAATTGATTAGTTTTTCATACAGACATTAAAACTGGGATTATTAAGAAATGATTAAGAATTCCTAACGATACAACAAGCCAGATATTCGTCGCACTTTCCTACAAACACCCTTGTAACTACAACATCACCCTTTACTTACTTACTTAATCCTCATCACCCATGGTTGGGACGAAGGGGTGAAAAAATAAGACAGTATCGAAATAAGTCAAGATGCGTGTACAATATATATAATGACGTAAAGGCAGAAAATGCTGGTTATCAGTATTTTGTTCTTTTGACTCAATGTTTACACAAGCCGTCTCTATTATCGTATTCAAAACCTGGTCTTGTTTTTGAATGGGTTAAATCAATCTACATGTATATTTACGGCGTTTATAAAGAAAAACGACGGTATTCATATCTTTTCATGATAATCAACGTTTAAGTGTATCCTTTGCATGAGACAAACGCTCAAACAAAGCATAATTATTTCTTCTTTTATTTGTAATAATTGAGCAATTATCAAAATGATAGAAGAAGGGAATTTTATTGGGTAATTTTATTGGGTACTTTCATCACATACCCGGCAATAATACCCTGGTATTTCCCTGTTTAATACATTTATATAATTTCACAAATATTAATTTTACGTTACTCTAATAAGAACTACTTTTTTCATACACTACTCAAAACTTATAAGTACTCCGACTATATTATAAAGCATATTTCCGGACTGGCATAACATATCTTAACCAAATTTGAAACATCTTCGCTTTAACCATATGACCACCATATATTGAATTTTCATCAACTTCCCGACAGCCTGAATTGAACAAGAACCAGCTAACGGAGACCACTGGTGGAAGCAAAAGTCACAAAGTCAATAACTTGTGTGTTCCTTGTTCGCTCACACAATAGCATGACATCAGGAACGCATAGACATTTTGTAATTCCTGACAGATGTTGTAGGGTTATCTTTTTTAATATTCTAGAAGTCGGTGTAAGGTTCTCTACGCTTGCTAAGCATGTGGTAGATCAACATCATTCTGGACAGTAAATCGTTAAGTCTGTAAAACACTTTTTCACAATCAGCAAATTTAATACACGTTTGCCAAATGAACATTAACATGGTAATTGTGAGGTCATGGTTTTGCGTCTTGTACATAGACATGATGAATTGATGAATATCGGATAGTTCGGATACTGAATGGTCTCCCTTGAAGGCATAATGTATCCCTTTCTGTGACAGCCACTGAACGTTTCAGTTCACGTAGACGAGACAGAACAATGTTATGATCCTAATTCCGGCTTGATTTCCTATCACGTGGATGTCTTGGTAGGTTGGTAGCACTTCCGGTTTGTCTGCACTCGGCCACAAGTTGATTGATAGCATTTGCATGTACATTTATGATACGGGTTGCGTTTCTTTTGAAAAATGGTACGAATGTAACAAGAATGTTGATGTTTGACAGTAATGAACGATATTTTGTATTTGATTTGTATAGAACGACTGGAAATGTGGGTATGAGAATATAACTTACGCTCTAATCACACCACCTTGTAAAACACCAATTGTTGTGGGTTGTTGTTGTAGAGATTTCCAACGCATTTTATGTTTTTATGTTTGGCACGTTGACCCATAAAGGAATAAAATTTCAATAAATAATAAATTAAGCACGTGGGATTCGTGTATGAAACGCAGGAGGAATATTTCAATTTTCTATAGTTGACCGGAAGTTATCATTTTCAACAATAATTTTGAAAAATGAAAATGATATCGGTAAAGTAATTAAGTAAGGGAATCATAAGAAATGTCGACTTTTGATATTCCTTTACCGGAGAACATTTTGCGCATAATAGAAAACGGAGTACTTATAAGTTTGGTTAAGTATATTGTAAATTCTTTGTCATAAAATAGTGTTTGATGCAGACAGAGTTGTGTTTGAACCTGGTAACGATAACAAAAGTATTACATGTTGGAAAAGGAAATACTGCAGACTTTACGATGTATTTGATGAAAAACAGCAAAATATGATTGAGGTATTCGTCTAATTTCATACGAAATATACAAAAGACCGAACCATATTCTCTGAGCCTGATCATCTGTTACAATTTCCATCTGCTTTAATGAATTTTCTATTAAGATCCTTAACACCGTCATTTATTGTTGACAGATATAATTAATGATCACGCAAGTTTCGGATAGAGAGAACTTGCGTAGAAATAAGTAGATTACACACGAACCCATGTCTTGATCACCAATCTAATTGTATCTGTGTCTATATTTCTTAGTTATTAAGATTTTAGAATTAGATTGAAATTGTTATCAGAATGATTATGAGTAGACTTTAACTCAACAGCTTACAGCTTGGGTCATAACATAGATACATTAAAACTAATCGTCATGAGTTTTCTTGATTAACCGTGCTACAATTCGTGTATCTGGTTATTGGAAATCCAAGATATTTCTGTATTTCTTCTGGACCAGTCCTTTATACGTGATGACGTGTAACAGACGACAAGATGATCTCCAGATGGCATCTGTGATGAGAACAATGATGGCAGACGATTCGACAATATAGTCCGGTAGCCAAACATCATTTTTTAAGTGAACCCGGATTTGCGGTATATAGAAAATGTTTTGACTGATTATGGTAGCCAACACCTTCAGAATTTAAAATCAGGTTGATGCCACCATGTCACCCTTGGGCAACTCTCAGAATTCAAGATGGCGTCCAAGATGGCGGAATGCCATGGCACATGATAATAGTTCTGTCCAAACCTATGCATTCCTGATAAAAAATAGCTTGTGATATGTTCAAAAATGCTCAGAGAGAATGTCCAAAGAAAATAATGAATGATATTTGCAATATTTCATTGTAAATCTTCAAAAATTTGGTAAATCTTTAAAATCTTTCCCCACCCACCCCATTTTACATAGAAAAATCAAGTTTTTTTGCAACACTGTTAACATTTCCCGTATTCCATATGATTAAATACTCTCATTATACTTATGAATGAAAAACGAGTATTCGGAATGACAAACCTGGCAAAATGGTGTCTCTGACAATTCAAAATGGCGCCCAAGATGGCGGGAAATTCAAGTAACATTTTTAAACAAAAAATACAAAATGTTTTGAAATGTCTTTAATTAAAATGCTAATAACCTGTTTTTTGGGTGTATTAATGTACAGTGATAAATGCGTCTAGTAAATATTAGTTGTATTAATTTGTTGTATTTCTACCAGAATCCAGGACTGTCGCAAGATCTTACCCCACCCACTGCATTTAGAATAGAGAAAATCTAGAAATATACACTTTAATTGACTATGTCTTTATGTTTGCAATGAAACTTCTTAAAAGGAAAGTGAAATATAAATTATTAGATCCCATTGATTGATTGATTGATTGATTGATTGGGTTGAACGCTTCTTTAAACATATATGGTCTTATCGCTGAAGGTTAACACCTAATCGTGAATTTCTGTCGTTTCTCATACCAGTACTATCACAACACCCTGACACAGGCTCCAATTGTTTAACGATTATCAAACAGTTAATGGGAGACAAGTTTCTCAGAAAGGATATCTGTCGCGACTGGGGAATGAACTCGGGATCTCATGGATGAGAATCCGGTATAAATTCAAAATGACGTCCAAGGTTTTTTGTGAATTATTCTTTATCATTACAAATACTTTTTTCGTATTTTAATTGAAAATTGAATACAATCTATAGTATACATTATACAGAACAGGGAATTGGGTCCTTTTTGCAGAGCAAAGGGTTTTTCTTCTCTATAAACCTTCTGCAACTCTAGGCATATTCCAAAGTTCTAACACGTATCATCTTACCTAACTTCTACATTTGGCATTCGAAAAAAGTTAGATATTTGTCCTTCATACAGCGTTTTCTTCCGTGTTTTCAGATTTGACAATGATTATGTTCACCATCTGTGATGGAATGGGGATGGGGGCGATTTCCAGGGGTCGGGAGGAGGACCCAATTGCTAATCTTCCGACAAATTACATTAATTTCAATGAATAACATAGGTTTAAGTTAATGTGGATCATGAAAGTGTACATGATCTCCTCCCTCAATGTTTCATTATCATTTATTTGCATTTCATTTACACATGAAAATAATTATAATAATACCTCGGTTAAAGTCATACTTTGATTGCCATTATTGCTACGATTGCTAAATATACATAGAACAGGGTACCAGTGCATGCAACAATGGGATGCAACCGAGATATTGTGGTCCTCAACAACAATCTGGTACCATAACTTATCTCTGACTCGTCAGCATGTGGCATCAAACATTAACAAACATCATATCTTCTTGCATCACCTACTAATTTCTGTCCCCTAAGCTGTTCAGTATAAAAGATGTTTACATATTGGCTGTTGTCATTTCATGCCTACTTGTGAAAAAGTTTCGAAATGTCTTAGTACATGGCATCATATGTTGTTTAGGCTTACTGGAAGGAAGAGAAACCCCTAACTTTTAAATCCTTAGCTTGTATATCAATATCATTCTATTTCCCAAATCGGCAGGATGTTAGGTATTACAATAATAGACAGACGTCACAACTAGTATGAAACACAACCATATGTTGTCTTGGAAAGGATTTAGAAAGAGCGAGAAATGAATATGAAATTGCAATGAAAACTTATCCGATTTTGTAAAAGGCAATATTAGATAGTTCTTAGGTATAGTTGCTGAATGATTATTCTATTAATGATTATCTTATGCTAACTTCGCCCCTAAATTAAGATTAAAATCTTTTTCAAATAATGCAAATTTGAGTGGATGGGGCAAAATAAAGAATTAATGATCTTGTCTTTACTCTGTTTGCCAATAGTGATATATAATAAGCTTATAAAAGCACATGAGGTTAACATACACTCAAACGTTTCTAACACAATATTTTGAAATAGGTATTAAAGCAAAAGACACCCCTTGTTATTTTGTATGAAATCATATTTTCCCGCCATCTTGGGCGCCATTTTGAATAAAAACATAGGCAACTAAAGTGTATATTTCTAGATTTTCTCCATTCTAAATTCAGTGGGTGGGGTAAGATCTTGAGACAGTCCTAGATTCTGGTAGAAATACCACTAATTAAAACAACTAATATAATAGACGCTTTTATCATTTTACAAGAATACATTAAAACAGGTAATAAACATTTAAAAGACATTTCAAAACATTTTGGATGTTTTGTTTAAAAATAAAACTTGATTTAAAAAACACTTAAATTTCTCGCCATCTTGGGCGCCATTTTGAATTGTCAGAGACAATACTTTGCCAGGTTTGTCATTCCAAATACTCGTTTTTCATTCATTATTATAATCAGAGTATTTAATCATATGGAATACGGGAAATGTTAACAGTGTTGCGAAAAACTTTATTTTTCTATGTAAAATGGGGTGGGTGGGGTAAGATTTTAAAGATTTACCAGAATTTTGAAGATTAACAATAAAGTATTGGGAATATCGCTCATTATTTTCTTTGGACATTCTCTCTGAGCATTTTTGAACATATCACAAGCTATTTTGTATCAGGAATGCATAGGTTTGAACGGGACTATTCTCTTGTACCATGGCATTCCGCCATATTGGACGCCATCTTAAATTCTGAGAGTTGCCCAAGGGTGACAAGGTGGCATCAACCTGATTCTGGTTTCTGAAGGTGTTGGCTACCATAATCAGTCAAAACATTTTCTATATACCGCAAATCCAGGTTCACCCCTTTGGCTACCGGACTAATATGGATTTGTCTGCTCCTATTTATACTGACAGTACGTCGATTCTCTATTATAGCACCCCGTGTTGTCTAATCCGAAAAGAGAACATCTTCTAACCCCAGTGTGTGTTGGCATCTTGTTGTCGTTGACTTTGTTGACCTGGGAATCGTGTATGAGTTGTAAACATCTTTAATTTTAGGTGGTCTAAGCCTAATGAGTTCTTAAAGTCGGATTTTTTCGTGCGACGTCTTTAACTTTCGCCACGTATCCGAAACTTCTCGAGCAACGTCGTGGACAATTGGTTGTGGAATTATATGTCCTGGACCAGTTCTTTATCCCATTCCCACACATTGACTTTTTTATCTTCCCATAAGAAAAAGGCTTTTGAAAACATTGTGGAAAATGAAGAAATTGCTTGTCACAAGCTTTCATTTTCCACAATGCTTTCTACCCCAAAAGACAAAAGAATTTCAAATGTCATTCCTATGTAATCGTCTTCTGCAACATTTTTGAATTTGGGAAAGACTAACAAATCTGTCCGGTAATTAGCCCCTTTTACACGTTGACGTGTAACAGACAAGATTAGGTTTTTTTCAAGTTCATAGAAGATGACCCTTATTAATGCCTGCCAGATGTTAGTGTCAGGTAACATCGGATTTCAATCAGACTGTTGTTATTATCATTATTTTATAACTATTATTATTATATACTTAACAATGTTGTTTGCATTCATATGACTGTTAGAAGAGACGGAATTTATTAGGTGTATTAGGCATATTATGTTTCACATTTTAGTACCTAATATTTTAAGTGCAAATATGCTAGGGGAAATCTTCAAGATAGAAGTTATTCTTAGTCTCTGCGGTATTTTGTGACGCAATTATTCTTGAAAATCGAATCGGTGCCTCCAGATTTGAAATCCCTTTCCCAAACAAAACCTGGTTTTGACGTCCCTAATAGAAATGACATGGGAAAACATTGAGACAAAAGAAGACAAGAGGACCATGATGGTCCTATATCGCTCACCTGAACCAAAATGATATGAGCAACACTTTTGTTCAATTCAATAAACATTTATGACTGTAAGACTGAAAACTAACTTATAGTCAATAACTTTGTGAAAATCAAACTCATCTGAGATCTTATGGTGCCAAACATTGTGTCCAGGTTTTTCTTGATTGATAAATAATCACAGATTCTAGAGTATAAACAAGGTCGAAAACAGCCAAAGACGGTAATTTTTTCAAATTCAAGGGCACACAATTCTCGACTTTCTGATCACATCAGACTGAAAATCTACCTCATCCAAGATATTATGGTCTCCAACATAGTGTCCAAGATTTGTCTTGATTGGTCAATAATTGAAGATTCTAGAGTGTAAACAAGATCGAAAAACAGCCAGATACGGCTATTTTGTTAAAATTCAAGGGCACATAACTCTCAACTTTCTGATCGGATCAGACTGAAAATCAAACTCATCCGACATATTATGGTCCAAAACATTGTGTCCAAGTTTTGTCTTGATTGATTGATAATTGTAGATTCTAGAGTGTAAACAAGGTCGAAAACAGCCGAAAAAGACAATTTTATCAAATTCAAGGGTACATAACTCTCGTCTTTCTGGTCATATCACACTAAAAATCAAACTCATCCGAAATCTTATCCTCTCAATTATTGTGTCCAAGATTTGTCTTGATTGGACAAAAATTGAAAATTCTAGAGTGTAAACAAGGTCGAAAACAGTCAAAAACGACAATTTTGTCAAATTCAAGGGCACATAAGTCTGGACTTTCTTGTCTTATCAGAAAATTCTAGTCATCTGAGATCTTATGATCTCTAACATTGTGTCCAAGTTTTGTCTTGATTGATTGATAAATGTAGATTCTAGAGTGTAAACAATGTCGAAAACAGCCGAAAATGACAATTTTATCAAATTCAAGGGCACGTAACTCTTGTCTTTTTTGTCAGATCACACTGAAAATCGAACTCATCCGAAATCTCATGGTCTCAAACATTGTGTCCAAGATTTGTCTTGATTGGTCAGTAATTGTAGATTCTAGAGTGTAAAAAAGGTCGAAAACAGTCAAAAACGACAATTTTGTCAAAGTCAAGGGCATCTAACTCTCTTCTTTCTGGTCAGATCACACTGAAAATCACACTCATCCAAGATCTTATGGTCTCAAACATTGTGTCCAAGATTTGTCTTGATTGGACAATAATTGAAAATTCTAGAGTGTAAACAAGGTCGAAAACAGTCAAAAACGACAATTTTGTCAAATTCAAGGGCACATAAGTCTCGACTTTCTTGTCTTATCAGATTGAAAATTCAACTCATCCGAGATCTTATGATCTCCAATATTGTGTCCAAGTTTTGTCTTGATTGATTAATAAATGTAGATTCTAGAGTATAAACAATGTCGAAAACAGCCGAAAATGACAATTTTATCAAATTCAAGGGCACGTAATTCTAGTCTTTTTTGTCAGATCACACTGAAAATCAAACTCATCCAAGATCTTATGGTCTCAAACATTGTGTCCAAGATTTGTCTTGATTGGTCAATAATTGTAGATTCTTGAGTGTAAACAAGGTCGAAAACAGTCAAAAACGACAATTTTGTCAAATTCAAGGGCACATAACTCTCGACTTTCTCGCCTAATCAGACTGAAAATTAAACTCATCTGAGATCTTAGGGTCTCCATCATTGTGTTCAAGATTTGTCTTGATTGGTCAATAATTGTAGATTCTAGAGTGTAAACAAGGTCGAAAACGGTCGTAAACGGCAATTTTGAAAAATTAAAGGGCACATAACTTTTGACTTTTTCATCTGATCTGACTGAAAATCGAACTCATTCAAGATCCTATAGTCTCCAATATTATATCAAAGTTTTGTATTGATTGGGCAATAATTGTAGATGCTAGAGTGTAAACAAAGTTAAAAACAGCATTTTTCGTCATTCAGGGGCAGATAACTCCACACTTTCTGGTCCGATCTGGCCCATAATCGAATTCATCCGAGATCTTATGACCATACTTGTTTTGACAAAGTTTGGTCAAGATTGACTAATATTTGTGGATGCTAGAGTGTAAACACCAAATTGTGGACAGACGGACAGACGGACAGACGGACAGACGGACAGACGGACGGACGACGGACAAAAAGCGATCACAATAGCTCACCTTGAGCACTTCGTGCTCAGGTGAGCTAAAAATGCTGATAATCAGCATTTTCTCCTTTTGCCTAAATATTTTCTGTGCTATATTATACACAAATCTTATATTTAACAACATCTATTTTGTCGTTTCCAGCAGCTTTCAAAAATGAAAAGTCCAGATTTTGGCTGTTTGGGAAAGGGTTATAATGGTCATCGATAACAGACATTATACTCACCACAATAAAATGTAGTCTATATACATGTTCAAAAAGCACCAAGAGAAAGGCATGTGTTGCCTTCGTAGATGTCTACAGTGGTAAGAAGGTGGTAAAAAATGTCTCATGACAAATGGACAACGATTTTACAACCGCTCAAAAAGCAACAAAAACAATAAAATTAGGTAGTTTTAATATTCGTCTATCAAATATATGCCAGTATTTTGTTAGAGGGCCTCGAGCCGAATCTACGTGCAAAAATACAAACAAAAATTGTCATGATACACATATACAAACACCATCAAGATTAACATTCTGAAGAAATTTGACAGCGACTGAGTAAATATTGTAATTCTAAGAACAAATACAATATTTTGACCAAGTAACCAACTTTTTTTACACCAGTCAGATATCGATCCAAATTCTCGGAAGCATCTTGAAAAAATCTGGCTGGTCCAAGAAACACGTGTGTGAAATTTCATTAACTTCTGTCAATTGTTTTAAAAATTAGAAGATTCTTTGTAATTGTAATTGTGGAAGGCGGAGTGTACGTATTGATGAACGAGGGGTCTTGATCGACAATAATAGTTTGCCCCGAAAACTTCTTAATGTGATTAAACAGGAATTCGAAAATTGTGATTTTTTTCAAATTCTGTGGCTTCTTTTTATGACGATTGAGTATATATTTTACCTCTGTTGTATTTGTTTCTCCCATAAAATCCACTAAAAGATATATATCACAAAGCAATGGATGTTTTATAAACAATTTAACTACGTACTTTTCATGTTAAGTTAAGTGTATTGTACGAAAACATTTTGATCAGAAATGGTTCGTGCGTATTCACACATGGTAAAGAAACTACATTTATATAGCAAGACCATGAAATGACTCTACCTGATAAAGTTACCCACAGAATTGTGACAAAGGTAATGTTCCTACACACCTGGTCAAACATTCCGTTGCAATATGCACACAAGTTGTTGTTTTTAATCAATGTAAGGGGAAGTGAAATTTATTTTTTAACGTTTGATTTTATACAAATCGATTTGAAAAAGGTTTGTTTAAAGATGATATATGGTATCAATTTAAGATTCAATTGCTGTGCATGCCCACCTTTCGGCATTGTATTTTCATTAAACATTCGTTTTCAATCAAAATAACATCACGCACTACAATTAATTTGAATCAGCTAAAAACACAGGAGTATAGCCAGTATTCAGGCATTGCAGAGGAAAAACTTTCAAGTCCATATACTATTTTTCTTAATCTCATATCAACAGACTGATATCATTCTAAAACGATTTAGGTTGGTATATGTGCGTGTTCTAATTAACCCTCCCTAAATAAGGTCTGGTTCTAATATTCTTAACAGAAACATTTTACGGAAATAGATCTATTTAGGTTGATTTCTAGCGGTTTCTTCTTATTTTCTCCTTATTCTCATTGCCATAATTATAATCTCTGTGCACATTTCATTTACATGAATTAGTAACTCATATCTCAACATACGAGTACCTCCGCAATAACTTTCATATTGCACCAGTGTAAGTTTTTACCGCTTCGGAAAGGGTAAAGTGTAGCACAGCATACCACACCGGGATGGTGCCGTGCATCACTTTATCTCTCAAGCTATCCAGCATTCTGACAGCTGTGTTTGAATCGGCGACATGATTGCACCAACTATCATGGTACCACTCTGGAATTGATGAAAACATTTTTTATACATTTCTTATATTGTTATATAAAAAAGAATATAATGGTTTTTTGTTGCTTTCTCGTAACACAGCATACCACACCGGGGTGGTGCCGTGCGTCACTTTATCTCCAGTTAATCCAATATACTGACAGCTGTGTTTGAACCTGCGACAACATTGCACCATTTATAATGATGCCACTGTGGGTTTAATAAACAAAAAAGCAAATAGAAACATTTCGCTGCTTTCCTTCGAACCTATCGTAACTGCGGCTTGTAACAAATTGTAGATACGAGGTTTTCGAAGAAAAGCAGCGATATTTGCATTTTCTTATATTGTGAAAAAATGCATTCTCAATTAATGTCAGAAATTTATTTTAAGCAACGAAAAATAGTTGATGCACATTTTCCATCGAAAAGGAATAAAAGAGGACCAAGATGGTCCTATATCGCTCACCTTAGAGCGCCCTGAGACATACTTTTTAACAAACCTTTTAAATCTCCGAGGATTTTGAAAAGAGGATTTTGAAAATGAGTCATATGACAATGGTACACACTTAATTTCAAAGCACAATTTGGGAAAAGATTGTCTAATTTTTTACTATATCTGTATTTAAAATCAGAAAATCCACAACAAATTGCTGAATTTCCATTGCACATAGACAAATTGAAGCATAAATCTTGGAAAGAGGTCATTGGGCTATAAAACTTTGAAACCATAGAAAGTTTGGAAATTCTAAGACAATTTTAAACCTGTTCCCGCTTTTTCAAATCTAGAATACCTCATGGTAGAGCTTATTTTCAAAGCGAAATGATAACTTGAACTAATCTGTTTAACAAGACAATATGACACACAACTTATATGCACTTTTTCTGTACAAAATGCAAGAGCCTAAAGAATAGGAATAATTCTAAAAGTTCTTAAACGAGGCAAAAAAATTATCTTCAGGCCTTAACAACTTGAAAAGATTGTCAAACATTGCCCTCTCTCATTTATATGGAACCCACAACATAGGGGAAATATTCATTGAACAGTAAGGATTTGGTTATGGTTAAACCTTTTCCAAACAACATAACATAAGAGCAGACATAATTAAAAGCTGCTGTAGATGATAAAACAGGTGTTGATAAAGACTGCATTCATGTATAAAAATGCAGAGAAAATGATGAGGCAAAATGAGACAACACAGGCTATCAAGTTATCAACATTTTCTTCTTTTACCATATCATTAACAAGCCTTTTCTGTCGGTGAGGCAAACCTGTGTATGGTAGAGAAAGGGCATAATGCTTTCCCATACAGAAAGGTAAAGAAAGGAAATAGACTGTCCCAATTTGAAAGTTCAGAATACAAAATTGACAGCGGTACAAATAGGATTCGTTTACAATAAACTAACATATAAAATATTGAATAAAATAAAATAAAATATTGAGGTTAAAGGAGAATCAGCACTTTCTTTATTTGACTCATTAATTTCCAAAGCCTTTTCTAATAGGGACTTCAAAACAAGGTCTTTCCAGGAAAGGGTTAAAGTATTTAGTTGATCCCTAGATCAGTAAACAAACACAAGTGGATTAAGTGCCTCAGGGATACAGGTAAAAGAGGGTAATGGCTTTCAGAATCATAAAATATCTTTTTAATATTTTAACACCCTATGTTGAGGGTATTCATTTGAATTCTTAAATCAAGACTATTCAAATGAGTACCCATATCAAAGCATTCAGATTTTAAACATCAAATATAGAATGATTTACCTCCTTTTATCTGTAGCTCCATGCATTCTTTATCAGATATTATGATCTGCATAATCTGATTATAGGGATATGATATCATCGGTGGGGAGTCAAAACCTCGTAACTCCAGCTTATTCAATCTGTAGTTACGAGGATTTGACTCCCCACCAACGATATGTGATAAAATCTACCTGGTCAAAACAATTCCTTACTTGAAAATTCCAGAACTCATAACATAGGGCTTCTTTCCTTGCAATGTGATGATTTTTAGTATTCTGTTAGAGGTTTATGAGATGTAAAGTCATGCAAAATTTCAAGACTCTAGGCCAAATAGTCCTTGAGAAAACTGTGTTTCAGTGTGAAACCTTAAACCCCACAACATAGGGCCAATTTTTCTATAAGCACAATTATTTGAAGTATTTTGGTAGAGGGCATTGAGACAATACTACATACAAAATTTCAAGACTATAGACCTTATAGTTTGGGAGGAGAAGATTTTTTAGTAATTGTGGACAGACAGACGGACAGACGGACAGAAGGACGACGGACGGTGAGCGATCACAATAGCTCACCCTCAGCACTTCGTGCTAAGGTGAGCTAAAAAAAAGAGAAGCATGTTGTACTTGATAACTCTTTGATATCCGTGTCTGAAATAATTTTTTGACTGCCTCAAATCAAAACTCAACTAGTCTTATCTTATCTAGATTTATGCTGGCTCCAAGAAGGAGCTGTGTTTATTTTCTCAGTGAACGATACAAAGGTATAATGTCAATAAACACAGTCGCTGGATTCCATGTATTTCTATCAACTGACTGAAAACTGATATCAGACGTATCATTAAAACCTTAATCTTGATAAATGTACTATGTGTATTACAAGGAGCAGGGATCTGTATGTTGTACTTTATCTGCTATACAATATATCAGCCTTAACGAGTCGACACAAAACACATTTGTCACTTTCGTGAGGGGTAGCAGATGGCAAATTTTCTTTCAACACTGGAATATAGGGTCCCTCTAATTGCTAAATGTTAGCAGCTCCAGAATTGACGATAATGATAGTGTTATCACTGCCGTTAGAAAGAAAACAATGGTTACATTGATAGAGGCAGAAGTTTTCACTATAATTAGGGTATACCATAATTACAAAGTGGTAGAATTTATTTATCTAGATAGTTAATATCTACGTGTGTACTAGCAGAACAGCTTATCAGCATGTAAACCTAGCGCGATTTTTACTTTATATTTATTGTCAGTGTTGAAGAATGTGTCAAATAATCCAACCAATAAAGATAAACCCTTTTAAAGCAGATACCGTTTTTTGGGGGGTTACTAAGATCTTAGAATTTTGATTCCTTAAAAAGACAAAAAAAATTGGAAAACGTGTTTGTTATTTTTAAAGATCATTAGCGTATATATGTGTAGTAACATGGGAGGGAACGAATTATAAAATACTCTGAAAATCTCACAATTATGAAATTATGTGCCCTGAAATGAACAAGACGGGCAATATCGTTGTTGAAGCTTGGGGTTAAACATTTCCCGTTAACAAGTTGCGATAGCGTGCCACGATCAACAAGAGAGGGGAGGAAAAACAAATATTGGTGGATGGAATATAAACAGAACAATCTCCTCTCCGGATATGTTATCCTGCAATATTCTAGTCGCCGTTTTCATTTGACAGATTTATGGAAAATAATTCTTCTCGTTACAGCAACGAGATTCCATAGTCCGAGGCGCGTTCTTTAGAACGAGAATTTTTAAGATTTCTTAAGGAGTTTTGGATAAAGCGTATTTAAGACCGAGACTTTGACCGAGATGTTCCGAATGCTCCATATTTATACAAATGACGTCATCATGACGTCATTTGTATAAAGTATGGAGCATTCGGAACACCGCGGTTTATGAATTATGGAGTGTTCGGAACAACTCGGTCAAATCTCTTTTATATTGTTTGTAAAGAGTTGACCGAGGGGTTCCGCACGAAGTATAGGGTAATGGCGCCTCCCATTGAACGACTTAAAAATCTTGATCTAAAGAACGCTTTATCCTAAAATATCTTAAGAAATCTCAAGATATCTGAAGAAATCGCGCTCTAAAGAACGCACCTCCGGTTACAACATTGCAGGACATCTAGCTTAGCAAACCAGCGAAACATGAGAATGATGCTATTTGTTTACTATAAATATAAAATTGTGTAGCTTTATTCATGAATGAGAAAGTGTTTTTATGTAACTTTTGTGTGTTTTTTTTTGGGGGGGGGCAATTGGATATTGCAGCGCTAACACTCATGCAAGCATTCAAAGTCCAATTCAATATACTCAAATTTGTAATAAGAATTTGTAAACATGTGTTGTATCATCGTAACCGGGCTATAACTATAAATCCACAAGCAAAAACCGACAGTGACGTAGTTTTGTGTTAACTGTTTCTAAACCAATAAACTGTTCTCATTTGTACCGTTTACAATGCGCACGTGATAAATGAACAGGTTGGTTGGTTGTAAACGATAAACAGAATCATACGTCACTTTCAAATTTCGCTGGTGGAATAGTACTCTCAACCAGCCAAGGTAAACACAGACACGTACTCGATTAAAAAAAGCATGATTCTTGCGGCTTTCGCAACACTTGCTTTGATAAGCCTTAAGAGAATGACCACCAGTTCGTTGGTGTAATTCAAAAGACTCGTAAAAGTTTTACAGCTTGATTAAGTAGCAGTCTAGAGGTTTCAGATTTACACCCACGAATTGTTACAAGTTAAAGTTACTTTCTCTTCTGTAACTGTCTTTAACTTGTTTGTCCATTATACTTAAAACAGTTTGTGTTTTTGCATATCCATTAGACCTACGTTTTTTTATCTTGAAAATTTTGTCTGAGTGAGTGGTATATGTAACATACGTTTATTTAGCAATAAATTGAAAACAAAAAAGAAAGAGTTTTTAGATATGCGTATAAGCTTGCTTCTATATGCTTACCAATATGAAGCTTCCCTTTATAGATACCCAAGCATCATCAAGACTCAGTGACTCGTATCCATAGGGTTTAAAAGGAATAAAACTCATTTTTTATCCACGCAATATTTCTTCTATAATATAGACGGTAATATTTCAACAGTCAGTTGTGTGAATGAAGCGCCAGGTTTCTGTCAAAAAGTCGAAATGGATCATTGTTCTCGTAATGAATGAACATTTTTGAGCCAAATGTCATATGAAATCAGTCGCCACGAGACAGTAAAAATGACCTAGTTATGATAAGAAACCCGGATTAAAGAATTACGCGTTGATGTCATGTATATACATTCGTCAAGAACTCTACATCCCTGGGCTTTTATTGGTAAAAACAAATTAGCTCATCTTCAAGCTTAAAGCCTTTCCCAAACGATGAGAATTTAGACCACTCCAAGTTGAAAGTAGTTGTAGACGACAAAAAAATGTTGTTTTTTTTCAAAAGAAGACAAGAGGTGTTATATTATCGAAAATATTGGGGACGGGGGAAGAAACTGCTGATAAACAGCAATCCCCTCTTTTCGCTCCATGTATTTATTCTCAAACCTTTTTGTTTTTAAGGACATCAAAATCATGACATTGTCTTGTTTTTGGAGCGAGTAAAATAGCGTCACATTTGATATTCATAATTCTAGACACTCGAGACCTGGGTCGATCGAATAGGACTTAACATTTGTCAAATGCCAAAACGCGACCCCTATCATTCATTTCCACTTTAGAAGTTCCTTTCTGAGGATTTTAAATATGCAACCCATCATTACCACGAAAGAACCAGGGGCAAAATTTGAAAAACTGTTACATTTCCATTTCAAAAACAAACCTAACCATTTTGAACGGTCTAAATTTTGAATTAATGCATACTTATTGAAATACATGTATTTGACAAAAATGTTCAAAAATTATCCCCCTTGCATATGAATATAGAGTAAACTAATATTTGTAAATTGTTTTCTTCTAGAAGCTTAATCCTGAAAGCGGGCATGGGGAATCAACTTATGTGAAGTGTATTTACAAGTGTGCATTTCGTATAGCTAGAAAGTGGTGTTTTAATGATGGGCTGTATACCTTAAGAGGATATGAGTAAGAACTTTAAACATTGAGTTTTTTTTTTAAATTTATGTAGAAATAATTTTAAAAATTCTGAATCTGATTCGACAAAAGGGCATGACCTGTTTCGGTTTGACGCTTAATCATTTGATTATTAGTTGAATTTCATTATTCTATACCGACATTAATAATGAGCTAAACGTTCGAGCTGGGTTTACATGAATATCAGTTGTTCTGCTAGTGACGTAGATATCAACTATCTACAAAAATAAATTCTACCACTTCGTAAATATAGCATGGCCTACAGTTGTCGCCACATCGTTTGGCACAATGTTTATGTTTTGTTCAAATGTAATTGAACGGTAATGAAAACATAAACACGTGCCATACGATGTGGCGACAACTGTAATTATAGTGAAAAACACTGCCTCTATCAATGTAACGATTGTTTTGTTTTCTAACAGCGGTGATAACACTATCATCGTCGTAATTTCTAGAACAGAGAAACACTGTGTATAACCGTACAGTGAGCCAAACCGGAAGTGCCACCGACTGTACGCACACATATCACTAGTTCACCTCAAATAATTCAACAGTCATTTTTTTCGTATCGAGGTAACTTTTTATCTATCCATCGCTTTTGAACGCGGTTTGCGATTAAAAAAAGCGAACTGAACATACCTGTCATTTTTGTTCTTCGTTACACCCTGAAACGGCGCTTCTGACTACAAATCAGGATTTAGCACTCGCAATCACCGAGTTTCGTCCCATTTTGGCCGTGGTTGTGACAGATTCTTCTCCCAAAAGGTATGTTTCGACACACAATACATAGTGTTTTACTGATGGAAAAGTCGTTTAATCCAATATTTTGAAAACCCAATTCTCCGTTTTGCAACGGGAGCTCGGATATTTGAAAAAAAGCCTACTGAAAACAACCACCCTGTTTCCAACAACTGTACGACTAGTTTCCAAAATGTTTTTCGTTACCGTACGACTAGTTCTTCGTTACTGTATGACTAGTGTCCAGTATGTAATGCATGTTTAGGTTTAATTTATTGGGGTTTTACGCCGTTTTCAATTGCTATGGTCATATCGCGGTGGCTGGAGCACCTAACCATAGGCACCTGTTGTTTCTCATACTAGTACTGGCACAACACCGTAACCGAGCCTCAAGCTACTCGCCCAATAGGTTAACGATATCAAACCATTGGGTAGGGACATTTTTGTCAGAGAGGACATTTGCCGCGGCCGGGTATCGAACCCGGGACCTTTCGGGTAAGAGGCAGATGCGCTACCAACTGCGCTATGGTCGCGGCCTACAGGCACTTTTGCTTCCATACCAATCATATTCATTTTGAAAATTAATATTTGTATTAGGGGTCATTTTGGGGCGACGTTTGGGCAAATTCTCTCTTTTTTGCCAGAAATCTCACTCAAATTTGCTCAATGGGAGAAAAATCTCACAGAAAAATGTAAAATAGTAAGAAATTTGGTCAAATCTCTCACTGAAAATTCATTTTCTCTCATTAGATTTGGCTGAATGAGACATATTCTCTCGAGCAGTTTCAGAGTCAGAATTATCCCTTTTGTATTATATGTATATCATACAAATAAAATAAATATGTTGAAACTAAACAAAGTTGGATTTTGGGTTTATCAAATTCTTACAAAAATACAGAGTTGACACTCGTTTTGTCGACATCGGATAAGTCTATTTTTTGCCCAAGTCAAAGTGAAGTAGGCCTACCGTCCTCATCAAATGGGTATCAAGTATGTTAAACAATATTATTTTGAAATAAATGTAGCGATTGAAATATATTTAAAGAATGATAGAATTTATCCCTTTCGAACAAATTATTTTCTTTTTCTTTATCAGAAAGGAAAATGACGGAATTCTTCAATGGTGCCAACACTTATCATTAGGCCTATACGGGGATATATATCCTTTATTTGCCCTCGGGCATATGATACTAACAGACATTTCAACAAGGATATAAACATGTATTTTATCTTAAATTACATCTCAAAAGTACAAATTACAACCACATTATCACTTTTGTCAGGTTACGAAAGGATAAACTTACTTTCATTACCCACCCCTAAAAACGGCCGTATTTTTCACGCTGTTATATGTTTATTACATAAGCCGTTCAAAAGTCCGGGAAATGATGCTGGTGTTCTAAACCGTTTGGCAATACCACCCCGTTTGGCAATTTCGCGGTATTGCGAATCCGGTCGATCAATTTGGAAATGGGAAGGGGCGTGGCAAAGTAGTTCCAACTACCATATCATGACATCGTACCCTACCTATTACATTCTTCAAATGTAATGTTTTTAAAAGACGAAACTATCAAATATGCTTAAAATCGAGTTGTATGTGAAATAAGAGGTGGTGTGATATGATACGCAATGTTATGTTGCCACGGCCGCTTTTGTGAATTTAGAGCATACCCTTTTCCCCATAGATACCCGGTAACTTTTTTTAATATCTATGCCAGAGAAAATGTTTTCAAAACAAAGAGAATAAAGGAAAAACTGATGATAAATAGAATTTTCTCCATTTTCCACCAACATTTTCTTTGTTAAAGGACTATTTCAATTCGAAATCACGTAGGTTGAAGTATGGATTCGTTTTGTAACTATATACTTTCCTATGTACATGTTTCACTTTTTAGAAATTTTAAATTACTATGGGCCAATTCCATTCAATTAGAAATGCCTATACACATTTCTAAAGATTCTTCTCCTTTAACATTTTCTTGCTAAATCTAATTTTCGGGACACCAAATCTCCTGTTTTTGTAAAGCCAGCAGCTAGAGCTCAGATCTAAAATAACTTTAGACTTGTAGCAACATTCTGCCTGATCGCCGATGAGTAGTCACCAACTCTTTATCGACTTTATTGTATCCAAGAAATACCACTGTTTGCTCTGTTGATTTTCGTTGATCGATTTCTAGTTACGAAATAATAACGAGTTTAGATGTCTTTATTCGCCAAATAAGAACCGGTGTGCGACGGACTACATCATCGGTGTAGGTAAAAACCGAGGCGCTCAGCGCCTAGGTATTTGCCTTAACATGTAGTTCAGAGCACAGAGGTTTTTATTTGGCAAACAAAGACCTCTAAACTCCTCTCCATTATAACACTCTAAATAAGAAAACACGCACATTCGAAATGTATTGTTTTGTGGAAAGTCTGCCATGATCTAGTTTTCAGCGTATGAAACGCATTGGTTTAGTGACATTATTGATGACGTCATTTGACGCAGGTGATGTTTTTGTCGTTGTTTTTGTCATATTATGGAAATGGAAATTTACAGCAATTAATCCGAGATGCCTGGTCAAGTGAGCCGGGACTTCATGTCCGGGGAGTTAATGTCAAGTCCTTATGTCTGCATAGGTGTTGCTTTGCGTCTTCAGGGGGTTTCACATAAAAGTTCGGACGACCCGGAGATGTGGTACTGGCATATTTTAGTAGATTCGGAGATATTACTGAAAATTAGTTGGCGGTATGCCATTGATTGATAGAGGCATCAGTCAACAAAAACAGAATATTTTCATGATCGGCAGTGCGTCTGCCAATATATTCTGCTAGTTTAAACCAACCGATCAATCGGCTGAATTTTCTCTGTTTTGAAAAAGTCGGTGAAGTCTCATTGACTAGTTGTTGAAAATCTGTCGGGATTCTGCCGAATATCTAACGGACTCTAACTAAATATTTAAAACATCGCCGACGTTCCATCTTCCAGGCAATTTCATGTAACACCGCCTTTCTTAAATCGGCCGGTATCAAAGAAATTAGCCACCATCGCTGGGACGTCGCTTTTATGTGACTACTCGACCAAACCATTCCCCAGTCAAGTGACTACCTTGGTATACTTCTACATTGTAATTTGAGCATAGAAACAACCTAGAATCGCACATATGCCCATAACGCCAATGCCTATGTGACTCTACCAGGCAAAAATCACATAAAATTTGGTTGCGCCGTTTTATCAGCGATTTCGCTCGTTTTGTTGCTGTCAGACCAGTAGAAAATATTGACTTACGACTGACGTCGATTTTTTGAAGTGATTGGTTTTCCAATCAGCTACATTAAAGCCGGGCCTTGGCAGTGGCTATTACGTTTATTTTGCAATTAGGCTGGTATGCAGGCCATCGGATGAAACTGGTTGGGCATATGCAATGCATCTGAGTGGGACCCAGCGAGATGTCAACGAAAGGTCACTGATTATTGCAAAAATGAGTCAGACACTTCAGCAATGTGTGAAAAGTCATCTGTACACCGTCACAGTACATAATATCCCGTCAAATAGACGGCATGTAGTCATCGACACTTCATTGACTTCTTCAGACATTCAAAATGCCACTGATTGATCGGTTGATTTTAACTTGAGGTGCAAATTAGCCGACAAGTCGCCGATCATACAAAAACTGCTATTTCTGTCGGCCAATGCGACGATCAGTCGACTATGCCTCTCCGATTAATCGCCGATAATTTACCCGATATTACCAAAACCCCATTGCAGGTGCGTCAGAGCGTTCATATGACAGCAGCAACCGATGAAGCAAAATCAAACAACCAATCCACGGCATTTTAGTCGGTAAAGCGTTGGCGACATCTCACCGGCGATTAGACTGAATACTTCAATTATACACAAACATGTTTGATCTCTTTTGTCGTGTCGTCCTTTAAATCGCCGATAAAAGAAAAAAACGACCAAATTTAACACCAGATTAAAACTACCTGATCAACTGGGGACATGTTAGATTTTGATTTAATTGGATTTTACGCCGTTTCCAACTGCTATGGTCGTAACACAGAGGCTGGGGCACCTAACCATGGTTTCCTGGTATTTCTCTCACCAGTACCATCACAATTTCCAAACCTAGCCTCCAGCTGCTCCCTCATGTAGATGGCACCCATTTGTGAGTGACAAATGACTTTTGTCAAATGTAAGAATGGAAACTGCCGAGCTGGGGTTCCAACTCGCGACCCCTAATGGCATGTTAGATGTATAAAGAATTTAGTAAAGGGTCAAATACTTTTCACAGAAAATTGGCCAGCATACAGCCATTCATCTGACAATGAACAACCAACATTTCCAACGTGTTCTTAAGTTACTCAATCCCTAATGAGACTCACGCGACGTCGGAATTATTCAGGCAATGTCGTTAAAATGTGGCAGTGGAACGTTCCACAACCGAATGTTTACAATGTTCCAGGCATAAGTTCGGATTAGGTAACAAATGAACAATGTCCCTGAAAAATTCCAATGTAGCATGATTGCCAATAAGGGTGGTCTACCTTGATTCAGTTAACAGCAATTTCTTGATAAGTTGGCAAAGCGAACATGTATCATTCTACCATACGTCGGCAAAGCCATAAGCCATCAAAGCAGAATATCAGAATATGTGCAGCCATTCATCTGACTAAGCACAGTCGATATTTCCAACATATTCTTAAGGTAGTCCATCCCTAATGAGATTCACATGACATAGGAATTATTCCGTCAATTTGGTTAACATGCGACGGTGCAACATTCCACCACCGTATGTTAACGACGTCACACATATAAGTTCTGATAAGGTAACATATGTAAACGATGTTGCATGAATCTCATTAGGGTTGGGCTACTTTAATTCAATTATCAGCAATTTCTTGATAAGTTGGCAAAGCAGACAGTTATCATTCTACCATATGTCGGCAAAGCCATAAGCCATCAAAGCAGAATATCTGAATACAGCCATTCATCTGACAATGTACAGTCGACATTTTCTTAAGGTAGTCCATCCCTTATGAGATTCACGCAACATAGGAATTATTTCAATGTCGTTAACATGCAGCTGTGGAACGTTTTACAGCGGAATAATTACAATGTCGCACATATAAATTCGGAAATACGTTACAAAGGTTAACGACGTCGCTCGAAAACTTTTGAAGGCGCTTGAATCTCATTAGGGGTGGATTACCTTAATGCAATTATGAGCAATTTTTTTATCAGTTGGCAAAGCCGACATACACTTTTATCATTCCACCATATGTTGGCAAAGCCATAAGCCATCAAAGCAGAATCCCAGAATACAGCCATTCATCTGACAAAGCACAGTCGACATTTCAAACATTCTTAATGCAGTCCATCCCTAATGAGATTCATGTGACATCAGAATTATTCCGGCAATGTCGTTAACATGCAGGGGTGCAACGTTCCACCACCTCATGTTAACGAAGTTCTGATAAGTTTGCAAAGCGGATATGTATCATTCTACCATACCTCAGCAAAGCCATAAGCCATCAAAGTAGAATATCAGAATACAGCCATTCATCTGACAAAGTACGGTCGACATTTCCAACATGTTCTTAAGGTAGTACATCCCTAATGAGATTCACGGGACGTTGGAAACATTTGAGTATTGTTGTTAACATGTGGCTGTGGAACGTTTCACCGGGGAATGTTTACAACGTCGAACATATAAATTCCGATAACGTAATAAATGTTAATGATGTTGCTCGAAAAATTTTGAAGTTGCATGAATCTCATTAGGCTTGGACTACCTTAATTCAATTATCAGCAATTTCTTGATAAGTAATTGTAAAATGGCAGAAATAACACTTGAAGCCGTTTCAGATGTCATTCTTCATCTGTGCTGAAACGAAACAAGATAAATTTAGACAGTTAGGATTATCATAATTATGTTTCCAAATTGTATTACATAATTATGTATTTATTTTACATCAATTGGGAATCAAGTTCTTAAAGCTTAGATTGGTCCTTCTCGATTCGGCTTCCTGGTAACTGCACCAGTACTCGCGCTACCTCTCCTTCACGGACATAATATTCTAAACATGTCGCAATGCCCGAGCGAAAGTATTGTACCCCCATTTCCCAAATTTTATAGGAGAGGAAAAAACTGCTTATTTCTCTTTATGTTAAATAACAACTTGGATAACACACGTGACTTTTGGGAAGAGTTTACATTGTTTAATTTTGCAGCTTATACTCTATGGATTTAGACGAGATAAAGTTCGCCGTACGTGCATTTGAGAGGGCCATTCCAGGTTGTAACTCGACTTTGCCCCGAGTCCAATGGTTTCTTCTAACATTCTACATTCAAAAAAATCTGTGCACGTGAACGCTATCCATTTTCGTTTTTTACCGAAAAATACTGACTTGATTATTTGAAAGATCACTCAGATTTTTTGACCTAGAGACATAGTGTCTGGCCATAACTCATTCTCAGAATGCCTGCTTGATACATGAATAACGGACGAGAATTGACCTGGCAGAGCTTTCCATTCGATTAGCATGGGCTGCTCTGCCAGGTCATTTCTCGTGAGACATATAACGAGTATATGTAAAAAGCGTCAATTAACAAAAGGGTTGCGGGTTTACGGAGAAAGAACACATCTTGAAATGAAGTATATGGCTGTTAATTAAATGCCTCATACCCTTTGCTTACATTTCCTAAAAAATAAACACAAAACTACAAAGCAATTAGCTAGAGTAACGAAATCCAGCCCATTAATACATTGTTATAGTGACACTAGTCGTACAGTTGTTTGACGATAGTTTGTGACTAGTGATTCTGTACACTTGTCGCTAGTCGTACAGTCAGTCGGAAGACAGGGGTGTAATTCTTCGCTAAATACTCAGAAGTGTATAATAACTAGGCGAAAACAGGGACATAGGGCTTCAAGAATAATGATTGGCCTGTCTTTCTGTGCGTGTTTCATCAAAATTCATGCACTCAGTAACGAAAAATGACATCGGAAACACAAATTTGATGGGCCGGGAAAATGAAAAGTCAGTGATTTGCAACCGAAATTACTGTTTCATGGGTAAAGTATACATACTATCACAAAAATCATCACCCAGGCTGAACAACGTTTAATTTCGCTCATCAACATCGAAAACCGCGTTTAGATTCGATTCCTGAGCTTTCATCAATCTCGATATGAAAACGTGACCCCATTTGTTTATCGAGGTGAACTAGTGATATTTATGCGTACAGTCGGTGGCACTTCCGGTTTGGCTCACTGTACGGTTATACACAGTGAGAAAGATTTAGCAAATATAGAGCTATACCCCGGGATTGTAAGAAAATGTTCATTTTCCGAAATAAATTTCCATTATTCAATCTGCTATCAACACAATATAGTGACAAATGTGTTTTTCGTCGACTAGCTAAGACTGATATATTGTATAGCAGATAAAGTGCGACATATAGATACCAGCTGCTTGTAATACACATTGTACATTTATCAAGATTAAGGTTTAATGATACGTCTGATATCAGTTTTCAGTCAGTTGATAGAAATAAATTGACTCCAGCGTCTGTGTTTATTGACATTATACCTTTGTATCGTTCACTGGAAAAATAAGCACAGATCCGTCTTGGTGCCAGTATAAATCTAGATAAGATAACGCTAGCCGAGTTTTGATTCGAGGCGCTGAAAGTTTTTTATTTTAGACACGGATATCAAAGAGTTATGAAGTACAGCAGGCTTCTCTTTTTATTGTATTTCCACGAAAAACATTATATTGTCCACCAAATATAACTCTGGACAAGTTAATTTTCGTTTGCAAAGTCCGTTAGTTGAGCGTCTTAACAAAACATTGCCGAAGTACATATGCAGATGTCCAGGGTTAATCTTGCTGGACAATAATCAAGATATGTTTCTAAATTATGTAAGTTATTGCAAGACGTCATTCAGTGAATAGTTTTTGGCTTCATATTTAAGAACATTTTTTTACATAACACGTTCAAGTTTCAGACAAAATTTACGTCTTAGCCTATTTTCACTCCTATAAAACACAAAAAACAACAAAACACCCCACAAAAACAATCTCGTCTTTTCGCTCTATGTATTCTCAAACCTTTTCTATTTCAAGGACATCAAAATCATGACATTGTCTTGTTTGGGAACGAGTAAAACAGCGTCACATTTGATTATCATACTTCTAGACACTAGAAACCTGGGTCGATCCAAGAGTACTTAACATTTGTCAATCCCCAAACGCGACGCCTGTCATTCATTTCGATGTATTTGCTCCACAAAAGTTGTAAGTGGGTATGAGTTAAACATTTAAACATCGAGTTTTTTTTTCAAATGTATATATAAGTAATTTTACTTTATTATAAATCTGATTAGACAAAATAGCATTAACTGCTTCCGGTTTGACGCTTAATCATTTGATTATTTGTTTTATTTCATTATCCTATACTGAAAATGATCATGAGATCACAATCGAGCTGGGTTTACATGAATATCAGCTATTCTGCTAGTTATGTAGATATCAGCTATCTAAATAAATAAATTCTACCACTTCGTAATTATAGCATACCCTAATTATAGTGAAAACTTCTCCCTCTATCAATGTAACGATTGTTTTGTTTCGAACGTCAGTGATAACACTATCATTATTACCATTTCTAGAACAGTGAAACATTTAGCAAATACAGGGACCCTATATTCCGGCAAGGTACGAAAATGTCCATTTTGTTTTGAATATTTTTTTATTATTCTATCTGTTATGGTCTCAATAATGACAAATGTGTTTAGTGTCAACTCGTTAAAACTATTATACTGTATAGGAGATAAAGCTTCACGGAATACACGTCTTACATTTATCAAGATTAGAGTTTTATTATACGTCTGATATCATTTATCTGTCCGTTAATAGAAATACCTGGACTCCAGGGTCTGTGTTTATTGACATTATACATTTGTATTGGGAAAACAAAAGCAGGTCCGTCTTGGTGCCAATATAAATCTAGATAAGATAATACTAGTCGGGTTTTGATTTGAGGCAGTCAAAAAATCATTTGAGACACAGATATCAAAGAGTCATCAAGTACAGCAAGTTTGTCTGTTTTATCATTTTCCACAGAATATGGAAATCGACTTTTTTTCGTTGCTCAAAAAGCATGTCCGGCAAAGATCGAGAATACTTTTTTTACAATGTAAGAAATGCAAAAATATATGAACTCGTAAGCTGCAGTTACGAGCTCTTCTAATAAAATCAGCTAAAATGTTTAGTTTTGATTTTTGTTCACCACACTTAGATTGGTATCATAATAGTTGATGCAATCTTGTCGCCAATTCAAAAACAGCTACCAACACGTTTGATACCTTTAGAAGTGAGGTACGGCATCACCCTGGCTTGGTATGCTTTACTACCGTTATATCTTTTTTCAACATTGTAATACATTTATTTTTATTTTTTAAATTATTTTTGTCTTAAAAACAGGGTCGTATCGTAATAGTTTGTGCAATTCTGTCGCCAATGCAAACAAATCTGTCAGCACGTTGGATACCTTGAGAGATAAAGTGACGGACGGCACCACCCCTGTTGTATGGTATGTTGCACTACCGTTTTATCTTTTTTTCACAATGCAATTTTTTCTTCATCACAACTAGAGTGGCAATCTTGTCGCCAGTTAAAACAAAGCTGTCAGTATGCTGGATACCTTGAGAGATAAAGTGATACACGGCACCACCCGGGTGCGGTATGCTGTGTTATGGGAAAACAAAAAAAAGGATATGTTCATCCTTTTCCGAAGCGGTAAAAACTTAGACTTGTACATTTCCAAATTTATTAAGGACGACAAAATGTATGTTGAAACATAATTCACTAACAATTTAACTCGGAAAGAATCGGGGTAAAAGGGAAAAAAACAAGATATCAGCCTTATAATTTTCAGAACGTTTTTCTTTTAATGATGTCAGAATCAGATCTTATTTGTGAAGGGGTATTATAAAGAAAGTTATTCTTAACAAACCTTTGGTTTCGTCAGAGACTTTATCTAAGCTTGAGTTATTTTAGCATGTATGCCTAAAAAAGACCACCCTTAATCGTTTTAGACTGATACCAGTCTGTTAAATTTAACATTATAAGAGGTAAATATAAAACCTGAAGCCAGCCTTAAGTCAATTATATTTCCGTTATTTCTACAGGGTGTATTTTTCTTGTATTTTCCGTTCGTTTTTACTTTTTATGCAATCATGTGTATTCTGAATCTCCTTGGATTCAAAAGCATGCCCCAAACAGTGACTGTTTTTGACTGGTTCATAAGGAGTTACTAATGAAAGAATAATTGATCTTAAAAGTAGAACACGTGTATGGTGTAACAGTTGACAAAAGGCCCATCTAGTTTAGGGATGGTGCAAGGCCTGAAAATCGAGTTATACACTGGTATTTGTTGCCGATTCGAATAAATTGTAGGTATCGTTCACAAAAATGACATGGCAGAGCATCTTTAGCATTTAGCTAGAGATGAATCTGCCAGGTCATTTATTGTTAGCTTGATACTGAACTGTGTGGGATTCTATTTTGATTGAAAACGAATGTTTAATGAAGAAAGCAACGCTAAACGTCAGGCACACAGAATCGATTGAAACTGATACTTATACCATACATGTATAGCATCCTAAAAGTCCCTCACTCCAGCCAATGAAAATTTGACAAAAAAATGTATAAAACTCCATTTCCCGTTATAGAAATTGGTGGACGACCCACGTGACCCTTAAAAAACGTTCATACCGAAAAACCGTCCGTCCAGTTTTAAGTAAGCTCTGTTTAATTTCTCAGCAAATACTCTACGAATTTTGACGGGATACAGTGCACCGTACGAACATTTGAGAAGACCATTACCGGTTCTTCTTACTATTTACCCAATCCTTTGGTTTCTCCACACATTCAAAATGAACGATTTCCTCTGCATGTGAATTCCAAGTATCAAGAGATATGTGACCTTGAATTTGACAATATTGCCTTCTTCAAATTAGTTTCCACTGAAACAGTCTCATTTCTTGGAATAATGCAATGTGTTATATCAATTCCGGTGAGCGATTTAGGACCACCATCGTCCCCTTTCTTTACATCATGTATCTTTTTAGAGGTTGTTGTCGAAAAAACCTTCATTAAACGTTATATTTTTCCGATGTAAAAGTATTGATGTTTCAGTGCCTAAACTAAGACGAGTAAATATAACATTATAAATGACACTGGCGACGCGTTAGGGGTCGACAAATGTTAAGTCCTCTTCGATCGACTAACGTTTCTATTGTCTGGACTGATGAATATCAAATATGACGCTGTGTTACTCGTTCCCAAACTAGGCATCAGTTTGATGCCCTTATAAAGGAAAACGTTTCAGAAAAGATTGGAGCCAAAAGAAGAGATTGCATCCCGTTTCTACTTTAAATTTGATATACTAGCAATTTTACCCGTCTCGAAATTTGACCTTTGACCTCGATGACCTTGACCCCTCGATGACCTTGACCTATCCGGGGCTGCCCTCCACCTAATCCCGTCCCGTAACCCGTAAGCAATCCCGTCCCGTAACCCGTAAAAACGATACCCGTAACCCGTAAAAACATAAATTTGACCTTTGACCTCGATGACCTTGACCTTTCAAAAAATGAACCCCTCAAGCTAATACCCGGGGCCGCCCTCCACCTTCCCTCCAAGTTTGGTGAAGATCGGCCCAAGGACCTGGGAGGAGTAGGGGAACAAACGGACAAACGGACAAACGGACAAACGTTGCTCAAATTATAGTATGATTTTCGTCGTCCTTTCAAAGTGGACGGGTTTAAATCTCGCGGTTCTAATGTGAGGGCGAGCTATATTTACCAATAACAGCCAAGTGATGTAGTGTTCTGGACGAAAAAATATATATAAAGATCGTCATCACGTAATTCTTTAAGCCAGGATTCTTATCATAACTAGGTCATTTGTTCTGTCTCATGGCGGCTGATTTCATATGACATTTGGCTCAAGAATGTTCATTCATTACAAGAACAATGATCCATTTAGACTTTTTGACAGAAACCTGGCGCTTCATTCACACAACTGACGTTTGAAATATTACCGTCTAAATTATAGAAGAAATGCTGCGTAGATAAAATGCGTTTTATTCCTTTTAAACCCTTTTTGGTACAAGTCACCGAGTCTTTTTACTGTTTTGGTGTCAGAACAGTATTACTAGGCATATAAATTGTAGCTGATTTTATTGTTAAATGTTTGTACTTATCATGTGCTAGGAATATGTTTTATATTTTACGCAATTAAGTTATATGTATGTATGAGATACACATATTTATGAACTATAATTATTAGTATATTTTCACTTCAGTGTTTAATAAAAACATGTGACAAAAACACCTTAGATCAAGTTGTCAGATAAGCGAAAAGAAATTTAAATGCATGCAAACCCGATTCTTAAAATGGCAAAATACCATTATTACAGTAACAGAAGAGACACTAAAGATTACTTAGAACTATTAAGATGTAGTTTCAAACCTTTTGAATTACACTCCGAATAGATTTTGATGCAGCTACTTAGAAAACATCGCGGAAAAGATAGAAATTTCTTGCAATGATGATATTTTTTCTATTAATGATTTTCAAAGTAAGCGCTGAGAGAACCTTCAGAATCAGGTTTTGCTTTAATAGGTTACGAGCCTGTGTCTATATGTTTTGCCGTATGAGTGTGTCCAGTCATTAGTCCGGTTAGAATGTCATGACACATGTTTAGAAATTTCTAACCATATTTCAAATTGTCATGCAATGGCTCAAACCTTGTATGTATGCTACACCTGCAAGTTACCAACCAATGCATACAAAATGTACGGTGTCTCTCAAACAAGTTGCTATTAAAACGAGATTCACGTACATGCTGAATAATGAAATTATAATTGGTAAACCACCCTGTGTGGCACAATGCCGTTACCGGACTATGGGATCTGTAACGAGTAACGAGAAGAATTATTTTCCATAAATCTGTCAAATCAAAACGGCGACTAGAATATTGCAGGATAACATATCCGGAGAGGAGATTGTTCTGTTTATATTCCATCCACCAATATTTGTTTTTCCTCCCCTCTCTTGTTGATCGTGGCACGTTATCGCAACTTCTTAACGGGAAATGTCTAACCCCAGGCTTCAACAACAATAATGCATCGTTTTATTCATTTTCGGACACAAATGTATAATTGTGAGCTTTTTGGAGATGTTTATGATTTGTTTCCTTTCATATATCTACATATATGTACGATTATAATCATTAAAAGATACCAGATACTTTTTCCAAATGTACGAGATTCTAATCGTATAATATTTTGTCTGTTTAAGAATTGAATTTCTAAGATCTGGATAAATTCAAAAATTCCCATCTGCTTAAAAGTTTTCATCCTTAATATTATTCTTTTTATTATACCCCCCACAACAAAGTTATGGGGGGTATATTGGATTCAGGTTGTCCGTCCGTCCGTCTGTCCGTCCGTCTGTCCGTCTGTCCGTCTGTCCGTCCGTCCGTCCGTGGACATAATTTTGTGTCCTCTTCTCCTCCCACAGTTTTGACCGATTTTGCTGAAATTTTAGCAGGTTGTTTTCTATCATATGAAGTTGTGCACCTGCAATTTTCATCTTAATCCAGGCAGTAGTTTCAGAGTAATGCCACTTTGAACTTTAGCACTTTTTCAGGTACAACGCGCTAGTGGGGGGTATTTGTCCGCTTTGCGACAGTTCTAGTTTTTCATATTTCTTAACTTATATTGACAATAAATACTACATGTAAGTTAAATCGAGTGCTTGGTTTACATGAATATCAGCTGTTCTGCTAGTTACGTATATATCAACTATCTGAATAAATAAATTCTGCCACTTCGTAATTATAACATACCCTAATTATAGTGAACACCTCCGTCTCTTTCGATGTAACGATTGTTTTGTTTCCAACTGCAGTGATAACACTATCATTATCGATATTTCTAGAACAGTGAAACATTTAGCAAAAATGGGACCTTAGAGGCAAAGGCACGAAAATATTCATTTTCTGAAATAAATTTTCATTATTCCATCTGTAATCAGTAGAAAAGTGACAAATGTGTTTTATGTCGACCCGTTAAGACTGATATATCGTATAGGAGATAAAGTACAACATATAAATCCCAGCTCCCCGGAATACACGTCGTACATTTATCAAGATTAAGGTTTAATGATACGTCTGATATCAGTTTTCAGTCAGTTGATAGAAATACATGGACTCCAGCGTCTGTGTTTATTGACATATACCTTTGTATCGTTCACTGGGAAAATAAACACAGTCCCGTCTTGGTGCCAATATAAATCTAGATAAAATAACACTAGTCGAGTTTTGATTTGGGATCATCAAAATTTTATTTCAGACACAAATTATCAAAGAGTTATCAAGTACAATATCCTGCTTTATAAAATCCTTTTCGGGTGAAAGAATGGAAATCGAAATATAAAGTTAGTAAGATCTACTTCTTGCAGCACATCATTTAGGAAAAAGCTTTTGATATCTGCCTTTATTTGGTCATAGACTTTGTGGAGTGGAACAACAGTCTTAAATTACACGAGAATGATGTAGCGGGATCTCGTGCAAAAAGCGTCAGTGAAAAACAAGTTTATACAAGCAACACCACACCCGGTGTTACTCTAGTCCTTTTAAAGGGGAAATAACACTTAACATCTTGCAAATTTTCCGAGAACTTCGTACAAAAAATAAATATATATTATTAAAATATGGTCTTTAAATTGCATATATGCCAAATCTTAGCTTTCTACCTTGTGTATTGGCTTAGATGTCGACGGATTTAAAACCCCATGATTTTTTGTCGGGGGGATAAAAATTATAATAATAAAACATATGGGGTTTTAAATCCGTCAACATCCTAGCCAATACACAAGATAGAAAGCTAAGATTTGGCATAGATGCAATTTAAAGGCCATATTTTCATAATATATATTTATTTTTTGCACGAAGTTCTCTGAAAATTTGTAAGATGTTAAGTGTTATTCCCCCTTTAATTTACAATTTCAAAATGAGTATCGATCCCGCAAGGTTCACCATAGGCGTCGACATCTTTGTTTTAATTATTTTGTAAGACTTTTCTATACTTTGATGCGATATCCACTCGTATGTTTATGGACGCAGGTCTGGCATGATCAAAGGAAAAATCTATTCCAATTATATAAAGATAACAATACGACTACTAATCGCATTATGTGAATCAATAAAGAACGGTGTCTATCTTTCTCCTTACAAATATTGCAGGAACTTCAGATATGTTGATTGTTGGATTAATTTTGGGCTGTTGAGCATAACTAAATAATGTACCCTATTATTATTTTTCATTGTTCTTTTTTTAGTTATTTGCATCCATCATTCTATCCGTCCATTCACTCTTCAATCCGTTCGTACACTCCTCCCATAATTGTTCTATTGTAGCTTTAAATGTATTTATTTTACATAAATTGGGTTAACCCTTTCCCAAACAAGACCTGGTTTTGACGTCCCTAATAGAAAAGGTTTGGAAAAACATTGAAACAAAAGAAGACACTGCTGATAACCAGCAGTTTCTTCTTTTGTCTCAATATTTTCTGTGCCATATTTTACGCAAAATCCTATCTTAATATCATCCATTTTGTCATTTGCGGCAGTTTTTGAAGTGGATCACCCTAAATTATTGTCGTTTGGGAAAGGGTTAAAGCAAGAACCTTACGTTAGTCCTTCTCAAATCTGCATCTTTAGAAATAGATCTATTTTATATTTATCATTTATTAATTCATTACTTACCAAGGTGGAAAGCCCAGTGGATAGGTCGCCGATATACACTTTATCAAATAGAACTATGACTAATGAAACTATGTCTTTGTAATTTAGGGTTTTTATCCAAAATACACGTAGTTGTTTTAAACTCTCCTCATACACCCGCAAACATTTCTAGTAATTAAATTTCACAAGTAGATTTGAGTCATGGTCTGGAAAGGGCATTGATACCATTTAATAGCAACATGAATCGAGTCAGCCGCGTTTACACATAGTCTGATAAAGATTAAAATTGATATCTAAAAAAATGTGGTTTATTGCAGCTGTAAGAGAACAGCAAGGAAACTTATCATATTCCATTGAGGCACGACTGATCTGGAAATGTTGTGGTATCAAATGCTATCAGTGCCATTTTACCAGGTTCCGACTCAGTCATGATATGGCGTAAATAACAGTTTGTAATGCGAAAAAGTTTAACCCTTTCCAAAACGACAATTTTTGGTGGTCCTATTCAAAAGCTGCTGTAGATGACAATAATGATGTTGTTAAAGGCAGAATTTGTGTAGAATGTAGCTCGGAAAATATTGAGACAAAAGGAAAAACTGCTGGTTATCAGCAGTTTCTTCTTTTGTTTCAATGTTTTCCTATGCTAATTCTACTATTGACGTCAAAACCAGGTCTTGTTTGGGAAAGGGTTAAGAAGAAAGTTGGTCAGCTCAAATAGTAATTGTATTAATTGCCTGTCGTATTTTGAATGTAGTTCAGTGTTGTGAATACGTTGTAGTTCATAACACCCTCAATTAAATGTCACAACAATCATTTTTTTACAAATGAATTTGTAATATTTTACCTTTCTGTTTTAATGCAAGTTGAAGTTTGACTTCACGTCCCTCCTATCCAATTTTGTAAGATATACATACATGTATTTACATAAATCTGTGAAAGGGGGTGTCTCACGAATAGGAAAAATAACATGGGAGTCTGCCCACGCTCGGAATTTAATGAAATTTGGTGTGAAGTTAGTACACTAGATAACGGTTCATATTCATGAAATGTTTCAAATCGCACATTCCAGAAAACAATTTTCTCGGAATTTTAAGTTTTCACCATGAAAAAAGAGGGTACACTGATTAAAACAGTGTGCAAGCGTTCTGGTTGTTAGTTTCATCGCGTAATTTATTCTAAAAATAATGCCCAGTAGTCCGTGATCCTGTATGAAACAAAAATATATATAATTATGTACAAAAAATTGTTTTATATCAACTGATGTAAGGGGGTAACCCAAAAATTCATTGTTTTTAAATATTTTAAGCAAATTCTGCTCAAAAACTTTCATTGTTCCAGTTTTTGTCAAGATTTGAAAATTATGTAAAAGTTGCGCACAAATATACTGATGATTATAGTGAAATATCGAGAAAAAATAAAACCGGTAAAATGTTGCTTTTGGAATTTCCCCCTGAATAGTGCACATTTCCAAGAATGGACAAAATCAAGATTTTTTAAAAAAGACTTTTTTCAAATGTTTTGTTTACTTTTTTGGTTATTTTAGTTTACCTGAGGATAAATCAAGAAGCAAGGCATTGTTTCGGTTATTTCCTGTCATCTGTCCGTGTGTCTGTCTGTCTGTTGGCATTTTCTCAAAAATTCTTTTTTCTCCCAATCTAATATGTAAATCTTTTTGAAACTTGATAAAAAGTATCCTTGGGTTAAAGGAGTACAACTCTGTGTATTAGAATTTCTTTTTGTCATAAACTTTTGTTGCTGTGGCAGCATAAAAGGGGAAACATTTCATACAGTACAAATAAGCTCTTTTTGTAAAGCTTTACACAGCCATGAGGTTTTAAATTTTGTATGTAAGTTTGCTTAGGGGTAGCCTTCAAAGTTGGTTACAATATTTTTGTCCATGATCACATTAGATCTTGTCCCAGGTTACAAAAAGAGAGGAAATCGTCCATTAAAATAGTTTTATATTATTCAAGTCAGTCGTGATTCATGAAAGCTAACAGCAAGAGTTATTTATAGACCTTTTGAAACATGAGAAAGCAAATAAGAAAAAGCACCGATTTCTCTGATGGCATTTGACAATCGCGCAAAAGTGAAAATATTGTTATGATGCATAAGGAACAGATAATCCAGCTCCCATGTGACTATTAAGGGCTATTGATGGCTAAACAACATGTTAATCATATGACATCATTGAAATGTGTATAAATTGTGTATCAATACAGGTTAAGCTATGGTCAGAAAAATAATTTGATTAAATAATTGCACCCTGTTTTATCCCAATAGGGCCACGTTTTGAAATAAACAAGCACATTTTCAACTGTGTAACTGAAAAGATATAATGCTGTAACAGTATTTTACTGAATCATAGGGGGCCTTCCATATCATGTTAGTTCATTAGGGCGCTTAGAGCAAAAATATTTGGTTATGTATTGGTTACCCGGAAGGGCACCTTTTGATGCTTTACCGTACTGGTTCTAAGCGTCTTTTCAATTTCATAACACTTGGCTTGACATTTATTGCATGTCATAGTCTCACTAAAAATAGTGCATAGACAATGTGACCAAATAGTAAAGAAAACTTGCAATGTGTATATGTATGCCTATCTTGGCTTCCATGCATGTAATTTTTGTAAATATAAGCAATATTTATATTAATTCTATGTTTTTTTCAATTAGTTTTTGGGGGCATGAATATTGCTGTAGGTTTGTTCTGTATGCTACAGTTGATTTTACTGAATATAAAAATGTTTTTAGGAGCACAATCAAATGTTTATTGAATACAAGTTTTGGACCAAAACATCACCTTCATCAATAATATGTATTATATGACATTGTTACCGGTTTTGGATTTCTATATAATTTGGCTCAAAGTAAGAGGAAATATGTAGCATGTTTTTGTGATGATATGGAATCTTGACAAAGATTCCAACATACTTAACTTTGGAATTCAATTTTACTCTTTTCCAAAATTTTGCTGAAAAATATGCATTTTTTCATGAAGAATTCAATAAAAAACATTCATAATAATTTCCTCAAATACCTTTTCTGGTATGAATGTAATGCCTTATGTGTCTCGGATCAAATTCAATTGACAGATTTTGAAAATACACAAAACTCAAGTTTTGCGACACATGAAAAAGGGGCCATGTTTCATGTCATAGTGGGAATAAGTCAAGGTGACTTTTTGGAATCCAATTTCGATTATCTAAGAAACTAAATGTATTTTCATAGCTTGTATATGGTCCTTTATCACCATGCAGAATTAAAAGAAAATTCATGCGTGGGCAGATTTGAGACACCCTCTTTCACGGAACTGTTCGTTACCCCATTTGCATACATACATGTACAAACGAAATATCCGGTAACAAACTCTCAAAAGCGTACTACCAATATCTTTCGGCGCTAGGGGCGCCGAGCAATAATCATTTGCTGCAGTTTTCCTCATTTATTATAATAATTGAGATTATGCATATTTTCTCGATGATAGACTTCATATTGAAAGATGCTAAATGACAGAAGATGAAGGGTAGGACTAAATCAGGCATAATTATGTAGTGTTAACCCTTTTTCCAAACAATACAAATTCAGGGTAGACCATTTCTAAAGATGATGCCTAGCAGAAAATTGGTGTAAAATAAGAAAGGGTTTGTGTAGAACATAGTATGGAAATTATTGAGACAAAAGGAGAAAATGTTGATTATCAGCATTTTCTTCTTTTGCCGCAATGTTTTCCCTAAGACTTTTCATTTAGGGACGTCAAAACCAGGTCTTGTTTGGGATAGGGTTAATGCAATCATTTACAATGAACAACCCATTAACCAAAATTACGTACAGTTGACCAGATAATTAACCCTTTCCTAAACAGTAACCTTTATTGTCGAGTGGTCTATTTCAAAAGCTGTTGCAAATGACAAAATATACGTTCACTTTTCCTAAACAAGATTGATTGATTGATTGATTGGGGTTTTACGTCGCACTCAACAGCAAAGGTCATATGGAGACGAGACCTCGGTTTAAAGTCTCATCCGAAAGACTGGAGAGGCGGGGGATCTAACCAGCGATCCTTGTGTTTCAAGTCCAGCGCGTTACCACTGCACCGCCTCCGCCCCTTTTTCCTAGCCTGACTATGGACAATCTCTCCTTTGGGGAGGTCAAAACCCAATCTGACTTTGGAAACCGTTAGTCTGTAAATATTACAAAGTTGTTGCATACAACAGAATGGATGTTGATAACGATTGTATTTGTACACTGTCCATGTATGCCCTTTTGTAAAATCCTAATATCCTAAAGAATATTAATAAATCGCCTTGTCCTTAATTCAAAGTAATATTTGACGGGGAATTATGGAGATGTTGCATGTAATAAACATCAGATGACAGCTTTTCTTCCAGAACCTCGTAACTGCAGCTTTATAGAAGCTGCAGTTACGAGGTTTTGAAGAAAAGCGGCGAATGGTTGATCACTTCCGGTACGGAGGAATAATCAATAGTTATCTTTATATTTCCCAAACAATCACAGCTTTTGATGAACATACGAGAAATCGATTTTACAAATCTTAGTAGCCTATGCCTTTATAACGAAGAAATGACAAATATGCATTTTATCCTTTGCTCGCCAAGTTATGAATTCAATAAAATGTAACGTAAAATATTATGTTTTAATTTTTATACAATAATGTTGTCTATCTTACAAAATTTGTGGTCTGCAATTGAGTTGAAATATCCCCCAATAGGTCATATATCAAAGTTCTTTTTTTACAGATTTAGCTCTGCATTTGATGTAGTCTTCTTTATTTTCAAGACGGCCCCTATTTTCATTTTAGTCGATTAACTTGTTATAATTCAAGTGAAATGTGGTATCAAAATGCATTTACTATTAATATTCAATAATCATGTTTTAGCTGTTAGCAATCGAAGAAAAGTAGTCCTTTACACGTTTTGATTAATCGAATCAAATTTTGCCATTCGTTTAAAACAAAGATAAACACTTTTACACAATTTACTCCTCGACCAAATGATTCTTTTCAGTCATAGGGCATATTGCGCGAACATTTACTAAAATTTGATAAAGTTCGGGAGATATATCTAATTAAAACTACTCCCCGTTTCTAGGAGTAAGCTAGCAGTTATCATAATAAAAATAAGAAACACCATGACAGTGCGTCCCCTGAATGCAGAAAGGTACTAAGTGTACTTTTTGGTGAAAATCACTTTTTATCAAATTTTGACAGCTTCATCATTCCGCACCATATATCAAAAACTCGGTTCTGTGGCATTTATAGTTCCTGAGATAGGCATATTTTACAAAAACAAAAGGTGCTAAGTGCATTATGACAGAAGAAGGAATTCAAGAGGGTGCTATATAAGGTTTCATCTGCAAGAAGGTACTAAATGTCACTTACTTGTACCTTCTTGCATGATGTTGTTTATGAACGATTATTTAACAAAACAGTGTTTCCGGTTCCTGCAAAAAGGTGATAAGTGTACTTAGCACTTTCTTGCATGAATTCTTTCGTGTCAAATGAATCATTTTGGGGTGCTAACTAATATCTAATGTTCTGTTGCACCAATTAAAACAAATCTTTTACATCATATGGGTGTCTCATGCGCTTTAGCAAAACTTGTAGAAAGTACATTATTCACTAAAACAAAACAGAAAAAATCGATTTTCTCGATACTTTGAAAAATGCACTTAGCAACTTCTTGCATTCAGGGGACGAGTGCTCAAATATTTTTCAACCAAGACCTGAGGCGCGTTCTTTAGAGTGAGATTTTTAAAGATTTCTTAAGATGTTTTTGATACAGCGTTTTAAAGACCGAGATTATAAGCAAGGTGTTCCTAATGTTCCATACTTCATACAAATGACGTCATCATGACGTCATTTGTATGAAGTACGGAACATTCAAAAGTCCGCGGTTTCTTAATCATTGAGCATTAGGAACAACTCGGTCAATTCTCTTCTACAGAAGTTACCGAGGTGTTCCGAAAGAAGTATAGAGCAATGGCGGCTCCCAGTGATCGTCTTAAAAATCTTGCTCAAAGAGCGCTTTATTTTTAAACATCTTGAGAAATCTCAAGATATCTCAAGAAATCTCGCTTTAAAGAACGCGGCTCTGTTGTAGAGACCCCTAATAAAAATGCTCTGGAAAACATTGAAGCAAAAGAATAAAATGCTGATTACCAGAATTGTCCCCCTTTGTCCCATTATTTCAAATGCTAAAATGTACACAAACTCCATATTTTAAAAACTAATATCCATGTTGTCGGCTGACACTCTGTCCCATGTGGACTAACCAAAAAAATTTAGTCGCGTGGGAAAACCTTTCAATCTTTCCAAAACAACTGATTTTTAGACTAGTCAATTTTGAAATGATTTGCAGATGATAAAATGATTAAATTTCAAAAGTATAAAATGCGTATGTTTTAGCACAGAAAATATTGAGGCAAAAGTAGAAAATGCTGATCATCAACATTTTCTTCTTTCGCCTTAATGTTTTTCTAAGCATTATCTATAGGGGAAGTCAAACACGAGATCTCGTTTAGGAAAGTGTTAAACATTTTACTTACCCACGGAGAGCGAGTATAAATCCAAGTTCACAACACACGTTCATTCACAAGTTCGTAAATCCTGCAAAAAGTAAAACACCCATCAACAAACGGCACTTTGTTTTGATACAAAAATAATGATGAAGAGATAACCGACAGTTCGTTGCCTTGCTTCGAAAGCCTCGTAACTACAGCTTGTCTCAAGCTGTAGTTACGAGGTTTTCGAAGAAAAGCAACGAGTTATTCTTATCACTGCCACCTGCACGTAAAATTGCTTAATGAAGAATTAATCCACCTTTTAACTTTTTAGAATAAATCGTTGTTTATACACACTTTACAATAGACGAAAAGTCAAATTTCTGATAATCATTTGATAAGCACTTATTTTATTTCTGACAATAAAATGCAATATTTGCACAAAATGAGTACACACGCTTCTGTTACTTTTAATAAATAAAACTAAAAAATTTGGACAGACGGGGTAGATTTAATAGGTATGTCGACCTTGGTTTTCAAATGATTAAAAGAAATCGTGTACCGTTAGATTTAATCATTCGTCACCCCCTCAGGTGAGAGAGTTAATAGCCAAAAGTACATTTTAATCCCAATATTTTTGTTGTGCTAGAGCCGTATCAATTTTTATTCTCGGATCACAAAACACATGGTATCCACGATATTATTTTATTACAGATTATAAATGCGACAACATCTTCACCAATATCAATGCATTTTATGCTTAAAATAGATTTGGTTCTCCGTTATGTTTTGATAAACTTTTGGCATTGTTATAAATTCTCGCAACTACGGCTTGAACCAAGCCGTAGTTACGAGATTTTATAACAACACCCTCAGAAAAAAATATATTGTTTGTCCGAAATTATGTCACTGTTTACTTAATAAAATCGCTCCCTATTCATTTTTGGATCCCAAAACACATTGTTTCCACTGTATTATTTTATTATAGATTATAAATGCGACAACATCTTCACCAATTTGCTGTACAACAGTGAGTATTCACTCTTCACCAATAACAAAGAAGCGTTACATTGTCCAGGCTAGATGTTTAGTTCTCTATATCTGCGATATTGGTAGTTAGATTTCGATAAAATACTGACACACTTTTTTATCTATTCTCGGATCACAAAACACATTGTATAGATTATAAATGCGACAACATCTTCACCAATTTGCTGTACAACAGTGAGTATTCACTCTTCACCAATAACAAAGAAGCGTTACATTGTCCAGGCTAGATGTTTAGTTCTCTATATCTGCGATATTGGTAGTTGGATTTCGATAAAATACTGACACATTTTTTAATTTACCCTCGGATCACAAAATACATTGTATCCACGGTATTATTTTATTACAGATTACAAATGTTACAACATCTTCACCAATTTGCTGTATAACAGTGAGTATTCCCTCTTCATTAATAATAAAGAAGCGTTACATTGTCCAGGCTAGATGTTCAGTTCTCTATATCTGCGATATTGGTAGTTAGAATTCGATGAAATACTGACACACGGAGTCAATATCAAGTAGGAAAGGCGGTAAGAAATTGACCTCTTAACAATTTTACAAACAGTGTCATACGGTATATTTGATTAAAAACATTATAGAGATCTCTTCAAAATAATGAAAACTAGTATAGCATGTGTAAGTCAAATAATTACACAAATAACTTGTATTGGTTGACCAATCTGTAAAACTACGAGGTCGTTTCCTACCAACGGAAATCGGCATCACCTTTATTTAGGCTTTCTCATTGCCGTAAATATCTTTTTGGTCTACTCTTTTTAGCGAGCCGGGACTTTATGTCCGGGGAGCTAATGTCACAGCCCTAGTGTCGGCGTCGGCGTCGCGTCCCGTCCCGTCTTCACCTGAAAAACTTTAACCTGGTCTATATCTCAGGCACTATTAGAGATACAGACTTGATATTTCATACATGGATACATCTCGACAAGACCTTTCATTTGGGACCATAACCTTTGACCTAGTGACCTTGACCTTGGAGTTTGACCTACTTTTGAAAAACTTTAACCTGACCTATATCTCATGCACTATTATTGATAGAGCCTTGATATTTCCCACATGGATACCTCCTGCCAAGACCTTTCATTTGGGACATGAGCCTTGACCTTGTTACCTTGACCTTGGAGTTTGACCTACATTTAAAAAATTGGCTGATTTTGTGAAAATCTCCCGTATAGGCGAGCTACGTTGTCCGCGGACAACTATTGTTCTTTTTCTATCTACGATTATGTTAAAGGGACATTTCATTCCAATTTCAATTTTTTAAAGTATGTCTTGATGGCAAGATTGGTTATTCTAATGAGTATAAATACTATTGGTTTTTTTAAGTTGTTGCCAATAAGCGAGAAACACGCATTTAAAGTTGAGACATAATCGATAAATTGCATATAAATCCGAACTGTTGTCCACAACAATTTGTTCAATTTTAAAGGGTTATGGTAACAGATGGTCTAATTGCAAAAAATGAATTTTTTTTTAACAAATATGCAAAACTTTTGTGTTGACCACCTCAGGATGGTTAATGATATGCGATTCAGACAGAGAATGAGCCGAAATTACAAGACAGATAGCCGAATTTAGGGAGAATCCAAACCTAAATTCAACCCCGTCACAGATGGGGTTAAAATTATTTTTAACTTGTTGCGCATGCGCATACAGCATACAGCGCGGACCCAAACGAGATTCATAGGTCAAGGTCGTCGTACAATAAATTATGTGACATAAACAAAAGAAATAAAATGGGTCTGAAGAAGAAAACCGATAGCGCTAAAAAAGGGGTGAACTTAGAGCGTCAGAGGAGATACCGATCAAGACAGGTCATAATCGGAGATCAAATAGAGCGATGGAATGATGTGAAGAAGATCGTCAACGCACAGTCCGACTCCGATGTCGCCAAAGTTCGGTCATCTTTGTTTTCTATATATAGCGGTCACGTGAGAAAGAACACGCTTCACTACCAAAATCTCACAACGTACCTTTCTATAAATAGCCGAAATGGATTGGAAAATTCCCCAGACCATTTACGCTTCGAAAAAATATTGAGGAATTTAGCGCAATTGGAGTGCAATTAAGTTTGCTGAATGAACTGGTTTAAAAAGCGATTACTTAGTCCTACTAATCACAATAAAAGGTTTATAAAGTTATTTTTGGAACAAATCTGGGAAAATGGGCCTTTAACACAAAAATATAAATTCCTCGTAAACGGCGCAATATTTTGGCTTGAAATTTTCAGAATTTTCATAAGGAAATATGCTCTTTCAGATAAAAATAAAAGTAAAATTTATGACAAAAAAAAATCTGAAATGTCACTTTAATTGTTTTCTTGGGAAAAGGTGTTTTACTTGCCCCTAGCTCTGCATGTATATTTGACCCATTATATTAGGGTGCACCATGCAAAGTCACGGTGGTTAATCACTTGACTCAGAATTTCAGAAAATCATGTAAATATTTTGTTTAAACTTGACCAATTTAAATTTTGTTTAAAGCAGAAAAGGTTGGAAAATGCCAGAAATAAGCTGAACTTAGTCAATTTTTGAAAATCATCTTATAAAAAAGTAATTGAGGATCAACCAAAAATTTAGTTGATCTTCAATTACTTTTTTATCAGCTAATTTCTTTAAAAAAAATCAAGCACGTCCATCTAATGCATGACGTCTGTCCTCCGTCTCTGCTTCAAACCGAATTCAAATCGGTCACGGATTAACAAAATTATTGAAGATCTTCTGAAAATGGTGTATCATGTGACTATCCACCGTGATGGTGTATACTCAGACTGCCGTAACGTTGTATTAGTGATTTTATCATAGTGTCTATATCGTCGCCTTATTCTTATAATGTTCTAACTCATTTTTTGTGAAAATTGAGATTTTGGTACCGTTGGAATCGTCTTGGAGTGTTCTATCTGATGGTGCTTACAGATTTTTGAAATCGAGTCTGGTTCAATAGATTCCCAGTAACAGAATGTTCTATCTGTACCCATTTCACGTTTTTGTCAACATTATAATGTTCTAAGTGAATATCATCCAATGAAATCAGCTTTTTTAAGTCACCTGATTCAAAAGTTTGAGTATTAAAGTGTTCCATGAGAAAATGAAGAAATTATTAAAATGTTCTATCTGAATTACAACCAATGAAATAAAAGAATTTATTCTGTCCCGGATTGTCCACCATCAATGTTTTTGAATTATACTGTTCTAACTGCATCTTTATTGAGATATGATTGGCTGCGTTGGAATTCAACATTATAATATTTAAAAAAATGGAAAAAATATTACATTTCTGTTCTATCTGAAAATCGAAAAACCGAAATAACAAAAATTGTATTCAACAAAATATTAAAATTGTAATAGAATTATAGAGAACAAAAATATTTGGATGATATATTCTTTTCCCGTCGAAATCGGATTCATAGTAAAAACGTTATTAAAGGTTGAAATTTCAAACTCGATTTTCTCGAAAGTGTAAAAAGTCGGGTTAGAACATTATAAGAATAAGGCGACGATATCTCTTTAAGATTATTCAATTCATCATTATCTAAAAACACTTCGTGCAACTTCGAGCGTCGTCAGGGGCAACGGTAATTGACGAGAGTATGTCATTTGGAACACCACGGACATTTCTGTCGAATCATACCTTGGATGCAAGTCGTTGAACTACTTTCAGACTATGGATAGAATAGAATAGAACAACAATTCAAAACGTTCGTCTGTGACTTATGTCAACAATGAAGCGACAATTATACTAAAATGCATTGTTTGCAGTTCCAATGTCCTCTCTTTTTAGAATGATTACAACCTGCAAGTCCCGCAAGTTGCCATGGTTGTTCATTTGGATGACCTCGAAAACTACTTTATAAAGCGTAGATACTTCTGGCTAGGAAATGTGATTTATTTTAACAGTTCTTCATACACACACTTCCGAGTCGATGATTCGATCTTTGGTGGAATTATCCGATGTGTTCCAAATGGTGAGTACCCCCGTTAATTTCTGTTGTCGTGGATGACGTCAGACAATTGATGAAGACGCCACTCCGACTCGTTAATTTCCGTTGCGTCGGATGACACCTGAAGATACACGAAGTGTTTTGCAGATGATGGGCTTTTAATCCTTAAGGATTGAGTTTTCGAAATTGTCCTCTTAATATCTTATTTTGCTTGCCTTTTTGTAATATTTACCGTGTCGTTCAAATCCATCCAGTTGTGACTGATCTTTTTAAATAGAAACGCCTATTGTGTCAAATAAAGTGCACATTACTCACGACTTTTTGAGTCCGATCAAACTGAAAATCTAAGTCATCCAAGATCTCATGGTAACCACCAATGCGTTTAATTTCCGTTTTGATTGGTTAATAAATGTAGACGCTGGAGTGCAAACAATGTCAAAACTAGATGTTTTGTCGTTCAAGGGCATATAACTGTTCGATCCTGTCAATAATCAAACTCCCAATGGAACATTTAACCATAATCGTTTTGACAAAGTTCGGTTAAAATTGTTTTATATTTGCGGTTGCTAGAGTGTAAACATCGAATTAAGAACAGACAGAGGGAGAGACGGACGACGGACAAAAAAAAGACCACAAAAGCTTAACCTGAACACTTCGTGCTCTGGTGAGCTGATAAAAACGTAACCATATCTTAATATGCAATGCAAGAAATTCTGACATTGAAAAATTCCTGTCAGTTTCACAGTTGATTTTGGAGTGTACTACCCTCACCCGCTCTGTAAAAATACCAATTGTAAACTCTTCGTCTCATGTTTTTGTGTACATAAGGCTCATATCATTCTCATATGTGGTATTTTATGATGATTTATAAAGAAATGTTTAGCTCAGACACGAAAAAGTACGTTTTATAATATTTTACAATTGACATTTTATCAAGAAATGAAGGGCAAGTAGTCCTGAATCTACTGAAACCATTTAGAAAATTATGATATATAAATTATGGTAATTTGCCTCTATTCACTAACAGAAAGACAAATTAAATACGAGGGGCGTTCAATTAAAAGTGGTACTAATTGTCCACCATACCTCACGGTTCTGTAGAACTAGTGGTGCATGTGGCTATTTGACGGGAAAATTACTGTCTATACTTGGTCAAAATTTGAGACAAATTCGTTGACTCTTTCAAAAGTTATTGAACTTTTAAGTTGGTTCAGTCATATACACTGGCTATTTCGCTGTGCGCAAAATGGAAAACGAACTGAAGTAGGATGTACGGGTCTACATTAAAGATCGCATAAGCTTTGAAATATCTGCATCACATGTATATATACATTCGGACGTTGAATATACGTCAGTTTTTAGGAAGATTATAGAAATTAGGATTGGTAAAATTGGCCTGAATGATGCCCCCCCTCTCAGGCAACCCGGGTAGAGCTACTACCAAAGCAAATGTTGCTGTAGATTCCAACATGACCAAACAAGACGCATGGTTCAATGTGCAAGAAATAGCGGATAAATTTGGATTGTCATCGGGGACATGTTATACAATTTTGACGAAAGGGTTGAAACACAGAAAGGTGTATGCCCATTGGGTCCCCCACCTGCTGCCTTAAAGGGACATTTCATTCCAATTTCAATTTTTTAAAGTATGTCTTGATGCCAAGATTGGTTATTCTAATGAGTATAAATACTATTAGTTTTTTGAAGTTGTTGCCGATAAGCGAGAAACACGCATTTAAAGTTGAGACATAATCGATAAATTGCATATAAATCCGAACTGTTGTCCACAACAATTTGTTCAATTTAAACACAAAAATATAAATTTCTCGTAAACGGCGCAATATTTTGGCTTGAAATTTTCAGAATTTTCATAAGGAAATATGCTCTTTCAGATAAAAATAAAAGCAAAATTTATGACAAAAAATTCTGAAATGTCATTTTAAGGACAGAGAGCCACCCGTGCAAAATATACTTTAAAATGATGCAATAAGTGCAGCAAATGCGGGCTTTCTGAGCTTTATGCATATGATTGAACAATAATCTACTATTATCAGCACCAATGGCGTGTCATTAGCAAACAATGGTTGCGAAAAGATCAGACAAGGTCCGTATTAGCCAAAAAATTAAAAGCGCGGCAAAAGTTTTGTGTGCGGTAATTTTCAAATATAACGGGTGTATTGTTCAAATTACTGTTTCAATTAGTACAACTTTCGGCGGTCATTCATACAAGAAATGTATGTCGGCGAAAGTAAAGAAATATCACGAAAACAGCAGGACTAGGACCGGCTAAAGAGGCATGTGCTAAATCCATGATAACGGAGCTGTCCACAGGTGTCCTCTTGTCCAAGACTTCCTGGAAGAGACACATGCTGCACAGCGTCGTCATCCACTCTTATAGCCGGGCTTAAGCCCGAGTGGCTTTTTTTGTGTTCACTATGGTGACGAAAAAAGCCTCTGGTCGTCGGTATAGGCCTTCATGTTCCATATGAAGTGCAATTTTCCAGTGTCTGCGGGGTGTTCCAAAAGAGGCCCATTTATTGGCATATAAGTAATGGATCTCAAAACTTTAGAAGTGTGTGGGTGTCAAAGGGGATTACTTCGAAGAATTGTAGAAACTTAAAATTGAATTGCGACATTACTATGGCTTATAGGACCCCAGTTCCAAAATTAATTGAACGTCCCTCGTAAAATGATTAATAATAGTCTGTTGTGATTTTTCGTAAATTTAAGCCATCCAAAAATCATAAAAAATCATAACCATGTTTATTGCCCTTTTCTCAGGTACATGTCCTCCACAGGAATAAACAACTATATGTATATGAGCCGTGATCTGGAAAAACGTCCCTTATAGCATTTGAGACATACAGATTTAAAGGTCAGGCTGTGCCTAGATCCAATCTAGCTAGCATCCGTGTTACTCTCAAATGGTTGCTACAGACCATGTGGAAGCTATTGGAGAAGAATATGGTTCTGGTCAGACTGCGTGAGTTACCCCACCCACTTTGATTTAATAATATCTTCCAAACCAAATCTCCGATTAATTTAATACTTTACCTACATAAGTTCAATATGTAAATGATTAAGTGTGGCTAAAAATAATAAAATAAGGACTCGATAACCGAAAGAGCCTTTAACAGTATCACAGCTAACTAAATTTTGGCCAATTTATGAATTGATAAAAACAAATCAAAGACATTTTGAATGTCTCAGCATTGTTCCTAATTTGATACTTCCGAATACGCCGGTCTCATGTCACGATATGAGACATGGATCCTTTCATACTGTCACACTGTCATGTTGGGCTGGTAAAGATGTCACTCAAATATGAACCTTTAAATAAAATTATGAAGAAAAATATACAGTAGTCATTATATAGTAGACGCGCACTACTGTGACCGATTTACGAAATGTCCAATATCTATAATACGTATAAAAATTAAACAAGAATCTTGTCAGTTGTTTTGATATACCAAAACAACTGTAACGATTCTCGATTATTTTTAGTATACATGTTCCATGGGTAATTCAGGATAATTGTGAAAACGCATAGTTCAATGCTACCTGTGTTACTGTCTATTGCGTTCTGTTACAACGCAATCCTGTTTTCGATAATATCATACTTTGAATCCAAAATGTTCACAATATTCAGTTGTAGTTATAAGTCAATTTTATAAGAGTACTGTAAGGTTAAAGTTTCTTCATCGCAAATACTTTTCTACAAAAATAGCAGTTGTCCCCGAGGGATGTTTCGAGTTCATGTATTCAACGACATTCCGAAACGTATATTATCAAGCGATGTTTATTTAAGTTAAGAAAAAAAATGTTTAAATGTTATTTAAGCACAGTAATATTAATACCGTTAGTTAAGAACAACACGGTTGGTTATGTTGGCTAAGAACAGTAATGCCAGGTACCGATATTTAAGTTAAGAACATTTCTAGTGACACGATGAAAGAATTTGAATACTTGTAAATTGTATGTGATGCAACGGGTTCGTGAAAAAGGTAATTCTAATTTCGTTCAATCCCTTAAGGTAAAATTTCAATAATTACAAAAGTAAATTAACAAAGACATCCAACCCATCCTAAAGTTTGTATATTTTCTTTCGACCATATTGTTTTGTAACATGCAGCATCCTGCAGTGGTGAAATTAAATTTGTCTTCGACGCGGTCTCCAATTTGTTAATTGTTTCTTGCACTTTTTCATTCTGCTTTTGGTTTCCTTCTTCAATTCCGCCATCATTCCCTCCCTTATTTGTACCCGATGTTCGTGTTTATTTGTAGCTTGGAAAAGTTATATTCTACTTGACGTGTTTGTAAATCACAAGAACCGCTAATAACCGCTTTCCGCGGGCTTAAACGATGTTATCACTCCTGGTTACCTATGGCATTTGTCAAAGAATTTCTCATCATCCAGAATATGCCATTTTTGAAAAGTAATTGTTCCTGCAAACCATACTAGTAACGGTTGTCATAGAAACGTATCATTCGCCATGAAAAATTCGGAGTACGTCTAAATTATCTCAGAGTTTTATGATTACGTGAATAAGAACTGTGCTACAAGATGGTTAAATGGGAACATGACTTTTTTTAAAACTTTGTAGTAGTTTTATTGATTATTCTGCTGTATGATTAACCAATACTGAATATTAGAAAAAATGTCTTTAGTGTGTTACTTTCGCCATTCACGACAGTAAAGTGAGTGACCATCGTATCATTTGGCCTCTTGTGAAGAATTGTTCCACAATGAGAGAAGAGACATTCAGACTGATGTTTAGTTTAGAAATAATAATCAGACAAGTTAGTTCAGTTCTCTAAAGATTTTTTCCTGTTACGAAAAATTCTGGGTAATAATCAATTTTATATTTATCGTCTTTACGTCATAATTATTGAATAGGGTATAATTAGCACCGTCTTCTACGTCATTATTTTCCGTAGTGTAGCGGATACTTGCCTTTTATTAAATTTTACCGACACTTTCCCTAAATCGACAAATTTAATATTGGTACGCATCGAAAATCACTCCAGACGACATGACAGAAAACAAGTACATACCACTGCTTTTCATCCATAACATCTTTCCGACAGGTTTAACCCTTTCCCAAACAAGACCTGGTTTTGACGTGCCTAGTAGAAAAGGCTTGGGAAAACATTGAGACAAAAGAAGAAACTGCTGGTAACCAGCAGTTTCTCCTTTTGTCTCAATATTTTCTATGTCATATTTTACACAAATCCCATCTTTAATAACAACTATTTTGTCATTTGTGGCAGTTTTTGAAGTGGATCACCCTAAAATTTTGTCGTTTGGGAAAGGGTTAAACAGTCTGAAGAAAAGCTACGATATCAAGTGTTAGATCGAGCTACAATACACGTGGGGCAAAAAGGACAAAATGCTGGTTTCCCCATACTCTATCGTGTATCGTGATAGAAACACGCCATTAGAAACTGGGTAGTACTCATATTAAACAATTTATGCGCCTATTAACTTCTTTTACATTTCAATTATAATTTTGTCGTTTTTCGTCAAAATCCTATATAGCTACATGTACAGCTTCAAAGAAGAGCCGATTTCGGATTAAATCCCTAACCGAATTCGGAAGATATAAAGATACTTTATGTGCTCAACTAAAACTATCGAGGGAATTTCAGGTCGTTCTTAGATTAAGCTTTATCGCTTTCCCGCCAGATACGGAGATAAACGAATGTTGATATAGGCCTAGGTAAGACAACACATACACCAGAACAATCAATAAAACTACTACAATGATAATCAAAGTGCTGAGAGCACTGTAATTGGACGTCTCTGATTGATTGAGCGGGATTGTACATGAACGAAAGATATTTTATTCATTCTTCTGTGTTTAATTCTATAAGATCGGTTTCGGACATACGAAATCGGCTTTAATACCAGAAAACCCTTCTCAGGCTTCAAATTGGTTTGATTGCCGTTTCAAGAAAACTGATTTGTCGCTATGAATAATCACTATTAATTTGATTACCAAATTCAATTAAGGCCATGCGATTAGCACTTTTGTCTTCTTGTTTCGGTTTACTATGAGTATTGTCGTCAGTTATACTTTTCATTGATTTTATAAAGTACGCTACAAAGCAATTTATTCAAAATGTAAGCCAACGCGCTACATAAATGAAAGCGGCGATAGCTCACTTAGCAGAGCACTCACCTTGTACTCTTTACACATGTTATATCCGGAAGGCCCTGGGTTCGAATTCTATTCAGACATTGTTCTTTTAATCATCTTTTTTTATACGCCGCCGGAGGCGGACGTATATTGGCGTCATCTTCTCTGTCTGTCCGTCCGTCCGTCCGTCCATCCGTCCGTCCGTCCGTCTGTCCGTCCGTCCGTCCGTACGTCCGTCTACTTTTCTTGTCAACGCAACTCCTCCTAAGTTTCTGGCTGGATCTTCTTGAAACTTGGTCAATGTTATCACCTCAATTGGTAGATGTGCATGAAGGAAGGATTTTATGGTTCGTTGATTTTTGCCAGAGTTATGCCCCTTAAAAACTTAGTCTCTGGGGCTTATTGAAATTGCAGCCTTGTCAACGCAACTCCTCCTAAGTTTCTAGCTGGATCTTAATGAAACTTGGTCAATGTTATCACCTCAATTGGTAGATGTGCATGAAGGAAGAATTTTATGGTTCGTTGATTTTTGCCTGAGTTATGCCCCTTAAAAACTTAGTCTCTGGGGCTTATTGAAATTGCAGCCTTGTCAACACAACTCCTCCTAAGTTTCTGGCTAGATCTTAATGAAACTTAGTCAATGTTATCACCTCAATTGGTAGATGTGCATGAAGGAAGAATTTTATGGTTCATTGATTTTTGCCAGAGTTATGCCCCCTTAAAACTTAGTCTGTGGGGCTTATTGAAATTGCAGCCTTGTCAACGCAAGTCCTCCTACGTTTATGGCTGGATATTAATGACACTTGGTCAATCAACTCAATTGGCAGATTTGCATGAAGGAAGGATTTTATGGTTCATTGATTTTTTCTAGAGTTATGACCCCTTAAAACTTAGTCTCTGGGGCTGATTGAAATTGCAGCCTTGTCAACACAACTTCTTCTAAGATTCTGACTGGATCCTTATGAAACTTGGTGGATGTTATTACCTTAATTGGTAGATGTGCATGAAGTAAGAATTTTAGGGTTCATTGATTTTTGCCTGAGTTATGCCCCTTCAATCTTAGTCTCTAGGGCTTAATGATATTTCAGTCTCGTGAACGCAATTCCTTCCAGGTTTTTGACTGGATATTTATAAAAACCTTTTTGTGAACACAACTTTTTACAGGTTTTTGTGTAAATATTTATAAATCCTTGTCAATGTCATTTTTTTTCTGTCTCAAGTTTTATAAGTGGCTGCGTATATTGTGACCATGGCACTCTTGTTCGACTTCTATCTCCACCATCGTTGGCGAAAAAACGACCGCAGTGATTTAGAATCGATCTTAACACAAATTCAACGAAATAAAGTAATGAAACGCCGATCATTTACATACAATTCCGCTCAATCAATGAGAGGCGTCTAAATATAGTGATCCAAGCACTTTGATTTTTATTCCTGTTTAGAGTAAAAAAAAGAAAAAAAAACACGGTAGCAGTTTTGGTTACAAAACAAATTCAATACATACTTTTCCTGAAACAAAATACCAGATGAATTGGAGCACCTAACCATGGATTCCTCTTACAAGTACTACCGCAGCATCCTTACATCTACAGATGTGCATAAAAAGAAGAAATTGGGAACGTGCCGTCGGGAAAATGGCAGTGGAGTACAATAAGCAATTTAAATCTTCATATCATTATCAACGAAAATTTGAGAATAGCAATGTCCCTATCTGTAAACATATTCATACGATCATCCAGGTACCATCTGTTGCAGACCCATTGCGTCATCTTCTTAGCTCAATACACGTAAACGGGTCTCTTAAACGAAATAAATACAGATCGCTGTCACTTACATGTAGTCTTATACTAGTAATAATCATTGTTGTCATGATCATCGATCAGTATGTAAATAGGTCATGATACTGTCGAATATCAGTGATACAGATGCTGGAGAAAAAAACTCGTAAGAGCAACTATTTTTCTGAATAGGTGGATTTCACTAGTGTCTCATCTGAGGCTGTTCAGATAGAACCCCGATTTGTCATCGAGTCGAACCCGAGTTGCGAAATGAACTCACTCCCCGATAATCAATTTCAAAACCCTGGTTCCAAAGTACGTCTCGTGGAAACCCCGTTCCTTTAAATATGTTAAAGACTTAAACAACAATGATCAAAGAAAAGGAACCTATCATACACAATACGTGCATTAAATTGGGTAATCATTCTAAAATGTGTGAACTGGTTTTGAACCAACGGCGTTCCAAATTTCATACTGAAAAAAGGTTTCGAGGTTAATCCTTTCCCGTTTGAGCTATCGCTGCTGCTAATGGTATAGGGTGTCTGTTTACATTATAACCATAGTGTATGCATGTATCGCTTTCTAAAGATCTTACCCTTTACACAATAAATATTACGAAAGTCAAAAAACTACAAGAAAATGATTAAATCGAAAAAAGATCGTAAAGTTGGTTAAGACATGGCATGAATTGAATCGGCCAATGAATCTTATAGTATTTGTTAGAGAACACATAGAATGTAGGAAAAGATACGACAGTTTTCGTGTATGGTCGCAAAATCTATTTTGAATTTTGGTCAACTGGCAATTGAGTCTGAGAAAGGGTTTTTTGGTAATGAAAACCCATTTCGCCTGTCCAGAAGTGGTTATAAGAATTGTACGTCCTTTCGGACGTCCAATTAAAAACTATTCACATTCCCATAAAATAATTTTGTAGTAACGTTTTTTTATTCATGTAATTGTAAAACTCTGAGATGATTGATATAGACGTACTCCGATTTTTCCTCATGACGATTGACATATTTCTATGACAACCGTTTCTTGTATGGTTTGCAGGAACAATTACATTTTTTAAAATGGCACATTCTAAATGATGAGAAGTTCTACGATAAATGTCATTGGTAACCTGGAGTGATAACATCGTTAAAGCTCGCGGATAACGATTATTAGCTGTTCTTATTATTTACAAACACACCAGGGAAAATATATCGTTGACAAGTCTCAGAATAACACGAACAGCATTCACTGGGAAAGAATACGGAGAGACAAATTACAATGGCGAAGAATTTTGTGCTAAATATAGACTGGGTTTGCAGTTATGTTTGGATAAACCGTCGGTATTGTTATAAAATCTCGTAACTACGGCTTGAATCAAGCCGTAGTTACGAGATTCTATAATAACACTTACAAAATACGAGGGACGTTCAATTAATTATGGAACTGGGGTTCTATAAGCCATAGTTATGTCGCAATTCAATTTTAAGTTTCTTCAATCCTTCGAAGTAATCCTCTTTGACACCAACACACTTCTGAAGTTTTGAGATCCATTACTTATATGCCAATAAATGGGCATCTTTTGGAACACCCTGCAGACACTGGTAAATTGCCCTGTATATGGAACATGAAGGCCTATACCGACGACCAGAGGCTTTTTTCGCCATCATAGGGAACACAAAAAAGCCACACGGGCTTAAGCCCGGCTATAAGGGTGGATGAATACGTTGTGCAGCATGTGTCTCTTTCAGGAAGTCTTGGACAAGATGACACCTCAGGACAGCTCCGCTGTCATGGATTTGGTACATGCCTCTTTAGCCGGTGTAACGTAGTAAAGTGACCCCCATAGAATACTGACCCCCCGGTCACTTTACTATATAGAATACTGACCCCTTTCTATAAAATACTGACCCCCATATAAAATAACGACCCCCCTAATTTTATCTATAAAATACTGACCCCCACTTAGTTTATTGCTAATTTAACATACACTACATATATACATATCACATCCGTGTGTATTATGCTCCTCGAAAAAGTTTCGGGAAGTATTTAGTCGCCATGCTATCCTTCCGTGCGTCCGTCCGTCCGTCTGTCCGTCTGTCCCTTTATATACAGTCAGATGTCAGCAACCTTTGGGCCAAATTCAATCAAACTTGACATGTGTAATCCCTGAATACTTTTTGAGTCTGTGTTCTCGAGGTACTGTGATCGGTCGTTGTCCGTCGTCCGTCCGTTCGTCCGTCTGTCCGGCCCTCCGGTCTTCCGTCCACAATTTCTTATCCTTTCAAACCAGTGGACCAATCTTCTTAAAACTTAGCAGGAATGATCCCTGTGTGAAGAGCTTTCAGACAATTTGATTCCATTGAAAACTCTGGCATGACAAAAGGGGAAAAATGCCAAATCTTCTAAAAATCTTCTTGTGTCTAACCAGTCGACCAATATTCTTGAAACTTCACATGAATGATCCTTGGGTAAAGGGCATTCAAAGTTGTTGAAAAAATAGAATTTGATTCCCTCAAAGACTCTTGTTGCGGCGGCATGAGAAAAGGGGAAAATAGCCATTTTTTAAAATCTTCTGCCTAACCAGTTGGCCAATATTCTTGATCCTTGGGTAAAGAGCTTTTAGAGTTGTCAAAAGAATTAAATTCCTTCAAAGACTGGCTACCGCGGCATGAGAAAAGGGGAAAATAGCCAAATCTTCTAACAATCTTCTTCTGCCTAACCAGTTGGTCAATGTTCTTGAGACTTCACATGAATGGCCCTTGGGTGAAGGGCTTCCAGAGTTGTTAAAAGAGTTTGATTCCATCAAAGCTTCTGGCTGCCGCGGCATGAGAAAAAGGGAAATTCGCCAAATCTTTTAAAAATCTTCTTCTGCCTAACCAGTTGGCCAGTGTTCTTGAGACTTCACATGAATGATTCTTAGGTGAAGGGCTTTCAAAGTTATTAAAAGAGTTTGATTCCTTCAAAGCCCATGGCTGCGGCGGCATGAGAAAAAGTGCAAAAGAGCAAAATCTTTTAAAAATCTTCTTCTGCCTAACCTGTTGGCCAATATTCTTGAAACTTCACATGAATGATCCTTTGGTAAAGAACTTTCAAAGTTGTTAAAAGAATTTGATTCCACCAAAGACACTGGCTGCCGCGGCATGAGGAAAGGGGAAAATAGCCAAATCTTTTAAAGATCTTCTGCCAAACCAGTTGGCCAATATTCTAGAAACTTCACATGAATGATCCTTGGGTGAAGGGCTTTCAAAGTTGTTAGAAGAATTTGATTAACTTTTAAACTATAAGTGCAGTAGCATCAGAAAAAGGGCAAAAGAGCAAAAACTTTTAAAGGGCTGAATTTTTGTTACATTCATTTTAAAAACACAGGAAATAGGGCTTTAATGAAACATTTCTTATTTTGCTGCTGTACAGGTCAAAGTGTTTAATTTCATCAAGGCAAGAAATCTCGGGTGAGCGACCTAAGGCCATCATGGCCATCTTGTTTTTTGTTTTTTTTTTTTTTTTTTTTTTTTCAAATTGAGGCTGCGTCACAGAAAAAGGGGCCATAATGTAGAAATTAGTGTTTCTCTAATTTCTCTTCATTCAAAGTAGATAATTTAATGAAATTTTGTTCTTCAGTGATGAATGAGTGATGAATATAGCTTATATAATTAATAATTCATGTACGAAAATCCTGTAATGTGAAAAGGGGACTAAATGTATAATAACATTGCGTCTAGATCTTTAAGTCTGCTCGAAGCGAGATCTCCACAACTCTTGCACCAAATTGGACGAAACTTCAATATGAACTTCGTGAAATTCTGTCAATAACCTTTTTCTCTCTCTTTCTCAATTTGATGCTGTGTTATAGGAAAAGGGGCCTAATTGTAGACGTTTTCTCATATTTCTTTTAATCTAGATAGAATTTAATGAAATTCTATATTCGATTAATTATCTTTTGCATAACTTACATCTTTATTTTCCAATTGCGACAGCTGCTTGACGCCTTTTTAGTCCGACTTATTTCTCTAAATGAAGTTTTATGGACTTCCCATTATGTCCCCTTTAGCGTGACGGGTTACTTATACCTTCCCATGACAAACACATGGCTCTACACTGAAATGTGACATCATAAATCGCTTCGCCAATCGTTGAAGCGTTTATTTGATTGGTCAGAAAAAGGGTCACAGAAGATGACCCTTTGCTGGTGCCTGTCAGATTTACTGTCAAGTCAACATAGGATTTTAATCAGATTGAGAAGCCTAGATAACTATCTCGCTATTTAAAGTGACTAAATGTTAACATAATCACTCTAATATGCAACCGCCAGGTAGGAAAGTGCGTATGGCAGACACACATACATAACTCTATTAGGCTTCGAACTTACAACGCTGAGGGACAAGTGATTTTTGGTCAGAAACCTTTTAAAACCATTCCTTTCCACACAAATATACATCGGTAGTAGTACAATCCATGAAAATACTGTACGCCTACTGTGCATTCGATTAAAGAACCAATACAGCTGCTCCAAGACCGGATAGCTTAGTTGGTAACGTCGGGGTCTGTCAATCAAGGGGTCGTGAGTTCGAACCTGGCTCGGCATGTAGCAATTCTGACATTTGACAAAAGTTATTTGTCTTTCACCAATGGGTGTTAATCATCTAATTGAGAGAGCAACAGGAAGGTTTGTATGTTTTGGTAGTACGGGTGCGAGAAATATCAGGAATCCATAGTAGGTGCTGCAGCCGCCACAATATGACCATATAACAATTGAAAACAGCGTGGAGTTAAAATCAAATCAATTCTGATGCGGTAGAAGCGTCTAACCAGCCAGTTTGAATCAGGTTTGCCCAATAATGAATGAAAAGTTGCGGTCAAAACACTCTGTATGTACGGACAGACGCATGCACGGACGAGTGCCATTGCACCTCTGATGCATATCGATGAAGATAATTATGTTGTACGGGTACCATAGTTGGGTTTATTTTAGAGTAAGATATTTGGCGTGAATGTGGGGAAGGGGGTCGATATTTTATGGGGGGTCACAATTCTACGTAAGGGGTCACTTTTCTACGTGTGGGTAGGTCATAATACTATGACCCCCCGGTCATAATATTATGACCGGGGGGTCAGTATTTTATATAGAATAGTGACCGGGGGGTCAGTATTCTATGGGGGTCACTTTACTACGTTACACCGGCCCTAGACCTGCTCTTTTCGTTATATTTCTTTACTCCCCCGACATACAATTCTTGTTTGAATGACCGGCGATAGTGGTACTATTTGAAACAGTAATTTGAATAATACACCCGTTACATTTGAGAATTACCGCGTACAAAACTTTTCCCGCGCTTTTAATTTTGTGGCTATTACGGACTTTGCCTGATCTTTTCGCAAAAATGGCTTGCTAATTACATCCAATTGGAGCTCATAATAGTAGATTATTGTTCATTCATATGAATAAAGCTCAGAAAGCCCACATTTGTTGCATTTATTACATTATTTCAAAATATATTTTGCACGGGGAGCTCTCTGTCCTTTAGGAAGCAGTTGGGGACCCAATGGGCATAAACCATTCTGTGTTTCAACCATTTCGTCAAAATCGTATAACATATCCCCGATGAAAAACCAACTTTATCTGCTATGTCTTGCACATTTATTCATGCGTCTTGTTCGGTCATGTCGGAATCTACAGCAAAATTTGCTTTGGTACTAGCTCTACCCAGATTGCCTGAGAGGGGGGCATCCTTCATGCCAGTTTTACCATTTTTAATTTTTATTATCATCCTAAAAACTGACGTATATTCAACGTTCGGATGTCCACGATTCTGATATAGTTCATTATATACAGGTGATGCAGATATTTCAAAGCCTGTGCAACCTTTAATGTAGACCCGTACATCCTACTTCAGTCCGTTTTACATTTTGCGCACAGCGAAATAGCCAGTGTATATGACTGAACCAACTTAAAAGTTCAATAATTTTTTAAAGAGTCAACGAATTTGACTCAAATTTTGACCAAGTATAGACAGTAATTTTCCCGTCAAATAGCCGCAAGCACCACTAGTTCTATAGAACTGTGTAGTATGGTGGACCATTAGTACCACTTTTAATTGAACGCCCCTCGTACTATCGCTTGTCCGAAATTGTCCCGTGAAGACAGACCCGTAGGACGCAATGTAATTTTGGGTGGGCTCAGGCTCCTGTGTCTGAATATTTGGGGAGGGGGGGGGCAAAATTGGATTTTCTCTAAATTTTCAGTGTAAACCAAAGAAAATTAGGCATTTTTGGCCAACTTTGGGAAGCTAATTCCTCTAGCCCCCTGTTCCTATGGACATGGAAGATATTTTATAAACACGTCTCCAAACATAGATTGTGTGCCGGTGATCCTCTCAGGTAAAATTTAAATAAATGAATAATTAATATAAAAAATAAGGCTTTTATTAAAAACGACACCCAGCTTAACCCCAAAAGTTACATTTTTGTCGTCCTTCCTTGTTAATGTTGGAAGCAAATTTTGCGAAATGCTTCTCTATGCAGCCACCTCTCTCTGCACTTTACCATTCTCTGCATACCACACAACATCTTCCGGTCCTCCTCAATGTAAATAGTTCTATCAAAAGCAAAATTAATGAGGTATCAGTCACTCGAATATCCAATCTGTAAGTCTGAAGTTATACATGTAGATATTTAAAAGTGTGACTGAAAATGAAACATTCAATTAATCATGTCTCTAAGAGAAGAAAAGACCGACGTAGTAATTTGCTTTATTATGGTTCAAAGATCAGTCCAATGGCCTTCCTAGTAAATTGGTCAGTCAAGTTTACTGAACTATGAAATATATTCAAAGCTATAAAAAGTTGATTTACACAGACGATAAATATGCATGAAGGTTGTGCGAAAAATAGATACAACAACTCTAACATGAATCAAAGTATTCAAGTTATTAAAATCGATAACCAAAGTACCTAATCAATGTACCCTACTTCTGGACAGGCCTACATTATTGCTTCCCAACAGTACTTTCAGTACTCTTATCGTTTTATAGCATGCATCAAACCAAAACTCTGCAGTAGTAATTTATAATTTCCCAAGCCACAATGTTTAAGTCTGAACCAATTTAAAAACACATTGCAGACTACTTTTTCTCGATCTTGTTCTGAGAAGAAAACGTTTTTAGAGTAACATTACAAGAAATATAGATGAATGGAATCTAAGGACGGATCAAAAGACTACAATGATCTATGCTACTTACAGAGGGATATCAGATTATCATTGTAATTTTGAATCCATTTCTTATATTGTTACAAAATTATCGAGTTAGCAATCTATTATATGACTTAAGTATCGATATCATCCACAGAATGTGGCTAAGAAATGAAAATAGATCAAATAAATAAATTCTGTATCAAGTCATTAGCATCAGTACATCTTAAGTTATGATTCAAACGAAGAGCGACAAAATGGAATTAAACAACTTCAAATTCCTAATAGGAGATGTTGGATTAAAGAACATGTAATATTCAGTACAAAAACCTGGGTGGGATAATCTCAAATAATGGCAGATATTACTCTAATAAATCCAATTTAGCTGAAAGCATTCGTAAAAATGACTTTTCTTTTCGAAACATCTTTTGTCGCATGTCAACTTTCACAAATATCTTTAGCTGAGTCAATTCGTTAATCGGGGATCTGGTATCGAAATACACCGGTGGGAAAGGCGGGTCTATTTATGGATCATTCAAGATGGGATTTAAATGAACATTCATGACAATGAGACAATAATGCATTCTTACAGAGCGTGTTCGTTGAGGAAAGCCCATCTGCACTAGTCCTCTTATAAAGAAATATTCAATCTTGTCAACAAACATAGGCCTGATATGCATGATGTTAAATTTGTCAAAAGATAATTGCACCATTTTCAGATTTTCTCCTAAACTGAAAAATCCTGGGTTGTAATCAATTTTATACGAGGGGTGATCAAAAAGTTCCCGGTAAAATGTTCTAATTTTTTTATTTATGGTCTTATTTTCGCCAAATTTGAACTGTACAAGGATCAGTCATTTTCTGGTTCGGACGCAAATTAAAATCAATGACATGCTTTATAAAACGACATTATCGTTGCCACGGCAACGTCTATGACGTCGACCCGGCCCAAAATCATACTATTTTTGTTTATATAAAGTATTATCATTCGCGCGTTCTTTAGCGTACGTCGTCTAAACTTCGCATATTTAATGCTCGATTAGAAGGCACTATATAACTGACGACAAATGCAAATGAGACGTCATTTTTATTGTGGCAGTTATTTTTAAGAGTGTCAGTAGCGAAGATGAGTAGAGAGCAGAGAACAGCGGTCAAACTGTGTGCGGGAATTAAAATTTCGATAAATAAAACTATTGAAATGTTGCGTAATGTCTATGGCGATGCTACAATGAAAATATCAGTTGTATATGATTGGTGCCAACGCTTTCAGAGTGGCCGAAAAGACACAACAGACGATGCGCAGAGATTTGGGTGTCCGACGTCGGTAACGTCATCATTCGTGGAACAGATTAAGACGTCGTAAGATTTAGACCGGCGAGTCACCATCCGCGAGTTACATGACAAAGTTGAGATTAGCTATCGTATTGTGTTTAATACAATCAATCAAAACTTGAATATGCGTCGCCTTTGTGCACGATTGATTCCAAACATGTTAAATAGACGTGATTTCATGCGGGCGATGAGAAAGAAAAGGACCAATCTAGAGAAACAGGTCCTTTTCCACCAAGATAATGCTCCCAGCCACCATGTCGCATCAAACCAGAAAGTCATCCAAGACCTGGGCTTTGAGATGCTTGAACATCCGCCTTATAGCCCCGACCTGGCCCCCTGCAAATTCTACCTTTTTCCTGCAATGAAGAAAAATCTAAGGTGTCAGCACGTCGGAGAGCTGTCTCAACTAGCACAGGACGTGCAACGATCCATCGCTGATCTACCAGAAAATGGTTACCAAAAGTTATTCCGGTCCTGGGCTACTAGATGGAGAAAATGTATTTCTTTTAATAGGGATACTTCGAAAAAGATTATGCGGACATATTATTTGTAAGTACAGTGTTTGTTAAACCGGGCATGTGAAGAAAACGTTATTTGAGTTGACGTCGTCAGAAGCTGGGCCGGGTTGACGTCAGTGGGAACGATAAAATCTCTTTTTATTGCATGTCATAAAATATAAAATACATGCATATTAGAAAATTGATCATGCTTTTATAGTTCAAATTTCGTGAAAATCGGACTATCAATAAAGAAATCAGAACATTTTTCCGGGAACTTTTTGATCACCCCTCGTATATATCGTCTTTACGTCATAATTATTGTATGGGGTATAATTAGTGCCGTCTTGTAAGTCGTTATTTCCCATAGTTTAGCTGATACTACACACGTATCAAATATTAATGACACTTTTCCTATAACGACAAATTGACAGTTATTCGAGACGACAGGACAGAAAAGACGAACATATCGCGGCCTCTCTTCCAAAACATTGTAACGACAGGCTTTTACCAGCTGTTGTTATGTGGTTTCTGAAGAAAAGCGGCTATATTTAATGCTATGTATATGTACTTTCTAGGACAGAAAGGACAAAATGGTGTCTTCACTTTATCCTACCACGTATTGTCATCGAAACTACCCTGGTACAACCAGGCAAGTCTTTTCTTGTTAGATTCATTTCTTAATTTAATTCGTCGTTGGTAGAAAATAGCATTTCGTAAATTTTCGTAAAAACGCGGTAGCTACAACTTGAAACAAGAAGCGATTGTTGTTTAAATCACATAATCCGTAAGATATAAAGAAACTTAATGTGTTCGCTTAGAATATCAAGGGAATTTCAAAACCGTTGTAAAATTAAGAATTATTATCGACATATTAACCATACGGAGATATACAGCTATCAACATAAGTAACACGACATATAAATCACGAAATTCAATAAATGCACTACATAGGCAATTTCTCAAAAGTCCATCTTGTACCAAAGTTTTTTGTTCGTGCGATCAGAAAACTCTGAGATAATTTAAACGAACTCCGATTTTTATGACGACTGATATGTTTATATGACAACTGTTTCTTGTATGGTTTGATATGGTTTGTAGGAACATATACATTTTAAAATCGGCACATTCTGAATGATGAGAAATTCTATGATAAATGTCATAGGTAACCTGGAGTGATAACATTGTTAAAGCTCGCGGATAACGATTATTAGCTGTTCTTGTGATTTACAAACACGCCAGGGATAATATATCTTTGACAAGTCTATAAATAACGAACTGTAGGCACGTGGAAAGATGGAGGAGAGACAAATTACAATGGCGAAGAATTTTGTGCTAAAAGTAGACTTGGTTAACCGTTATATTGTGATAAACCGTCGGTATTGTTTTAAAATCTCGTAACTACGGCTTGATTCAAGCCGTAGTTACGCGATTGTATAACAACACTTACAAAATACTAATGTTTGTCCGAAATTACGTCACGGTTAACGTTCCCTATTGAGACGAAACTTTAACATATTACTACACATTGACGAAGGATATATTTTAAAAAAACAATGTCGAAAGTGTTTTCTACTCTTAAAGAGGTACGCATTAAAAATTCAACCGATTTGAAAAAAGTCATCTGCGTTTGTTTTTTAACTTGGATCAGCCTGAAATATTGTAGCCTTGGAAATTACAATTTATACAATTATAGCAATTTCAATTACTTGTCTCCATTTACGTTCAAAAGATAGATTACATAAATAAGTAATATTCAAATATTTTTTTTAAAGACTTTGATTAAAAACGACACCCAATTGAACCCCAAAGTTGCATTTTTGTCGTCCTTGTAGTTTTATAAGATACAACAAACTCTGCAGTAGTAAACAATAATTTCCCAAGCTACAATGTTTTAGTCTGTTTAGAACCAATTTAAAAACGGGCTACTTTTTCTCAATCTTGTTCTGAGTAGAAAACATTTTAGAAAACGGAACAAATTGTTGTAATAAGCAATTTGTAAATATTCTGCATTATTCATTAGATATTTTTTCTTGTTGGTGTTGAAAACCGTCAAAGTGTAGGAATGGTTAAAGTTTCTTTCCATTTTTTCTGTCTCTTCTTCTTTCCTTTCCCTTTGTCTTTCCCTTCTTCCTCCCATCTTCGCAAGCCAAGGGTGACATCTACGACGTAACGTCGTTTCTGTATTCACCCTTGGCGTATTTAGTCCGATTTTCTTGGTGTCCTGGAAAGCGTTTTCATTGGTTCCAGCGAGACGTCGCTGGAATCAATCAGATTAATCGATACCTATGCTTATTATGAGTAAACAATTCATGACAACAGGCGGGAAAATGTATTGCATTTGCAACTAAAAACGCGCAGATGGGCGATTTTTTCCTAAGAATTTCATTACAATAGACAATTATTTTCTTTTCCTATTCGACGAACTATTATACTTGCGATAACTCGACCAAAAAAACAAATTATTTTTACCTAGTCCGTACAACGTAGAACGCGAAAGTGAACGCGCGTCAATGACACCATCAATAATGGACGAAATAACAACCAGCAGGACAACCGCTAGGCGGTGTTTCGCGATTTCAAGAGAATCGGATTAAATCTGCCAAGGGTGAATACAAATGTAGGTGGATTCAACTTTGGCTAGCGAAGATGTCTTCCTCCATGCCTGCTCTTAATGTTGATTTTTGACTTGTTATAGATATATCTCTCTGACATGTTTGTAAATCACAAGAACCGCTGATAAACGTTTTCCGCGGGCTTTAACAATGTTATCTCCCCGGGTTACATGTACCTAAGACATTTGTCATAGAACTTCTTTTCATTCAGAATGTGCCATTTTTGAAAAGTAATAATTGTTCCTGCAAACCATACTAGTAACGGTTGTCATTGAAACGTATCAGTCGTCATGAAAAAAATCGGAATACGTCTTAATCATTCCAGAGTATTTATTATTAAGTGAATAAAAAAACGTTGCACCATAATCATTTCATGCGAATAAGAATTATTTCATCTCTATAGTAGTTTTATTGATTTGTTGTGCTGTTTTAAAGTATATTGACCAACATTCATATGTATCTCCGTGTCTGGTGGAAAAACGATAAAGCTTAATTTAACAACGATCTGAAAATTCCCTTGATAGTTTTAGGTGAGCACATAAAGTATCTTTATATTTTTCGAATTAAGTTAACCGATTTTATCCAAAAACGTCTCTTTTTTAAGCTGTGACTAAGACATTTTTTACGAAAAGCGGCCAAATTCTATTTCTGTCAACGACGGAGTTTGAAACAAAAAATATTAGCAATGAAATCTTATAGAGCAAATACGCATAGCTTGAAATGGGGTGTTTCAATGACATTACGTGGTGGGCAGCATGGAAAACAGCATGTTGTCTGTTTTGTACAAGAAGTTCTTTCTTATCTCTTAAGATCGTCGCTTTACTTCAAAGATCTCATAACAACTGCTGGTATTAGCTTGCCGTTACGATGTTTTGGAAGATATGTAGCGACGTGTTCTTGTTTTCTGTCCTGTCGTGTAAATTGACCTTCAACTTGGTCCAGTTATAAACCAGTTATAAACTTATTTTAGGGAAAGTGTCATTAATATTTGATAAGAGAAAAGTATCCGCTAAAGTTTAGGAAATAATGACTTGGAAGACGGCGCTAATTATACCCCATACAATAATTATGACGTTATGGCGGTGTATATAAAACTGATTATAACCCAGGAATTTTTCAGTACAGGAAAAAATCTGACGAGAACTCTTTTTAGTATATTTAGATCAAACAAAGAATCAGATATATTTTTTTGCCAAGATGGAGAATTTCTTTAAAAAAGGAGCAGTGGTCAGTGGTCACTTTGTTGTACTTGAGGACTAAAGAAACGCCCACACCTATTTGTCCTTTTCAGTATATTTAATCTAGAATAACACAAAGATAGTTTCATTTGCAAATTTCAGCATCTATTATTGAAAAAAAGAATGGTTTCAGTGTATAGAAAACAACGACACATTAACCGGCCAGAGATTTCGCCCTGGATTTAGTAGAAAATATTATAGTGTTCGAGAAAATGCTTCTAACAAGCAATTTCTGTATTTTCGTCATTGCTTCCTAAAGCATTTTTGTCAATATCAAAGAATAGGCTACAGTTTCCTCCAATTAGTAATTCGTCTCTCCCCTTTCATTCTTCTTCTATGTCTTCTCACACATTCCTCGACCTTCTTTCCCCATACATGCTGTTCGCGTTAATTTGCGATTTGTCGACGATATATTCTCCCTGGCGTGTTTGCAAATCGCAAGAGCCGCTAATAAACGTTTTCCACGGGGCTTTAACGATGTTATCGCCTCGGGTTACCTATGACATTTGTCATAGAACTTCTCATACATCAGAATGTGTCCTTTTTGAATTGTAATTGTTCCTGTAAACCCTACTGGAAACGGTTGTCATAGAAACATATCAGTCGTCATGAAAAAATCTGAGTAGTCTAAATTATCTCAGAGTTTTGTGATTGCACGAATAAAAAACTTTGGTACATGATGTTTTTGAGAAGATGCATTATGTAGTCCATCTATTGAATTTCGTGTTTTATATGTTGTGTTACTTATTTTGAATGATATTTGTATATCTCAGTATCTGGACAAAAAGACGATAAATCTTATTTTTACAACGGTTTTGCAATTCCCTAGATATTCTATGTGAGCACATAAAGTTTCTTTAAATCTTATGGATTATGTTAGGTGATTCAAACACCAACCGCCTCTTGTTTAAAGTTGTACAGCAGCTACCGTGTTTTACGAAAAGCCACGATATGCTATTTGCTACCAAAGACTCGACTGATTGTACGGGTGTACTTTCGATGACATTACGTGGTTGGATACAGTGAAGACAGCATTTTGTCCTTTTTGTCCTAGAAGCTATATATAGTATTTATATTGCCGCTTTTCTTCAGAAACCACGTAATTACAGGTGGTAAAAGCTTATCGTTACCATGTTTTGAGAGAGAAGCCGCGATATGTTCTTCTTTTCTGTCCTGTCGTCTCGAATAACTGTCAATTTGTCGTTATAGGGAAAGTGTCATTAATATTTGATAAAAGAGAAGTATCCGCTAAAGTATGAGAAATAATGACTTACAAGACGGTGCTAATTGTAACCCATACAATAATTATGACGTAAAGACGGTATATATAAAATTGATTATAACCCACGATTTTTCAGTTTAGGAGAAATCTGAAAATGGCTCTATTATCTTGTCTGATTTTGACAAAATAAAACATCAGACATATGTTTGTTGACAAGATGAAATATTTATTAATAAGCGGACTAGTGCAGATGGGTCACTTTACAATTTATTATTATAGTAATGGGCGATAATCACGTGACTTTGGTATAACATATTTTTGGAAATTTTATCAACAAACTTGTTCTGTAAGAATGAAATGCATTGTCTCATTTGTCTTTCAGATTGAATGGTATATAAAAGCACCACCTTCCTTACCGAGTTATTTTGATACAAGATCCCAAACCAATTCATTGTCGAAGCTGATGATATAGCAAAAAGTGACATGTGACAGAAGGCGTTTCGGCAATTAAGGTAGAATACGCCTAATGGCAACTTCAGAAATTGGGGTGACAAACACATCTGCCTGATAGTACATTATATTAGACATCTATATGTGCAATATGACAGAAATTCGTCCAGAGGTTTACTAGAAATTTGATTTTCCCTTATCCCACCCCCAACTTGCAAAATTCCAATATGGCGGCCACCACTCAAAGCAAAAAAGTATCTGAATTTTGGACATAAACACATTAAATGTGTTTAGATTTTGGGTTTTATTATCAAAAACATGTTTACCCATCGTCTGATGTGAAATGATATGACCTTTGTGCGAACATGAGAGATATTTTGTTAAATTACTGCGTGCTTATTTAAAAATAAAGCCTCTTTATTTCCTAGTTTGAAATTTATGCCTCTGAAACAAATGTTGACAGTGCCAAAAATAAGTTCGCGCACTCTCTAAAACCGATATCAAAATTATTCTTATATGTGTAGGAACACGATAAAATCCACATACGTACGTTTTATCCGTCAAAAATTGAAAATTTATAAAGGTAATTCTTAGTACCCTCATGCTTTCGAACGCACTATTTCTTTCCCAAAAGAAGTCAATGCCCCAAATGAAGGGTACCGTATCCCATATCTTATAACTAAAACCCAAACGTTGTATTAGACTTTCAGAAGTTGGCAAATGATAACATATTAGTTGTGATTTCGTATAACTTTCACCATTTTAACCCTTTACCTAGTAACCAATTGAACATCGTTATTTGTAAAATGTAATGCAAATTCTAAAGACAAAATTGTACTTAATCTTTTAATAGTTTATAACAGCTTCCTTATACCAATCTTCTGGATTGCATATTGAATCTAAGGACTAAAAGGGAAAAAGAATCTAAAAGAAAGGATCAAATCACGGATCAAACCACGTTACAATTAACTGACAACGAGTTTGCACATTTAAATAAGGATCGCCGGCGAAGAAGTGATGAAAATCGAGTGCGAAAGTCTGAACAATAATGATCTGATCCACGCGTCGTTCTCAAACGATAGACGTTTGATAACCACACCATAGATTTCATTAGAATACATGTACGTGTTTTCTACTGTACGGTTTCTCGTTATATTGAGCCAGCCGGTATCAAGGGAAGAAACGAGATATATACATACTACAATTAGTTTCCTAAAAAGGCAGTTTCATTAAAATCAAAGTTTCTAATCACTTACAAATTGATGATATCAATCAAAATCATATAAAATTACACGAAAATGTCTCTGAAAAATTGCTGTTAAACGGAGAATCATACCAGAAAAAGATATTCGGGGTGTATTCGGGGTATTTCATTTACAAAGGGAAGTAATATTTAGCAATACTGTTGCTATATTTAGGAATACTGTTGCTAAAAATAGACACGGAAATTGTCGACATTTGTCGAAAATGTACGACAATAGTAAATATCCATTAGAATTATTCTACCTTAAAGTCATTTACACGAATGTTCTCAGCTAAAGCTTTATTTATTAGAACAAAATCTGCCATATTTGGAGATTATGACACCCAGGTTCTTGCACTGATACTCTATCTAATAATCCCATATCACCTCAATAGAGTTTGAAATGGTTTTATCCCATTTTCCGTTCCTGATTATTAAAGTCATAATTTTAGATTTGCTGATGATAATAGCCTGCTACATAATGCATTTATTGAACCCATTTCCCTCCTACTAGGTAACAGTGTAGTAGGAAAACATTATCTCCATGAAAAAAAAACTACAGAAATCGTCTTTAATTATAATATTCAAACTTATTACCGATTGAATGTATCGTTAACAGGAGGTTGTAGACCTCCTGTTAACAATACATTCAATCAGTATTAAGTTTGAATATTATAATTAAAGACGATTTCTGTAGTTTTTTTCATGGATATAATGTTTTCCTGGCTGGTGTTACGACGTTTTGACCTCCCCGAGCGAAGGATTATAATTGTGGTAGGTCAGTGCTCCCAAATTGTTACAAATGTAGGCTGTTGTTACAAACGCAGCCAGCTGTCGGTCATTTATACATTGTAATAGTAAACATCTTACTGAAGCAGCGAACTTAACATATTGAATTTCATTCAACTTGTAGTCGTCAAATTACTAGTATATATTTTTGCCATTGATATGATATGAGATATTCGAATTACGCTGCTAGTTCAGTAAATAAGTAAGTAGCTTTTTTTGTCACAAGAAGTTTTTTAACAGACATACCCCCCCACCCACCCACCCCCACCCCCAAACACGCACACACTCACAAATTATACACAATGAACCATACTGAAAACACGGTTGTTATTACGTTTCTACTCAAGGGAAACCAATTTACCATACACGTTCAAGAGCATTTACCCTCTTTTGCATTTATCATATACGACTGAAATAATTCAAGTGAGACACAGAGAATGCAGAAGAAGTTAATGATGAATAGTCTGCGGCTGAGGAGGGCTGTTTAGATGACCGATAGATTGACTTCTACCGATCGGGTTTCAATAATTGACAAGCCAGGTGGACAGACAAAGGAACACTTCCAGATTAGCTGTCCCTACAGATATGGTGTCACATACTGGTATCTATGGAGGTTGCAACCCCACGTCCATTGAAGTTTATTCTTAAAATGAATTTTGAACTTTGACACAAATAAACTTAACGAAAACTTGTGCTATTTTATTTTTTACAACATAATGTACGGTTTCTGGATTGATGTCGTTTTGTCTAGGGACAGCTACAATGAAATCTACCCGAATCCTTTATGCTACACCCGAAGTGCTTTATGCTACAAAATAAAGCAATTGAAATCCAAATATCTGGCTGCGCCTATGTGATGCTGAAATATGGTTGATATCCTCTCGTACCAATCCTACTACAGCTTTGAGGTCAAGTAGTTACATTGTTTCTGATAAATAACTCATTTCTATAATGGTTCACTGAGAGAAGATGATCTTTTTATTGATTGATATATTGCCTACTTCACACATATTGTCGCTTTTCAACAAGAACTTCGTAACTGCAGCTTGTTTCAAGCTGAAGTTTCGATGTTCTTGTTGAAAAGCAGAGGTTTTCAAGTATGAGTAAACATTAACCTGTGTTGTACATCTTTTGGTTAATAAAATAAATATGCCTTTAATTTCTTCGTACTTTTAAATGTGTTTCTAACGTGCTTCTTTATAAAAGCCAGGATGGATACAACATGTCGCCAATTAGGTATGATTGTAATTCATTTTGCAGGATCAATAATGGTGTTGGTTGGATTCTTTATGCTAGGATGCTGAATGTTTTTTTTTTTTTTCAGTCTTGAAAATTCTTTATCTTTTAAAGTGATATTTCATTCTCATTTCAAATTTTTAAAGTATGTCTTTATGCTACAATTGGCTAAACGACGCCATTACTGTAAGCGTTAACGTAAACATGAATGTGATATTATAGTGTAGCGTTAAGTTTTTTATGTTTTTTCTCTTGATAAAGGCTTTTATGCCGAAATATTGAGAAAGAGCAATTTTTGAAGATTTGTAATATTCATTCCCATAGGAATACCTTTTGAAAATTAAAATTGGTTATTCCAATGCTTTTAAATACTGTCAGGTTTTCTTCTTTTAAATTATTGCTGATAAACCGAAAAAACAACACCTCTTAAGTTCAGATGGAAATGACAAATTCTATTTACATCTGAACTGTTGCGAACGTCAATTAATGTAATTTAAACAAAAATATGCATTCCTCGTAAACGGCACAATACATTTTCATAAGAATATATACCCTTTCAGATAAAAATATAAGTAAAACGTGATACTATTTTGAAATAAAACTAGAATATCACTGAAAGTGATCATACCCCCCAAAAGTGCTGTGTTTGCGCATTTTGAGATGTACATTTCCTATGAACTGTGCAATGATCAATTGAGAAAAAGAGCAAACAAAAAAACAGACTGACCATAAATCATAAATCAATGAACCATAACCAAAATTTGATATGCACATATTTGACAGCTACTGAGCATAACTGTAAAGTTTTTTTGAAATCCATCCATTAATTGCCGAGAAATTGAGCGGACAACAAAATTCACTCAAGGGCCATAACCCTGTGAAAAACAAGAAAATTCACTCAAAGGCCATAACTCTGTGAAAAATCAATAGACCATGACCAAAATAGAAGATGCAAATCTTCACTTTGTAATAAGTTTACATGTAAACTTTGAACAAAATTCGTCCAGTAGTTAAGGAGAAATAGAGCAGACAAAAAATCAACAAACTGATCAACACATGTTAATGTTGCGAAAAATGCCAATTTTCAACAAAGGGCCATAACTCAGTCAAAAATCAATTAACCATTACAAATATTTGGTATGCACATACTTGAGAGCTACTAAGAATTACTGTAAAGTTTTTTTGAAATCCGTCCTTTAGTTTCCGAGAAATTGAGCGGACAAGAAAATTCACTCAAGGGCCGTAACTCCAACAAAAATCAATGGACCGTAAAAATTTTTTTAGTATGCACATTTCAACTTAGTAATAAGTTCACATGTGAAGTTTGAACAAAATTGATCCAATAGTTTATGAGAAATAGAGTGGACAAAAAATTGAGAAACCGATCAACACACATTGATTTTGTGTTAAATGGCAATTTTCAGCAAAGGGCCATAACTCAGTCAAAAATCAATGAATCATCACCAAAATTTGATATGCACATATTTGAGAGCTACTAAGCATAACTGTAAAGTTTTTTTGAAATCCGTCCATTAGTTTCTAAGAAATTGAGTGGACAAGAAAATTCACTCAAGGGCCGTAACTCCGTCAAAAATCAATGGTCCGTGAAAAATTTAGTATGCACATCTCAACTTAGTAATGAGTTTACATGTGATGTTTGAACAAAATTGGTCCAATAGTTTATGAGAAATAGAGTGGACAAAAAATTGAAAAACCGATCAACACACATTGATTTTGCGTAAAATGGCAATTTTCAGCAAAGGGCCATAACTCAGTCAAAAATCAATGAATCATCACCAAAATTTAATTTGCACATATTTAAGAGCTATTTAGCATAACTGTAAAGTTTTTTTGAAATCCGTCCATTAGTTTCCGAGAAATTGAGTGGACAAGAAAATTCACTCAAGGGCCGTAACTCCGTCAAAAATCAATGGACCGTAAAATTTTTTTTTGGATGCACATCTCAACTTAGTAATAAGTTCACATGTGAAGTTTGAACAAAATTGGTCCAATAGTTTATGAGAAATAGAGTGGACAAAAAATTGAAAAACCGATCAACACACATTGATTTTGCGTAAAATGGCAATTTTCAGCAAAGGGCCATAACTCAGTCAAAAATCAATGAATCATCACCAAAATATGATATGCACATATTTGAGAGCTACTAAGCATAACTGTAAAGTTTTTTTGAAATCCGTCCATTAGTTTCCGAGAAATTGAGCGGACAAGAAAATTCACTCAAGGGCCGTAACTCCGTCAAAAATCAATGGACCGTGAAAATTTATTTAGTATGCACATTTCAACTTAGTAATGAGTTCACATGTGAAGTTTGAACAAAATTAGTCCAATAGTTTATGAGAAATAGAGTGGACAAAAAATTGAAAAAACGATCAACACACATTGATTTTGCGTTAAATGGCAATTTTCAGCAAAGGGCCATAACTCAGTCAAAAATCAATGAATCATCGCCAAAATTTGATATGCACATATTTGAGAGCTACTAAGCATAACTGTAAAGTTTTTTTGAAATCCGTCCATTAGTTTCTAAGAAATTGAGTGGACAAGAAAATTCACTCAAGGGCCGTAACTCCGTCAAAAATCAATGGTCCGTAAAAAAAATTTAGTATGCACATCTCAACTTAGTAATGAGTTTACATGTGATGTTTGAACAAAACTGGTCCAATAGTTTATGAGAAATAGAGTGGACAAAAAATTGAAAAACCGATCAACACACATTGATTTTGCGTAAAATGGCAATTTTCAGCAAAGGGCCATAACTCAGTCAAAAATCAATGAATCATCACCAAAATTTACTATGCACATATTTGAGAGCTATTTAGCATAACTGTAAAGTTTTTTTGAAATCCGTCCATTAGTTACCGAGAAATTGAGCGGACAAGAAAATTCACTCAAGGGCCATAACTCCGTCAAAAATCAATGGCCAGTAAAAATGTTTTTAGTATGCACATCTCAACTTAGTAATGAGTTCACATGTGAAGTTTGAACAAAATTGGTCCAATAGTTTATGAGAAATAGAGTAGACAAAAAATTGAAAACCGATCAACACACATTGATTTTGCGTAAAATGGCAATTTTCAGCAAAGGGCCATTACTCAGTCAAAAATCAATGAATCATCACCAAAATTTGATATGCACATATTTGAGAGCTACTAAGCATAACTGTAAAGTTTTTTTGAAATCCGTCCATTAGTTTCTAAGAAATTGAGTGGACAAGAAAATTCACTCAAGGGCCGTAACTCCGTCAAAAATCAATGGACCGTGAAAAAAATTTAGTATGCACATCTCAACTTAGTAATGAGTTCACATGTGATGTTTGAACAAAATTGGTTTAATAGTTTATGAGAAATAGAGTGGACAAAAAATTGAAAAAACGATCAACACACATTGATTTTGCGTTAAATGGCAATTTTCAGCAAAGGGCCATAACTCAGTCAAAAATCAATGAATCATCACCAAAATTTGATATGCACATATTTGAGAGCTATTAAGCATAACTGTTAAGTTTTTTTGAGATCCGTCTATTAGTTTCTAAGAAATTGAGTGGACAAGAAAATTCACTCAAGGGCCGTAACTCCGTCAAAAATCAATGGTCCGTAAAAAAATTTAGTATGCACATCTCAACTTAGTAATGAGTTTACATGTGATGTTTGAACAAAACTGGTCCAATAGTTTATGAGAAATAGAGTGGACAAAAAATTGAAAAACCGATCAACACACATTGATTTTGCGTAAAATGGCAATTTTCAGCAAAGGGCCATAACTCAGTCAAAAATCAATGAATCATCACTAAAATTTAATATGCACATATTTGAGAGCTATTTAGCATAACTGTAAAGTTTTTTTGAAGTCCGTTTATTAGTTACCGAGAAATTGAGCGGACAAGAAAATTCACTCAAGGGCCATAACTCCGTCAAAAATCAATGGACCGTGAAAAATTTTTTAGTATGCACATTTCAACTTAGTAATGAGTTCACATGTGAAGTTTGAACAAAATTGGTCCAATAGTTTATGAGAAATAGAGTGGACAAAAAATTGAAAAAACGATCAACACACATTGATTTTGCGTTAAATGGCAATTTTCAGCAAAGGGCCATAACTCAGTCAAAAATCAATGAATCATCACCAAAATTTAATATGCACATATTTGAGAGCTATTAAGCATAACTGTAAAGTTTTTTTGAAATCCGTCCTTTAGTTTCCAAGAAATTGAGTGGACAAGAAAATTCACTCAAGGGCCGTAACTCCGTCAAAAATCAATGGACCGTGAAAAAAATTTAGTATGAACATCTCAACTTAGTAATGAGTTCACATGTGATGTTTGAACAAAATTGGTTTAATAGTTTATGAGAATTAGAGTGGACAAAAAATTGAAAAACCGATCAACACACATTGATTTTGCGTAAAATGGCAATTTTCAGCAAAGGGCCATAACTCAGTCAAAAATCAATGAATCATCACCAAAATTTAATATGCACATATTTAAGAGCTATTTAGCATAACTGTAAAGTTTTTTTGAAATCCGTCCATTAGTTACCGAGAAATTGAGCGGACAAGAAAATTCACTCAAGGGCCATAACTCCGTCAAAAATCAATGGCCAGTAAAAATGTTTTTAGTATGCACATCTCAACTTAGTAATGAGTTCACATGTGAAGTTTGAACAAAATTGGTCCAATAGTTTATGAGAAATAGAGTAGACAAAAAATTGAAAACCGATCAACACACATTGATTTTGCGTAAAATGGCAATTTTCAGCAAAGGGCCATTACTCAGTCAAAAATCAATGAATCATCACCAAAATTTGATATGCACATATTTGAGAGCTACTAAGCATAACTGTAAAGTTTTTTTGAAATCCGTCCATTAGTTTCTAAGAAATTGAGTGGACAAGAAAATTCACTCAAGGGCCGTAACTCCGTCAAAAATCAATGGACCGTGAAAAAAATTTAGTATGCACATCTCAACTTAGTAATGAGTTCACATGTGATGTTTGAACAAAATTGGTTTAATAGTTTATGAGAAATAGAGTGGACAAAAAATTGAAAAAACGATCAACACACATTGATTTTGCGTTAAATGGCAATTTTCAGCAAAGGGCCATAACTCAGTCAAAAATCAATGAATCATCACCAAAATTTGATATGCACATATTTGAGAGCTATTAAGCATAACTGTTAAGTTTTTTTGAAATCCGTCCATTAGTTTCCGAGAAATTGAGTGGACAAGAAAATTCACTCAAGGGCCGTAACTCCGTCAAAAATCAATGGACCGTAAAATTTTTTTTTGGATGCACATCTCAACTTAGTAATAAGTTCACATGTGAAGTTTGAACAAAATTGGTCCAATAGTTTATGAGAAATAGAGTGGACAAAAAATTGAAAAACCGATCAACACACATTGATTTTGCGTAAAATGGCAATTTTCAGCAAAGGGCCATAACTCAGTCAAAAATCAATGAATCATCACCAAAATATGATATGCACATATTTGAGAGTTACTAAGCATAACTGTAAAGTTTTTTTGAAATCCGTCCATTAGTTTCCGAGAAATTGAGCGGACAAGAAAATTCACTCAAGGGCCGTAACTCCGTCAAAAATCAATGGACCGTGAAAATTTATTTAGTATGCACATTTCAACTTAGTAATGAGTTCACATGTGAAGTTTGAACAAAATTAGTCCAATAGTTTATGAGAAATAGAGTGGACAAAAAATTGAAAAAACGATCAACACACATTGATTTTGCGTTAAATGGCAATTTTCAGCAAAGGGCCATAACTCAGTCAAAAATCAATGAATCATCGCCAAAATTTGATATGCACATATTTGAGAGCTACTAAGCATAACTGTAAAGTTCTTTTGAAATCCGTCCATTAGTTTCTAAGAAATTGAGTGGACAAGAAAATTCACTCAAGGGCCGTAACTCCGTCAAAAATCAATGGTCCGTAAAAAAAATTTAGTATGCACATCTCAACTTAGTAATGAGTTTACATGTGATGTTTGAACAAAACTGGTCCAATAGTTTATGAGAAATAGAGTGGACAAAAAATTGAAAAACCGATCAACACACATTGATTTTGCGTAAAATGGCAATTTTCAGCAAAGGGCCATAACTCAGTCAAAAATCAATGAATCATCACCAAAATTTACTATGCACATATTTAAGAGCTATTTAGCATAACTGTAAAGTTTTTTTGAAATCCGTCCATTAGTTACCGAGAAATTGAGCGGACAAGAAAATTCACTCAAGGGCCATAACTCCGTCAAAAATCAATGGCCAGTAAAAATGTTTTTAGTATGCACATCTCAACTTAGTAATGAGTTCACATGTGAAGTTTGAACAAAATTGGTCCAATAGTTTATGAGAAATAGAGTAGACAAAAAATTGAAAACCGATCAACACACATTGATTTTGCGTAAAATGGCAATTTTCAGCAAAGGGCCATTACTCAGTCAAAAATCAATGAATCATCACCAAAATTTGATATGCACATATTTGAGAGCTACTAAGCATAACTGTAAAGTTTTTTTGAAATCCGTCCATTAGTTTCTAAGAAATTGAGTGGACAAGAAAATTCACTCAAGGGCCGTAACTCCGTCAAAAATCAATGGACCGTGAAAAAAATTTAGTATGCACATCTCAACTTAGTAATGAGTTCACATGTGATGTTTGAACAAAATTGGTTTAATAGTTTATGAGAAATAGAGTGGACAAAAAATTGAAAAAACGATCAACACACATTGATTTTGCGTTAAATGGCAATTTTCAGCAAAGGGCCATAACTCAGTCAAAAATCAATGAATCATCACCAAAATTTGATATGCACATATTTGAGAGCTATTAAGCATAACTGTTAAGTTTTTTTGAGATCCGTCTATTAGTTTCTAAGAAATTGAGTGGACAAGAAAATTCACTCAAGGGCCGTAACTCCGTCAAAAATCAATGGTCCGTAAAAAAAATTTAGTATGCACATCTCAACTTAGTAATGAGTTTACATGTGATGTTTGAACAAAACTGGTCCAATAGTTTATGAGAAATAGAGTGGACAAAAAATTGAAAAACCGATCAACACACATTGATTTTGCGTAAAATGGCAATTTTCAGCAAAGGGCCATAACTCAGTCAAAAATCAATGAATCATCACCAAAATTTAATATGCACATATTTGAGAGCTATTTAGCATAACTGTAAAGTTTTTTTGAAGTCCGTTTATTAGTTACCGAGAAATTGAGCGGACAAGAAAATTCACTCAAGGGCCATAACTCCGTCAAAAATCAATGGACCGTGAAAAATTTTTTAGTATGCACATTTCAACTTAGTAATGAGTTCACATGTGAAGTTTGAACAAAATTGGTCCAATAGTTTATGAGAAATAGAGTGGACAAAAAATTGAAAAAACGATCAACACACATTGATTTTGCGTTAAATGGCAATTTTCAGCAAAGGGCCATAACTCAGTCAAAAATCAATGAATCATCACCAAAATTTAATATGCACATATTTGAGAGCTATTAAGCATAACTGTAAAGTTTTTTTGAAATCCGTCCTTTAGTTTCCAAGAAATTGAGTGGACAAGAAAATTCACTCAAGGGCCGTAACTCCGTCAAAAATCAATGGACCGTGAAAAAAATTTAGTATGCACATCTCAACTTAGTAATGAGTTCACATGTGATGTTTGAACAAAATTGGTTTAATAGTTTATGAGAATTAGAGTGGACAAAAAATTGAAAAACCGATCAACACACATTGATTTTGCGTAAAATGGCAATTTTCAGCAAAGGGCCATAACTCAGTCAAAAATCAATGAATCATCACCAAAATTTAATATGCACATATTTAAGAGCTATTTAGCATAACTGTAAAGTTTTTTTGAAATCCGTCCATTAGTTACCGAGAAATTGAGCGGACAAGAAAATTCACTCAAGGGCCATAACTCCGTCAAAAATCAATGGCCAGTAAAAATGTTTTTAGTATGCACATCTCAACTTAGTAATGAGTTCACATGTGAAGTTTGAACAAAATTGGTCCAATAGTTTATGAGAAATAGAGTAGACAAAAAATTGAAAACCGATCAACACACATTGATTTTGCGTAAAATGGCAATTTTCAGCAAAGGGCCATTACTCAGTCAAAAATCAATGAATCATCACCAAAATTTGATATGCACATATTTGAGAGCTACTAAGCATAACTGTAAAGTTTTTTTGAAATCCGTCCATTAGTTTCTAAGAAATTGAGTGGACAAGAAAATTCACTCAAGGGCCGTAACTCCGTCAAAAATCAATGGACCGTGAAAAAAATTTAGTATGCACATCTCAACTTAGTAATGAGTTCACATGTGATGTTTGAACAAAATTGGTTTAATAGTTTATGAGAAATAGAGTGGACAAAAAATTGAAAAAACGATCAACACACATTGATTTTGCGTTAAATGGCAATTTTCAGCAAAGGGCCATAACTCAGTCAAAAATCAATGAATCATCACCAAAATTTGATATGCACATATTTGAGAGCTATTAAGCATAACTGTTAAGTTTTTTTGAAATCCGTCCATTAGTTTTCGAGAAATTGAGTGGACAAGAAAATTCACTCAAGGGCCGTAACTCCGTCAAAAATCAATGGACCGTAAAATTTTTTTTTGGATGCACATCTCAACTTAGTAATAAGTTCACATGTGAAGTTTGAACAAAATTGGTCCAATAGTTTATGAGAAATAGAGTGGACAAAAAATTGAAAAACCGATCAACACACATTGATTTTGCGTAAAATGGCAATTTTCAGCAAAGGGCCATAACTCAGTCAAAAATCAATGAATCATCACCAAAATATGATATGCACATATTTGAGAGTTACTAAGCATAACTGTAAAGTTTTTTTGAAATCCGTCCATTAGTTTCCGAGAAATTGAGCGGACAAGAAAATTCACTCAAGGGCCGTAACTCCGTCAAAAATCAATGGACCGTGAAAATTTATTTAGTATGCACATTTCAACTTAGTAATGAGTTCACATGTGAAGTTTGAACAAAATTAGTCCAATAGTTTATGAGAAATAGAGTGGACAAAAAATTGAAAAAACGATCAACACACATTGATTTTGCGTTAAATGGCAATTTTCAGCAAAGGGCCATAACTCAGTCAAAAATCAATGAATCATCGCCAAAATTTGATATGCACATATTTGAGAGCTACTAAGCATAACTGTAAAGTTCTTTTGAAATCCGTCCATTAGTTTCTAAGAAATTGAGTGGACAAGAAAATTCACTCAAGGGCCGTAACTCCGTCAAAAATCAATGGTCCGTAAAAAAAATTTAGTATGCACATCTCAACTTAGTAATGAGTTTACATGTGATGTTTGAACAAAACTGGTCCAATAGTTTATGAGAAATAGAGTGGACAAAAAATTGAAAAACCGATCAACACACATTGATTTTGCGTAAAATGGCAATTTTCAGCAAAGGGCCATAACTCAGTCAAAAATCAATGAATCATCACCAAAATTTACTATGCACATATTTAAGAGCTATTTAGCATAACTGTAAAGTTTTTTTGAAATCCGTCCATTAGTTACCGAGAAATTGAGCGGACAAGAAAATTCACTCAAGGGCCATAACTCCGTCAAAAATCAATGGCCAGTAAAAATGTTTTTAGTATGCACATCTCAACTTAGTAATGAGTTCACATGTGAAGTTTGAACAAAATTGGTCCAATAGTTTATGAGAAATAGAGTAGACAAAAAATTGAAAACCGATCAACACACATTGATTTTGCGTAAAATGGCAATTTTCAGCAAAGGGCCATTACTCAGTCAAAAATCAATGAATTATCACCAAAATTTGATATGCACATATTTGAGAGCTACTAAGCATAACTGTAAAGTTTTTTTGAAATCCGTCCATTAGTTTCTAAGAAATTGAGTGGACAAGAAAATTCACTCAAGGGCCGTAACTCCGTCAAAAATCAATGGACCGTGAAAAAAATTTAGTATGCACATCTCAACTTAGTAATGAGTTCACATGTGATGTTTGAACAAAATTGGTTTAATAGTTTATGAGAAATAGAGTGGACAAAAAATTGAAAAAACGATCAACACACATTGATTTTGCGTTAAATGGCAATTTTCAGCAAAGGGCCATAACTCAGTCAAAAATCAATGAATCATCACCAAAATTTGATATGCACATATTTGAGAGCTATTAAGCATAACTGTTAAGTTTTTTTGAGATCCGTCTATTAGTTTCTAAGAAATTGAGTGGACAAGAAAATTCACTCAAGGGCCGTAACTCCGTCAAAAATCAATGGTCCGTAAAAAAAATTTAGTATGCACATCTCAACTTAGTAATGAGTTTACATGTGATGTTTGAACAAAACTGGTCCAATAGTTTATGAGAAATAGAGTGGACAAAAAATTGAAAAACCGATCAACACACATTGATTTTGCGTAAAATGGCAATTTTCAGCAAAGGGCCATAACTCAGTCAAAAATCAATGAATCATCACCAAAATTTAATATGCACATATTTGAGAGCTATTTAGCATAACTGTAAAGTTTTTTTGAAGTCCGTTTATTAGTTACCGAGAAATTGAGCGGACAAGAAAATTCACTCAAGGGCCATAACTCCGTCAAAAATCAATGGACCGTGAAAAATTTTTTAGTATGCACATTTCAACTTAGTAATGAGTTCACATGTGAAGTTTGAACAAAATTGGTCCAATAGTTTATGAGAAATAGAGTGGACAAAAAATTGAAAAAACGATCAACACACATTGATTTTGCGTTAAATGGCAATTTTCAGCAAAGGGCCATAACTCAGTCAAAAATCAATGAATCATCACCAAAATTTAATATGCACATATTTGAGAGCTATTAAGCATAACTGTAAAGTTTTTTTGAAATCCGTCCTTTAGTTTCCAAGAAATTGAGTGGACAAGAAAATTCACTCAAGGGCCGTAACTCCGTCAAAAATCAATGGACCGTGAAAAAAATTTAGTATGCACATCTCAACTTAGTAATGAGTTCACATGTGATGTTTGAACAAAATTGGTTTAATAGTTTATGAGAATTAGAGTGGACAAAAAATTGAAAAACCGATCAACACACATTGATTTTGCGTAAAATGGCAATTTTCAGCAAAGGGCCATAACTCAGTCAAAAATCAATGAATCATCACCAAAATTTAATATGCACATATTTAAGAGCTATTTAGCATAACTGTAAAGTTTTTTTGAAATCCGTCCTTTAGTTTCCGAGAAATTGAGTGGACAAGAAAATTCACTCAAGGGCCGTACCTCCGTCAAAAATCAATGGACCGTAAAATTTTTTTTAGTATGCACATTTCAACTTAGTAATAAGTTCACATGTGAAGTTTGAACAAAATTGGTCCAATAGTTTATGAGAAATAGAGTGGACAAAAAATTGAAAAACCGATCAACACACATTGATTTTGCGTAAAATGGCAATTTTCAGCAAAGGGCCATAACTCAGTCAAAAATCAATGAATCATCACCAAAATTTGATATGCACATATTTGAGAGCTACTAAGCATAACTGTAAATTTTTTTTTGAAATTCCGTCCTTTAGTTTCCGAGAAATTGAGCGGACAAGAAAATTCACTCAAGGGCCGTAACTCCGTCAAAAATCAATGGACCGTGAAAATTTTTTTAGTATGCACATTTCAACTTAGTAATGAGTTCACATGTGAAGTTTGAACAAAATTGGTCCAATAGTTTATGAGAAATAGAGTGGACAAAAAATTGAAAAAACGATCAACACACATTGATTTTGCGTTAAATGGCAATTTTCAGCAAAGGGCCATAACTCAGTCAAAAATCAATGAATCATCACCAAAATTTGATATGCACATATTTGAGAGCTACTAAGCATAACTGTAAAGTTTTTTTGAAATCCGTCCATTAGTTTCCAAGAAATTGAGTGGACAAGAAAATTCACTCAAGGGCCGTAACTCCGTCAAAAATCAATGGACCGTGAAAAAAATTTAGTATGCACATCTCAACTTAGTAATGAGTTCACATGTGATGTTTGAACAAAATTGGTTTAATAGTTTATGAGAATTAGAGTGGACAAAAAATTGAACAAGAGGACCATGATGGTTCTTAATCGCTCACCTGAACCTAGATAGAAAAAAGTCACAATGTTGTCAAGTTCAAAGCACATGATTTAAGATGTGAGATTATGATCCAGCTGAAAACTGCTTTCATAATCTTGAATGATCAATATTTGTGGCTGTTACAGTACAAACAAAGTGGAAGAAAACAACAATTTTGTCACAGTCAAGGGCACATAACTCTGTTCTGATAAAAATATTCTCAACAAAATTATGTCCTTTTTTTTTATTGGTCAATATATTTTCAGAGTGAAAATAAAGTCGAAAACTGTAATTTTGTGAAATTCAAAGGCCAATAACTCTGGTTTTCCTAGTCAAATCAAGCTGAAAGTTTCACTCATCCAGGATCTTATGGCCACCAACATTGTGGACAAGTTTTGTCTTGATTAGTCAATAAATGTAGATGCTACAGTGTAAACAAAGTCGAAAACAGCTGCAATTTTGTCAAATTCAAGGGCACATAACTCCAGACTTCCTACTTCAAACACACTGAAAATCAAAGTAATCCAAGATCTAATGGTTACCAACATTGTGGCAAAGTTTTGTCTTGATCGGTCAATATTTGTAGATGCTAGAGTGGTAACAAAGTCAAAACTATCCATTTTTGACGTTCAAGGGCACATAACTCCGGACTTCCATGTCCGATCTGACAAAAAATGGAACTCATCTGAGAACTTATAGTTACCAACATTGTTGCAAAGTTTTGTTTTGATCGGTCAATATTTATAGATGCTAGAGGGGTAACAAAGTCAAAACTATCCATTTTTGACATTCAAGGGCACATAACTCCAGACTTCCTAGTCCGATCTGACTCAAAATCGAACTCATCTGAGAACTTATAGTTACCAACATTGTTGCAAAGTTTTGTTTTGATCCATAAATATTTGTAGATGCTAGAGTATTACAAAGTCAAAACTAGCCATTTTTGACGTTCAAGGGCACGTAACTCCATACTTCCTAGTCCGATCTGACTCAAAATCAAACTTATCCGAGACCTTATGGTCATACATATTTCATTCAGGTTTGCTTAAGATTGGTCAATATTTGTAGATGCTAGAGTGGTAACAAAGTCAAAACTATCCATTTTTGACGTTCAAGGGCACATAACTCCAGACTTCCTTGTCCGATCTGACTCAAAATCGAACTCATCCGAGAACTTATGGTCTTACATATTTTGACCAAGTTTGGTTAAGATTGGTCAATATTTGTAGACACCAGAGTGGTAACAAAGTCAAAAGTAGCCATTTTTGACATTCAAGGGCACATAACTCCGAACTTCCTAGTCCGATCTGACCCAAAATCGAACTCATCCGAGAACTTATGGTCATACATGTTTTGACCAAGTTTGGTTAAGATTGGTCAATATTTGTGGGTGCTAGAGTGGTAACACCAAAATGTGGACAGACGGACGGACAGACGGACGGACAGACGGACGGACAGACGGACAGACGGACGCCGACGGACGAAAAGCAACCACAATAGCTCACCTTGAGCACTTCGTGCTCAGGTGAGCTAAAAACCGATCAACACACATTGATTTTGCGTAAAATGGCAATTTTCAGCAAAGGGCCATAACTCAGTCAAAAATCAATGAATCATCACCAAAATTTGATATGCACATATTTGAGAGCTACTAAGCATAACTGTAAAGTATTTTTGAAATCCGTCCTTTAGTTTCCGAGAAATTGAGCGGACAAGAAAATTCACTCAAGGGCCGTAACTCCGTCAAAAATCAATGGACCGTGAAAAAATTTAGTATGCACATCTCAACTTAGTAATGAGTTCACATGTGAAGTTTGAACAAAATTGGTCCAATAGTTTAAGAGAAATAGAGTGGACAAAAAATTGAAAAACCGATCAACACACATTGATTTTGCGTAAAATGGCAATTTTCAGCAAAGGGCCATAACTCAGTCAAAAATCAATGAATCATCACCAAAATTTGATATGCACATATTTGAGAGCTACTAAGCATAACTGTAAAGTTTTTTGAAATCCGTCCTTTAGTTTCCGAGAAATTGAGCGGACAAGAAAATTCACTCAAGGGCCGTACCTCCGTCAAAAATCAATGGACCATGAAATTGTTTTTAGTATGCACATCTCAACTTAGTAATGAGTTCACATGGGAAGTTTGAACAAAATTGGTCCAATAGTTTATGAGAAATAGAGTGGACAAAAAATTGAAAAAACGATCAACACACATTGATTTTGCGTAAAATGGCAATTTTCAGCAAAGGGCCATAACTCAGTCAAAAATCAATGAATCATCACCAAAATTTGATATGCACATATTTGAGAGCTACTAAGCATAACTGTAAAGTTTTTCTGAAATCCGTCCATTAGTTACCGAGATATTGAGCGGACAAGAAATTTCACTCAAGGGCCATAACTCCGTGAAAAATCATTGGACCGTGACCAAAATGTAATATGCACATCTCAACTTGGTATTGAACTTACATGTGAGGTTTGAATAAAATTGGACTTGTGGTTTAGGAGAAATAGAGCGGACAAAAAACCAACAGACGGACCAACAGACAGACCGACAGACAGACAGACAGACCAACGGACAAGCTGACTCCTATATACCCCCCAAATTGAATTTGGGGGGTATAAAAATGAAATTTCATTTTACACGTAAGGGTGAATTTCAATAATTACAAAAGTAGGCCTAAATTAAAAAAAAAAAGACATGAAGCTCATCTGTCATGTCTGTGTGTTTCTGTCAACGTAATAGTTTTGTAACACGCACCATAATCATTTAGTGTTCGACCTACTTTTCGGACCAATGAAATTGCAGTATATTTTAAAATTTCGCCGCTATGTTTCGAATAAACTCTCTGCTAGCTAGTTTATGTGGCGTATATACATAGCCACGCCCCCGTCTCCAATGAACCGCTTGTGAACACTAAGTCAATAGAGTCTGTATAGTAGATTCTACGCAATATACACATTCAATGGACTGTGCCCATTTGAATGTTTATTTCGCGTAGAATCTACTAAAAAGCCTCTATCTAATACGCAGTGGTTAATCATAATTTCTGAACCTACAATATTTTAGGCTTAACCAAAGTGAAAAAATGCAGACGATTTGTTAAAGCTTGCGGAATTTTAAAATTTTACCTCTCTTCGAGTAGAAAAAATTTTAGTATCCGAAAAAAAATGCTTGTAACAAGCAATTTCTGTATGTACGTCATTGCTTCCTAAACCATTATTGTCATTTATTTCACACCCTACATTAGTAAACCAATGAAATCGTCCCATTCGTACCACGTGAGTATACAATACCTAGAGCCGTATTGTACGCACGAGATAATTGCGTGAACGCACGGGATTCTCGATACTCCAAAGCGGCAAAATCGATATTTGTACGATGCACCGGTTGAACTGTCCAAATATGCATTGCACTCATTTGAACCCTACAAATATCGATTGAACCGTACAAATATGGATTTTTCCCAAATCGAGGCTGCCGTACAACATATCCATATTCGCATCGAAGAGTAATCTCCCTTAGTAGAGATCTCGTCTGCAAAAGCAAAATTGTGCATTAGAGTTGAATGTTTGTTTCAACATAATATTTTGAATTCACTGTCCTAAACAAGACATAACTTTGATTCTGTGATTGAAAAAAAAACATATTGGGAATACATTAAGGCAAAAGGAGAAAATGATTTTAAAAACACGAAAGAGATTTTCATTTCAAAACATTTATGAATTGTAGCGCATTTAATTTGCAGCAATGATACAAATCACACTTAACCCTTTCCCAAACAAGATCTGGATTTGATATCCATTATAAGGCTTGACAAAAAAGTTCTAGGAGAAAAGGAGATTTGCCGTTTATCAGCAATTTCTCCTTTTCTGTCAATGTTTTCATTGTTGATTTACGCATGGCATGATAGTTTATATGACAAATTTCATGTACATTTCACACTATCATATGACGGTCTATTCAATCTTTTGAGACAAACATAAATCGATAAAAATAGATTAAATGTCAGATGCCCTGTATATTTACAGTGTTAGAAATGTACATGTAGCCTACATTTTTTCATGACATAGGCCTATGTTGTTTTTCTTCCTTTTTTATTTCACGTTGGAATTCTATTTAAAAGTAATTAGATCTAGATCTTAATTTTTATACAAAATTAATCTTTGTCATGTTTTGTTTGAAAAAAAAAAATGATGTGAAATAAAGAGGTCATTTAACATGTATTTGTACAATACCGAATTCTATTGGATTCATACTTTGCAGAACGAGTCTATATTTAGACTCGCCTATCGGCTCGTCCAAATATAGCCTCGTTCTGCAAAGTATTCATCCAATAGAATTCAGTATTGTACAAAGACATGTTAAATAACCTCATAATATTTTGTCAATGTACAGGAATAGGTTACAGTTTTCTCCAATTTGTAATTTTCCTTTCCCCCTTCATTCTTCCTCTATGTCTTCTCACACATTCTTCAATCTTCATTCCCCGTACATGCTGTTCGCCTTAATTTGTGACTTCTCAACGCTATATTCTCCCTGGCGTGTTTGTGAATTGCAAGAGCCGCTAATAAACGTTTTCCGCGGGCCATAACGATATCATCGCCTCGGGTTACCTATGACATTTGTCATAGAACTTCTCATCCTTCAGAATATGCCATTTTTGAATTGTAGTTGTTCCAGTAAACCCTACTGGAAACGGTTGTCATAGAAACAATATCAGTCGTCATGAAAAAATCTGAGAAGTCTAAATTATCTCGAAGTGTTCTGATCGCATGAATAAAAACAACTTTGGTAAAAGATGATAATTATTTTGAAAAAAAAAATACTAATGTAGTACATTTATTGAATTTCGTGTTTTATATGTCGTGTTACTTATGTTGATATTTGTATATCTCCGTGTCTGAACAAAAAGACGATACATCTTATATTTACAACGGTTCAGATATTCTCTTGATATTCTAAGTGAGCACATAAAGTTTCTTTATATATTATGTATTAGGTTAGGTAATTAAAGCAAGAACCGTCTCTTGTGTAAAATTGTGCCTTTACTGTACCGTGTTTTACGAAAATTTACGAAATGCTCATTTCTACCCACAACGAATTAAATTAAGAAAAAAAATCTAACAAGAAAAAACTCGGCTGGTTGTACGTGAGTACTTTCGATGACAATACGTGGTAGGATCCAGTGAAGACAACATTTTGTCCTTTTTATCTAGAAGCTATATACGTAGCATTATATATAGCCGCTTTTCTTTAGAAACCACGTAACTACAGCTGGTAAAAGCCTTTCGTTACGATGTTTTGGAAGAGAGGCCGCGATATATTCTTCTTTTGTGTCCTGTCGGCTCGAATAAATGTCAATTTGTCGTTATAGGGAAAGTGTCATTAATATTTGATAAAAGAGAAGTATCCGCTAAAGTATGAGAAATATTGACTTACAAGATGGCGCTAATTATACCCCATACAATAATTATGACGTTAAGACGGTATATATAAAATTGATTATAACCCAGGATTTTTCAGTTTATGAGAAAATCTGAAAATAGCTCAATTATCTTGTCTGATTTTGACAAAATGAAACATCAGACATATGTCGTATGTTGACAAGATTTGATATTTTTTTATAAGCGGTCTAGTGCAGATGGGTCACTTTGCAATAGGGAACAATTTTACCAATTCAATCGTGACGTAATTTCTGACAAACAACATTATTTCGTAGGTGTTGTTACTAAATGTCGTAACAACGGCTTGATTAAAGCCGTATTATAACAGCACCGAAAGTTTATCAAAACATAACTGTAAACCAGTTATATTTTAGTACAATTTATTGCTATTTACTATATAGTCACTGGCTTTTATTAACAAACACGCTCTGTAAGAATGCATTGTCTCGTTGTTTTGAATGTTCATATAACCCTTTCCCAAACAAGACCTGATTTGACGTCCCTGATAGAAAAGGCTTGGGAATACATTGAAACAAAAGAAGAAACTTTTGTCTGAATATTATATGTGCCATATTTTACACAAATCCTATCTTGAATAGCATCCATTTGTGGCAGTTTTTGAAATGGATCACTCTAAAATTTTGTCGTTTTGGAAAGGGTCAATTCCCATATTGAATGACCCATAAACGTATTAGCCTTTCTCATCTCTATACTAAGTTCCCCTATTAACTAATTTACACAGCTGAGAATATTTGTGAAAGTTGACATGCGAAAGAAGATGTTTCGAAAAAAGTCATTTTCACGAATGTTCTCAGTTGAACTTTTATTTATTAGAACAAAATCTTCCATTATATGAGATTATCACACCCAAGTTCTTGTACTATCACTCTATCTAATCCCACATCACCTTTATAAAATTTGAAATGGTTTTATCCCATTTTCCGTTCCTGATTAAAGCCATAATTTTAGATTTTCTGATGATAATAGCCCGCTACATAATGCATTTATTGAACCCATTTCCCTCCTTTTAGGTAACAGTGTAGTAGGAAACAAAACATTATCTCCATGAGAAAAACTACAGAAATCGTCTTTAATAATATAATTCAAGTATTACCGGTTGAATGTTTCGTTAATAGGAGGTCTAAAACCTCCTAACTTTAATAGTTAGGAGGTTTTAGACGTCCTGTTAGTAGCGAGTCTGTAGCTTGAAAAAGTCGACGTTATGATGTTTTGACCTCCCCGAGCGAAGGTTTATAATTGTGGTAGGTCAGTGCTCCCGAATTGTTACAAATCGTCACTTTTCAACGAAAACCTCGTAACTGCAGCTTAACACAAGCTGCAGTTACGAGATTTTCGTTGAAAAGCAGCGAAATGTAGACTGTTGTTACAAACGCAGGCAGTTGTCGGTCATTTATACATCATAGTAGTAAAAATATTACTGAAGCAGCGAACTTAACATTTTGAATTTCATTCAACTTGCAGTCGTCAAATGATATATTTTGCCAATGATGTGATATGAGATATTCGAATTACACTGCTGGTTTAGTAAGTAAGTAGCTTTGTTAGTCACATGAAGTTGTTTAAGGGACATACACCCCCCCCCCAACACACACAAATTGTACACAATGAACCATACAGAGAAAACGGTTGTTATAAGGTTTCTATTCATGGAAAACCAATTTACTATACACATTAAGGAGCGTTCATCTTCTTTTGCATTCATCAAATACGGATGAAAGAATTCCAGCAAGACACAGAGAATGCAGAAGAAGATGATGATGAATAGACTGCGGCTGAGGAGGGCGGTTTAGGCGACAGATATATTGACTTCTACTGATCGGGTTTCAATGATTGACAAACCAGATGGGCGGGACAATGGAACACTTTCAGTATAGCAGTCCATACAAATATGGTATAAACTGTTTTAATCATTTAGTGTTCGACCTACTTTTCGGACCAATGAAATTGCTGTATATTTTATAATTTCGCCGCTATGTTTCGAATAAACTCTCTGCCAGCTAGTTTATGTGGCGTCTACATATAGCCACGCCCCGTAGAATCTTCTATTCAGCCTCTATCTAATACGCAGTGGTTAATTATAATTTCTCAACCTACAATATTTTAGGCTTAACCAGAGTGAAAAAATTGCAGACGATTTGTTAAAGCTTGTAGAATTTAAAAAAAATACCTATCTTCGGGTAGAAAACATTTTTAGTATCCGAAAAAATGCTTGTAACAAGAAATTTCTGTAATTTTTCATTGCTTCCAAATCCATTTCTTGTAAATATCAAGGAATAGGTTAAACGGCCATTCTCAATTAGAACTTACACCCCTTAAATTTGCTTGTCGCCACCCATTATCTTCTATCTACAATGATTGTATGGCGTTAAGTTGTTTTATTTTAAGAAAGTGGACGTTCTCCACCAGTAACAACCAGTAATAGTTTGCCTAAGAGCAAACATTTTCTCTAAAATATCATTCAAAGTTGTGAAAATGACAGGTTCGTTACTGTCGCTGTCCATTTTGTCAAAAGTAGGTGTAGTTTTCAATGACTTTTTATGATTAAATTTCAAAATGTTTGGTACCATTTTGTGGAGAAATGACTCACGTGTATGGAAATATAAATCAGACGCGTATCACTACATTTTTTATGTCCAGTGATTGGAGATAATTGCGTGTCGCCGAATCGTATAAAAGGTTCGTAATAAACCAAAAACAGTGGCTCAGGAAAAATCGTTTCATCATTTAACAACTTTCGATTCATGATTTCGTATAAAAATGACCACACAATGATATGATAGTGTGGTTGTGCAGACCTTCTTAGCCATTTTTTAATTATGAAAGAAAAATGTAGCGTTTTTTCGTGGTTCGAAATAAGAATGAAAGGTTCGTGAAGGCTATGTAGAGTTTTCTAATCGATCTTTATAATACAAACGTTGTTTATTTACTCGATCCCGTCATATACTTCTTATAGGATTGAAAATAACACATTCTGTGACAATATATATAAAATTATTGCATTTGAAGCATGCTGAAAAAAGGTTCATGATGAAAGGTTCGTGCAATGATTTCCGCAAACAGCTTTAATGCCTGCCACACTACCTTAATAACGCGACTGTGAACAAGTACATGGGTACATTGTGTCATAAATTGATATGTGGCGTATTTAAAGTCCAAAATAACAGCTTCAATAAGACAATATTCGGTGTTTAAACAGTTCTGGGAATAATTAGAAAAGTTGGCCTTATGTTGTTTTTATAAAACATGCACAATTTTTTTTAGTTCCATACTGTTTTATTAGTTGTGTCGCTTGCACGGAAAATGGTATACTTACAAATTCTGTTAAAACTCACTATGGAACATCTGCTTGAAATAAAGGAAATGTTCGTGAACATGATCACGAACCTTTCTTGTTCTTTTATGTTGAAAAAAATATGTATAAACTGAATGTAACAGCATAAAACTGTTATTGTAGATTGATATTTTGATACCGTTTTGTGTGAAAAGACAAAACAACAAATACATCTATCTAATACACCGAAAACAGGTAATGGGTTGAATACCTGTTAATGATTTTAACAATTACTGATTTTCCCCATTGACATAGATGGTGTTAAAATGGAGATAAAACGATTCAATGCATCGCTTTCCAGTGGACAAATGATGCAAACATATTATGGCTGAGATTTAAGGTCATAAAGACAATAGGAAAGAAAAAGTCCAGAGCAACAGGAAGATCGCAGACAGTTTTCAGACTGGACGAAGATATCACTTTGATCCATACCATGTTTCTGCTAGAAGTTCTCGTCGGAAATGTTTAAACTTTCATTTGCCCACGTCACAAAACATTTGCTAAACTGCCTGCAGCATTTACACAACACTAAGTGAAAGTATTCATGTACGATTTGTTTTGAAGTAAATTGACTATCTTTGGGCTTAATCATGTTTAATGTTTCTATTTGTTTAAATGTCTGGTTTACCCATCAGGGTTCATTTTTTGGAAATGTATGAGTGCTAAAATTATTTTTTCCTGGAAATAAGTTTGTTCAATCCGTAAATATAACTATCTCATATAGGCTTAATCGTAACATAGCTGTTTCCATGTGAGAATACAGGTTGAATTCTGTATGTAATTACGTTTTACGCAAATAGTGAAAGGTTCGTGATGTCACATAGATGCTTTATTGTCTAATAATACGAATTCCCAAGTGCTTATTTAGCATTTACATCACATTTCATAAACGAGTCAGATGGTTACGGTTAGAATGAAATATTGCACCGGTAGTCTAACATATCGATATAAATGTTATGACGATCGGTAATATATATTCATCACGATTTGTTGTATATTTGATTGTTCACTTTTGAGACAACATTTTAAATAGCCGTTTCGGCGTGATTTAACTCGAAATTCATATCCTCATTGTTGAAATCGGTGTCTCGCACATCATACTATGTGTTTCAATTAATATCCAAATCAATCCCATTGATCTTTAGTTAGTAAACGCCTGTCATAAAGCTTCAAGTACGAAGTCACGAACATTTCTGGCGTTAAAAGTTGACAAATGGGTACTAGTATTTAAACTAACATCGTGAACAAACGAAATAATTGATGTTCATAAGAATTTCTGAATGTCTTCATGAATATTGTAGAATTATGAAAAGACCAAATGTTTTACTTTTTGTAACACTTCATTTTTCTCGAAAACTTTCTGGAAGGTGTAAGTTCTAATTGAGAACGGCCGTAAAGTGTTCTCCAATTTGTAATTTGTCTATCCCTTTTCATTCTTCTTCTATGTCTTCTCACACATTCCTCGACCTTCTTTCCCCGTTCATGCTGTTCGCGTTAATTTGCGATTTGTCGAGGATATATTCTCCCTGGCGTGTTTGTAAATCGCAAGAACCGCTAATAATAAACGTTTTCCGCGGGGCTTTAACGATATCATCGCCTCGGGTTACCTATGATATTTGTCATAGAACTTCTCATCCTTCAGAATGTGCCATTTTTGAGTTGTAATTGTTGCTGTAAACCCTACTGGAAACGGTTGTCATAGAAACAATATCAGTCGTCATGAAAAAATCTGAGTAGTCTAAATTATCTAAGAGTTTTCTGATCGCACGAATAAAAAACTTTGGTACATGATGATTTTTGAGAAGATGCATTATGTAGTCCATCTATTGAATTCCGTGTTTTATATTTTGTGTTACTTTTGTTGATATTTGCATATCTCCGTATCTGGACAAAAAGACGACATATCTTATATTTACAACGGTTCAGAAATTCCCTTGATATTCTTAGTGAGGACATAAAGTTTCTTTATATCTTACGGATTAGGTTAGGCGATATAAACACAATCGTCTCTTGTGTAAAGTTGTAGCTACCGTGTTTTACGAAAAGTTACGAGAGGTTATTTTCTACCAACGAAGAATTAAATTAAGAAATGAATCTATCAAGAAAAAACTCGGATCATTGTACGTGGGTACTTTCGATGACAATACGTGGTAGGATATAGTGAATACTGTAAACCAGGAAATTATTTCGCGTTTTTTAAGTTAGCGTCTTTCGCGGGTGGGTGTGATCCGCTAACTTAGAACGCCGCGAATAGGCTACTTTCGATAAAAACGCGAACTTTAATCGCTTTGATAGTTTTTGCTTTGGGGAATCCTATGGGGAGATGTTTTATTTACACAAGATTTATTTGTTACTATGTAATCAAGTGAAATAGCTTTTTCATAACAGGATATAAGTGAAAAGTTTTCTTTATTTCAGACTACTTTCGTTTTTATCCAAAAATACATAGATATTGTGACATATTGAAAAACTCGACATCGAAAGATAAACCAACTTATTCAACTAGATATACCTGCCTGAATTGAAAAAAGGGGTCGTTTGGCATTCGAATGCCGAGTTTGATAGACGATTGACGTTTAAAACCTCGTAACTGTAGTTTGAAATTAGCCACAGCTACGAGGTTTGAATCGTCCTTCGATGATATTGAATAAAACTGTCATTATCACTTCTAGACGCTATAGGTAAATAGGTGTAAAGTTAATGTAAAGTTAATGTAGAGCTCAAATTCTATGCATTGTGTTACAATCTGTAATCCAGTATACTATAATGTGTGAAATAAAACAATGGGTCAATTGAAACTTACTTCGACCAAACTGTCAATGGCGACTGAAATATCGTAAATACAGTCATAATTCAATATGTAATTATCCAATTTTCCGATTCCCCATATTATTCAACATATCAATTTTTCAATAACCCCATAGCGTGTTTTGTTTCGCGCGATTCGCGGACAGCATTGATCCGCGAACTTAAAACGTCGCAAACAAGCCAGAGTGTATGAAAACGCGAACATTTCTTGACGCGAACTTATCCTGGTTTACAGTACACCACTTTGTCCTTTTTGTTCTGGAAGCTATACATAGTATTCAATATAGCCTCTTTTCTTCAGAAACCACGTAACAAAAGCTGGTAAAAGTCTATCGTTGTTATGTTTTGAAAGAGAGGCCGCGGCATATTCTTCTTTTCTGTCATGTCGTCTCGAATGACTGTCAATTTGCCGTTATAGGGAAAGTGTCATTAATATTTGATAAAAGAGAAGTATCCGCTAAAGTATGAGAAATAATGACTTACAAGACGTCGCTAATTATACCCCATACAATAATTATGACGTAAAGACAGTATATATAAAATTGATTATAGCCCAGGAATTTTTCAGTACAGGAGAAAATCTTAAAATATCTCAATTATCTCGTCTGATTTTGACAAAATAGAACATCAGATATATGTTGACAAGATTTGATATTTCTTTATAAGCGTACTAGTGTAGATGGGTCACTTTTTAATTTACTGTAGTAACGGGCTATTATCACGTGACTTTGGTATAAAATACTTATTTTCGGAAATTAAATCAACAAACTTGTTCTGTAAGAATTAAATGTATTGTCTCATTTGTCTTTCAGATTGAATGACATAATATTATAAAAGCACCGCCTTCCTTACCGGAATATCATGATACAAGATCCCAAACCAATTCATTGTCGAAGCTGAGAATATATGTGAAAGTTGACATGCGACAGAAGATGTTTCCAAAAGAAAAATCATTTTCACGAATGTTCTCAGTTGAACTTTTATTCAATAGAACAAACTCTGTCATATTTTGAGATTATCACACCCAATTTCTTGCACTGATACTCTATCTAATCCCACATCACCTTAATAGAATTTGAAATGGTTTTATCCCATTTTCCGTTCCTGATTAAAGTCATAATTTTAGATTTGCTGACGATAATAGCCTGCTACATAATGCATTTATTGAACCCATTTCCCTTCTTCTAGGTAACAGAGTGATAGCAACCAAAACAATATCTCCATTAGAAAAAGCTACAGAAATAGTCTTTAATAATACAATTCAAACTTATTACCGGTTGAATGTATCGTTAACAGGAGGTCTAAAACCTCCTAACTATAATAGTTTGGAGGTTTCAGATCTCCTGTTAGCGAGTCTATAGCTTGAAAAAGCCGGCGTTACGATGTTTTGATCTCCCCAAGCGAAGGTTTATAATTGTGGTAGGTCAGTGCTCCCGAATTCTTACAAATGTAGATTGTTGTAACAAACTCAGGCAGTTGTCGGTCATTTATACATCATAATAGTAAACATATTACTGAAGCAGCGAACTTTACTTGTTGAATTTCAATCAACTTGAAGTCGTCATATTATATTTTTTTGCTAATGCTGTGATATGAGATATTCGATTTACGCTGCTGGTTTAGGAAGTAAGTAGCCTTTTAGTCACAAGAAGTTGTTTAAGGGTTTTACCATACACATTAAAGATCGTTTACCCTCTCTTACATTTATCAAACTCGAATGAAAGAATACCAGCAAGACTCGGAGAATGCAGAAGATGGTGATGAATAGACTATGGCTGAGAATGGCTGTTTCGAGGACTGATATATTGACTTGTACTGATCTGGTTTCAATGATTGACCAACCAGATGGACGTGGCAATGGAACACTATAAGTATAGCATTTCTTACAAATATGGCGTCGACTGTTTTTGACCTAACACATGTTTATGGAAGTTGCAACAATACACACGCTTATTTTTTTATATGAATTTTGAACTTCGAAACAAATAAACCTGGCGAAAACTTGCGCTAGTTTACTTTTTACGTCATAATGTGCGGTTTCAGAATTGATGTAATTTGTATGGGTCCGATAAACTGGAATCTACCCGAAAAGTTATGAAAGGGCATTATTTTGCAAAACAAATTTGTTCAAATCTAAATATCTGGCTCTTTATTTCTATGAGAGACTACAATCGATCATGCCACTGCTTCTATAGCTCTTAGGTCAAGTAGTTACATTGTTTCTGATAAATAAATCATTACTATAACGAATCACTGAGAGAAGATGATCTTTTTATTGATTTATATAACACTCTTCACACATATTCAAGTATTGGTAATTATTAACCTGTGTTGTACATCGTTTGGTTAATAAAATAAATATGCCTTTAATTTCTTCGTACTTTTAAATGTGTTCCTAACGTGTTTCTTTATAAAAGCCAGGATGGAAACAACATGCGGCCAATTAAGCATGATTGTAATTCATTTTATAGGATAACTAATGGAGTTGGTTAAATACTTTATCACAAGACCATGCCCTAGTTGGTAGCGCATCTGCCTCTCATTCAAAAGGTCCCGGGTTCGATACCCGGCCGCGGAAAATACCTTTACTGACAGAATGTTACCCATCAATGGTTGATATCGTGAACCTATGTGGGGGAGCATCTGGAGGCTCGGTAAGGGTGTTGTGGTAGTACTGGTATGAGAAACGCCAGAAATTCATGGTTAGGTGCTCCGGCCGCCGCGATATGACCTTAGTAGTTGAAAATGGCGTAAAACCCCAATAAATCAATCTTTATCACAAAAGAGACGCCGAATGTTTTTTCTGTCTTGAATATTCTTTATATTTTTAAAGCATTTTTTTTTTTATTTTTGAATTTGGGAATTTATAAAATTGATTATAGCCAAGGAATTTTCCGTACAGGAGAAAATCTGAAGAGAACTCGTTTTTATTTATTTAGATCAAACAAAAAGTCTGATATATGTTTTTCCTAAGATGGATTATTAAGGTCACTTTACTGTAATTAAGGACGAAAGAAACGCCCACACCTATTTGTCCAAATAAATTGTTCAGTATATTTAATCTAGAATTTCCGAAACATAGTTTCATTTGCATCTATTATCATGATAGTAAATCGGACTATATTTTATGAACTATATGAGATTTAGTCTTGATATTTCACACATAGACAGATCTCACCAAGATATTTCATTTGAGACCATAAAATCTGACGTTGTGATATTTGCCATTAAAGATTGATTCTTTGTTCTATTAAAAAGGTGCGTCTTTTGGGAGCTACGTTATCCGCGAAGAGCCATTGTTGGGTTAGATATAAGGATTCAGTTCTTTCAGACTTCAATTTCACAATCAACCAGCTTTCAAAATCAATTAAAACAAAAATGAGTGACTCTCTCTGCCAGCTAGTTTATGTGACGTCTATACGTAGTCACGCCCCCGTCTCCAATGGACCGCTAGCGAACACTAAGTCAGATGGAGTCTGTATAGTAGATTCTACGCGGTATAAACATTCAATGGGCTGCGCCCATTTGAATGTTTATTTCTCGTAGAATCAACTATACAGCCTATATCTAATATGCAGTGGTGCATTATAATTTCTCAACCTGCAATATTTTAGGCTTATACAAGTGGAAAAAAGTGCAGACAATTTTTTCAAGCTTTTTGAATTTTAAATTTGTACCTCTCTCCGAGTAGAAAAATTTTTAGTAAATAGAACATGCTTGTAACAAGCTATTTCTGTATTTTCGTCATTGCTTACTAAACCATTTATTTTGATATCAAGGAATATGTTACAGTTTTCTCCAAATTTGATTCTGTCTCTCCCCTTTCATTTTTCTTCTATGTCTTCTCACACATTCCTCAACCTTCTTTCCCCGTACATGCTGTTCGCGTTAATTTGTGACTTGTCAACGCTATATCGTCGCTTTTCAGCGAAAACCTCGTAACTGCAGCTTGTTTTAAGCTGCAGTTACGAGGTTTTCGTTGACAAGCAGCGATATTCTCCCTGGCGTGTTTGTAAATCGCAAAAGCCGCTAATAAACGTTTTCCGCGGACTTTAACTATATCATCGCCTTGGGGTACCTATGACATTTGTCATAGAACTTCTCATCATTCAGAATGTGCCATTTTTGAATTGTAATTGTTCCTGTAAACCCTACTGGATACGGTTGTCATAGAAACATATCAGTCGTCATGAAAAAAATCTGAGTAGTCTAAATTATCTCGGAGTTTTCTGATTGCACGAGTAAAAAACTTTGGTACAAGATGATTTTTTGAGAAAAATGCCTATGTAGTGCAATTATTGAATTTCGTGTTTTACATGTTGTTCTACTTATTTGTATATCTCCGTATCTGGACAAAAAGACGATAAATCTTATTTTTACAACGGTTTTGCAATTCCCTAGATATTCTATGTGAGCACATAAAGTTTCTTTAAATCTTATGGATTATGTTAGGTGATTCAAACAACAACCGTCTCTTGTTTAAAGTTGTACAGCAGCTACCATGTTTTTTACGAAAAGCTACGAAATGTTATTTTCTACCTACGACGAATTAAACTAAGAAATAAATATAACAAGAAAAGACTCGGCTGATTGTACCTGTGTACTTTCGATGACAATACGTGATAGGATACAGTGAAGACAACATTTTATCCTTTTTTCCCGGAAGCTATGTACATAGCATTATATATAGCCGATTTTCTTCAGGAACCACGTAACTACAGCTGGTAAAAGCCTATCGTTATGATGTTTTGGAAGAGAGGCTGCGATGTGTTCTTCCTTTCTGTCATGTCGTCTCGTATATATGTCAATTTGCCGTTATAGAGAAAGAGTCATTAATATTTGATAAAAGAGAAGTATCCACTAAAGTATGAGAAATAATGACTAACAAGACGGCGCTAATTATACCCCACACAATAATTATGACGTAAAGAAGATATATATAAAATTGATTATACCCCAAGATTTTTCAGTGTAGGAGAAAATCTGAAAATCGCTCAATTATATTGTCTGATTTTGTCAAAATAAAACATCAGACATATGTTTGTTGACAAGATGGAATATTTTTATATGCGGGCTAGTACAGATGGGTCACTTTACCATAGGGAACGATTTTATCAATTACACTGTGACGTAATTTCGGACAAATAATAGTATTTCGTAGGTTGTAGTTATAAAATCTCGTAACTACGGCTTGATTAAAGCCGTAGTTACGAGATTTTATAACACCGACGGTTTATCAAAACATAACGGTAAACCAGTTCTTTTATAGTACAATATTCATTGCTATTTACTATAGTCACGGGCTTTCATCAACAAATGCGCTCTGTAAGAATGTATTGTCTCGTTGTCTTGAATGTTCATTTCAATACCATATTGAATGACCCATAAATGTACGGGTCCGCTTTCTCGTCGTTGTATTTCGATAACAAGATCCCCTGTAAGCTTATTTCTACTAAGCCGCCCCCCCCCCTTCACACACACACACACACACACAACAGTCACCGGAAGTCGTTATTTGATGATAATTATGGCCAATCGTCGTTCGTTGCCATTGAACGTGGGACGCTTTGCTCGGAATTTGACCAGAGCTTCGATCTGGCATAATGAACCGGCTGATGTGTTGCTATTTCTAGTAACAAATTGGAACCGTGTCTGTGTTTATACAATGTTAATTTCCTATAAACCCACTGTTTGCCACTGGTAGCGGCTCATAGGTACGGACTAAAACGATAATTGAAAGGGGTCAATTAACTAATTTACACTGTTGAGAATATTTGTGAAAGTTGACATGCGACAGTAGATGTTTCGAAAAGAAAGGTCATTTTCACGAATGTTCTCAGCCGAATTTTTGTTTATTATAACAAAATCTGCCATTATATGAGATTATCACTCTCAGGTTCTTGCACTGATACTCTATCTAATCCCATATCACCTTTATAGAGTTTGAAATGGTTCTATCCCATTTTCCGTTCCTGATTAAAGTCATAATTTTAGATTTGCTGATGATAATAGCCTGCTCCATATTGCATTTATTGAACCCATTTCCCTCTTACAAGGGAACAGTGTAGTAGGAAACAAAACATTATCTCCATAAGAAAAGCTACAGAAATAGTCTTTAATAAATAATTCAATTCAAGTATTACCGGTTGAATGTATCGTAAAACTATAATAGTTTGGAGGTTTTAGACCTCCTGTTAGCGAGTCTATAGCTTGAAAAAATCGACGTTACGATGTTTTGACTTCCCCGAGCGAAGGTTTATAATTGTGCTCCCAAAGTGTTGCAAATGAAGAATGTTGTTACAAACGCAGGCAGCTGTCGGTCATTTATACATCATAACAGTAAACATATTACCGAAGCAGTGAACTTAACATGTTGAATTTCATTCAACTTGCAGTCGTCAAAGAATATATTCTTGTCGATGCTAAGATATGAGATATTCGAAGTGCGCTTCTAAATTATATCTAGTTTAATAAATGGATAAATAGCCTTTTTAGCTACAAGAAATTGTTTAAGGGACATACACCCCCCCCCACACACACACACACGCACATTTTTAGCTCGACTTTTCGAAGAAAATGAGAGCTTATACTGTCACCCGGGCGTCGGCGTTGCAACAAAGGTTAAAGTTTTTTCAAACATCAATAACTTCCATACTATCAAAGGGATTCAACCCAAACTTGGAATACTTATTCACCATCACACCCTCTACCTTACTATCAGGGCCCATGACCCTGGGACCACTCTATTTGGAGTTATGCCCCCTTTATACAAAGCAACTTAGAAAGTCGAGCGCGCTGTCTTCGGACAGCTCTTGTTACACAATGGACAACACAGAGAACACGGTCGTTATAAGGTTTCTAATCATGGAAAACCAATTTACCATACACTTTAAAGTGACATTTCACGATTACTTTTACATAAATTTTACTTTTATTGTATCTGAAAGAGCATGTTTTCTTATGAAAATTCTGAAAATTTCAATCCAAAATATTGAACCGTTTACGAGAAATATATATTTTTGTGCTAAAATTAAACAAATTGTTGTGGACAACAGGTCAGATTTATATAGAATTTGTCATTTCTGTCTCAACTTTGAAGGCGTATTTTTCGCTTATATACTCAACAAAAGATCTAACGCATCACTTTTTAAATTTGCATAACTTCTTTATTGTCACAGATTTACATTTATAATTTTGCACATGTTTATCCCACAAGTTTCTGCATTCATCCATTAAACTATTTTTAAGTTTTCTCTTTTATGTGACCGCGTCATACGAAAAGGAGACCAAAACAATTTTTGGCTCGTGTAACTTGTGATCGTGTTCAATCATTTTTGTTTGAATTGATTTTGAAAGCTGATTTATTGTAGGATTGAAGTCTGAAAAATTTAGTTCCTTATTTAACGTAACAATTGCTGTTTGCGGACAACTTAGCTCGCACACACGCACCTTTTTTTAAAGAAAATGTCAAATTTTCAAGGTCAAGGTCACAAGGTCAAATTTTATGGTCTCGGGTGAAAGGTCTTTGTGTGACCTATCTATGTGTGAAATATCAAGACTGCATCTCACACAGTTCATAAGATATAGAACGATACGTTTTTGGCTATGTAGCCGACGTCGCTGTCGACGCCAACAATGACACAAACGACACTAGTGATGTAACAATACATCTGCGGGAATAAATTACGCGCCCACGAAAGTGTTAAAGTCGTCAGTTTGTTTAACGAAGGGTAACTTTACTACACAGTAACTCTTTCGGCAAATACAAAAGGTTTGAAAGTTATGCGTGAATTTCCCATTTTAATCAAATTTCAGACTTTATGAATTTTAGAATCAATGGTGTCCTTAGTAAAAGCTCATTATTTCAAAAAAGACTGTAGCATTTACCATGAAAATGCATGGGCTTCTTATCAAGTGATGGTAGTCGGCATATGCAAATTTTGAACGCATTCTGTAGATTTGTTAAAAAGATATTAACAAAGATATGAGTGATGCGTTAGCAGTTTTGCCGAGTATAGATAACAACTTCAAAAAACTGATAGCGTTTCTACGCATTAGAATAAACAATCTTTGCACCAAAACATACTTTTATAAAATGAAATATATGTGAAATATCACTTTAAGGAGCGTTTACCCTCTCTTACATTTATCAAACATGAATGAAAGAATACCAGCAAGACTCGGAGGATGCAGAGGAAGATGATGATGAATTAGACTGCGGCTGAGGATGGCTGTTTCGGGGACTGATATATTGACTTCTACTGATCTGGTTTCAATGATTGACAAACCAGATGGGCGGGGCAATGGAACACTTTCAGTATAGCAGTCCATACAAATATGGTATTGACTGTTTTGGCCATCAACATATATCTACGGAGGTTGCAAGCCACGTCCGTTTAATTTTGCTTTTAAGTTGAATTTGGAACTTTGAAACAAATACACCTGACGAAAACTTACGCTACTTTATTTTTACGTCATAATGTGCGGTTTCAGAATGGGTGTCTAGGGACCGCTAGACACGAGAATCTACCGGAAAAATGTGATGGAAGGGCTTTATGTTGCAAAATAAAACAATTTAAATCCAATTATCTGGTCCCGTCTATTATATGTGAGGCTGAAAACATTGTTTGTATCTTCTCCTAGCGCTCCTACTATAGCTCTGGGGTCAAGTAGTTACATTGTTTCTGATAAATAACTCATTTCTATAATGAATCACTGAGAGAAGATGATCTTTTTATTGATTTATATAACCCTCTTCACACATATTCAAGTATTGGTAATTATCAACCTGTGTTGTACATCATTTTAGTTGATAAAATAAATATGCCTTTAATTTCTTCGCACTTTTAAATGTGTTTCTAATGTGTTTCTTTATAAATACCAGGGTGGATAGAACATGCGCCCAATTAAGTATGATTGTAATTCATTTTATAGGATAAATAATGGTGTTAGTTGGGTTATTTATTATAAGAGAGATGCTGAATGTTCATTCTCATTCTCATTTCAAATTTTTAAAGTATGTCTTGATGCTAAAATTGGCCAAACGACGCCATTACTGTAAGCGTTAACGTAAACATATATGTGATATTATAGTGTAGCGTTAAGTTTTTTACATTTTTTCTCTTGATAAACGCTTTTATGCCGAAATATTGCGAAAGAGCAATATGAAGATTTGTTATATTTATTCCCTTAGGAATAGCTTTTGAAAATTAAAATTGGTTATTCTTATGCTTTTTAATGCTGTCAGGTTTTCTTCTTTTAAATTATTGCTAATAAGAGACATCCAGCTCATCTGCCATGTCTGTGTGTTTCTGTCAACGTAATCGTTTTAGAACACGCACCATAATCATTTAGTATTCGACCTACTTTTCGGACCAATGAAATTGCAGTATATTTTAAAATTTCGCCGCTGTGTTTCGAATAAACTCTCTGCCAGCTAGTTTATGTGGCGTCTACACATAGCCACGCCCGTAGAATCTTCTATTCAGCCTCTATCTAATACGCAGTGATTAATTATAATTTCTCAACCTACAATATTTTAGGCTTAACCAAAGTGAAAAAATCCATTTCTTGTAAATATCAAGGAATAGGTTAAAGTGTTCTCCAATTTGTAATTTGTCTATCCCCTTTCATTCTTCTTCTATGCCTGCTCACACATACGTCAACCTTCTCTCCCAGCACATGCTGTTCGCGTTAATTTGCGATTTGTCAACGCCATATTCTCCCTGGTGTGTTTGTAAATCGCAAGAGCCGCTAATAAACGTTTTCCGCGGGCTTTAACGATATCATCGCCTCGGGTTACCTATGACATTTGTCATACAACTTCTCATCCTTCAGAATGAGCCATTTTTGAATTGTAATCGTTCCTGTAAACCCTACTGGAAACGGTTGTCATAGAAACATATCAGTCGTCATGAAAAAATCTGAGTAGTCTATATTATCTCGGAGTTTTCTAATTGCACGAATAAAAAGACTTTGGTACAAGATGATTTTTGAGAAAATGTCTATGTAGTGCATTTATTGAATTTCGTATTTTATATGTTGTGTTACTTTGTATATTTGATATTCTAAGTGGGCACATACAGTTTCTATACATCTTACGAATTAGGTTAAGCGATCTAAACACAATCGTCTCTTGTTTAAAGTTGTAGCTACCGTGTTTTTACGAAAAGCCACGAAATTCTATTTTCTGCCTACGACGAATTAAATTAAGAAATAAATCTAACAAGAAAAATCTCGGCTGATTGTACGTGGGTACTTTCGATGACAATACGTGGTAGTTTACAGCGAAGACAACATTTTGTACTTTTGTTCTAGAGGCTTAATACATAGCATTTAATATTGCCGCTTTTCTTCAGAAACCAGTAACAATAGCGGGTAAAAGTCTATCGTTATGATGTTTTCGAAGAGAGGCCGCGAAATATTCTTCTTTTCTGTCCTATCAGCTCGAATAAATGTCAACTTGTCGTTATAGGGAAAGTGTCATTAATATTTGCTAAGAGAGAAATATCCAAGCTAAATTATGGGAAATAATGACTTACAAGACGGCGCTAATTATACCCTATACAATAATTATGACGTAAAGACGGTATATATAAAATTGATTATAACCCGGGATTTTTCAGTTTAGGAGCAAATCTTAAAATGGCTCAATTATCTTGTCTGATTTTGACAAAATAAAACATAAGACATATGTTTGTTGACAAGATGGCATCTTTCTATATAAGCGAACAAGTGCAGATGGGTCACTTGACTTGCGAAGTTGACTTGCGAAAGAAGATGTTTCGAAAAGAAAAGTCATTTTCACGAATGTTCTCAGCTGAAATTTTGCTTATTAGAACAAAATCTGCCATTATATGAGATTATCACACCCAGGTTATTTTACTGATACTCAATTTAATCCCACATCACCTTTATAGAATTTCAAATGGTTTTATCCCATTTTCCGTTCCTGATTAAAGTCATAATTTTAGATTTGCTGATGATAATAGCCTGCTACATAATGCATTTATTGAACCCATTTCCCTCCTACTAGGTAACAGTTTAGTAGGAAAACATTATCTCCATGAAAAAAACTACAGAAATCGTCTTTAAGTATAATATTCAAACTAATTACCGGTTGGCTGTATCGTTAACAGGAGGTCTACCACCTCCTAACCATAGCTTGAAAAGGCTGGTGTTACGACGTTTTGAGCTCCCCGAGCGAAGGTTTATAATTGTGGTAGGTCAGTGCTCCCGAATTCTTACAAATGTAGAATGTTGTAACAAACACTGTCAGCTGTCGTTCATTTATAAATCATAATAGTAAACGTATTACCGAAACAGTGAACTTAACTTGTTGAATTTCACTTAACTTGCAGTCGTCAAATTATATATTTTGCCAATGCTATGATATGAGATATTCGAAGTATATGTAAAGTGTGGAAGTAGCTCTTTTAGTACCCCCCCCCCACACACACACACACACATACATACAAATTTTACACAATGGACATTATAGAGAACAAGGTTGTTACAAAATTTCTACTCAAGGAAAATCAATTTACCATACACGTGAAAGAGCATTTACCTTCTTTTGCGTTTATCAAACAAAAGTGAAAGAATTCAAGCGAGACACGGAGAATGTAGGGGAAGATGATTGGGGATCAACTACGGCTGAGGAGGGCCGTTTAGGGTACCGATATATTGACTTGGATCTACCGATCGGGCTTCAATGATTGCCAAACCAGATGGAACAAGTGATGGAAGTGTACTATGTTGCAAAATAAAGAAGCTCCAGGCGTCATCTGTGACAATGGACAGGCCCGTAGGAACAGGGGGGGGGGCTAGGGGGGGGACTAAGCCCCCCCCCCAAAGTTGGCCAAAAATGCCGAATTTTCTTTATTTCACACTGAAAATTTTGGGAAAAATTCAATTTAGCCCCCCAATATTCAGACACTGATGCTTTAGCCCCCCCAATATGAAATTGCTTCCTACGTGCCTGATGGAAATTGACGAGGGTGTACCATCGTCATTTTCCGTTGCCACGGATGACGCCAGAAGCGGCACGAAACATTTTGTATCTAATGATGGGCGGATTACAAAATTTCTTGCTCTGTCTATGTGAGGCTTAAATCGTTTCTCATAATTTCTCGTTGTACCACTGCTTATAGAGCTCCGAGGTCAAGTAGTTACATTGTTTCTGATAAATAAATCATTTCTATAATGAATCACCGAGAGAAGATGATCTTTTTATTGATTGATCTATTACCTACTTCACACGTTTTGTCGCTTTTCTACAAAAACTTCGTAACTGCAGCTTGTTTTAAGCTGCAGTTACGAGTTTTTGTTGAAAAGTTGTGAAGTTTAAGTTCGGTAAACATTAACCTGTGTTGTACATCGTTTGGTTAATAAAATAAATATGCCTTTAATTTCTTCGTACTTTTAAATGTGTTTCTAACGTGTTTCTTTATAAACGCCATGATGGATACAACATGCGGCCAATTAAGTATGATTGTAATTCATTTTATAGGATAAATAAGGGTGTTTGTTAAGTTCTTTATGATAAGAAAAATGCTGAATGTTTTATCCGCCTTGAATAGTCTTTATCTTTAAACTATTATTTTGAATTTGTAATTGTGAATTATTTCATTCTTAATCAAAACTTTTTTTGAATTTCTTATTGAATCCAGATTTAGTTTCAAAACTTTGCCATGTACACGCCCAGCATACCTGACATGAATACGTTTAACAAAACCTTCCAGACGTTGATTAAGATCGTCATTTTCTAGCGACAGTTGCTACAAATACCCTCTTATAGTGAAAAATGCATCACTATCAGGCATTGGTCGCTGTTGATATTACTACTCGATCTATATATCATCTGTGCTTTTGACAAGAAACATTAAATATCGTCGCTTTTCAACAAAAGCTTGTTTTAGGCTGCAGATACGGAGATTTAGTTGAAAAGCAGCAATTTTCCGAAGGTCGAGACTGATGGCGATCGCGCTCTCGTCCACATCTTCTAAAACATGATAATCTACCAATGAAGTGCCTGCTGCTCGAATTCGCTTGTAGGTTTATTCAAACAAATAGGTCTTATTTGTCAACATTTTTTAATTAATCTAGTATCTTAAAGATAATTTCTATCATGTTTTTGATTTGCTAGGACATTTACGGTCAACACTGGTTTAACAGATCCTCTTAGATGTCGCGAGAATTTATAGTTTCAAAAACAATTGAAAACTCATTAGTTCTCTTGTTTCACTCTGTTCTAAGGATTCATCGGAATGCTACATTGTGTATCGTATATCAATACGTCATGAAATTAGTTATGTTTGTATTTCTGTACATGTTTAATAGCTGAATAATGAAATTATGGAAAATGAAAAAAGGAAAAAGAAACAGTTACAAGGAATGTGTCAGTTGTGAAATATGTAATTTGTAGTTATAATTTACATTGTTTACGATTCTTGGGCACATTATTATTTTTGTTTGACAATATCTAACAATAATGCATTTGCAGTTTAGAAATGCACAATTCACTCAAATATTCAAATGATTTCCGGATTTCACTAGAACAGCTTTGAAGTCAGAATTCTCGCAGACGCATGAATTATTTCCTGTCACATTCGTATTCTCATGAAGTAGCATCACGGTACGGAAACTACAGAGACAGAGCCATTGGCTCTGCCGCTTAAATCCTCTGGGGGGCTTCCGGCCATGTGTGGCTCTGTCTCTGGGGTCGTGATTTTTTGACAAAAACAGGTGAGTGTTCAACTTTGTTGTTCATTTATTTTCTTCTGGTGCTTAAGATCGAAAAACCGGGAATGTCATGCTCCCCTAAGACCATTTATCTGCCTGTTCTAATTCTGTGGGCTTCAAAGTCGGCAGAGTTTTCACAAGATCATTGTCGTCGTGGGTCGACCCTATGTGGTTTTTTTCTTGTTTACATCATGTATTCATGTACATTTCAACGGTAAATAGCCAATTGCTGCAGCCAAAACATGTGATATACAAATCGAGGGATAATCTCGATCAGACATTGCTTTCCCATGTAACAAAACCTTAGAAATGATTGGCAAACGTAAAGTTTGAGCAATTTCTATCGGTGGCTCTGTCTCTGGCGGCTGGCTCTGTCTCTGGCGGCTGGCTCTGTCTCTGCGTGCTTGGTGCAAAAAATTAATCTATCGCAAAATTCGTGTCGAAGTAATTTACTCACACACTGAATAGATCATATTGTGTATGGCGAATGGTTCAGTCACCGATTAAACCCTTTACAAAACATCGAACATTCAGCGTTGTTCAATTTCAAAGCTACAATTAAACAATGTCCTTTGAATGATCAAAGATCAGCGTGTCTAAATTGACGGGGGAAGAGGGATTTCGATTTAAGTAAATATGTGACTCGGAACCGAACATCCAGTGATAAAGACATCGTATTATCTGGAGACAGCTACTGAACTCTCACGGCCACCGCGCAAAATGTGCCATTATTCGCTTTTATTCAGTGGAAAACATGCTTCTCTTCCAATTTACATGTATTGGAATATACACTAACCTTTCGTCACGGCTCATGATTCTATGTAGTACTGTACTTAAGGCGACAAACTGGGTGTTGACAAAGAAACAATTACACGATGGGTAATCCACGTGATTTGGGGAAAGGTCCACAACGAAAAATTGTCTGTTTCAAGTATATTTTGTTCTATATCTCAGTTTAAACTCTACGTATTTTGACGAGCAATTGCACCATACGCGCCTTTGAGAGGGTCATTCCTGAACCTCTTTACGCAAAGTATTCCATAGTTTTATTAAAATGCAACCAAAAACATTCATTTTGAATCTTTCGAGAAACCATGGGATTTGATGCGGAGTGAGTTAGAACCGGGGAATGTCCCTCTCAATGACGCGCGTGCGGTGCACTTTATCTCGTCAAAATCCGTCGAGTATTAGCTGAGAAAATACACAAAACAGACTTGAAGCAGACGATTTTTCGGTGTGAACGTCAGGGGCCTGTTTCATCAAAACAATTTTAAAAGAAGTAATTTTGACTTAACGATGTCTTAAATATCGGTTAAAACAACAATCGCATAATCCAGGGGCTCGTATTTTCAACAATCTTACGACAAAGTTTTTGTATAAAATGTGTAACAAAACATCTGAGTGCACGAGAAATCAGATTGGACCAATCAGGTTTGTTGTTACAAGTAACTACGCAAAAATTAATCGAACGAGCGTTGATAATACGGGCCCCAGGTCTTGATAAATTGGTGATACGCGTTTCTTGTCCAAAACTTGTCGTAAGTCATCGGTAAGACAAAGACAAAAAATACGTCTTAAAAATGAAACTGGCCCTTGTTTTTTTTTCTTTTTTTTTCTTTGCACCAATATATCCGACATCTTTCCATTTAATCCTTCCCAAGCAAGACATTTTTCTGGTGCATTGCGAGAAAAGAAAATTGCTCATAACCAGCATTTTCATATTTTTTCTCACAGATTTCAATGATAACTATTACACATCGGAGCTATGCGCAGATACATACATGTCTCTCTCATGAGAGGGGGGGCATCTGCATCCTTGCATGTCTGGACATCATTTTGAATTGGAGCAGTCCTAAATAAGAATTCTATGTATCACCTAATGTTATATAATACCCCGCCATTACATTTGTCCGGATAAGTGTTTTTGTCGAAAACAAAGGACAGTGACTCACAAAATAAGAAAGGAATATTTATGCTTTTTTGATACAGAACTTGTCTTTATTGAGATATTTCCACCCATGAAATTTCATGATCATAGCTTCGATTCTTTCAGAGATATGCTTTGGACAAGTATTTTGTAAACAGACTAAAATTAACCGACAGCTCAAAGCAGAGCCAGCCGCCAGAGACAGAGCCAGCCGCCAGAGACAGAGCCACCGATAGAAATTGCCCAAACTTTACGTTTGCCAATCATTTCTAAGGTTTTGTTACATGGGAAAGCAATGTCTGATCGAGATTATCCCTCGATTAGTATATCACATGTTTTGGCTGCAGCAATTGGCTATTTACCGTTGAAATGTACATGAATACATGATGTAAACAAGAAAAAAATCACATAGGGTCGACCCACGACGACAATGATCCTGTGAAAACCCTGCCGACTTTGAAGCCCACAGAATTAGAACAGGCAGATAAATGGTCTTAGGGGAGCATGACATTCCCGGTTTTTCGATTTTAAGCACCAGAAGAAAATAAATGAACAACAAAGTTGAACACTCACCTGTTTTTGTCAAAAAATCACGACCCCAGAGACAGAGCCACACATGGCCGGAAGCCCCCCAGAGGATTTAAGCGGCAGAGCCAATGGCTCTGTCTCTGTAGTTTCCGTACCGTGGCATATCATCGCTTTTCATCAAACATCGCAAATACAGTTTGTTCTAACATTCAAACTGGATCCATCTGTGCAAAGAGATGTACTTCGTTGAATCGCGGACAATATTCCTGAACTTCGTCGATTAACACTTTCCCAAACGACGAAAAATGTGGACTGTCAAATTTGAAAGCTGCTGCAAACATCAAAATGAATGTTGAAAAAGAAAGGATGTGTGTATAATATGGCACAGAAAATATTGTGGCAAAGGAGAAACTGCTGATTATCAGCAGTTGCTTCTTTTGTCACAATGTTTTCCCAAGCCAATTCAATCAGGGACGTCAAAACCAGGTCTTGTTTGGAATAGGGTTAACCCTCACTTACGGTAACGGAATGTAGCATAGGGTCATGTTTTCGGACAATTATAATATGTGTGTAGCATGAGAATGTTTCGGTATTTTGTGGACCTCTGTCCATTTAAACAAAGCCAGAAGCACAAATTGACGTTTTTTAAAAATGGTTAATATAATACAGTTCTCAATATGTTAATAAAAGATACAGAAAATACAAATTGGGATAAGAGCAACTTTTTCACGGATAGTTTTATGTCTTCTATTGACGGCAATTTCTCTTTAACAGAATTTTCTAACGAACATTTAGTAAAACGCACATTTAGAATTTCGTAAGCTTTTTGTTTACAACTACAGTTGCGAAAATACTAATATACTTCTTTGTAAAATGGGGACCCGTGGCGTAGTCAAAACTGGAATTCTACATGTTCATGGTGTTTGTAGAGTAGTAAGAGTACATCTTAATGACACGATCAATGTGCAGTAGGATGTTTTACTTTCTTCTGCATGTTGAAAGCTGGTTCATACGACTTGTAGTTTCGATCCAATTAGCAAGAAGAAACATCAAAGAAGCCGACAAAACAAGGCAATTATCGTTAACCCTTTCCCAAACATTTTTTTAAGGTAGTCCTATTCGAAAGCTGCTGAAGAAATAATCAAAATTAGATGATGATAAGATAAACATCTGGTTACAAGTTAACTTAGAACATATTGAGGCAAAAGAAGAAAATGCTGACTTTCAGCATTTTCTTCTTTTGTCTCAATATTTTCCCAATCATAATCTATCAGAATCGTAAAAGGGCACCAAAGTCTAGGAAAAGGTCGATACACTACTCTCATTAAATTGTTTATTTCTAATACCAACAAATCGGACATTACTATTATCTGGTTTCATTCTATTAATATCGTGAAATTCCATTTATCTTCCGTTGAATGGCATCGTGATACCTACTCGCTTTCAATCGCTCGTCATTTACTATGTTTTTCTACGAAACGATCAAGCTCATTCTCCGCGCAGAGTGATCGTTCGTTGCTCTTCAAATATCATCTCTGCAAGGGGCTACCTCCGCTAGAGTCCACGAATCGTGGTTTACCGAAGGATAACGTCTTTAGTTACTTTGTAACTGTTTCATTTCTTGTATTATACATTAGAGAGAGACAATATAAATCTGTTTGCATCCGAAGTGCTTTCAAATTTAAGCATTGATCTAATTAAAATGGGACTATTTTCTTATTCTTCCCAATTAAAATGGAACTATTTTCATGTTCTTCCGATCTCATAACAGAGGCGATATGCAAGAGCCTCTGTGAATTAGAGTGGATCGAGCTATGTAAATTACGACAGCAAATCTTGTCTAATCACGGGGCCTTGGTGGTATTTCATTATCAAAACGTTCGCTGTAAAGTGCATATAGCATAACAATTTAAAAAATCTTATTCAATTTTCAATGGGTGAAACATCAATTTACCGTCATTGACCAAAACCAGAATCAAAAAGTTTGGAAACGAATTTCATTTTCTATTTCATTTGTAAGATTTTTAATACAGTGTACTTTTATTTTGATTCGGTGACGTCGCGTGCGCACATTCATTTTTTTGTTCAATATGGCGACGTTTGTATTACGGACGAGGAAAGATTCACAGAAACGACCGAGTTGTTACGAATGGTTAATAGAAGACATGCTAGCGTTATAAGACTGGAGTGCTGGAGTTCAATATCTCTGCTTTTCACCAAAAACCTCGAAACTGCAGCTTAAAGCAAGCTGCAGTTACGAGGTTTTTGTTGTAAAGCGGCGATATATTGAGAGCCCCTGGACAAATGAATATATTTCTGGGAAGAAAAGAAAGCTTATATGTTAAGATTTATGTTTGGTTGGTATTAATGTGTTTCTGCAATAAATCAAACGGCCCACTCCACGCTTAATGGGTATCTTATATAAGTGTCAAGGCAAAATAGACCTTGTACAAAGTGCGAATTTATTGACAATGCCCAGACTGTATAGTACATTACGTCTATTTTTCATCAAAAACCTCGAAACTGCAGCTTTAAACAAGCTGCAGTTACGAGGTTTCCATAGAAAAGCAGCGATATGATTATTGCATAAAATGTGTGTTTCTAGGTCGTTACTTGTACGCACTAACGGACAGAAACCGGATGTTAAAGTAAGAAAACGCGCATTATTCAGTAAATGCACCCGCCGTTTAAGGTAGAATACGCCTAATGGCAACTTTAGAAATTGGGGTGACAAACACTTCTGCCTGATAGTACATTATATTAGACATCTATATGTGCAATATGACAGAAATTCGTCCAAAGGTTTACTGGAAATTTGATTTTCCCTTATCCCACCCCCGACTTGCAAAATTCAAATATGGCGGCCACCACTCAAAGCAAAAAGTATATGAATTTTGGACATAAACACATTAAATGTGTTTAGATTTTGGTTTTTATTATCAAAAACATGTTTATCCATCGTCTGATGTGAAATAATATGACCTTTGTGCGCATATGAGAGATATTTTGTTAAATTACTGCGTGCTTATTTAAAAATAAAGCCTCTTTATTTCCTAGTTTGAAATTTATGCCTCTGAAACAAATGTTGACAGTGCCAGAAATAAGTTCGCGCACTCTCTAAAACCGATATCAAAATTATTCTTATATGTGAAGGAACACGATAAAATCCACATATGTACATTTTATCCGTCAAAAATTGAAAATCTATAAAGGTAATTCTTAGTACCCTCATGCTTTCGAACGCACTATTTCTTTCCCAAAAGAAGTCAATGCCCAAAATGAAGGGTACCGTAGCCCATATCTAATTATATGCTTATAACTAAAACCCACATGTTGTATTAGACTTTCAGAAGTTTGCAAATGATAACATATCAGTTGTGATTTCGTATGACTTTCACCATTTTAACCCTTTACCTAGTAACCAATTGAACATTGATATTTGTAAAAAGTAATGCAAATTCTAAAAACAAAATTGTACTTAATCTTTTTATAGTTTATAACAGCTTCCTTATACCACTTCTTCTGGATTGCATATTGAATCTAAGGACTTAAATGGAAAAAGAATCTAAAAGAAAGGATCAAACCACGTTACAATTAACTGACAACGAGTTTGCACATTTAAATAAGGATCGCCGGCGAAGAAGTGATGAAAATCGAGTGCGAAAGTCTGAACAATGATGATCTGATCCATGCGTCGTCCTCAAACGATATGCGTTTGATAACCACATCAAAGATTTCATTAGAATACATGTATGTGTCTTTTACTGTAGGGTTTCTCGTTATATTGAGCTAGCCAGTACCAAGGGAAGAAACGATAATTATACATACTACAATTAGTTTCCTAAATAGGCAGTTTCATTAAAATCAAAGTTTCTAATCACTTACAAACTGATGATATCAATCAAAATCATATAAAATTACACGAAAAATGTCTCTGAAAAATTGCTGTTAAACGGAGAATCATACCAGAAAAAGATATTCGGGTTGTATTCGGGGAATTTCATTTACAAAGGGAAGTAATATTTAGCAATACTGTTGCTATATTTAGCAATAATATTGCTAAAAATAGATACGGAAATTGTCGACATTTGTCGAAAATGTACGACAATAGTAAATATCCATTAGAATTATTCTACCTTAAGTCTTTGAATTTATTAATCCTTAGAGAGACAGACATTACCAAAAGTTCAAAACAGCGGACGTTGCGCTTCGAGCGGTATTATGGCTCTCGCTAACTCATATTCTCGCAATAGCATAATTCAAATACTACAGTAGATTTCAAGTAAAAAGAAAAGTCTCTCCTCTTCTGTTGAAAAGAATAACATGTATATTTTGTTGTTGAAAGAAATGTCGAAAACTCAAGTAAAAGCGACGATGCTGACCTCGTATAGTGTATAACCGATGTCTTCCGGTAACGCCCGGTACTATTTAGGTTGTGCCAGTTTATTTTGTGGACGTTTTTTCCCCATTTTTTGTCCATATGTCTGCCTTATCATCCCGAATTTGTCATGCTCTATGCCATAATAGCAACAATAGTGTCAATTCACGTACTACGGTCGCTAACATTCGTAAAGATTGGCAAAATACTCTTGCATCGACGTCATTTGCACATGGGCTTTTACGTATCTTTGAACTTAAAGGAATAATCCATGTCCTATCGCCAAAATCGTTCTCTTTGAACCCGATTTTTCCTCTCACTCTACCGAACGCGCCTAGGCCTGTTTTTGTGGCTCGACATAGTATATTGTATTTATATATGACCTTACACTGTCAGGTCGAATCTAACACCATAAGTGATAGGTGCTTCTTTAGGTCCAAAATACCAGGAGAATACATAAATCAACCCAAACTATCCCAATCTTTTCACAAAAAAATGTAACGAACGCTGAACTTTCAAAAGTGCTTATTTTTTACGATGGTCTCAATTTTCATTTCTCTTCATGTAAATAATAAAAAAAAAATATGTTTTTGAAGTCCTGAATGTTATCGTTATTTGAAGGATAACAGAATCAGAATCAAGGGTTGAAGTACCATCTATATTCATTTCAAAATGTATTCATGATTATGCTCGTATATATATTAACCTATTACCACACAGTGACTCTTCTGGACTCCACACAACAAAACGGCTTGGGAAAACATCGTGGTAAAATGACCAACAAATTTTAAATTCCATTCACTTGAAATTGTCGTCTGTAAAATCATTGAATTTGGACCAGTCCGAAATTTTGCCGTTTGGTAATGGGTTAAGCCATTGCAAAAAATCGTTCTATTACATAATATTCCTTGATTTTGACATTGTATAACGCCTGGTAGATAGAATAGATGACAAAGATAATAATTTGTTAACAATATAGCATGGAGATATTTAGGCAAAAACAGAAAATGCTGGTTAGGAGCATTTTCTTCTTTTATTGCAATGTTTTGTATCTTTTTTTATTCAAATTTATAATTTCCCACAAAATTTCAATACTTACTGCTTTATCAATATAATATTTATCGTTGTTTTCATCAAAACAAGTTTTTTGCCCTTGAAGACAAAATGTCTAGGTGTCATTTTTTCCAGAATAAAGAAATACGCTAACGATTAAATGTCAAAACATAAAAGAGATTCAATGCTTCAAAACTCCTTTAATGCGTTACGAATGGCGCCCTGAGTTTCCGCTACAATGACAACGTATTAATTGATAATTGAAGAGGGAATTTTCTTTTGGGACGAAAAAAACAACAACAAAAATTCAACAAACAAACAATCATTTCTCGGAAACGTCCAGTTGAGATATTCAGTTAGCCCATCCCAAATGCGATTCATGCGACGTCGGAATTATTCGGGCGACGTTGTCAATATTCGGCGACGGAACGTTCCACCGCAATGTTTACGATGTCGCCCGGATAGATTCGGATGCGTAACGGATATTAACGAAATCGCACGAACATTTCTGGAGTTGCGTGAATCTCATTAGGGGTGGACTAACGTAAATTTGTGTATCAATGTTTGTTGACTTTTGGTATTGCATACATCCAGATGAGATTGCATAACTGGCATGATCTCAGGTGCCACTTTAACAGATTAACATTTTCCTAGGTACGACCTCGAATTTACTGACGTACTTAATTGGAAAGGTTTGATCAGCATTTTCTCATTTTACCTCAACATTTTCCGCGCTTTCTTGTACACGATCTTTTTTCCTTTTCAGCACCAGTTTTGTGGTCATCAGCCGTTTTTGAATTGGAACACCGACAAATGGTAAAAAAGGCTAGTAACTAGCACAAAACACTATGTAAACACGCAAAATCCTTGGGTACATTGTTAATTACGTCGTCCCTGTGGTAATGTCTAGAAATAGGTTTAACCATTTCCAAGACTGTCTATACAGTTGTTTTTTCTATTCTGCACACGACAAAAATGTTGCCAAGAGAAAATGTGAGGAAAATATTGATGTACAAGATTCAGCTTTTTCTTCTTTTTGTCTCAATATTTTCCCAAGTCTTTTTCCATTAGAGACGCAAAACCCAGTCGTGTTCAGGAAAGGATTAATCATGTGGACATGATCTGATATATTTCGCCTGAGCATACCTTCTATTATCTTGTCAATCAAAGTCAAAACAGTCAAAACAAATCTCGAGACAGAACAAAAACGTAACATCGTAATTAATACGTTGGAATGTCCGCATTAATGGTCTATCTGTATGTTCTTTGTAAATTACTAAACATTGTTTTGTATTCCCCTACAGTACAATGGCAATCGTCTTTGAATACCTAGAAATGTCAGACCAAGCGCCTAAAGGTCGATGGAATCTAAATTATTCACCCTTTCAAAAACAATACAATTTTAGAATGCTTTGATTGAGGAAAAAGGAGAAACTGCTTATTATCAACAATTTCTTATTTATCATTAATTATATCTTCCGAAGCTAAAGAATGCGTCAAAGCTATTTTTGTTTGGTAACATCCTTCATGTGCAAACGAAGACAACCTTTATTTTATAAAGCTCTGGATTCTGCGTATAATATAAATGAAAGTTTTTGCTTGGGAAAGAAAAGCATCGTAACTTGTCAAATTCAACAGATATTAGTCACAGGCGGCAATCACGTGACTTTGTTATGATATATGTTCCTAACATTTGTAAACAAAAACACTAGATATAATAGATCCGCTATTAAACGATAATAATTTCAGTTGTTTTGATAAAGCAATTCAACTGTAAAAATTCTCGTTTAATTGTGAATCTATTATAAGTACACATTTTTCTAAAATTTTGAATCAATTACTTTACACTCAATATAGAGATACAGGTCTGTCATTCGATACGTCGTACTTTCTGGTTTACTTTGATACCAAGATCTTCCCTCAAATCCCTGTCAAAGCTGAGAACATTCGTGCAAAGTATTTTTGAATGCCGTGATATATTTTCTTAAGAAATGTTTGCACTTTGCACGAATGTTCTCAGCTTTGACATGGATTTGAGGGAATATCTTGGTATCAAAATAAACCGGAGATTACGACGCATCGAATTGTACGTATCTCAATACTGAGAGTTAAGTATTTGATTTAAAATTTGAGAAAATGTGTTCTTACCGAGTGTTTTTGTTTACATAAGTGAGGAAAATATATCGTAACAAAGTCATGTGATTGCCGCCTGTGTTAGTAACCAGCAGTTCGTCGCTTTTCAACAAAATTCTCATGTCTCCCGCTTGTTTAAAACAGTGGCTACGAGGCTTTTCTTGAAAAGCAGCGAGCCTTTTCTTCTCTACGTTAAGAAATCGCTGTAAATGAAGTACATATTTGTAGGCACAGAAAATTGACATGATAATCTTTTCCAAATTAAGAAAAGGCTTTTAAGTCCCTAATTGGAAAAAGTCTTGTGAAAAGCATAGAGACAAAATAATGAAATGCCGATAACAGGCGGTGAACCATATTGCCTCAATAGCTTCTCTGCTAAACTATCAAAATCGTTTCCTTTGTCAACGTCCATCTAACATGACTGAATCATATGCAGCAGCTTTAAAATTGGAATAGTTATGGGAAAGCGTTAACCCTTTCCAAACAAGACATAGTTTTGACGTCCTCAAAAGAAAATGCTTTAGAAAACATAGAGACAAAAGAAGAAAATGCTGATAATCAGCATTTTCTCCGTTTGACTCAATATTTTCTTAGTTGTATTGTACACTGTTCTTATCTTTTTCAAAATCTAATATAACGTCTGCACCATCTGTTACAACCCTAAAATTTTGCTGTTTGGGAAAGGGTTAAATTGTTCGTCATTCAGGTCTCCAGAATGCACTCTGCCTAATAAATGTTTTCCATTATTTGGACTTCCGTTCTCAGTAGGGCTAATGATTGACTGAGATATTATCTGTAGATCCCACTTTTTACAAGAAGTTTTCTTTTCCGTGAATCAAAAAGCATTCAAATGTATTTCTATGTATAATTTATAGTCGATTACGTTAAAAATGCCATAACTACAGCTTTTCAAGTTGTAGTTACTACATTTATTAGCGTTACCGACGTCTTCCTAAAAAGAGATTCCAAAGTGAAATGAATGTAAACGCTGCTTTCATCATGAACTATATTTTCCTTTTAAGCAAACTCCATTTAAGGTGAGTGTTTAACCATGTCTAAAATGATGTCTTTTCACGAATTAAGAAAGCATTCTGAAGAAAGAACAGCCGTCTCAGGTTATTTGATATAATTGCATATTTAGAACGAAGTCATGGATTGTTGTCGAATCAAAGGTCACGAAAATGCATCATTGCTAACAGACATATTGTTTGATATTTAATGGATTTTTTTCGTATTCAACTATCTTAAAGGGACATTTTCTTTTATATATATATATACATATATACTGAATCAAAAAAGAAAGTGTGCATACTTCTACTTCATATATCTACGTAACCGCTGCAATTAACCTCACTAAACTTCTACATGGAGTTAAGCCATCAACTCTCTCATGTCTATTGACATGGGAAGCAACTTTGAACGATTAAATTGTTTGGCATATCGCCAAACGCTGTTAGCACCTTTTTGCGTCTGGTTATCAAAACAAACATTTCATGATAAACTTTATTGTCTAAAATCTGTATTCAAAGTGTATAAAAGCTAAATCAAACATAAAATTTCAAAATGCTGGATTGCCGAAAATGATACGCCTTAGTAAACACGACAGATTTCACACGTAAGTTTTGCTAGTGTCTTCAACCGGCGTAAAATGTGTCGTTGTCGTTTAAATGTCATCGTTCTGAAATTTTGCGTTTGCAATCATGTTTCCAATACAAAGGATACATTTTTGATAGGCTTCGCTCTGATATCCCGAATGCAGCAATGACTAGACAAGATCGTTACATGACGTTGACGCCTTTACGTCAACGTTTCAAAACTACACCTTTAATGGCGATTCAGTAAAACAAGCATTTGTAAGCAACATTTGAAATCGACGAAGGCAGATAGACGGCTCATAAGAGATTTGAGACCATATGTTTGTCACATTATCATGATGCGTAAATCTTACGTAACGTCTGCATTAGGCACATCGTCATCGGCACGGGAGCGTAAAAAATTAGTCATGAGTGTGGTGTAGGGTCGAACATTTCTTCCGCCTGAGTTTCGCAAAATTTAGGGTCAAGAAAAAGAATTTGCAGGACGTGGAATACGTGTTGCAATATGAACCCAATAAAATTCCAACCGATAAAATGAAACGTTATGTTCGATCAGTGAGACCACAGATGTTTGCCGTCATTCATTCAAGACATGTCACGATAGAAATTGATGCAGAAATCCCTAGAAATTAGCATTATTTGATCTCCTCACGTTCGTCAGCAAGTTCTTTGAATTTCGAAATTGACCCCTATCTCAAATATCTTAAGAAAACACATAAAAGATTCCATTTCACACAATTCTTATAGGTAATTGAATTATCTTTAATGTGATACCAATATTATAATATCAATATTCAAAATTACGATAGGAATTCCAGTTATTCTCTGTGCACACTTTCTTTTTTGACTCAGCATATATACATCCTTTAAGTATCGTAATAAATCACAATATGGATATAAATACAGGGAAAAAGAAGTAGTCGAAGGATTCTGCCAATTTCGGGTGTTCTTTCGGTCTCCGAAAATCGGGCTTTTGTTAGAAGTTTTTTTAAGGTTAGCGGGTTGTCTTTTGCACTTTATGACCTTACACCCTTCTATTATTTTCGCATGGTAGCGTCGTTGGTCAATATAGGCATGTTTGCTTTTATAATATTGAAGAATTCCACGGTTTTTTTTTTTGGATTATACGTTGATACGTATGGTAGTGTTGGTTCCACTTCATTGCTTTTGTACTTCAATAATTCTTGTCTGTCTTAGGTTAAAGCTTTGTCTATATACATATATACTATAGCATGGGTCCCTTCAATATAGAAGAACTACCATCTCAATTGATTTGATTTACATGTAATTGTATGTTTAGAACGACTGTCATCCATATTTCAAAGATCTTGAGGATTGTTTGTCTTCCCAATTTCCCTGGTCATGAAAAAGCTATTGGATACCAATATTGATCTAGGCCAGACTGTGTAGATACACAGGCCAATCTTGATCAAAGTTGGTCTCGAATGTTAATTCAGGGTTCTTTTTCTGAGGTGTGGCTCATTTGTCCAACTAAGGATAAACCACTGATGGACAAAGAGGTGACCAAATATAGAGTGATATGGATCAATGTTTCTCCACTATATCAGTCCATTAACGTGTCAATCATGCTATTGAGAGGCTCACAGACGGAATTCACGACCTGATTAGTTAGTTGGTATTATATCGATGATTACGGCCTTCACAAGATTTATCACATAACGCCTCTAATATAATTATTCCCTCTTATGTCAGTGGAAATACAAATAACTCGCCCTATTCTTTATGAAAAAGAAAATGATGTGTCATATATGTGCATTTTTTACCGTTTTACTTGTCAATAGGGAAGGATTTTATTCAGTAAACCGTGACGTAATTACGAACAACAGTATTTCGTTGATGTTGTTATAAAATCTCAAAACTACGGCTTGGGTCAAACCGTAGTTATGAGATTTTGTAACAACACTGACATTTTATCAATACATAAGTGTAAACCTAGTCTTTTTCTAGCACAGAAATCATCGCCATTGCATTTCATTCTACAATGATCTTGATTTGTCCAACTAAGGAAAAACCTTTGATGGACAAAGAGGTGACCAAATATAGAGTGTCGTGGATCAATGTTTCCCCACTATATCAGTCCATTAACGTGTCAATCATGCTATTGAGAGGCTCACAGACGGAATTCACGACCTGATTAGTTAGTTGGTATTATATCGATGATTACAGCCTTCACAAGATTTATCACATAACGTCTCTAATATAATTATTCACTGTTATGCAAATGAAACTGCAAATAACTCGTTCAATTCTTTATCAGACAGGGCCTGGTTTTAACCTAGTCTTAAGATAAAGTATTCCTACTAACTCTATTGAGAGACTCGTAGACTCGTAACTCATTTAACTTTTTTGAAGCATGTAAATGCTGTGCCACCATGTATATCGATTTCTTACTTTTTAACATGCCAATAAGGAACGATTTTATCCAGTAAACCCTGACTTAGTGTCCTTTTTCTTCAAACTTATCTGATGGAAACTGTAGTACATTTGGGTATTTTTATAAGAGCAGAGATCTCATGAATGACAAGAGCTATCTGAATTTAACTAGAAACCATGGAGATTCTTTTTGCCAATGTTTGATAATCTTCCGATTGAAAGGAGTAGTGACGCCGAAAATTACTATCTGGGGGACGGACAGATGGACGCTTCGACGACCAGTTTCATAACATGACGCGACCATTCTAGCGAATAAAATGACTATTTAGTCCGTTAACCTTCACATGAACCCGACCCGAATATGCAATGAGTAATTGTGTTGCGGTATAATCAATACTCGCTAGCAATCGTACACAGTCGAATAGAGTCGATAGTTTTCTTGAGCCTTGTGACTTTGTAATCTGTACGTGCTCCCCGTGTCAATATAATAAAACGGAACGTTTTTCGAAGATATATTTAGAAAACCAGTGAAGCGTGTAATTACTTAGGCCAGGTTCCGGTGAAAAATTACCGACTTTGCAAGTAAAACAAGAGCCGTCAGAGACGGACAATGCTCCCCGAATAAGGCATTGTCACAATAAATGTATGCCATGCAGAGCTAACATAAAGCTAGCAAATGTTAAGCCCCCTTTTTGCATTACATTATTTTTATAACCAAATTTCACATAATTTATTGTCAAGGGCATCTGATTTACTACTCAAATATGAAATTTCATCAAATTCTGACCATTAGACTAGGAGAAATTAGAGAAAAACTATATTTTACCTTAAGTCCCCTTTTCCCATGACGAGGCCTAAAATCCAAAAACCGGGAAAAGTACATCGGCATTTTGTCATAGGGAGTTCACATGGTAAGTTTCAACTGATTTGGCCCAAGGGTTATGGAGATATCACTTCGGACGGACGGACGGACGGACGGAATGACGGACGGACATGACGGACGGACGGACGGACAGACAAAGCGGCGACTATATGCTCTCCCTTCGGGGAGCATAAAAATTGTATGTAATACAACGTAGTTAATGAGAACAGGGTTTTTGTGAAATATAGCCCTTAAGATATTTAGATAAAAGGAGAAAATCCTGATTATAAGCATTTTCTTCTGTTGCTTTGATATTTTCCTATAGCCCTTATATAAGGGACATTACAACCAGGTCTTGGTAGGGAAAAGATTAATTAAATAACCGTAATGACGAGTACAAACTACCTTGTTGCAAATCGAGTTTACGGCTCGTTTACTCGAGGAATTATAGTGTCAGATGAGACGAACTCCTCTGGGAAAACGGTTTCAGACTTATCTGGTAATCATCGACTTTAGGTGTTCTACATCAATCAGCCTATATGTATGTTGAGACACCCCCTCTGTCATTTGTAGTTTCAGGTGTAGATTATATGATATTCAAAATTTTTATTACGTAACTTTGACGCCAATTTCACAATCCCTTTCAAACGCATTTAATATCGAAATATCCAACTATAATTTAAAAGTGAACATGCTATGCCATCATAAAGCATTATACACAAGGTATGAATGAAATGAAGGTAAATTTCCCATATGATATACGATAACCATGTTTGAAGTAATCGTGCTAAATTTAGTATTCAATCATCTTGAGGTATTGCATAGTCTGGCACAGATAATAGTTTTAAGGTTATAGTACCAAAGAACAGACCCTTGGAGTACTAGGTTTATTTTCAACAATAAATACCTTGGAATTGGAGTATAGAGACAAGCTTTAAAAATGATGTACCCCTATACAAATATTTAGCAAACAGAAATGACTAGGACAAGTCTATGCATTGTACACAAAATAAATGTAAAGGATATGGTTTAAACATATTTTATTGCCAAAATACATTTTTACATAATATACATACATTAGATATAGAATAATTACAATAAAGGCAAAAGGGTTTGGCCACAAGTTCTCGCAACTTAGATTCGGCCAGTCCCTCAGTTTGTTTTACATGAAATTCAGTCTTCGAAATACAGAGGCATCTTGACAAGAAATTAGACTGAAACAATTGAAGACAGTTGTGTTCCAGTTATGGAGTGGATAATGTAATTAGACAATAAATCAAAATAAGGTAATATACGTTCTGAAAAACACACAAAAAGAACAACACAGTTTCGATAGAAATGATTGTGAAAAGGATAAAACGCACATAATTGTGCATCATTCACTCTAATAAACAATACATCTATTCTTTGTATCAGAGAATTTGGGAGAAAATTGACCCCCTATAATTTGAATATTTTTTTCGTCCAAGAACATAGACATATTATGCAAGAAAATCTTTATCGGACCCATGCTAGGTTGTCGGGGATATTTGTTTTTTCAAGAAACATCGTATGGAATTGTCAACCTGTATATCAAGATTTTTTCTGTCCAAGGAAATATCAAATGAAGTTCATTTAGTCCTTCTATATCAAGTCTGTAAATAATCAGCTGATCCGCAATTTATACATTTAGCAACATTTATGGCAAACTGGACCTTGACAGATAGCGAAAGACTTGGTATCAGCGCTAAAATTCCTTTCATTTGGCCCTAGAAAATACAATGCACCACACTACAAGGACTGTCTCCATGTTGTTCAGAACCAAAAAAAAAACTTGCATGGACATCTTTGAGTAAAGCAGTTCAAAACTTATTTTGGACTTCATATTTGGTGGGTTGAATTGTGCATGGCATAACAAAACAATAATGTTACAGCATATCTATTTGGAAAGAGAACTTACCCCTTTCCCAAACAAGACCTGGTTTTGACGTCCCTATTAGAAAAGACTTGGGAAAACATTGAAACAAAAGAAGAAACTGCTGATAACCAGCAGTTTCTCCTTTTGTCTCAATATTTTCTGTGCCATATTTTACACACATTCTATCTTTAATAACTTCCATTTTGTCATTTGTGGCATTTGTTGAATTGGATCACCCAAAAGTTTTGCCGTTTGGGAAAGGGTTAACCAGTCTCCTGGGACTGCCTACTCTCCATTGTCGAGCTCTATTGATTAAACCATCAAATATGACCTCTGCAGTTTTCGGTACGCCAACAGCCTATTTGGTCGTCATAATCTAATTATAGCACACCATTTGAATTATCGAATCAAAATCATTCAGTTTTATCTTGCATGATCATTACGTATACATTACGTCGCTTCTATTTTTGGCTGAAGCCGGTAACATTTGAATTATCGAATCAAAATCATTCAGTTTGATCTGGTTTGATTACGTATACATTACGTCGCTTCTATTTTTGGCTGAAGCCGGTAATTTGAAGCGTCAGCCAATGAAAGTTTGTATCGGCTTTTTGAATTATCTTGTTGTGTATCGCCAACGATTGGATACTGAAATCCCGCCAAGGCCCCGAGATTAGACGTGAAATGACCCCGCGAGAACAGAGCTCATTCTATCGAAATGGAATGTAGAGATATTGTGCTCTGTTCATAAGAGAGTAGGGACTGCCAGGAAAATGTTTTATTCTACAGTCTATCTCTACTGTTGTTGTATCGAGGTCCTTCTTTCTTTATGCATTTATTACACATTCTCAAATTCAAAAATGTTTCTCAATTTTAGGCATGTTATAAGAGGACCTAAAAAACAAATCACATACTTTTTTAAATAATTGTGAGTAATTTGTGACCCATCACGCTTTTTTAGACCTTATCAGAAATACAAAAATCCAAATTTTGACAAACTTGTCAGACTCGGTACAGGTCAACCAGATACCGTATGTGAAAAAAGAACACATAGTAAGAGAAAACATCTCAGATTCAGACAATTACATAAAAATGAAAAGTAAAGGCCCTAGTCTTTGTTTTTTGTATTTCATGTGCATGTATACCTCTTGATTTCTGTAAAAGGAACTGAGTGAATAAAGTGTATTGTATTCTATTGTATTGGCTGTGCGGACTGCGTAGACTAATTAGAGTCGATATTTTTCACACTTCCTATAAGGTCCCTTTTAGCGTGACATTTCACTATTATGAGTCACTACAACCTTCCTTTTAAATTGCACAAAGAAAAAAATGTTTGTGAATACCTTCATGCTCAATTTTCAACAAAAAGATCTAGGAAAGACACCTACATTGAATTATATGAACAATTCATTTGAGTACACGATGCTTCGTGTGTGTGTTTTATTGACCCAATCATTCTCCCAAAGTTTGTATGTCTGATTCAATTACTTTAATGATCTACAAAACTCTTCAAGTCTGAAATTCAATTTTCCTTTCTTTTCAAACATAATTTGCTTCCTCTATCAAGTTCAGAAAGTTTGTTTTTACCCTTAACGCTTTTACATTGTTAACATGTAAACAAACGGAAAGCCATTTGCATCCATAAATTCGATTGAACTGGAATCTCGAAATAAAATCGTAGGGCATTTTCTTGCTACCAGAAACTCTGTTTAGTAAGTTCAGGTCGCATGCTCTTACTTTCCTATGAGATGTAAAGCTGAATGAAAAGAAAAAGATGACTTCAAAGTCTTCCTTGTTAAGCAGTCAAAACAAGGCTTGTTTGGAAGGTGGTTTATTCCCGAGGCAAATATTGTTGCAAAACTGTTCAAATTATGCTCTATAATCCATAAAATATGAGACAATAATCACAAAATCTTTACAATTTAGAAAAATCTTGCATTTTAGAAAAAATGCAATGTACATGGACTAAAAATTGGGTAATATTGTTTCAATCTTGCATCGACTTTACAGGAATAAATATTCGTTGAAGCATCAATACATTTAGATAACCTCGTGTTTATATAAAACACGGTCTTGGAAAATACTTAACTCATACATACTTGTATTATGAGAATCGTTAAATGAAGGCAAAATATTTGATTTTTCCACTGTTTAAATATTTCACGTGTTGTCCTTAAATTATTCAATACTAATGCAAACTATGAAGATGGACAGCTTTTCCGGTCACTTTGAATCTAACATCTTTTGTATTTTGACGACACATCGGAGAAATATTTCTATGAAATTATGTGTTAACCGTCACACAAAAATGGGTCGACTGGGAAGCGTTAACGAAAGGTATCAGCCTGTGCAAAATGTATAGATCGACTGGGATCAAAACTTTTCTCTCTGAGGCCATTTTCCGGACCAAGAAGTTCCCAAAATGTCTCGTTTAGCATGACGGGTCATATTTACGTTTTAAATGGTACCTAACTCATGCTATCTAACCCATGGGAATCGAAATATACCTTAATTTGCTTTTATTACTGTTTTCTTTTGAGTAGACATTAAATTGACAAGGCCGTCTTATGTCATGTGAGTAACAAAAACGTGCCAGAGTTGCATTTATTGATTCCATGTTTTTCAAATTCTCCGTTTTTTAAAATGAAATGCAGTTTAACTAAGTCTACAATCGTTCAGGTAAGCTTTTCACTTTAAACTTTTGCCAAACAAGATTTTTTGCATCTCTAACAAAAAAGAAAGAAAAAATATTTAGGAAAAAGAAAGGAATTTGATCATCATTTTTTCTCCTTTTGTTTAAATATTTTCTGTGCTATATCGTAGTCTACACAAATCTATCTTTTTAGGATTTCTTTAATGTCTGCTGCATTTCAATTGTGAACTGTGTAAGATTGTGTTGCAAGGGAAAGGGTTAAAATGATGTTGCACTGAACATCTAAAATCAATAGCAATTTGTCCACGCAGTAAAGCCGTCGAAAAATCTATTTACAAATTGTGCAAATGAAGGATACTTCAGGAATTCATTATCTTCCTTTTTCTGGTAGATTGTCTGACCATTCCAATCGCCTGGTCATTCCTATGCAAATGTCACTGGTCTATGTAATTGTCCTTCCACTAGACAAAAACATCCAGCCTATAATTGATTTGTCCACTACTTGGGTGTTTCATGTTCCAGGGAAATTTCTGACGAATTGCCTCTTGTTAAACTTGATTATACCGTACCGAAGTGCGAGAGTTCAAACATGATACACTGTTTCTGTCACGCTAGCAGGAAGCAAAGGCCTTGCTTTATAAAAAAATTCTTGCGAACTTTGTTCTCGAAATCTGTACTTTTTCTCTTAAATTTAATCGTAAGTTGTAGTAGAACAATGGATTGAACAAAGAATAAGGTACGTTCAAACTTACGAAAGTTCGTTTTCAAAACAACACAAGTTTTGGTGATCCAATTGAAAAACTGCTTTGAACGTCAAAATTAAGTGAAAAGAAAAGGATCTGTGTACAATATAGCAAGCATAGAAAATATTGAGACAATAGGTGAAAATGCTGATCATCGGCATTTTCTCCTATTATCTCAAGTTTTTTTATCAAACCCTTATAATCACAAATATCGTAACAATTAGATCTTGTTTTTGAAAGCCTTAAAATGGCACAGTTCAAAGTTGTTGATATATATCCCCAGAAAAAAATATCAAGGAGATATATAAACGTGTCAGACCATTTATTGAAATTACCCTAATATAATGATGTATCCTGGTTACAGACCCCTATCTGCAGTAATAATGCAACTAAAATCTGTTATGTTAACTGTATCCCAGATTCAATGGGGTCAGCCTGTTCAAGTATCGAAGAGATAATGTCTTCTCAATCCTTGCATATGCTGTAACAGTTTGTTTCCATCCTATGTTGTGGGTACTTGCAGCATGTACATTACTTTCTTGTGTGCAGTTTCCTGTAATAATTATTCACTCCTATCTCTTGGAGTCAGTCTGCGCATGTATTTCTGAGGCAGCCGCTGTAAGAAATCCTTGTGCACACTGTGATAATCTCTGCCTTAGCCCTGTGTTGTAGGTACTAGCATACACGAAATTAATCATATGCTGCAGACCTTGTTTACAAATTTAGGTCTGCAAGCACAATAATACACATCGTGTAACCAGATCTTGTAGATTTATTAGGGCATTATGGTCGTTTGAAGTCATTAATTTTCGTTTTCTTGATCGGAATGCCGGAATCCATCATATTCGATGCTCAGCTGTGTCCGATTTTGATCGTCGATTTCTCGCTTATTTTGTTATCTGCAAGGCATGACAACTATTGCATTTCATTTCATGAACGTTATACTTAACTTGGAAATCGCTGTCAAGGTCTGACACTCGCTAATTGTTGCATTTCTCGTTAAAAAGTCAAACTAGTCTTGCTGCATATTCTCCATTTTTACCGGGTGTGTATTGGATTCGGTGACCCGTGAAAGATGCATATTGTGTAGAAAGTTTGTTTATATCACGTGATCGTCAAGGTCAATTTTACTATAATCGTACAATTGGATCACCAAGGACAACTCTATCGAATCATACCTTGGATGCATATCGTAGAACTACTTTCAGACTATGAATAGAATATAGTAGAACAACAATTCAAAACGTTCGTATGTGACTTATGTCAACAATGACGCGACAATGATACTGAAATACATTGTTTGCAGTTCCAGTGTCCTCTCTTTTTATACGCCGCCGGAGGCGGACGTATATTGGCGACATCTTCTCCGTCTGTCCGTCCGTCCATCCGTCCATCCGTCCGTCCGTCCGTACGTTAGTCCATTTTTCTTGTCAACGCAACTCCTCCTAAGTTTCTGGCTGGATCTTCTTGAAACTTGGTCAATATTATCACCTCAATTGGTAGATGTGCATGAAGGAAGGATTTTATGGTTCATTGATTTTTGCCTGAGTTATGCCCCTTAAAGACTTAGTCTCTGGGGCTTATTGAAATTGCAGCCTTGTCAACGCAACTCCTCCTAAGTTTCTGGCTGGATCTTACTGAAACTTGGTCAATGTTATTACCTTAATTGGTAGATGTGCATGTAGGAAGGATTTTACGGTTCATTGAATTTTGCCAGAGTTATGTCCCTTTAAAACTTAGTCTCTGGGGCTTATTGAAATTGCAGCCTTGTCAACGCAACTCCTCTTAAGTTTCAGGCTAGATCTTAATGAAACTTGGTCAATTTTATCACCTCAATTGGTAGATGTGCATGAAGGAAGGATTTTATGGTCCATTGATTTTTGCCAGAGTTATGCCCCCTTCAATCTTAGTCTCTTGGGCTTATTGAAATTGCAGCCTTGTCAACGCAACTCCTCCTATGTTTCTGGCTGGATCTTAATGTCACTTGGTCAATGTTATCACTTCAATTAGTAGATGTGCATGTAGGAAGGATTTTATGGTTCATTGATTTTTTCCACAGTTATGCCCCCTTAAAACTTTGTCTCTGGAGCTTATTGAAATTGCAGCCTTGTCAACGCAACTCTTCCTAAGTTTCTGACTGGATCCTAATGAAACTTAGTGGATATTATTACCTTAATTGGTAGATGTGCATGAAGTAAGGATTTTATGGTTCATTGATTTTTGCCTGAGTTATGCCCCCTTCAATCTTAGTCTCTGCGGCTTAATGATGTTTCAGCCTCGTGAACGCTATTCCTTCCAGGTTTTTGACTGGATATTTATAAAAACCTTTTTGTGAACACAATTTTTTACAGGTTTTTGAGTGAATATTTATAAATCCCTGTCAATGTCATTTTTTTGTCTCAAGTTTTATAAGTAGCGGCGTATATTGTGACCATGGCACTCTTGTTAGAATGATTACAACCTGCAAGTCCCACAAGTTAACATGGTTGTGCATTTGGTTGACCTCGAAAACTACTTTAATATGAAGCGTAGCTACTTCCGGCTAAGAAATCGGATTTTTTTCAAGATTTCTTCATACACACACTTCGGAGTCGATGATTCGATCTTTGGTCGATATTATCCGAGGATATCCGAACGTATAATCGTAGTAACCTAGTTAGGAGAGTTTTCACAGTTCATTTCACTGTGTATTTGATTGTTCTTTTAGGGTTATTTCTATAACTTAGAGAAATCTATCGGAGCCATTTTAAGTCGTCTACGGTGACCAAAGACGTTGTGACCAGTTTTTCTGGTCGCGACCAATTTTTATGGTAGTACGGCCAACTTTCTTGGTCACGACGGTGGTCGCGACCAATAATCTTGGCCGCACGTGCCGTTCTAGTATAAATACGGCTCGGAATCTTGGTCACTAGCTCAGTCCAGCCGAGAGGGTTAGGGAACTAACGTCATATCATCATTTTATTTACACCCTACCAAATATTGTTAAGAATAGAGAGAATTGTATCTAAAACATTGTGAAGAAAGAAGAAATTAAATACTGGTCATTGATATTGAAACTTAAACTGCTGTTTTTCGTCTTTTACAATACCAAGACTGAGCTCACTTTTGGCCACAACCCTCCGGCGACGATTAACAGTGTACATCCAGTGAATCCAGCAAATTAGAGAGAGATTAGAGGCTTGAGAAAGAGAACCACACTGTCCCCTGGCACGTTACATAATTTTATGGTTGCGGAGGTGGGATTTAATATCCCCAGAGAAACGAACTAAAGATGTCTGAATCAGAAGAGGAGACAGAAGTTTTCTTTAAAAGCCCTAGAGGAGAAGGCAGTGACCTACACTGTGTTGAGGAACTTACCGTAGATGACAGACATAGGGAGTCTATGAAAGACTTGAACAGACTAAGATCAGCTGATAAGCAGATGATGAGTGACATGCAGACCAAGGTAGATTTCCTATTAGAAGCTGTTAAGAATCTCACTCAAGTTATCCAAGTTATCCAGCAGCAAGCTAACAGCAATCATAATTCTAGTAGTAGTCCAGTAGCTATAACCAGCACCATCCAAGACAGTATTCCCCAGATTAGGCTGCACAGCGCAGATCCTCAGGAAGTCGGGCCAAGCCTAGGTTGTGACCAGCCTGTTCGGGCAGCACAGGCCCTGACCAGCTTGCTTAGCCGGAACCAATATGCTGAGAGACAAGGTGGAGGTGATTGTGACCCTGTCATAATGGAGCGATACAATCGACTAGTCGACCAGCAAAACCAGCCAGTATTGGGTCAAAACAGATTACCTTATTTCCAGGGGGAAGCGGAGCGGCATAACAGACATAGAGTTCAGCAAGATAGATCAGCCAATAGTTCCAGCTATAATATCAAGATCCCTCCATTCCAGGGTAAAGAAGATTGGCAGACTTGGATCAACCGATTCGAGGCTGTTGCATATAGACAAGGCTGGGACGATGAAAGAAAGCTAGATGAGCTTCTACCACAATTGCAAGGGTGTGCAGGAGACTTTGTTTTCACGCAGTTAAGGCATCGTGTTATCCATGACTACCGTCTATTGATTTCAGTGCTAGATAGTCGTTTTAGAGTGGTCGAGACCCCAAGAACCTATGCAGCGAAGTTTAGTCTCAGGGATCAGAAACCAGAAGAGACAGTTGAAGAGTATGCGGCGGAGCTTAAGAGGCTGTATGACAAGGCTCATAGGAGAAGGGACCAGAAAACCAGAGAAGAAGACCTGGTGCGCAGATTTTTGGACGGTTTGAGAGATGATGACTTGCGATGTGAGGTAGAATATGTGAAAGACCCCACTAACATAGACGAAGCTGTGTATTATGTCGTTAGCTTGATAAACACCAGACGAAATCCCAAACAGGGCTACGCTGACAAGAAATGCAAGAACATAGTCAGAAGCGTCCAAGAGAGCAACAGTAGTGACAGTGAAGATGAACAAGACTGTGTTCGAAAGGTACAATCTGGGAGAAGAACGCACAAGGGTGCAGCACAAGACAAAGGAAAAGTGGCTGCAGATCCAGATCAGCCACAAACCCAGACTAAAGATAGCAATGATGTACTTCAGCTCATCCTAGAACACCTGAAGAATATTGCACAGGCACAGACTCAACGTAGATAAGGAAAGGAGTGCTTTAATTGTCATAATCTTGGCCATTTCATCAAAGATTGTCCTGAGCAGAAGCAGTGGACAATGGTCAGGGAACCAGCAAAACTTCTAGCCAAACAGGCGAGACTTTAAACATCAATGGGCTGACCCAGAAGGCCGAGGTGAAGCCCCAGTAAGTGAAGTAAATGGCCGATATGAGAATACAGCCAAAGCTAACCAGGAGCACATAATTCGTAGAAGTAAACCTACCAGGGATGGTCTGTTAGTGAAAGGAACAATCCAAGATTCCGATATTACCTTTTCCATCCACACAAGAGCAGCACAAACGTTAATATCAGAACGGGTATATGATAGCATTCCAAAAGAAAGCAGACCTAGACTGTTCTATTTTGAAGATTCTGAAGACTTTACGCATGGTGTGAAGGGAAAAATACAGTCACATATTAGTGCTGGACCAGTGCAGTTATGGAAAGAGTTGCTAGTTGCTGATATAGAAGAAGATGGCATTCTGGGAATGGACATATTGCAGGATGAAGAGGGACCAGCAGACATCCTGTTTAGCAAATCTGTCATAGTTCTTAGAGGCCATGAGATACCGCTTTTACAGAACAGGACAGAAAGCATAATAAGGAGAGTGAATGCTACAGATCCCAGAGCCATACCCCCTCTGAACGGTGCAGAACTAACGTGTTACTGTCAAAACGGAGAAAGAGACAGAATCTGTGAGTGTGGTACTACCAGAGTACCTACGGCATGCAACAATATTGAGAGAAAGACTTTGGAAGAAGACAGATGCTACTGTCAGGATCCAGAACAAGCAAAGAAGTTTAATTTCCAGGGAAACAGAGAAAATAGCCAGAAATGGACCGGTGTGACACCATGTGAAAAGAAAAGAATCAAAGTACAGAAGGTACTTCAATTAGAAGAGAAAGTAGAATGTACAAGAAATCAAGAGAAAAAGAGTAATTTCAGAAGAAAGTTAGGTCCAGAATACTATAAGGAAGGGAAGTGGCAGTACTGCACAGGCCATTTAGTACCCAAAGGTGGCAGTACACTTATGAGAAAACTGAAGGCCTATCTTTGCCAAACAGCTGATGATTGGGACTTGTACACTTGTTGTCTGTATGTTGAACGTAGACGATGCTAAGGTGGTGTGTAATGCCAAAACAATAGTAACGGAAGAACTGATGTTGACAAATTAGGCTACGTTTAAACGGACTTAGAGAATTATAGTGGATATGGTTGTTATACTAAAATGAAGTTTTTGGAGACATAGTAGAAGATTTTTGTTGATGCAGTGATGCATGGTACACCAGAGATGTAGTGAATACACAGGAAGAGCCAGAGAGTACCTACACATGGTCAAGGGAAGGAGCGAAGGGTCAGAAAGGGACCACTCAAGGAGATCAGATTGGCCATGGAGAGGTTGGGGGCCAGGTGTCAGAGTGCCTATATGGAGTGTGTACAACCTAGTGGGAGATTATAGTCTCTGTAGGAGTTAGACAGATGCTGAAATTCAAAAAAGAGAATTTCAAAGAATCTAATTGTTGTTTGCTGTATATTGTTATGCCGTGTTTTGGTGAATTATGCCAGTACTGAAGGAGTACAGAAGAAGAGCCAGGGAATCTTTGAACATGATGAGCCAATATGATCAAGATCAGACAGTGTAACATAGTGACTGTGTGGATATGGATCAGCGGTTGAGAGAAAAGAGAACATGGAGATAGCTTGTAGGTGCATACAGGGAAGATTGTTAAGACATGGAGAGGGTCAAAAGAGGTACCAAGGTAGGGTCATGGGGTAGTGGAGAGTCAAAGGTGACTGAGAGAAATGCTACAGAGGTGACCATGGTGAGGTACGGGACCATATGTCTAAAGTCGAAGAGTGTATGCAGCCATGAGGTATTTTCAGATGTGACCAATGAATCGTCTGATCTGAGGTGAAGATTTGAGGAATCCATAGGACCACTGGCCAGTTGTTAGAAGATGCCAGAATAAGATGACCAAGCTATACATTATTATGCCGATTAGTTGAAACATATGTATGTTTGTTACTTTGACAAACAGTTTTGATGAAGAGTGATGATCAAAGTACATTTACCTAGATTTTGTTTCGATTCGCTTGTCATGAAGCCAATGGCAGGTCCGTTTTGCAGTAAAAACGGGTAGGATCTATTTTGCCAGTTTTGCCAAACTGGACAGTTCGTCTGTCATGAAGGGGTTGACAGACCCGTATTAAGCCTGCCCAGGAGCAGTTAGGTGCAATACGGGTAAAAAAGGATGATCCGTTTACCTAAACTACCATTTCCTGGAAGACAACATTCGTCGGAAGCGCATATTACTAACTATGGACGAGCTTAATATGTTTCGCGTGTGAATATGTGATTTATTTTAGAAAGTGCGAAATTTAAGTTAAGTGTTGAGCTTATCGTGAATAAGACATTTAAGTGTTAATTTGTTAATTAATTTAAAGTGTTTTATTCAGATAAGAATTAATAGTTATTTTTTCAAAGATCTATTGCTGCCAAAATGCAAAGTGCACTTATTGGGTGATAATCTTTAATTGTAATTACATTAAATCATATGTGAACTGAAATTGAAGTGTTGAATAGCTCCCGATGTTATTCTCAGAATCTAGGATAACAATTCAAATTCAGTTGTTCAATAATTTTGTCAATGCTTAGAAGTGCACTTATCTATGTATATGTTGTTTATGTTAATTGTTGCAATCAACCTACCAGTATTAATCTCATGTAATTATTTTGTTAACACATTACTATAGTAATTCATTTAAACTCTGTATTGATAGTAAGTTTGGCAATCGGAGTTTTGCCAAATTAAAAGGGGGGTAATGATGTATCCTGGTTACAGACCCTATCTGCAGTAATAATGCAACTAAAATCTGTTATGTTAACTGTATCCCAGATTCAATGGGGTCAGCCTGTTTAAGTATTGAAGAGATAATGTCTTCTCAATCCTTGCATATGCTGTAACAGTTTGTTTCCATCCTATGTTGTGGGTACTTGCAGCATGTACATTACTTTCTTGTGTGCAGTTTCCTGTAATAATTATTCACTCCTATCTCTTGGAGTCAGTCTGCGCATGTATTTCTGAGGCAGCTGCTGTAAGAAATCCTTGTGCACACTGTGATAATCTCTGCCTTAGCCCTGTGTTGTAGGTACTAGCATACACGAAATTAATCATATGCTGCAGACATTGTTTACAAATTTAGGTCTGCAAGCACAATAATACACATCGTGTAACCAGATCTTGTAGATTTATTAGGGCATTATGGTCGTTTGAAGTCATTAATTTTCGTTTTCTTGATCGGAATGCCGGAATCCATCATATTCGATGCTCAGCTGTGTCCGATTTTGATCGTCGATTTCTCGCTTATTTTGTTATCTGCAAGGCATGACAACTATTGCATTTCATTTCATGAACGTTATACTTAACTTGGAAATCGCTGTCAAGGTCTGACACTCGCTAATTGTTGCATTTCTCGTTAAAAAGTCAAACTAGTCTTGCTGCATATTCTCCATTTTTACCGGGTGTGTATTGGATTCGGTGACCCGTGAAAGATGCATATTGTGTAGAAAGTTTGTTTATATCACGTGATCGCCAAGGTCAATTTTACTATAATCGTACAATTGGATCACCAAGGACAACTCTATCGAATCATACCTTGGATGCATATCGTAGAACTACTTTCAGACTATGAATAGAATATAGTAGGACAACAATTCAAAACGTTCGTATGTGACTTATGTCAACAATAACGCGACAATGATACTGAAATACATTGATTGCAGTTCCAGTGTCCTCTCTTTTTAGAATGATTACAACCTGCAAGTCCCGCAAGTTACCATGGTTGTGCATTTGGTTGACCTCGAAAACTACTTTATGAAGCGTAGCTACTTCCGGCTAAGAAATCGGATATTTTTTTCAAGATTTCTTCATACACACACTTCCGAGTCGATGATTCGATCTTTGGTCGATATTATCCGAGGATATCCGAACGTATAATCGTAGTAACCTAGTTAGGAGAGTTTTCACAGTTCATTTCACTGTGTATTTGATTGTTCTTTTAGGGTTATTTCTATAACTTAGAGAAATCTATCGGAGCAATTTAAGTCGTCTACGGTGACCAAAGACGTTGTGACCAGTTTTTCTGGTCGCGACCAATTTTTATGGTAGTACGGCCAACATTCTTGGTCACGACGGTGGTCGCGACCAATAATCTTGGCCGCACGTGCCGTTCTAGTATAAATACGGCTCGGAATCTTGGTCACTAGCTCAGTCCAGCCGAGAGGGTTAGGGAACTAACGTCATATCATCATTTTATTTACACCCTACCAAATATTGTTAAGAATAGAGAGAATTGTATCTAAAACATTGTGAAGAAAGAAGAAATTAAATACCGGTCATTGATATTGAAACTTAAACTGCTGTTTTTCGTCTTTTACAATACCAAGACTGAGCTCACTTTTGGCCACAACCCTCCGGCGACAATTAACAGTGTACATCCAGTGAATCCAGCAAATTAGAGAGAGATTAGAGGCTTGAGAAAGAGAACCACACTGTCCCCTGGCACGTTACAATTTTAACACGTTTCTTGTATGAATGATATGCGATTCCAAGCAAAATTATTTCACACCTAAATACCATATCGCTGTTTTTCAACGAAATCCTCGCAACTTCAGCTTGTTTTAAGCTGAACTTACGAGATATTCGATGAAAAGTGACGATATGTATCATGTGCGTCCTCCAAAATTCCCTTTAAAAAGTACTTGCTATGTACACCAACAGCTAGGTCTGTAGTCACATGATTTGAATGAGTCAATATATAATTTTAGGTACCCAAAAAACCAATGGTAGATTTTATCATGTCAATATAATCCATGAAGAAACCAACAGTACCATTGGTGTTCTGGATAAAAAATAAAAGTGTTCAGCAAGATATTATAAGTTACTCCTTAAGGTAAGCAAACAAAAAAATTAAGTCGAAACTTTGGAGAGACTGACACTTTTTTAAGTGTTTATAAGTCTAGTTAGCCATTCAAAGTTTAGACAAGCAGTTTTATTTCTAAAATAAATAAAACTAGTCCATGGTTGTCATTACAATATTCATGTTGTGGCTTCTCCCTGACCACATTGTCAATACAAGTAAATCATATGGAAAAATCGTTTTACTAAAATTATAAATCACAAGGATCGTTTGTCATTAAACAAGAGAACTTTTGGTAAAACCGATGAAACAGATGAATGGAGAAAATTGAAATAAGAATCAACTATATGTCTTTCGTTTTGTCTTTTCTATTTTATTGCATCTTGGTCATAAAAGGACAGTTTACAATGAATTTACCAGACATCGTCTGACAGTTAGTCAATTAGTTGTGTAATCTTCCCAATATAGAATCTTAAAATTTCTTGTAATGATTTTGTATTCTCTCGAGTCTCCTTTGATTTCCTACAAGATATTTGCGTCTTGAATTTCTTGCACACTCTCCTTTCTCGTGGTAACATAACTACAATCTTGGGACAAAGCCATTGGTCATGCCGACTACCTCAGCTACAGCGCGTTGCAAATGTCCATCTGGCGGCCTCATCTAGGCTAAACAAGTGGTAGTAGGCTTTGTCAATTTCCATGGGAAACCTTCGTGAAATATCGTTGTCACATATGATGCCCATGTCTGATTTCTTTAATAGTTATGATAGTAGAACATGTATACATGCAATATGCCACGTTTTACCACATCAAATAGGTGGTTATTGCAGCCTTTTAAAAAGTTGGGACAAAACGGTAAATAAGGAAAGAACTGGAAACACTAGAAATGACACAAGGAGTGTTTGTCATAAAAGTTTCAGAATCGAGGGAGTTTTCGACAAAACTGCAAAAAGCAAAAACTCTTAAGAATAGAGAAATGAAGAAGTAAAAGTATGTGAAGTAATGGCGTTTTGTGTCAAAAACTCATTGCCTTAACAATCTTGCTTTTTAAAATAAATGTTTCGTCTTCCTGAAAAAAAAAACGCGATTATTGTAGTTTGTTAAACAACAGTTAACGCAATTCTGGAAAAAGGATATGTTTATTGGATTAAAAACGCGGTATGTAACATCTCAATGGCATCATTTTATTTGAATTTAAAATGACCATCCAAAATGATTAAACAAGCGATAATCGCTATGAGAATTGTGACGTTTAGCCGAAGGTATATGTAAAATGTGATCAAGTCGTATTATAGAAAGATAAATGGTTTATTATTATCTTGGTAAGCATATCGAGAAAATTTCAACAAGCCAGATAAGCTAAGGAATGGAGATAAATGAAAGAGTATTAATCAATTACGTGTCTTTCGTTTTGTCTTCTGCTATTTTATTGCATCTGTATCATAAAACGACAGTTTACAATCAATTTACCAGACACTGCCTGACAGTTAGTCAATTAGTTGTGTGGAATCTTTCCGATATAGAAACTTGAAATATCTTTTTAAGGTTTTGTTTTCTCGATTCTCCTTTTAGTTTGTACACAAATATTGTGACTCAACTGAACTTAAATTTGGGAATGAAGGAGTGTCTTCTTTGTATCCAATTGCTTTTGGAATCTTGGTGTGATGTTCATATACACAAACTATGTATCGTTATCCAAAATCTTTGCTATCTCTAGATAATGTCATTCATCGTAGAAAGAAATAAGATTTTCAAAAGAAATGCAGTTGATCAATTTCCCTGGTCAAATACGTAATCGGAAACAATGTCATAATGCAATTCTTATAAATGATCGAAGAAAATAGTAGAAGGGTAATCGACCAATATACCAATCACGTTTGCATTCAGTCTTATTTGTTGCAAATGCGCATATCCTGAAGGGTTAAGGAAGTCTTTGATGTAAAGGATATATTTGGGGTAAATTGTATGATTTCATCGTCTAAAAGAGTCAGAAAATATGTGAGAAATGTGAGAACATATCTGACCTTTAGCTGATCGAATTAGGGTTGACTGCCGTCACATTGCAATCAAGTCTTATTACTAATAGGATTACAGATGACCCTTACTTGTCCTGTTTGACAGGGGGTTGTGTTGTGTGATCGATCCACAATCGATATTACATATCGTCGCTTTGCAACAGAATCCTCGTAACTGCCGCTTGCCTTAACCTGCAGTGACGCGGTTTTTGTTGAAAAGCGACGATATATACTTTGTTCAATTGGAGAAGAAGATATTCCGACCGTCGATTATTCTCATTGCCTAACTTTAACGCAGAATTACATACTGAAGATGGAATATAAGTGACTAATTGGATTTTGACATAGCCTGTATGGACAAAAGACTTGTTAATTGGAAGGGACTTTGGGCTACGAGTCATGTCTCCTGTTTAGTGTAGCAAAATATAAACGACATATTCGTCGACGAAAACAGTTTTTTTGTAATGAGGTGTCCGCCTTTTGAATTAAAAGCAACCGATGAAACGGCAGCATTTTTTACGCTGAAGAAGTCGGTAAAGCATCGATGATTATATTATGGGTCTGTCACCCATGACTGTGTGTGACTGCAGCTTTACTGTTTCCGACTTTGATCAACTTTTGATAGATTTCAGACCCTCTTTTTAGTTGTCTTTCGTAGACATTCTAACTTTTGACACTTTTGAAAATCAACTTGACAATTTTGTAGACTAATTTGATTAAAACTGATAAACTCCACATTTTCGTCCCGTAATTTCACAGACAGAGCGATACGGTGTTAAAACTGGCGTTCAATGTCACATTATATTTTGGATAAATACATCAATTGTGTAGTCTGAGAATGTCGTAATTTAGTGAACCATTTGTTACAACACGGTCGTTTCTATATATCTTACTGCGTACATTATGTGGAAGCCACATTGAACGCGAAAGAGAATATTATGCGTTTAAGGTAGTTTTATGAGACTCACAATGGCCACATTGCGGATATTCTACCTAAACACATTAAGCCTAAAAGTGAGTCATGTTACCAGATCGGCCCAAAGGTTGGGCATATACAATTGTTGGCCTTTAAAAAAACAACACCAACAACAACAAACATATCCCTCCTTCGCAAACAATAGGAGTAACGCGTAACGACGGTGATCACATGTCTTGAAAAAATATCTGATCAAATTCCTTAAGACATATCTTGTATGCAGTAGACATTTTAGAATATAATTATATGTCTTTCTGAAAGTGTGTCTTTAGCGTAGCCTTAAACAGAATCCTTGCATTGGGAGTTCTTCACTGATTTGGTGCATAAATGGTTACCTAGAATACAATCAAGGAATATTGATTGAGATTTCAAAATGTAAGCATGTTGACGTAACCATTTATGATTAAATTTTATACTGTGTAACTTGGGATGTAAAAAAGCAAGGACTTCATATACATGACACAGCATTTTCTGTCTCTTAAAGGATAGGGCGAGTTATTTGTATTTCCATTGGCATAACAGGGAATAATTATATTAGAAGCGTTATGTGATAAATCTTGTGAAGGCCGTAATTATCGATATAATACCAACTAACTAATCATGTCGTGAATTCCGTCTGTGAGCCTCTCAATAGCATGATTGACACGTTAATGGACTGATATAGTGGAGAAACATTGATCCATACCACTCTATATTTGGTCACCTCTTTGTCCATCAGAGGTTTTATGCCTACTTGTACAAATGTATGGAATGAGGAACTGTTTTATTAGGTAACACTGACGTAAACTACATCCATGCACCAAACCAGTCAAAACTTCTCGACATGCATTCCGCAGCTACGCTACAAAAACACTGTCAGAAACCCATTTATAATCTAAAATGTCGACTGCACACAAGAAATTTCTTTCGAAACTTGATCAGATATTTAATCTATGGAATTTGTCGGAGTTTCGCTTTACTTTTAATTTTTGTAGGGAAGGAGGGAAGGGTTGTTCTTGTTTCTATTGTTTCTTTGAAGGCAAGCAATAGTATGTGCTTCATTCTAGGGTCGATCGGGTAACATAAATCACCGCTTTAAGGCTTAACGTGGTAAACGTACGTTCACTCTCTCGTCCAATTCGATGACGTCCATGTAACAGACGACGTTAGATTCATGGAATCGACCGAGTTGTAACAAATGGTTCTCTGAATTACAATATTCTGAGACAGCGAAATTGAAGTGTTGTTCTTAAATATGATGTGACATTGAACGTCAATTTTAACACGGTATCGCTCTGTCTGTAAAATCTCGGGACGAAAACGTGTAGTTTATCAGATTTAATCAAATTAGTCTACAAAATTGTCAGGTTGATTTTCAAAAGTGTCAAAAGTTAGAATGTCTGCGAGAGACAACTCAAAAAGGGCGTCTGAAATCTGTCGAAAATGGTCAAGGTTGAAAATAGGAAACATACAATGACATATAGCAGGGTGACGAACCAGTTTTGGTTTTAGTAAACCGTACATGGTTTTGAGACGTTATTGAGAGAAAAATTGCAAATTTGCCACGATACTTTATTAATACGGAATTCAGAAGGGTAGATAGGGGTTAGCTGTGGTCGTTACGGGTCTACATGGGTAGGGCTAAACATCACAGTGATATGCAGTTGGGGGTCAGTACGGATTTGGTCTACGGGTTATTACGGAATAGGATGTTTCTGTGCATGGAAATTGAAATCAACGAGGGGGGGGGGGGCAAAGTTCTAAAAATTGCAGCTATAAGAAGCCGCATTCCTTAACAAGTACTTACTTTAATATTCGTCGGATTCAGGTGAAATTTTACTGACTATAATTGCGTCGGAAGCGTTGAAGCGTTGAAGATATATAATAATTCGAGTAATTGGCGACGCTTCACCGATTTATTCTAACGTAGAAATGTAGACATATATTCTGCTTTCGTCGGCGAAACCATCGATTTTATTTTACTACAGTCAACAAGAAATATGACTCGTAGCCAGGAGCCACTTCCAATTAACAAGTTTTTTTCAATACATGCTCTGTCAAAAGACAATTAGTCCCTTATATTCCATCTTCAGTATATAATTCTGCGTTAAAATTAGACACCGAGAATAATCGACGGTCGGAATATCTTCTTCTCCCATTGAACAAAGTAAATATCGTCACTTTTCAACAAAAACCGCGTCACTGCAGGTTAATTCAAGCTGCAGTTACGAGGATTCTGTTGAAAAGCGACGGTATGTAGTATTGATTGTGGATCGATCATACAGCACAACCCCCTGTCAAACAGGACAAGCAAGGGTCATCTGTAATCCTATTAGTAATAAGACTTGATTGCAATGTGACGGCAGTCAACCCTAATTCGATCAACTAAAGGTCAGAAATGTTCTCACATATTTTCTTACTGTTTTAGAAGATGAAATCATACAACATACATACCCTTTACATCAAAGAGTTCTTTTACTCTTCAGGATATGCGCATTTACGTGTACTACAAATAAGGCTTACTTCAAACGCAATGGGAATAGTGTTTGCTTATCCTTTTACCATTTACTTTAAGAACTTATTAGAATCTCGTGATGTCATTGTTTCCGATTACTTATTCGGCCAGGGAAATCGAACGACTATATTTGTTTTGAAAATTTTGTTTTATACAACGATGGATGACAGAGATAGCGCAGTATTCTCTTAGCTTACTCTTAAAAGAAAATTTTCAATCGACCAACTGTGGGCTTTACAACATGATTCAATATGTATTAAATCTCTATTTTGGATAACGATAACTAGTAAGTATATCAAGAAAGCAATTAGACATACAATAATATACTCTTTCATATCCTAATTTCTAGTTTAGTTTAGTCACGAAATCAAAGGACGAAATCAAAGAGGACTTAGAATATACAAAACAATCAAAAGAGATTTGAAGATTCTATATCTGGAAGATTCCACAAGTAATTGACTAACTGTCAGACAGTGCCTGGTCAATTCATTGTAAACTGTCGTTATATGATTCAGATGCAATAAAATAGAAGAAGACAAAACGAAAGACACATAATTGATTATTACTTTTTCAAGTTTCTCAATTCTTCGGGACTTCTTTGCAGTTTTTACCACAAATTCTCCATGTTAATGTCAAGCAAGCCCTTTATGATATATCCTGTCATCTAGTTCTATCCTTTTTACACAGTTGTTTTAGCTTTAACAAAACTTTAATAATGAAATGTTTGGTTTGCAAAACAGATCATGGTATAATAATATATATGTACGTCTCTGAAAAACATACTTGTTAAAGCAACGCGAGAGACTATAATTCAGAAACTCTTTAACCCGTTACCACACAATGACTCTTTTTGACTCCCTTCCATATCATGGCTTTGGAAAACATTGTGGAAAATGAAGAAATTGCTTGTGACAAGCAATTTCTTCATTTCCCACAATGTTTTCTATCTAAAAAGACCAAAAGATTTTAAATTTCCCTATCTTGAAATTGTCGTCTGCAATATCTTTGAATTTGGGACAGCCTAAAATTTTGCCGTCTGGTAATGGGTTAAGAATTACAACCCATAATAAAGATAAAAACTTCGTACATCTTCGGGTGTCATTAATGACGAAATAAATTTACGAGAGATACCCAGGCCCTCGTCAATTTCCGGTTGTCATCCATGGTAATTTCCGTTGCTACGGATGACACGCGACGATACTAGACGTGTTTTGTAGTTAAAATTGACAAGTTTAATTCCAAACTTCTTGTAGGAAAACAAAGGAGATTCTATGATAGAAAATCATAACAAGAGATTGGAAAATTCTATACCGGGAAGATTACACAACTAATTGACTATCTGTCAGACAGTGTCTGGTAAATTCATTGTAAACTGTCCTTTTATGATCAAGATGCAATAAAACAGCAGAAGACAAAACGAAAGGCACATAATTGATTGGTATCCTTTAATGGTTTGTTCTTTCTTTTGTTTACCTAAGTTTCTCAAGATTAATGACAAAATGTCCGTATGATTTATTATTATTTTAGTTAAAAAAACTATATGTTGAATATGAAATTTATGTTATGACTGACAATGTGGTCAAAGAGAAGCCAATCCATGAACATTGCAATGACAATCATGAAAAGTTTTTGTCCATATCGGAAATAAAACTTCTTGTCTCAAACGTTGAATGGCTATATAAAGCGAATCTCGTCAAATCTCATCTCCTTTGTGGTTTCATTATCCAATGGTTCTCTGTAAAGTGCACAACAATTTGAAAATCTGATACAAATTTTCATTGATTGAAACCTCAACTCACCGTCCCTTATCTCATATACAAAACAATACATGTATGTAAACGTAATATCTTGAATAATTTCTTAAATTATGTTACTATCTTTCTAGCTATTTGTTTAGATCTACTTTCTGTAGCGAAAATGTTCAAGAGAACTTTGCTAGATGCACATGGTAATGAAATTTGAAGTATCATTCAACCCTTTTCCAAATTAGAAAAAAATAAGCTACCGGTATTCCAATTTGAAAGCTGCTGAAGAAGTCAAAAAGCGTTGTGATCAACAGAAGGTTTCTGAAAAGTGTAGATGATTTCCTCTCTGTGGTATTATTTTCTACTGCTATATTATATATCAACAGTTTTGACCCGAGATCTACTTTACTTCGAACATAACTGCATTTCATCAAATTTACTACTACAACTTTCATCCGAATTGAAGATAGAGTTTGAATTTACGGAAGAATATTTTTAAGTCTTGGGTAAACCGCGGTCTTTGCTCCCCTGCTGGCGTGACAGTTAGAGTGTATCATGTTTGAACTCTCGCACTTCGGTACAGTATAATCAAGTTTAACAAGAGGCAATTCGTCAGAAGTTTCCCTGGAACATGAAACACCCAAGTGGAGGACAAATCAATTATAGGCTGGATGTTTTTGTCTAGTGGAAGGACAATTACATAGACCAGTGACATTTGCATAGGAATGACCAGGCGATTGGAATGGTCAGACAATCTACCAGAAAAAGGAAGATAATGAATTCCTGAAGTATCCTTCATTTGCACAATTTGTAAATAGATTTTTCGGCGGCTTTGCTGCGTGGACAAATTGCTATTGATTTTAGGTGTTCAGTGCATCATCATTTTTACACTTTTCCTAACAATACAATTTTACACATTGCCAAATTGAAAAAAAAAACTCTCAAAAAGATTATAATAGAGATAAAAATGCGTACAACATAGTAAAGAAAATATTTGATTAAAGTGAGAAAATATCATTATCAGCAATTTTTCTCTTCTTTCCTTAATGCTTTTCCTTAGCTTTTTGAATATTACGGACGTCAAAATAAGGTCTTGTTTGACAAAGTTTAAAACACTAACCACACAATTGTAGACATTGTGAAAATGCTTTGTATTTTTGTTTTTAAGATAGAGATAGAGACATCCAAAATTATTGAAGCTGTAAATGTACTCTGGCACATTCTGACATACAATGGAATTGGCAATTTAATGTCTACGAGAAATTTAACTCAAAGAAAGCAGCAATAAAAACAAATGAAGGTAGGTCTTGATTCCCATGAGTTAGATAGCATGAGTTAGGTACGATCAAAATTGTAAATATGACCTGTCATGCTAAAAGTACTTTCTGGGGAATTTCGACAAACACACCAGGCTGTGGAAACCGAACATTTAGTAAGAATTGAACATACAGCAATGTAGGGAAAAAGTCCAAGATCATGAAAATTACATCGAAGTAAGAAATTCCTATCCTAGTCCGTCTGTGCAGGTCGGACAGACTGACTACGGTCAACACATCCCATCCTTCACAGACGAGCTCCTTTTGTGTCAAATATAATTAAGAAATTTTCTTTAGAAGATAACTGGTTCCTCAATGTACCAAAGATATCAGATTCGATGCGAACGGAAAAATTACTAACCTTTAAAGTTTGTATTAGTTTTGAACAGTTGAAGAACCGCAAGTGAAATATTTAAACAGAGAAAAATATCGAACATGTCGTCAACGATCTTTATAATACGATTCCAAGACTGTTTTATACAAACATGACATTATTTAACCCTTTCCCATACAGGAAAATTTTGAGTTGATCCAATAGATGACAAATGAGATGCTAAAATGGAAAGCATTTGTGTACAATATGGCACAGGAAATATTGACACAAAAGGAGAAAATGCTGATTATCAGCATTTTCTTCTTTTGCCTCAATGTTTTCCAAAGCATTAAGCTCTTAGGACAATAAAAACCAGATCTTGTTTGGGAAAGGATAAAGGGTCTAGAAAAATATCGTCAACGATCCTTATAACACTATTCCAAGACTGTGTTTTATATAAACATGAGGTTTTTTTAACTATGTTGACTCCAACTTCAATATTGATCTACAAAGAATGTGTCAATAAATATTTACTCATGCAAAATCGATGCAAGGTTGAAACAATACTATCCTATCTTTTAGAATGTTTCATGCTACATTTTCTCTGAATGGAACAGATCAGTTAAGATTAAATAGTGAATATCGTAATTCAGCACCAATTTAGGTATTGTAATGTTTTCAACATTTTACTCCTTTTCCATATTTGTTTGACACCAATGAAATGGAAAACTCTATAACATTTCGTACGGGAAATACGTGCTTGTTCTCTTCTATTCACGTTATTCTGTCTTTAAAACTAGATTCGGTCATGAGATTTTTGAAGAAAAGTGACGAGTGAAACAAACTCTCTGAACTTGATAGAGGAAACAAATTGTGTTTGAAAAGACAGGAAAATTGAATTTCTGACATGAAGAGTTTTGTAGATCATTAAAGTAATTGAATCAGACATACAAACTTTAGGAGAATGATTGGGTCAATGAAAAACACACACACACGAAGCATCGTGTACTCAACTGAATTGTTCACAAAGTCGGTGCGGGTGTCTTTGTATAATATTTTTGATGATAATTGAGTGTGAGGGTACTGACAAACAGTTTTTCTGTGTGAAATATAAAAGGAAAGGTTTAGTAATTCATTTCTAAAAATTGTTTTATCTGTTTTTGTAGGTCATTTTAGAACATGCCTAAATTCAAAAACATAATAAAATTATGAATTTGAGAATTTGCAATAAATGCACAAAGAAAGAAACAGCTCGGCACAACATCAGTAGACATAAACTGTAGAATGAAACACTTTCCTGAACAGTCCCCGGAGACTGGTTAAGTTTCTCTTTGGAAATAGATATGCTGTAGTTTTATTGCTTTGTTATGTCATGCACAATTCAGCACAACGAAAATGTAGCACAAAACTTTTTTAGAACTACTTTATCTAAGATTATTTTACATACTTTTTCTAGACATTCTTAGATGAAAAAAGTTAAATTATAGAGGATCACATTTTCGTAAATAAAGGATTCTATCTCCAGTTTGCTCCAGTTTGAATAATTGGCTTGTGAAGATTAGAGGGTCAAATTTTTCACAAATGTTCTCAGTACAATGGATAAATCTCTCATCTACATGTACGAGGGGTGATCCAAAAGTTCTTAAAATGGATTGTTTAAACTTCCGGAGTGTTCACTATCAAAACAAAAGTTATACAGTCATTTACCGTGACATCTGTACAATAAATGTTTAAATTTCAAATAATGTACATGTAACTCATTAATCATGTCTGAATGTGTTAGAAGTTCTATTTGGGTCAATAATTCCAATTTTTTTTTGTTATTTTCAAGGTTATTTACTTTTCTTGCTTACGTTTGTTTTGACGTTTCCGGTAATGTTTATGACATGCCAGTAGCCTTCAGAAGTCGTGTAACTACCAAGGTACAGGACAATGGGTTGAGAACCCAAAATCCCAGAGACCGGTTTAGGCTAGTAACAAAAAGGTTGCTGCAACAGTTACTGTTGAGAACCACGGTCGCCGTATAAGTGCGCGTAGACGCGTAACAGTTTACGTAAACAGGGGTCCGACCTCGACGTCCTTATGCGGGTCACAATTTACTACCTATGCACACATGAGTCTGTCTCCAGTGGTGCAACGCCCAAAAGTGGTAATCTGACCATCTGAGCAAATATGGAACCTGCTTGACATGCGTTTACGTCAACGCCCAGTCCAATCAGAGACCTTGCGTCATATGGGGCAAACATTAATTCAAGAGTGACAGAATATTCCTATAAATGTTTGTCGACGTACTTACGTTCGATGTCACAGATATGTGTTGCTGTGTTCAATGCTACAGGAGGACACACGAGATACGGATCTTGGTTGCATTTTTGAAACACACCCCTGCGTTACGTTTGTAACGTTATTTGCGTTACGGAATCGATTTAGACCCATTTGTTTTTCCTGGTGATCTCATAATGGACATCCGTCAAAATGAAGTCAATATCAACGAATTCACATTTTCAATAATCAAAATATTGTAATTTTAAGTTCGTGTTGCGTTGGCTCTTTGGGTTAGTATAGTATGAGCGAAATTAATTTAGCTTCATTTACATGGCATAATGCCTTATGTATACAATGTTCTAATGAGCGCATAGTAAGTTCCCTTACTGTAGTGGGTTATATCGAGAAAATGCGTTTTATTTAAAAATGGATCATGAATATGGCGGCGTCAAAGTAACTTAGTCTAAATTATTAAAGTAATAATGTCACACCTCAAATTACAGGAAATATCATATCGTAACATGTATACAGAGCCCCGATAGCTCAGTCGGTAACGTCGGATTCTGTCTCTCAAGGGGTCGCGCGTTCGCACTCCACCTCAGCCAATATCCATTCTTACATTTTCAAATGTCATTTGTCTCTCACCAATGGGTGTGAATCACCCATGTAAGTGAGCAGCTGGAGACTCAATTTAGATATTGTGGTAGTACTGTTCAGGGAAATATTAGGCATCCATCGTCAGGTCCCCCCTCCCCCGCCGCGACATGACCGCAGTAGTTGAAAAAAGCTTTAAGCCCACATTAATCAACCAATCAATCAATGAGCCATAATATATAAATAATCTGGTTGTTGTAGTGGTACAGCGAAAGTCGATGATTACCAGATAAGTCTGGTACCGTTTTTCCCAGAAGAGGTCGTCTCAATTGACACTATAATTCCTCTAGTAAACGAGCCGTAAACTCGATTTGCAGCAAGTTAGTTTGTACTCGTCATTACGGTTATTTAATTAAACCTTTTCCGAACAAGGCCTGATTTTGACGCTCTTAATTAAAGGGACATGGAAAACATATTGAGACAAAAGAAGAAAATGCTGATAATCAGCATTTTCTCCATTTGTCTCAATATTGTAAGGGCTATTTTTTTACACAAACCCTGTTCTCATTAACTCCCGAATTGGCGTTTGCAGCAGCTCCCCAGTTAGACCACCCTAAAATCTAATCCGAGTCTTCTCTGATGTAAATACCCTCTTTGATATTTTGATTTTTCGCTATTTAACGAAAAATCAAAATATCAAAGAGCGTATTTACATCAGAGAAGACTCGGATTACCTAAAATCATGCTGTTTGAGAAAGGGTCAAAAGAAACTTCTCGTGTCCTGGATTAATCGCTTTTTCGTGGTATGTTGTCCCAAAGTGCATTGGTGACCATCAACCTATTATTGAACACTTCTGCAAACTACGTTTGACTTAACAAACCAATGGGTGTTATTTTACCTTTCGATGGTTTTAAACTATCTCTTATTACATACAAATTATTACTCCATCCGTCCAATAGCAATTTATAGTCTGCGCAACTACTCATATAGCTTCAATCGGAAGATTATCAAACTTTGCCAGAAGGAGTCTCCATGGTGTCTTGTTGGGCATGTCATATCTGGTATTTGAAATAGCTGTCCTTTAATTGAAAATATATCCATTTTTTGTGTGAGTTATAGTTTACAAAAGATAAGTTAGAAGAAAACGGACACCCACAACGAATATGTTAGCAATTCAGTTGAGTACACGATGCTTCGTGTGTGTGTTTTTATTGACCAAATCTTTCTCCTAAAGTTTGTTTGTCTGATTCACTTACTTTAACGATCTACAAAACTCTCCATGTCTGAAATTCAATTTTCCTTTCTTTTCAAACACAATTTGATTCGTAAGTCAAGTTCAGTGAGGTTTTTCACCCTTATCACTTTACGTTGTTAACCATTTCTAAAACAACGACGACTTTTGAGGCACCTTAGTAATAAAGCTTGACGGAATATTGAAAAAAGAAGAAAATGCTTATTTAAAATCAGCACTTTGCCACTTTACATCAATATTTTATCCGATCTAAGTGATTTTTTATTCTTACATTTGAATAATTAAATATTAGTTGATTTCATTAAAATCCGAGCGTTTTGATTGGCTAAAAAAAATTCATAACTCCATGAAAAAAAATGACATTGCCGGAACTTCTTTCGGAGTCAATAATATGGATAAATGGGTGTGCCCTGTGCAAGTCGGCATATTTTGTTCGTTTTGAGTAGTAAATTGCAAGTTTTATCATTAAATCTTACTCTTAAATAGATTTTTCAAGCTGAAACAAACTCAATTTCAAAAACGTATTGCTTAAAACGCACTTGAGGGGATGGAAAATAACGTTGTGACGACTGAATTCGCTGTAAGGAAAGGCACGTGCGTAAGATCTGAATACCTTGACAGCGGGCAGATATCGCACATCTATCCGCTTCTTTGCACGTAGTCCGAACGATATCTCATTCTTTCTAGTCGCAAATATTACTATTTACGGTACTAAAATGTATCATTAAATTATAAGGAATGAATGCAATTTTATTTTTTTCATGCAGGTATGAAAAATAAGATCTAATCGCACTTTTGTATGAACCGCTTCGCGGATTCATAAAGTGTGATAAGATTTATTTATCATACCTGCATGAAAAAAATAAAACTGCATTCATTCCTTACATAAGTTTTGAATCTGGACAGGTCCATATTTTATTTTTGGAAAGATTTTCATTCATACCAACGGAACCCCTTTTTTACCACAAATATACTTTCAAGAACTGGATTCTTGAAGGAAAAACAACAGTGTCGCTTTTTTCAAAAACCTCGTAATTGTGTCGTGTGATTTTTCGCCTTGATCAATGCTCTTGAGCATCATTGTCTCTGTCATGCTCAATGATGGCCTTCAGAGACACTTCATTTGGAGTAGGCCTTCCTATATCATATAAAGTTTTGTATCAGCGGTAAACTCATCAACCTTTGGCATAAATCACTACGAGGGGAACAAACGTTCCAAACGTAATATTTGCGGATCCTGGTTCTGATCCTGATCCTGGAGAGCGAACTCTCAACCAGAAACGCAGCAAACCATGAATCTCAACTCGTTAATATTTGACAACGTTTGACTAACAAAAGGTGTAACTTCAGTGAAAATCATGCAGTTATCTCTGTTGATGACCAGAATTTACAAGCAGCGAATGGTTCAGAAAACTGGAAACGCCCCAGGATCATAAAAATAAAGCTACAAGTCTTCATAAACAACTGCCTTCGCATGATTCTGAAGATAATGTAGCCTTTAATATATCCAATGAAAAGCTCGGAGGAGGACCAAATATAGCCAATTGTGATAATGCTGACTATCAAAGAAGGAAAGTGGCGATGGATAGGGTACTTTCTACGAACAGAAAGAACAAACATCTCACGACAAGTCCTTGATTGGAACCCTCGGAGAAAGGATAGAAAGACCACCAAAGACTTGGAGAAGAACCATTGATTCAAAACATTAGACACTCATGGAGCGAAGGCGGAAGACAGAGCGGACTGAAGAGCCATGTGTAACCATGGGCGAAGAGGATTAAGCAAGTAAGTAAGTAAATAGAAGTGATTGGAAAACATTGTAACATATTGATGACGAACTGCAAATGAGCACGTTAATGCATTCAAATACAAACATGGACCCACCTAAGTGGCTTGTGCAAAATTTCAGTCAAACCACGATCCTAATGCATCATCATAATTATGTACAATTCTTTTTAAATAAAGAACGTTTTTCGCTTATCTAACCCTTTCCCAAACAAAACCTTGTTTTGACATCCTTAATAGAAAAGGATTTGGAAAATATTGAGACAAAGGATAACCAGCAGTTTCTCCTTATGTCTCAATATTTTCTGTGCTATATTTTACACAAATTATATCTTAAACAAGGTCCATTTGTTGTCTGTAGCAGCTTTTGAAATGGAAATTTTGAAAATATGCTGTTTGGGAAAGGGTTAAACATAATACATTTTTTGTAAATATGCGCCATGGTGTCGTAACTGGACTGTAAGAATCGATATAAGACTGATCCGGATCATGTTAGTCACAAAAGCTATAAAGGCTTATTTTCAAGATACAAGTGAGGTTTGTCGTAAAATGTGGTTCAAGACACTTCAGTAAACAACTTTAATGCTAATATTTACATATTGGCTGCCGATTAAAGTCTACAGTTGAACAAACAGATCAGACAGGAATGTTTTAACCCTTTCCCTTACAAGACCTGGCTTTGAAGTTCATAATAAAAATACAAGAGAAGATACACTTTCAAAGGAAGAGAATGTCGATTCCCCCATTTCCTTCTTTTGTCTCGATATTGTCAGTACTATATTGTAAACACACTCCATTTTTATTAACCTACTTTCTAACATCTGCAATAGCTTTCAAAATAAACCCATTTTGGAAAGAGTTAGATCTAATTCCAATTGATATTTGAATTAGTTCACCGACATCTTCCTTTATTCAATTCTTCTTTTACGTGCGTTCGTACTCTGTGTTAGAAAATAGGTTACATTAAATCTACTTTAGATTTTTAAAAAAAAATCTTAAAGGTCAGTATATAGATAGGTCAGCTTTAGCTTGATTTTTTATTTAAGGAATGAAAGCAATCTTATTTTTTTCATGCAGGTATGAAAAATAAAATCTAATCACACTGTATGAATCCGCGAAGCGGTTCATACCAAAGTGTGATTAGATTTTTTATTTTTCATACCTGCATGAAAAAAATAAAATTGCATTCATTCCTTATAATTTGATATTACATTTTATTACCGTAAATAGTAATATTTGCGAGTAGAAAAATGAGATATCGTCCGGACTATGTTCAAAGAAGCGGACAGATGTGCGATACCTGGCCGCTGCCAAGGTATTTAGATGTTACGCACGTGCCTTTCCGTTACGAAAACTTTAAATGACGTCATAAAAAGCGCGCGTTACTGCAACGTTGTTTACAGCGAATTCAGACGTCGTAACGTTATTTTCCATCCTCTCAAGTGCGTTTAAGCAATAAGTCTTTGGAATTGAGTTTGTTTCCATCAGAAAATCTATTTAAGAGTACGATTTAACGATAAAACTTGCAATTTATTACTCAAAATGAATGTAATAAGCCGATTTGTACAGGACACATCCATTTATCCATATTATTGACACCGAAAGAAGTTGCGGCAAAGTCAATTTTTTTTTCATGGAGTTATGAAAAAATTGTTTAGCCAATCAAAACGCTCGAATTTTAATGAAATCAACTAATATTAAATTATAACGTTATGAGTTAAGGCTTATAAATGTGAATTATAATCACGTTATTGTACATGTTTGGATTTAATTATTTTCTTATTTTCAATTATTTATTGCTTAATTAACCTTTGCCAAAGTATTCTTTGCATCATCCCTGTGGACAATATCTGTCAAGACCAGACTGCATAAATGTACATTCTTAATTTTTCCGTCGTCTGTTTGATCAAATGTCCACATTTTTTCTATAAACTGGACAAAAGTTCACGGTTTGACTAAACTATTCAAAAGTCAGAATACAAATCTGCTTTTTTTCAGAAACCTCCTAAGTATTGATGTATTTTACGATTTTTTATCTATTTTTTTTTTCTTAGAAAAGCGACGACGTGTAATTTCAAAAATTGTTCAAAAGCCATTTCATATTATCGTTTTTCTTCAATAACCTGGTAATTAAAGCTTTTGTAAATATGCAGATACGAGGTTTTTGAGAAAATGTGACGAAATAGAGATCATTCTGCAAGCTTCCGCATCACTTCAATTACTCTAAATGCTTTCGGTTGTAATAGCGCGATTATAAATCTGTCATGGGTTATTTTTGATCTGCTGAATTAATATTACTTTACGAGGATCGTTCGTGAATTAACGTCTCCAGTGATTTAAAATTATAAACCTGATATTTCAGAAATAATGTTCTTTGGGAAATTACAAAATGGCAACCTTAATGCACTCTTCGTTCTCAATATTTTATGCATGATTCTAAAATAGGTAAATGCATATTGCATGTATATGTTACATTAGAGTCCAGGCACTTTTTTTTCGAATTGTACCTTGCAAGTAGACTATAGAAAGGGAATTCTTGATTTCAAGTACAATTTTGCACGTGTTGGTTCGAGTCTTACAGATGTGAGATACCTACAATTCATTCACATACAAAATTGCAGCTGTTTCGAATTGTGTCAACAACGAATTTTGCCGACGTAAAGCATCTCTTACAACCGGTCGTACGTGCTCCTGTGTACGGTCTGCTTGCGTTCTGCGTCTAAAACTTATGCATACTCGTGCGATACACGCACGTGCAACTTACAGTGTTGGTGGACGCAAGCACGACGCAGACTGCACGTAGCAAAGAATTGGCCGTACAATTTTTAGCCTCTATTACAACCCGTCGTGCGTCCTTATCAATCGTGCGTTTTAAAGATCTTCGAAGACGTACGATTTATAAAGACGCACGTCGGGTTGTAAAAGAGGCTTATGTAAAGTTGTCAATGGTTAATATTGGTGTACTTTTCCAAGATTTTCCTAGATTCGTTTTTAACGTGCCTGAATATAACTTGTCTAATTATGTTTAAAATTACAAATCGATTTGTTCTCGTGAAGTAATGATGCACCAAAGTAATTATTCAAACGTCTAGTAGAGTAAATCCATTGTTTCTGCTGTACGTGTACACTTATTATAAGGTCACTTTTCGTTTGAAGCATTGTAACTTCATATTAAAACAAGCTGTAGTTACGAGGTTTATGAACAAATAGGGCGATGTATAAGCATTTCCTTGTTCCGTTCCTAACAACTCAATATAGTCGGTGTAAATGCAAAACCTCGTATGTCTATTCTTGCAATTTTCAAAGTACAAACTTGTATGCCCAGTTTAGACAATTCTCGCATGTTTTGAGATATCTTTACTGATTAGTATTAATGACACATTATTTGTGAACAATATGTCAAGATTTCAATTCATACATTTCAGTTTGGGAAAAGTTATTACACTTTTTCTCTCCCCTGTAAAATTTTCAAAAACGAGATACGAGGTTTTGCATTTATAACGACGATATGCATTTCAGTTGCGATCTTGAAAAATTTGCCTTGTAGCATTTTAGGCACCGGCGTTTCAAGATCAGACTGTGGTCCAATACCCTCTAATAATGATATGACGTACTAAATGGGCCAAACGTCGATATAGAGCGTGCACGCATAAAATATACGCGTCGACGCATAAATTTTATGCGTCGACGCGCATATTTACGCGTCGACGTATAGAATTTACGCGAGCAGTTGAAAATATATGCGTCGACGCGTAAACTTTACGTGAGCGGGAGTAAAAAATGCGAACCAGAGGCTGGCCAATGGGAGAGGCGGTTAGAAACCTTTCCCCCTATACCATAAAGTTGATGGATGAAACGAAGGATCTGATTGGTTAATAGATAAAATACGCGTCGACTCGTATATTTACGCGAGCAGTTGAAAATTTACGCGTCGATGCATAAATTTTCAACTGCTCGCGTAAATTTTATGCGTGCACGATCTAAATAGACTTTTGACCCATTTGGTACGCCATATAATGATCCGTGTTGTTACGATTACGATTACTTAAGGTAATGAAGAAGTTTTAAGAGAACAAGATGGATCTTGACCAGACTGTGTTTATGCACAAGTTTATCTGTACCCATGTTGATATTCTTTTCTAGCTTATCTTTTTAATGAAAAAGTAATAGACAAATGTATTAGACTAAAACTCATTCGAGAGCTTCTTGTCATACAAAAAAAATGCATTGTTGAAAGAAGACAATTCTGATGACGTAAGCCCATTTAACCCTTTTCCAAACAAGACCTGGTTTTGACGTCCCTAATAGAAAAGTATTTGGATAACATTGAAATAAAAAAAAGAAACTGCTGATAACCAGCAGTTTCTCCTTTTGTCTCAATATTTCTATGTCATATTTTACACAAATTCTATCCTTAACAACTTCCATTTTGTCATTTGTGGCAGTTTTTGAAGTGGATCGGCCTTAAAATTTGCCGTTTGGGAAAGGGTTAAAATAGTACATGTACAACCCAAACTGATATGCATGTATAACCACTGCATACTATTGAACTTCAACTTTAGCTTAATCATCTTTATTTGACTATTTCCTTAAAATGACGTTTATCTTTCGGGAACATGGAAGGAAAGGCAGGAAATCCTAATTGCAATTATACCAACATTTTCTCCATTTCTCCATTTTCTATGCAATGATTAAAGCTTTTTGCAACATACTTATATTTGTTCTTCAAGTACTCTCAACTTAGAACACTGTATGATATAGATGTCTTGGAACCCATTAACTCATTACCAAACGGAAAATTGTTGGACTGTTCCAAATTCAAAGATGTTGCAGACGATAATTTCAAGTGAATTAAATTAAAAATTATCTGGTCTTTTTAGGTAGAAACATTGTGGGAAATGAAGAAATTGCTTGTGACAAGCAATTTCTCCATTTCCCACAAGGTTTTCCAAAGTATTTTTCTTTTGGGGAGTCAAAAAGAGTCCATGTTTGGTAATGGGTTAAATGGTCATTTTTGTACTCGAATACAGTTGTCTGCTTTTCTTTGGAAAACTTCGTAACTAAAACTTTAAATCAGTTGTAGTTAGTATTTCTAAATGAAATCAAATACCAACTGGCTATGAATCTCTGAAATAATCTGAAATTCGTGGGTTACGAACACTTGGAGTAGCAAACGTAAAATGTGACCATGTAGTAAAAATACACGGAGTGTGCGTAAAAATATAAACAGCCATCGGACACGATTACAAGCTCACGATGTTTTATTTGTCGTAAATGTTGGTCAAAGTACATGTATCCGATTATATTACACTTACATTTCAAAGGGAAAATAGGGGGAAAAAACTCAAAAATAATCCTTTGTGCGTTTCTTTTGCCAGTCAGTGCACTTTACATTTTTGAAACTGATATGGCTCGGCCAATCAAAGAGTAAAAAATGTATCTATTCATCGGACACGAGCCAAAATTTACTGGGGGTATATTTCTTTTATTTCCCATTTAGCATTAAACATAAGATTGCAGTTCCTTGATGTAATGATTTTTCATGTGGATTTAATGCAGATCTTATTGCATAGGAGAGCGCCGCAATGTCGGATCGGCTTTCAAAAGATTAGATATTGCAGTTGAAGCATGAAGAAAATGGAACAAATCTAGATTTTACCATTTTATTGTCCATAAAACTGCTTGCTCTTGTGGTAATAATATCATTAATGTAACTATTATCTGATATCAATAATAACCATTGCGATGTAAGAATACCCGTTTCCGAAACAACAAAGTTTTGGTCAAAACTAAACCCTTTCATAAACAGCATGAATCATAGCGTAGTCCACTTTTACTGCAATTGCAGTCTACGAAATGAGTGTGAATAAAAAAAAACATTTGTGTATGATATAGCGAGAAAAAACGCTACCGATGCAAAAGAGAGATTGCGGATGATTACAATTTATTTTTTGCCTCAATGTTTTCCCATGGTTTTTTTTCTATAATTGAAAAATCAGGCTTTGTTTGAGTAAGACTTACAACAGCTTCAGGCCACATAATAAAGGTTGGGTAAAGGAGGAAAATGTTGATTGTCAGCATTCTCTTTTTCTCTGAATTTATAAAAGCCATCCTCTTTCATTTGGTTCAACCATGGATTGCTTACTTAGAAGGTTAGAAGTAAGTAAAGCTACAACGACTTACCAGTTTCGAGATAGTTGCCTGGTCTCCGATAATATTATCCGTACTGAATTATCAGAATATCATTTACATAACCAGTGACACTATCACAATGTGGTTGTACGTGCAATAACATACACATGATTCCAATATGGTGTGATATTACACAAAACACTGACACCGGCAACATCACATCTTTTAACTTTATCTTATAATCACTTGTATGTACTTTTAGCTATTGACTTCTCCACATAAGACGTGCGATATGATTACATCTATCTGTACACACTAAATCGAGGCGTCTGCATGACCACAACGGAGAAGCATATGATACAACAACAATAACTGTTAATTAATTAAAAAAAAAAACAGATAGCCCATTACCAAACGGCAAAATTTTAGACTAGTCAAAAATTTAAGATAATGCAGATGACACTTTCAAGTGAATGAAAATTTACTTTTGTTTGTCTTTTTACGTAGAAAACATTGTGGGAAATGAAGAAACTACTTTTCCACGATGTTTCCAAAGCCATTATCTTGTCGGGAGTCAAAAGGAGTCACTGTGTGGTAATGGGTTAATACGCCCTTCTTCATAGCATCCCATTGATTCCTGTCGTTTTTCTCACCATTCCTACCGCAACATATTTCCAAAGCCACCAAAGGATACCAATTTCAGTCGCGGATCGAACCATAGGCTACTCTCAGAAGAAACGGCGGTCTGAAGGAACAGTCGCATGATGTACGAAACTTGTCGCGTTGAAGTCGTACAGAACGTCATTTTTACCTTGAGACATCCGGAGTTCGACTTAACCGATTTTACGCATTTTCGATAGGAGTTATATAAGTAAAGGTTTATTTTGCTGATTTAGTAGGCCCCTACGTTCATCATTTGAAATACGGTAGGAAAGGGAAAAAAGAAAACGCTCCTTTCCTACCATATTAAAATGGCTATACTTGTCCCAAAATTACTTTGTTTAATAGTTTTTATATACATTTATAAGGACGAGACCAGAATTTCACTTCGACTTAAGCAGTAATTTGGCTTATGCGATGTCGAAATAACAAGTGCCAACAGTTTGTATGAAAGGGACGATTGGATGGAGAAATAGCTTGTTAAATAATAAGCGAATTTTTTGTGGTGATGCTGGTATTGGTTGGTACAAATGTAAACAGAGAAATGGCGTTTTCAGCATGTTCTTAATGAGTATATCTTATTGTACTGCACTATCATGTGATTCAGCCCAGACAAACCCGATAAATATTTCAATTTTAATTGTTTTTTTAGTCCATAGCAACCACTGGAGGTGCTTAGAAACAGAATTATTTCCCAGAAAAATAACAGATACTAGGAGGTATCGATCTTTTCTAATGTATGTAACCTTTAAATGACTAAAAGTTGTCTTATGTTAGACATAAATCAGAATAAAAAAAACATACATTGCTTAACAAATTCCCACACGGCAAAAGTTTAGGTTGGTCTACTTTGAAAACCCATGAAGACCACAAAATGGATGAAAAATAGTTTACGTGTGTGCAATATTGCATAGAAAATATTGAGGTCAAAGGAGAAAGTGTTGTTCATCAGCATTTTCTTCTTTTGCCGCAATGTTTTCCCAAGCATTTTATAATGAGGGACGTCAAAACGTCTTGTTCGCGAAAGGGTTAGCCCATTCTAAAAATGTCCTTTTATGACGAGATTAGATGATTTGCAAATCATCCTGGGAAAGGAAGAAATTGCTTTAATATGGCTGTACGGGTAGAGTAGTACAAATGTGGGTCCAATATCATGCATCTGGTCATATTGGGCAACAATAATGGTAATTTATAATGGTAACATCATCACCGGCTTTTGTTTGACTATTTATTTTGTTTGTATATTTTGTTTCGTTTGTCTATTTTGTTTGTTTGGAAATGTGGCTTAAATGGCTAATACAATGACATCCCAATGGCAGGCATATATGATCGGTTTTCTTTTTCGAAAACCTCGTAACTAAACTTACATGTGTTTGGGGTGGACGAAAAGCAGCGATAACGGTTGTACAAGCGAAATGTGCTCAATATTTATCAAGAAACAAAAGAAAACCAACAAACGTGGCTGTAAATTAAGAAAATGGTTCTCATGCATTTGTTTTAGGCCTATTATAGATTCACTTCATTCGTGGCACTGGAATTTTAGAAACATAGTTACAATAGAATGATGCACTATCAGTTACAATGTATCATGAATATGATTAATGCGGAATACCCGTAATGTGGTCATTTTGAGATTCATAAAACATCGGTGTTTTTCGAGCGTCGTCGTTACGTATCCGAACTTATTCGGTGCGGTCGTAAACATTCGGCGGTGAAAGTTCCACCGCCGAAAGTCTTCGACGTCGCCCGAATAATTCCCACATCGCGCGAATCTCATTAGGGGTAGACTCCCTTAAAGCAAACTGGAAAGACCGAGACTCTCGAATTGTGTGAGTATAACTCGATCTTTAGGAATGCTCTCCACACATAGGTTATCGCTTTTACAACTCGGCCGATTGACCTCTGTAGCTTTGGCCATTTAGAACACCTCGGATAATTCCATCAAAGATCGAATCATCAACTCGTGAGTGTGTGTATGAAGAAATGTTAAAATATCACATTTCTTAGCCGGAAGTAGCTACGCTTCATAAAGTGATTTTCGAGGTCATCCAAATGAACAACCATGGCAACTTGCGGGCCTTGTAGGTTGTAATCATCCTAAAAAGAGAGGACACTGGAAATAAAAACAATGCATTTTAGTATCATTATCGCTTCATTGTTGACATTAGTCACATACAAACGTTTTGAATTTTAGTTCTATTCTATTCTATTCATAGTCTGAAAGGAGTTCTACGACTTGCATCCCAGGTATGATTCGACAGAATTGTCCGTGTTGTTCCAAATGCAGGCCTAGATTTGGCCTGACAAATTGACTAAAATATTGACTTACTTATGACGTCAAACGCGCGTCACAAGTGTCACTCCGCATTATCCAGTAAAGGTTTAAAATGACAGTGTGGAATTTGTTTGTTGATTGAAATTGCTTTTTAAAGCCAATAAACATATGTTGTTGGTTTTTTTTTGTTGTTGTTGTTGTTGTTGTTGTTGTTGTTGTTGTTGTTGTTGTTGTTGTTGTTGTTGTTGTTGTTATGGTATTTTTGACCAACGATTGGATAACGTAGTGGCGGCAAGAACAAGTGATGACCGAGCTTGTTTAGTTGTAAACGCTGACGTTTGGGAGATAATGAAGTGAGAAAAACTCTTGCTAGGCTTTCCCAAAACAAGACCTTGGCGTAAATAACAGAAAGTGTTCGGAAAACATTGAGACTAGAGAAGTAAATGCTGATTATAAGCACATTCTCATTTTTGTCTCAAAAGTTTCTGTCTTATACTGTTCACAAATCCTATCTTAACTGACATCGATTTTGCCGTCTGCATCTTCTTTTAACTCATTACTAGATGACGAAATTTAAGGCTGGCCTAATTTCGAAGACCTTGCAGACGGCAATTTAAGGCGTATGAAACTTTACATTTTTTCTCTTTTGTGGAAGAAAGCATGGTGGACAATGAAAAAATTGTTTGCTAGATCTACAAGCAATTTTTCACTATGTTTTCAAAGCCTTCATTTAGATTGGCGTCAAATGGCGTCTTTGTATAGGAATGGTTTGATATTGACCAGTGTAAAATTATGTCGTTTGGGAAATATTTAATCCTGTTCTAGAATCACAACAATTCCACTTCCAATAATTACTTTCCAATAGCTCTTCACTCACACACACCACTCGCATTGTTAAACTCCCACAAATGGATTAAAGCATTTAAAGCATATTGATATTAGTTAAAACGGCGTCTAATAATCAAAGTGCTGAGAGCACTGTAATTGGACGTCTCTGATTGATTGAGCGGGATTGTACATGAACGAAAGATATTTTATTCATTCTTCTGTGTTTAATTCTATAAGATCGGTTTCGGACATACGAAATCGGCTTCAAAACCAGAAAACCCTTCTCAGGCTTCAAATGGATTTGATTGCCGTTTCAAGACAACTGATTTGTCGCTATGAATAATCACTATTAATTTGATTACCAAATTCAATTAAGGCCATGCGATTAGCACTTTTGTCTTCTTGTTTCGGTTTACTATGAGTATTGTCGTCAGTTATACTTTTCATTGATTTTAAAAAGTACGCTACAAAGCAATTTATTCAAAATGTAAGCCAACGCGCTACATAAATGAAATCCGCGATAGCTCACGTAGCAGAGCACTCACCTTGTACTCTTTACACATGTTATATCCGGAAGGCCCTGGGTTCGAATTCTACTCAGACATTGTTCTTTTTATTCATCTTTTTATACGCCGCCGGAGGCGGACGTATATTGGCGTCATCTTCTCCGTCTGTCCGTCCGTCCGTCCATCCGTCTGTCCGTCCGTACGTCAGTACGTCCGTCCACTTTTCTTGTCAACGCAACTCCTCCTAAGTTTCTGGCTGGATCTTCTTGAAACTTGGTCAATATTATCACCTCAATTGGTAGATGTGCATGAAGGAAGGATTTTATGGTTCGTTGATTTTTGCCTGAGTTATGCCCCTTAAAAATTTAGTCTCTGGGGCTTATTGAAATTGCAGCCTTGTCAACACAACTCCTCCTAAGTTTCTGCCTAGATCTTAATGAAACTTGATCAATGTTATCACCTCAATTGGTAGATGTGCATGAAGGAAGAATTTTATGGTTCATTGATTTTTGCCAGAGTTATGCCCCCTTAAAACTTAGTCTGTGGGGCTTATTGAAATTGCAGCCTTGTCAACGCAAGTCCTCCTACGTTTATGGCTGGATATTAATGACACTTGGTCAATCACCTCAATTGGGAGATTTGCATGAAGGAAGGATTTTATGGTTCATTGATTTTTTCTAGAGTTATGCCCCCTTAAAACTTAGTCTCTGGGGCTGATTGAAATTGCAGCCATGTCAACACAACTTCTTCTAAGATTCTGACTGGATCCTTATGAAACTTGGTGGATGTTATTACCTTAATTGGTATATGTGCATAAAGTAAGGATTTTATGGTTCATTGATTTTTGCTTGAGTTATGCCCCCTTCAATCTTAGTCTCTAGGGCTTAATGATATTTCAGTCTCGTGAACGCAATTCCTTCCAGGTTTTTGACTGGGTATTTATAAAAACCTTTTTGTGAACACAACTTTTTACAGGTTTTTGTGTGAATATTTATAAATCCTTGTCAATGTCATTTTTTTGTCTCAAGTTTTATAAGTGGCGGCGTATATTGTGACCATGGCACTCTTGTTCGACTTCTATCTCCACCATCGTTGGCGAAAAAACGACCGCAGTGATTTAGAATCGATCTTGACCCAAATTCAACGAAATAAAGTAATGAAACGCCGATCATTTACATACAATTCCGATCAATCAATGAGAGGCGTCTAAATATAGTGCTCCAAGCACTTTGATTTTTATTCCTGTTTAGAGTAAAAAAAGAAAAAAAAAACACGGTAGCAGTTTTCCCTGGTTGTGGTTACAAAACAAATTCAATACATACTTTTCCTGAAACAAAATACCAGATGAATTGGAGCACCTAACCATGGATTCCTCATACAAGTACTACCGCAGCATCCTTACATCTACAGATGTGCATAAAAAGAAGAAATTGGGAACGTGCCGTCGGGAAAATGACAGTGGAGTACAATAAGCAATTTAAATGTTCATATCATTATCAACGAAAATTTGAGAATAGCAATGTCCCTATCTGTAAACATATTCATACGATCATCCAGGTACCATCTGTTGCAGACCCATTGCTTCATCTTCTTAGCTCAATACACGTAAACGGGTCGCTTAAACGAAATAAATACAGATCGCTGTCACTTAGTCTTATACTATTAATAATCATTGTTGCCATGACCATCGATCAGTATGTAAATAGGTCATGATACTGTCGAATATCAGTGATACAGATGCTGGAAAAAAATAAACTCATAAGAGCAACTATTTTTCTGAATAGGTGGATTTCACTAGTGTCTCATCTGAGGCTGTTCAGATGGAACCCCGATTTGTCATCGAGTCGAACCCGAGTTGCGAAATGAACTCACTCCCCGATAATCAATTTCAAAACCCTGGTTCCAAAGTACGTCTCGTGGAAACCCCCAGTAAACACATCAAGAAAAACAAACGTTTTACAGAAGAAATAATCCGAACTGGTTTTGAACCAACGGCGTTCCAAATTTCAAACTGAAAAAAGGTTGCGAGGTTAATCCTTTCCCGTTTGAGCTATCGCTGCTGCTGATGATATAGGGTGTCTGTTTACATTATAACCATAGTGTATGCATGTATCGCTTTCTAAAGATCTTACCCTTTACACAATAAATATTACGAAAGTCAAAAAACTACAAGAAAATGATTAAATCGAAAAAAGATCGTAAAGTTGGTTAAGACGTGGCATGAATTGAATCGGCCAATGAATCTTATAGTATTTGTTAGAGAACACATAGAAAGTAGGAAAAGATACGACAGTTTTCCTGTATGGTCGCAAAATCTATTTTGAATTTTGGTCAACTGGCAATTGAGTCTGAGAAAGGGTTTTTTGGTAATGAAAACCCATTTCGCCTGTCCAAAAGTGGTTTTAAGAATTGTACGTCCTTTCGGACGTCCAATTAAAAACAGAACGTATCCTTTTCAACCATTTCTGCCATTGACCATGTAAATGCGGGAATTATTTTATTCCACCCATCATTGGATACATATACCTAAAACTTCGTGCAAGTTCGCATTTACTTCGCCATTTTCCGTGACAACGGAAATTGACGAGCGTGTCCGGAATTAGAATATCCGGATAGCCTCTTTAATCTCCGTTGTCACGGATGATGCCAAAATCTCAGGAAGTACTTGGCATCTGATTATGGCGGAAAACCTTAACCCATTACCAAACGATAAAACTTAAGGTTGGTCTAAATTCAAAAGTGTTGCAGACGACAGTTTCAAGCGAATAAAATCTGAAGTTTTGTTTTCATTTTGGACAGAAAAGATTGTGGAAAGGGTAGAAATTGCTTGTCTTCATTTCCACAACGTTTTCTCATGGCTTTTCTCTTGATGGAGTCAAAATACGTCACTGTGCAGCAATGCCAATGTATAAGTCACAATGAATACCAAAAAAAGAGAGCAAAGGAAGTTGTAATCGGTTTCCGAGGTTTTGTGAAGACAATCTAAGATATCGTCGCTTTTCAACAAAAACCTCGTGAATGCAGCTTGATTTAGTTGCAGTTACAATGTTTTTGTTGAGAAGCAGCGTTACGTTGCAAATAGCATTTCAGACCCATTTAACGTTTTCCTTTTTTTTTTTTTTTTTTTTTTTTGTGGCTTTTCTGTTTTTAAGATATATCTAATATTTATCTCTTTTCACATATTAATTATGCTCAAATGCAGAGGGGTCGTCCTTGTCTATATAAACTATATATTGAAAATTGGAAACCTTGCAGAGCAGTGGGCTGATTGGCTCAGTTGGTACAGCAGCCGACTTGTATACAATAGGTTAGAGGATTGAACCTCGCGCCGATTTCATCTTTGTATCCCCCTATTTTTTTATTACATTTTTCCATACCAAATTATTCTAGAAATTGCAAAAACGAAATAAAAATACAATTACCAATTATGTTCTTATATCCGCGATTTTTAGAATCGTTTACTTTGAAAAATATAAAATACATAGTTGGAAAAAAATATGAACCCAAGGTAGGAATCGATCCCTGGTCGTCGGGTGGGCCTCTATGTGTCGGATGCTCTACCGATTGAGCTAATCAGGTATCTAGAACATCAGTAATCGAATTGCCAATAATATAGTTTATACGTTCATAAGTTAACATCGCTTTATTTCGGGTTAGCGTGATGATCGCATAAAACTGTTACTGCTATTGTTAAAAATATACCGAAAACTATCTACTTCATAAATACCATATCTTTGCTCTCAAAATTAAGGGACTTTGGTCTTTGTCTTTGTAGTGAAATCACAACACTGGAGGCGGCCATGGCTACTTATCTTGTTATCGTTAGAAACGGAAGTGTAGTGCGCATGCCCGTGCATATGCCAAATGTCTTTCAACTATTCCAAAGCTATAATCTGATTGGCCCAAAGAAAGGTCACAGAAGATGACCCCTAACGGGTGGTCTTTAGATGTTACTGAAAGATAATATCTAATTTAGATTGGGCTTGTATCTTTACCAACATCCATCATGTCGTCTGCAGCCGCTTTCAAATTTAAACGGTACAACTGTGTGTTCCTTCGGAAATAATAATAGAAAGGACAACTTACTGGAATGTCAAAGACTTCGATGGTGAAGACTGATGTAATGGAGTCAATATAAGAACCGTTTTAGTTATTTTACTGACAGAATCACGACTTGGTATCACATTACACAATGTATTCGATATATTCTTATAATTCTGTTCATATTTAACTTTTATTTTCGTGGCCGGACAATACGTGTATACGATAAACTTATCGAGCGATATACTGTTTACAAGAATGTTTCTAAGTTATTACAAAGAATATATCAAACGTTTTGCCGACATACTCAAATGTCGTAAAATTGACAGCTAGTGTCTCTCGAGTCAGACATGAATCCGTCTAAAACTATGGACGCTATGTAGACTCGGAATCGTGTACATGGCCAGTCCTTAACAGAAACGCTCTAACTTAAGCACGTAACAACTTTTCACGGACATAATTAAACGGGCATCGAAATGGAAAGAAATGACGGACAACGCTACAAATGGTGCTGAACATAGAAAATGTGGACGTTACAGTGGAAAATAAGCAGCGGGGATTGAGTACGAATGTGTGTGTGCGTTTTTTTTTTTTTTTTTTTTTTTTTTGTTTGTTTTTTTTTTTTTTTGTGTGTGTGTGTGTGTGTGTTTTTTTTTTTTTTTTTTTTTGCAAGAACTTTGGGGAAAAGCGATGGCCTAAAACGGTCAATGCGTGGTAAATAGCAACAAGATTGCCATGGTCACAATATACGCCGCCCCAGAGACTAAGTTTTAAGGGGGCATAACTCAGGCAAAAATCATTGAACCATAAAATTCTTCCTTCTTCCACATCTACCAATTGAGCAATCTCCTTCGCAGTTATCTCCCCTGAATTTGGATTGGGGAGATCTCTGCCGGCACAGCTTGAGTTACCATGATTTCAGGTAATTGATTTTTTTATTTTGATTTTTATTTAAAAAAAGTAATCATGCTGCAAGTGATGTTTTAAGAATATGAGGCGCCAGACATGAATCCAAATAAAAATATAATTGGATTTAAAAAAGGATTTCAGAAATATAGATAAATTTCCGCCATCTTTACGGTATCACGTGACATTCACCATGGTCACGTGATTTATATGCCTGCAGTGATAATGTAAGGCATGGTCGCTGTGTGGAGTTTGCCAATTGAGGTGATAACATTGGCCAAGAAGATCCAGCCAAAACCTTAGGAGTCGAGTTGTGCTGACAAGAATAGTGGACGGACGAACAGAAGGACGGACAGACGGAGAAGATGATGCCTATATGTACGTCTGCCTCCGGCGGCGTATAAAAATGGTGTCATTTTGGTATATCCGAGTATATATAAAAATATGATCTGCGAAGTTCAGATGAATAATAAAACAAAAAAAATTGTCGCAAATGAAATGTTTCCGACTTTAAATAGGCTTTTTTATACATGACCCGATACACAAACCATAACTTCTAGACCTTTCCCACCTAATTATTACCCCTAAAACACCATTATAATTAATGATATTTTTTTCTGGAATGAAGGCAAAGCGGATATTAAAAACGGCAAGTGCAATAGACGGGCGACCGGTGTGTCCTTTCAATAGGCGTGCTGAATAGAATAGCGTCGGTTACGTTCGAAAATGCCGTAACTACAGCTTGAATAAGCTGTAGTTACGACATTTTTGAACTTCACCGACTATATGCTGAGAAATACAATGAATGGGTTGGAAAATAGATTCCGTTAGTCAATAGATTTGTTTTCAGGGTTTGCTGTTGGCCATATTTGTCTATGATTTATTTCACGGAATCTATTGTAGTGCGTATGAATGATGTGCGTATGTAATTGACAAATAACTACCAGTACATAAGATAATTATCGTCGCTTTTATGAACCGTTTCTCAATACAAGACCTGGCCCTGGTTTCTCGAAAAAACTTAAGTATATTCTCATGAGAACATGCTCAACTTCAAAGGGATACTCTCCAACGTTGAAGGGTTTTCGATTGAAGTTCACGTGGATTTCGTGCGATTTGAGCACGTTGCTCAGATTTGAGCATGAGAATATACTGAAGTTCTTTCGAGAAACCGGGGCCTGGCCCTTGTTTTCTTGAAAAAAAAAGTAAGTATATACTTATGAGTATATGCTCAACTTCGATGGAATACTCTCCAAAGTTGGAGGGTATTCGATTGACGTTCACGCGTTCGTGTTATATGAGTATGGTGCTCACATTTGAGTCTGAGAATGTACTTAAGTTCTTTCGAGAAACCGAGGCCTGGTTTGGGGGTTCCCAATTATAGAAAAGCATTGAGAAAACATTGAGACAAAATAAGTGAATGCTGGTATCGAGCATTTTCTCATTTGGTCCAAACATTTTTCGTGCTTTACTACACCAAAACTTTATTGTTATCAAATCCTCCATTTCTTTCTTGCATATCGTTCTTGATACAAGTAGGAGATGTTAAACCCATGATTTGTTTGTAAAAGGGATCAACGAAAATCAGTTTTGGTACCACATTCATTTGGCGAATAAAACATTTTGCATAAAACACGGAAAGTTAAGTGACACAGCTGTATCAATGCTTTTATCGCTGTTCTTAAGGTATATATGACCCATCATTAAAAACTCCACTTTCTAGCCATACAAAATGCATCAAATTACACACACTTCACATAAGTTGATTCACCGTGTCAGATTTCAAGATTATGCTTCAAGAAGAAAATAATTTACAAATATTATTTTACTATATTTTCATATGCAAGGGAGGTAATTTTGAACATTTTTGTCAAATATTTCCATAAGTATGCATTAATTCAAAATTCTAAACCGCTCAAAATGCTTATGTTTGTATTTGGAATGGAAATGTAACACAGTTTAGGAATTACTGGCACTTTTCAAATTTCGCCCCTGGCTCTTTGGTGCTAATGATGGGTTGTATACGTTAAATAAAACTGGAGAAAATACTCGTGTTTAAATTATTTACAAACATGGTAGCATTAAAAGGGATTTGCGTAAAACCGTTGTATAATGCATGTCATTCCATTTACCGTATGAGTATACTAACCGACAAAAGAAACTCACCACTCCTATTTGATAGTTGATATTTCGGTTACTATGATGAAGAATTACAAACTATTATTGGCAAATTTAAGCAGACCGGTCCGAAAGATTTGATTTAGTAAATCAGTATCATATAATTATGATCATTTCTACTTGCGACAAAAATGTTGCACGAAAACCTAAGTACATGTACATGTCTAGATAAATGACCTGGCAGATCATCTCATGCTAGCTCTTTTAGATCATTTCTCTGGACATATCGCCATAGTTATTGCAAAACCTCGTAACTCCAGCTTGAGTCAAGCTGGAGATACGATGTTTTGCTATAACCGACGATATACAGTGAGGAAAATAGCGCAGAATTTCGTTCGGGCGTTCGCATTGTCTACCAGTTTAAAATTGCTAGAACACGTCTATGCCAGGTCCACAGAGATCATCGGCATAAGACACAATATGAAAAATTGATGGTGTAAAACAAACAGGTTACATTTGATGAACGATTTATTTTTACACACCGGTACAGAAAGATATGTCTTTTATTTCCAAACTCACATTGTCACAGGTCGCCTTGGAAAATTCGCACCTGAAATCAAAAATTATAAGTAAGTGTAATTCGGCTGAGTGGTTCTGCATATAACGTACGGAACACACAGATAAGCATTTTTTAATATTGCTAAGAGCATTTCTAAATTGCTTCAGCATTTTTGAATTTGCCAAAAACTTGGTAAAACAATTTTAAAAATGCATATACATATATACATATACAGCAGTCTTATGCACCACTAAACCAAAGTCCATAAAAAGTTTAAAAAAATGAATAAAAGCAGGACATGTTAATAATTTTTTCTTTGAATTTCCCAAAAGACACACTTATTTAAAAAACGGGCACTTCATTCATACTCGTCTGTATAAATTAATCTATTTACAATTACGTAATCCGAAACCTTTTTGAGTTGGCATGAGTTTGTGGCTACGAAATCACAGCTGAGATTAAGCCCTCTTTACTATTTTTTAAGATTCAAATTACATGATCAATATGTCTTTATCAGATTAAAAACCGCTGACAACTAGAACTGTAATCTAATACACATAAAAGCAATAACAAAAATAATAAAAAAAACTATCATATGGATGGTCTTATCTGATACCAGGAAATATTCTCAGTTGTATGCCATAGAATAGTTTATTTTCATGAGATATGTTTGTGAATATTTTACCGGTCTGGCTGCTCATCTCGAATTGATTAAAATATACATATAGATCTAGTAGAAAAACGAAAGAAATTGCTTCGAATCTTTCTTGTATTTATCAATGGCTAGACCTATATTTTAACGATGTTGTATAACAATTTTCATTTCCATTCGTCGGGAACTAACAAAATTTTCACTTCAGTTCAAGGTATTCCATCAATTATTAGATAACTAACACTAACACTTCGTGCAAGTTCGGATGTCATCCGTTACAACGGAGATTGACGAGGGTATCCCGTCACCACGGATGATGCCCGAATTTGCCTGAAGGTTGACCCATTACCACATAATGACTTTTTGACTCCCCCACAAAATAATGGCCATAGAAAACATTGTGGAAAATGAAGAAATTGCTTGTGACAAGCAATTTCTTCATTTCCCACAATGTGTTCCATAAAAAAGACATAAAAATTAAAATTTTTATTCAATTGAAATTGTCGTCTGCAGGATCTTTCAAATTGGACCACCCTAAAATGTTGTTGTTTGGTAATGGGTTAAGGTATCTAATGATGGATGGAATATCTTCAGCTGAAATTATACTTTTTCCTGTGTCGAGAAAAAAAGTATCAAATGTAGATCTTACCTGTTCAGATAGAACGTCTTATCGGAGGCACAGATCGGGTCCAGATCGGTCGGACATGCCACGGTATTTTTAGAAGCACAGAACGCCTCCTTCACGTGATCAATCGTCGTTGATTGGACTGCAACAGGTGACGTCACGACTGGTGACGTCACAGTACTCGTCATCATGCTCGTGCTCATCATTTGTGGCGTCGTACTAGCAGTAGTCGTCGTGACGATTGGCTTTGGCGTGGTCGTTACTGTTGTTGGGGGTTTGGAGGTCAAGGTCACCGGCTGGGTTGTCATGGTAGCTGAGGATGAACAGATTGTATGATTGAGACTGTTATACAGATGGATTTCGTCAAAGCAGATAAAATTTTGAGAAAAAATAAGGAAATTATGCTGATAAATTTCTCCTTGACACCCAATGTTTTCGCTGCTAAAACACATAGTAATCGGTACTACTGTAGTTTTGGGTTGCTGTCTACAAATGATCCTGATATAGACAGTCTAAAAGGCCGTCTGTAAAAGATACATCGTAAAACCTCTACAATGCCAATGCTTTAGACTACAATGGAACAATGTTGTGTTGTATTTTATTTTATTCGTTTGGTACCGTATCATAAGATTTTTGTCCAGCATCGTTCTATTGACCGACTGGACTTCCGACAATTGCTTAAAGGGACATTTCACTCCAATTTCAATTTTTTAAAGTATGTCTTGATGCCAAGATTGGTTATTCTAATGAGTATAAATACTATTAGTTTTTTGAAGTTGTTGCCGATAAGCGAGAAACACACACTTAAAGTTGAGACATAATCGATAAATTGCATATAAATCTGAACTGCTGTCCACAACAATTTGTTCAATTTTAACACAAAAATATAAATTTCTCATAAACGGCGCAATATTTTGGCTTGAAATTTTCAGAATTTTCATAAGGAAATATGCTCTTTCAGATAAAAATAAAAGTAAAATTTATGACAAAAAATTCTGAAATGTCATTTTAATAGTTATACCTAACGATTACCGTACATTCAACCGGGAAAGGTGTCCACCTAACCAACCAGATAACCTTTGAAATAACATAACAGTCCATCCGATTGGCCGAGACATACGTCTCGTCCAATCAGATGGCCTGTTATGTAATTTAGACGATTGATTAGATATGTTGATGAATATACGGCCCAAGTATACCTTAAGATTACGGAACTGAATTGGCTGAGTATCTCATTCGATTATAATGAGCTGCTCTGCCAGGTCATTAATCGTGCTGCCAGGTCATTAATCGTGATCTTTACAAGAAGAACTTACTAGTTTTTGTTGTGGGCGCCGTTATTATTGTTCTGTACACCTCCTGACATGATCTTACACCGATCACGTGCACATCCGGGAATCTGCAGGTAGGCTGGTTTATATTTGGATGCCACCTGGCGGTAGATATTAATGCGACAAAGGGAGCTTACTTGTTTTTGTTGTGGGCGCCATTGTTGTTGTTCTGTACACCTCCTGACACGAGCCTACACCGACCACGTGTACATCCGGGAATCTACAGGTAGGCGGGTTTATATTTGGATGCCACCTGGCGGTAGATATTAATGCGACAAAGGGAGCTTACTTGTTTTTGTGGTAGGCGCCATTGTTGTTGTTCTGTATACCTCCTGGCACGATCCTACACCAACCACGTGCACATCCGGGAATCTACAGCGTACTTTACTGTAAAAACAGCTGAAATAAAGAGGCAGATCGGTCATTATGGCTTGGTACCATTAGGTCGTGCTTGCATTTCACGTCTTGCCTTTCAGATACCGATTGTTATATCAGGCAAGACAAACTTATGTTTCTACCAACCTCGACAGTCTGTTTTATTGAAAATCATTTGATGTGGTATTGCATCCTCTTTTCATAACCTCATATTTGTAAGGTCTATATGAAGCAATTTTATAAGTGGTGGGAGGGCTAAAGCCCCTGTCCGGGCCAGTGTCTAATTATTGGAGGGATTAAATTGAATTTTCCCTAAAGCAGTACTAAATAAGGAAAATGCGGCATTTTTGGCCAACATTAGGGGCTAAGCCACCCACAACCCCCCTGTTCCTACGGGCCTGTCTGTGAAAGCTCATGTTTGCCATGGCTCTCATCTTTAAGTGGAATCAAACCCGACGCTATCACAAGCAAAAATCGGAGCAAGGTCCTGATTTGAACAAGTTTTCGAATACACTTTTTAATGTTATTACAACTAGAAGGCCCGTTATGGTGTTCTATGTAAGAACTTCTGACACATACAAATTATGTTGGTGTTATACTTACAAGTTTTGGTAAGTCTGGTTGTTCGAGGCACATATAGTTTCTTGTCCATCCGACACGTATTCAAACAAACAGTCCACCTGGTCTATCAACGAGCACATAGACGACAGATCAGGCAGGCAATCTACCAGGCTTACAGCTGGAAAAATAGCCAGTGATTTAAGTTTATAAATATTCCAGCACACATACTCAAACAAGCAGTCCACCTGGTCTATCAACGAGCAAATAGACGACAGATCAGGAAGGCAGTCTACCAGGCTTACAGCTGGAAAAATAAACAGTGATTTAACTTTATAAATATTCCAGCACACATACACAAACAAACAGTCCACCTGGTCTATCAAGGAGCACATAGAAGACAGATCAGGCAGGCAGTCCACCAAGCTTACAGCTGGAAACAATAATCTGTGATTTAATTTTATAAATATTCCAGCACACATATTCAAACGAACAGTCCACCTGGTCTATCAAGGAGCACATAGATGACAGATCGGGCAGGCAATCTACCAGGCTTAGAGCTGGAAAAATAACCGTAACTCATGTATATTCTCGACCAGTGGTTTAAGCCAAAGGACAAAGTCTATGGTAGTTTCATTTGAAAGATGCTGCAGAAGGCAAAGTGAATGTTGCCACAGAGAGGATTTGCGTATAGATTAGCTCGGAAAACATTGAGGGAAAAGGAGAAAGTGCTGATCATCAGCACTTTCTTCTTTTGTCTCAATGTTTTCCCAAACCGATTCTATAAAGGACGTCAAAATCAGGTCTTGTTTTAGGAAAGGTTGAGTTTGAAAACGTCATATCTACAGCTTATTCAAGCTGAAGCCACTATGTTTTCTAGCGCAGGCAACAAGATAACATTTGCTGATCTAAAACAAACAAACAGTCCACCTGGTCTATCAACGAACACATAGACGACAGATCAGGCAGGCAATCTACCAGGCTTACAGCTGGAAAAATAACCAGTGATTTAAGTTTATAAATATTCCAGCTCACACATATTCAAACAAACAGTCCACCTGGTGTATCAACAAGCACATAGACGACAGATCTGGCAGGCAATCCACCAGGCTTACAGCTGGAACAATAACCGTAACTCTTGTATATTCTCGACCAGTTGTAATACGGATTGTCTTTCCTGTTTTTAATCTAAACCACTGCTGATCCAGCACATTTGGCAGGCAACATAACAGAATACTAGCTAGAACAGTCTGCATGTGCATGAAATTAACCCACTACCACACAATGACTCTCTTTGATTCCTCACAAAATAACGGCCATGTAAAACGTGGAAAATGAAGAAATTGTTTGTAACAAACAATTTCTTCATTTCCCACAGTGTTCCATCCACAAATACCCAAAAGTTAAAAACTCCATTCATTTCGTCTGCATGCCCTTTTCTAAACTTGTGTCGTTTGGTCATTGGACGATCATTTCAGTTATAGCTACATTGTGTCCTATTATAAAGGTGTCATTAGTAGTATACAATTAGATTGCTAAATTCATGTATGACCTACATGTCTCCATTATTAGCCTTCGCCAACCTCAAACTGATTATAAAACGAAGTATATCAACAATAGAAAATATGTAGATGATGTTGAATAATAATCAATTTTGCAAAGTAGGCCTAAACAGTGACGCAATTTCGGACAAACAATCGTATTTTCGTCGGTGTACAATAGTCCCAGCCGAAAATGACAGTGACGTAAGCTGATGTTTACTGCTGCAAAACCAATCAATTCGTCTGATTTGCACCGTTACAAATACGAACAGAGTTGATTGGTTGTCAAGTAGTAAACATTAGCCCACGTCACTGTTATTTTCGGCCGGTACTATTGTAAATCTAAAGCTTCGCAACAACAGCTTGATTAAAGCTGTAGTTACGAGATTTTATAACAAACCCAACGGTTTATAAAAACATAAGCGTAGACCAAGTATTTTTTCAGCACAAAATTCATTGCCATTCCGGAAAAAAAAGAGAGAAATGGAGAGAGTTCGGGTTACCATTTAGTCCGGCAGATATCCACTTATACCTTGCAGTGGAGTATAAAGTTTTTTTCTTTGCTGATTCCTGGAGTAAACATCCTACTGTTAAAGATTCCGACGGGTGCCACCGTGTCATCCTTTAGCATTTTGAGAAATTCAAGATGGCCGCCAAAATGGCGGAAATTACTTAAATTAGTCAATGTAAGAGTTTTAAATTCATATGAAAACTGATACATTTTAGGTAAAATATCTAAATTACACTTAATGTTGCTCTAGGAATGAAAAACAACAAAGATAAGACATAGATCTATAATTTCAGTTGACATTTTTGTGTAATTTACGTTACATTATGGGATAATTGCTTCATTTATTCACTTATTCCCTATAATTTGAACATAATTTGGACATAAGTCATTCAAACACAACAGTGAGTGGTTTTGTTATCAATTCATTCACTTGAATCTTTTGGTGAGAGCAAAATAAGAGCTGAATAAATGTATTATGTAGTTTACGTTACCTTGATATTAGCATATTAGCTTCATTCCTTCACTTATCTTCTATTATTTGACCATACGTCGTTTAAACACGACAATGTATGGTCTGAATATCAATTCATTCCATTTAAAGCTTTTTGTAATAGCAAAACAGTAGGTTTTATAAATGTATGATGTAGTTTACGTTACCTTGATATTAGCATATTTATTCATTTATCTACTAATATTTAGCCATAAATCGTGAAAAACAATAATAAATATTTTGACTATCAACTTTTTACTTTTGGTAAAAGCAAAACAACAGTTGTATAAATGAATCATGTAAATTACGTCACCTTTATTTCATGTACTGTTACATAAATATAAAAGATAATTATCCTAAATTGAACAGAATACCCCCAACAGCTGGTTATAATGGGATAAAAAAAGGGTTAACAGTAATTTAAACAAGACACACATGTAGTCTCTGACTCACAAACCCATCATGTTCTAGACACAAAAGAATAGTGAATTAAACGTATCCAATTATTGCACAATAACTAGTATTGGCAAATGTAAATCCTTTGATTAGCATAAAAAGAAGTACATAGTGACCTAGTTTTGGTGCTTGACAAACCTTGCCTGAGTCATTACTCATCCATGAGTGTCTCTATGTCAAACGGCACGAGAAATGGAATGGAAAGGTTTTTCATAGTTAAGCATAAAAAGTAAGTCACTCTATCCTGATTTTGGTACATGACATGGTTTTTAGTCATTGCACATTTGCACATCAAATGTGGAATCTTTAGATCAAACAGTACATGAGATATGAAACAGAAGGGAGTATCGAACTAAGTAAATAAGACTCGAGAGTGAATAGTAGGTCACCGTGACATTGTTTTGGTACATAATGCTTCTGTTGGTCATGGCGCGTCTTATATCAAATTTGGTTTCTCTGTGTGAAATAATGCAGAAGGTATGGAACGGAACAGAAACGTTCTCAGGCTGCCCGATCGCCTGACAAAGAGTATACGATAACACCCCAGCATATTTTTTCTTGACGACTTAAAGAAATTAAATAATTGCACAAGATTTGATATCAATTCCTAACAGCTGATCAAAATCAACATTTTTTGTAAATGATGTGTAAGGTGCTTCTCTACATTGTTCCATTAGTCCTGGGCTCGATCCCCGGTCGCGGCAAGTATCCTTTCAGAAAAAATGTCTCCCACCAATGGTTTGTTATCGTTAACCTATGTGGGCAAGCATCTGGAGGCTTGGTTAGGATGTTGTGATAGTACTGATATGAGAAACGACTGGAGTCCATGGTTAGGCGCTCCAATCGTCGGGATATGACCATAGCAGTTGAAAATGACGTTAAACCGCAATGAAGAAAACCAAGCCAATTAAAAGATGATATATATTTTTTCTCCGTCAAAGTCTTGTATAATACCCGTGTTACATTGCTAAGGGGCCTAAACTTGCACGCATGTTCTATATAAAACAATAGATTTCATTGTGTATTCGTATTTCTGGGTTTTTATGCTTTCATTGTTGCTTGGCATTTATTAAGCAATACACATCCCTTTCAAGCATAGCACAACTACACCTAGTTGAAGAAATTGGTCCATCACTAAGTCTTCCTCACTGCCATTTTGTCATTTTCGAGATAACGTTATTTCCAGGAGCTAGAGCTACACACTCGGCTTGGGGACAATCAGTTGTACTAGCACTTGATCCCTTGATCCAACATATAGTTGATCTTGTGAAAGAGTGTGTTTGCAATTTTGTGCTTGATTCCTTTTATCATTGTATCAAAATGCAAGTATCTGGAGAGAATGATACTACCTTTTGACATGCTACCAACTAATTAATGCATGCAACGTGACAAAAAACAGCTCAAGTAGTCTACTTGTATCGCTGATTGACTCGAAGTTGAAGGTGTAGCTCTTCAAAATGTCAAAATGTCACTGAGGTAGAGTTGGACCTAGTTTTTCTACTAAATGCAGTTGTGCTAAAGCTAGAATGGGATGTTACAAAGCACATGTCTCATACCAAAAGCAAAGTAGGTCGCTGTCACCTTATTTATATTTTTGTTGCTCTTAGTTACAAATTTTCTTCCGCTCAATAGCTCATGTACCGTTTAATGTAAGGGACGCCAAATTTGTTGTGTTGATGCACCATGACCCAAAGCTTTGTCGTGTACCATTATACCAAAACCAGATCGCTGTGACCTACTTTTTACGATTGCGTGCACTAAGTTCACTTCTCTGCTCTTTATAAAACATAATGTTTGTACATCAGTGGCTACATGTGTGTCTTGTTTAATATACTTTACCTATACCGGTATTTCACCCTACTTACACAAATCAGCTAAGTTGCATTTCCTTCGATTTACGGTATTCTTATTATCTTTCAAAAATATGTAACAGTACATGAAATTAAGGTAACGTAAGCTACATAATACATTTATATAACCTGCTGTTTTACTCTTTACACAATCTTCTAGAAAAAACAATTGACAAGAAAACTATTTACTGCTGTGATTAAATGATTTATGGCAGGTTTGTGGCCACATAATAGTAGATAAGTAACCAAACGAAGGTACATGTGTAATTTGCTTATATTAAGGTAACGTAAATTACATAATACATGTATAAAACCTTGGATTTTCTGTTTAAAAAGGCGTTTAGTAAAGATATTGATAGACAAACCATTTGCCGTTGTGTTTAAAAGACTTATGGTTAAATCATAGTGTTCTATTGAATACATGAAGCCAATATTGCCATAACGTAACGTAAGTTTCACAAAATTATCAACTGAAATACATTCATACAACCAATATGTGGCTCTCACCAAAAAGTTCAAGTGAATGAATTGATAACAAGACCATGCGCTGTTGTGTTTTACTGACTTATGTCCAAATAATAGTGGATAAGTGAATAAATGAAGCAATTATCCCATAATGTAACGTAAATACACCAAAATGTCAACTGAAATGGTAGAAATATGTCTTATCTTTATTGTTTTTCATTCCTAGAGCACCAGTAAGTGTATAAAACATATTTTACCTAAAATATATCAGTTCTCATATGAATTTAAAACCTTTATATAGAATTTTTATGTAATTTCCGCCATCTTGGCGGCCATCTTTAATTTCTCAAAATGCTAAAGGGTGACACGATGGCACCCGTTGGAATCTTAAGCAGTAGGATGTCTACTTCAAGAATCAACAAAGAAAAAAACTTTATACTCCACTGCAAGGTTCAGCTTAAAAATGGGGAATATCTGCCGGACTAATTGTTTTCTTTAACTCTACAATGTCTGTCGAATATCAAAATCATTTCTCGACTGCACAATAAAAATCATACACTTTTCTCAAATATGCAAAATAACTGTATACCTATTAGCTCTGAGTATATAATCATGAAAAAACCAACAGAGTGCATTTCCGTGTCTAAAAATGAGGCCGATAAAGATCTGTATGTAAGTTTGGAGTTTTTAAAACAAAAAAAAAATGTTTGTTTGATGATAGATGCAAAAGATAAGCAGATTTACCGACTAGGACGATACAGATCAGCGTTCTCATCTTGTTATAATCCTCTTATTTCCTGGCTGTATAAGTAAAGCAATATTGCAACGTTAGTAAAGCCAAGCCAAAATAGGTCAAAAACGTGCAGGAAGAATATATTTCTAGTGTCTTATCTTTAATCCTTTCCCAAACAAGACCTTGTTTTGACGTCTCTAATAGGAAACGCTTTGGAAAATATTGAGGCAAAAGATGAAAATGCTGTTAAACAGCATTTTCTTCTTTTGCCTCAATATATTTCGTGTTATATTATTCAGAAATTACATCCTTATCAACACCCATTTTGTCGTCTGCAGCAATTTTCAAGTGGGTCCAGCCTTAAGTTTTGATGTTTGGGAAAGGGTTAATGTGGTCTTATGTAATGAGGTGAAGCGGACAGTTTATTAATCTAGATTTCCTATAATCTGAGATTTTCGTCTCGTTTAACAATTTCTCAAACAAGACCATATTTGATGTCCTTATCAGAAAAGTAGAAAACACTTTTGGAAAACAAGAAAGCAAAAGAATAAAATGTTTTTGCCTGAAAATGGCTATTGAAATTTAAACGCGAAATGCTCCCAAAACGCATTAAAATCGCTTCTCCAGACATCTAGACTTTAAAAATTTCCGATGGTAGTGGAGATGGTCTTCGATCCATTGACCGTAGGGGGCAACCCTCTTCGTGCTAGTCCCCAATATTCGATCCGCCTGAAAAATCTTTGTCGCTGTTTTACCGCTGTACCGCTGTACCGCATGTACTACTTTCCAAAAGTCGAAGAAGGTCCTGCCTAAATGTCACCAGTCAAAAGTATCAACGAAAACGTGTCTGCATTCACGAAGAAAGAATGGAAATACTTTAATGACGTATATTTACCGATTCCCACTTAGGGACTCTTTTTTACTCCCCACAAGATAATAGCTTCGGAAAACATTGTGGAAAATGAACAAATTGTTTGTAACAAGCAATTTCTTCATTTCCAACATTTGTGTTCTACGCAAAATTACAAAAAATTGTAAAATGTCATTCAGTTTTTATTGACGTCTGCGACATATTTGAATTTAGTCAAGTATAAAGTTTGGCCGTTTGGGAATGGTTAAAACTTATCTTTACCGCTTTTGTCCAAATTGCGGAAGACGAATTGTGGTGTAGTTTTCGTAGTGCTCGTGAACCCTTGCCCAAAATAGAGACAGATCTTATTTGAAAGGTGGTGAAAGATAGCAAACGTAGGCCTACAAAACGTGTATGTTATAGCATAAAATATATTCTCTGAACGTTTTCCCTAACTATTTCTAGTAAGGATTTTAAATCGTAAAAATAAGTAAAAACATCAGGAATTAATGATACTGTATAGAGTGAACCGCCGGAATATGAAGCCAATCAAGATAATTAGTCAAATATCGAATCGAACTTGTTCGTGTCGTGAGCAATCTTGGAATTGCGCAGTTTCGAAATCGTTTAACCCATTATCAGACGATAAATTTTGGACTATTCCAAATTGAAAGGTGTTCCAGACGACAATTTCAAGTTGATGGGATATTATAAATCTTTTCATTTTATGTTAGAAAATATTGTGGAAAATAAAGAAATTGCTTGTCACAAGCAATTTCTTCGTTTTCCACAATGTATTTCTAATCTTTTCTTGTGAAGTAGTAAAAAGGCGTCACTGTGCAGTAATGGGTTGACGTTACGGGGCTGTTGATAAAGTATCCAGAATTGTTTCATAGTTTTTAAATATGTGCAATAACTGAAATGATATTTTCCAAACAAATACATTGAAGAGTTATATTAGGCTATACGTTTGATCCCACAACAAAGGCTATGCAGTTTAAATTAAAGCGACATACAATATGAATTACAGAATCTAATGTGGAAGACGCAGTACTGAACTTAAGTTTTGCAATAAAGACACTAACGTTTTAAAATAAAAAAAACATTAAGTTTGAGGTAAACGAAATATGTTTCGAGATGTGAAAAAAACCCCAAGCGTTTTGAGATAAAGAAACCAATGTTTTGAGATAAAGAAACTAGTATTTTGAGATAGAGATAATTACGTTTTGTCATGGTAACGCTCTGCCTACCGCAGAATGGGGTTGGCCGACAATTGCTACCGACACGCAGAGTTGCCCGCAAGCAATGTTATGGACACCCAAACATGGTAAGAGGAGCAGAGGACATCCAGTCAAGACCATGGTGGATGTCCTAATGCAGGATTCAAGTGCAGCAAGCATAGATGAACTCAACACCTGTTTGATGAATAGGGAAGTTTGGAGGTGTCGACAGCGTGTCCGTCTGCGGACGACTTAATGATGATGTTTTGTCATATAGAAACTAGCGTTTTGATATTCTATTCGTAAGAAATCGCTTTTTAAAGCTTGATATAGTAAGAAAATAAATTTAAGAAAGCGCTCTCATTAATGATTCAACTTTAAAACGTTCCTGAAATTGACATGAAGTGAATTACAGAAAAGAATACGATAAACGAGTAGGCCTACATGTGGAAACAAGAAACATTGATCAACATAATGCTTCAAATATTTCAAGAACAAAGTTTGGATTTGCGTCCATAAAACACAAAAATTTGAGAAAACAATGCTTAGGCAAAAGAGGAAAACACAGATGATCAGCATTTTCTCATTTTGCCTCAATATTTTCTTTGCTATGTTGAGCATGAATCCCTCCTTCATACTCATGTCCAGCAGCTTTGAAATTGGAACGGTCCATTTTTCTGTTTGGAAAAGGTTTAAATGTAGGACTTTTGAATCGATGATTATTTATAATGATAACGTAAGCCACTCCTACTGGTTAGTGATAAACATTGAGAGAAACGAAAGTTGTAAACCAAATGAATTGATATCTTATCACAATTATAACATCTACATAAAGCTACAATATATCGTCGCTTATCAACAAAAACCTCGTAACCGCAGCTTAAAACAAGCTGCAGTTACGAGGTTTTTGATGAAAAGTGACAATGTAACTTATCAATATTATAGCATATACATAAATATGACCCAGGATATCAGGACAAACACTAAACACTTTCCCAAAAAGAAAAAAGAAATCAAATAAAATTTCAATTTAATTTCAATTTTTAATTCATTGCAGGAACGAAATTACTTTGTTAAAGATATGTGGCTAATTGTCAGCAATTTCTTCCTTTGTATCAATGTTTCAACCAAGCCTTTTTTAGCTTGTAGCCTAAAGGCTACAAGCCCGTGTCTTGATTGGGAAAAGAGACCAACAGATCGGTTTGAATCAGTCGGACTTCCTTGAACACAAAAAATTGCCCCACACTAACGGTTTGATAATCGTTAACCAATGTGGACGAGCAGCTTGGGGCTCGGTATTTATAAAGCTGTTGTTGAGAAACAACATGAGTCAATGGTTAGATGTTCAAGTCGCCGCGATATGACCATAGTATTTTAAGAGGCGTTAACCCAAATCAATCAACCATTATTGGCGTATGAGACAGGGTCGACATATTAGACGTACATAATCAAACCCATGCAATAGGTTCCGTTTGATTTCGATTAACCCTGTCCCATACGCCAAACTTTTAGGGTTGTAAAATTTCCAAAATGGTGTTGATAAGAATAGTTTTTCTACAAAATACAGTACAGAAAATATTGAGATATTAATTAGGCCTATCAGCAATGTCTTCTTTCGCATCAATATTTTCCAAAAACTTTCTTGCGGGGGCGTCAAATACTGATCGGTTTTGCAAAATGGTTAAATCTTATTTCCGGTAATTGTTCGTATTCCATTCACCCATCCCCACACAAAGGCATATTTTGAAGCACCTGTTATAAAAAGACTTGGCAATACCATAAATATACTGATAAAAGAAGAGAATGCTGGTCACCAGCATATTATATTGTGCACATCTGTATGAACATTAATCTATTCAGTGCTCTGCTTTGATAAAATTGGAACTGTTTAAATGTTTGCCGTTTAATGAATTACTTAAGGGGGAATGCTCCAGTTTTTCGCAACACTCGGTCATTACTGTAGTAAATTAAATGTTTCGTACCAATATGTTTCGCTACCATATTTTCAATAATAGAACACATCATTACAATTTACCATTTTCGACGGCAAACGTGTATTTATTGCGAAACTGGTTTCTTCAAGATGAAAATCGATTGTTTAGAGCAAGACAGTCGTAAGTGTGCATGCAGTTACCGCTGTTTTGCGTCATTTTATTCATCATAGTGTGTAGCTGATAAAATTGCTGTAATTCACTAATAAGAGTAAAGACCTGTACATCTTCGTTTTGAATTATTACCAGGACAGAGTTTTATCAAATTCTATTATGTAGATTTTTTTTCTATTATGTAGATTTTTGCACATTTTGGCATAAAACACTCCAGCTACGTTGATCGAACCGAACACGTGAGCATGCTGTTTTATATATTTACGCGTATAATAGCACATATTTTGGGTTTTCTGTTCTTATTAAATGTAAGACATTACTTTAAATCCGTTTTCGGGACTAAACGATGAATATATGTGCATTTTATTAGCAATTTAGTGACCCTGGACTGGTGCAAAAAATTGTTCATTTTTTCGATGAAGGGGTATGTGATACGAATGCCTATAAAATTCAAACAAGATCGCTGACCATCCATTTTTATTTCATTTTTCAATTAGTAATAACATGTAATTTCAACATACAAAATATAACTAGATTCTATTATTGGGAAAAAAATAGGAAACTGGAACATTCCCCCTTAATGACATGACCGGGTAAAGAGCTTTTCACCCTATCTTATTATGATCATATTGAGGACGTCGCGGTAATTTATTATCTAAAATGGGCATATATCGATGAGTATCAACAAAAACCTCGTAACTGCAGCTTGTTTAAAGCTGCAGTTACGAGGTTTTCGTTGAAAAGTGGCGATATTTAGGTGGGTGATAAAAACTTTGAAACGCAATATACATATACATATAGATAATGTTATGTCAGCTATCGTCGTGTACTTTGACTGCACAATAATTCAGCTGACTTCACTGTTCCGAGAAAATCGCTGTCACCAGGCTATAAATTGTGCAGACCGAGCAGTTACACGTCAAATCGGGGCCGAGAACTACCCGGGAAGGTACAGATGAAAACAGAAACATTAAGGGTAAAAGAGAGAAAAGGTAGACTGATTGAAAGGTAAGTAGCCATTCATTTACCCTTATCACATTTTCAGCCATTACCGGACAGCAAAATTTTAGGCTAGTACCAATTCAAAGCTGCCTTTGACTACAATATAGATATGAATAAAGATCAAATGTGTGTGCATCTGATAGTGTGGAAAATATTGGGGCAAAGAGAGAATTTGCAATTTCTTCTTTTGCCTCATTGTTTTCCCAAACCATCTCTACCATGGACGTGAAAACCAGATCTTGTATGGGCTATTGTTAAATACCAAAACCATTACCAGACGGTGCAATTTTCTAAAGGCTGATTCAAAGTTAAAGATGTTGTGGAGGAAAGTTTCAAGTGAATGGATCTTTATCTATTTTTATTAACATTATTATTTTGTTTGTTTTTCTATGTAAAAGGGATTGTCACAAGCAATTTCTTCATTTTCCACAATCTAATTATGTCTCACAAATTCTTCATTTTGTGGAGCATCAAAAACATAACGTTTATGTATGAATTTGGTTTAATTCCTTTCCCAGACAAACGTTTTGAAAAAAATGGTGATGAAAACACTAATTACTTTCAAAATGTTGAAAAAACTGATAAGGCCTACTAGAAGTTACTCCATTCTCGCTCATAGTTTCCATCCTTTCAAAAAGAGTTTACATTTTGATAAACAAGCATTTTCTTCTTTTGTGTCAAAGTTTTCCCAAGCCATTCAAAGTCTCTTGCAGAAAACGCTTGGGAAAAGCATTGATATAAAATAAGAAAATGCTGATAACCAGCATTATCTAATTTGCTCCCAATATTTTCTCTGATTTATTGCACATTAATTCACATTGAAGTCTTGTGTTGGAAAGGGTAAGGAAGAAAAACATTTCTTTGTAGGAGGAATAAACTTCCTCAATCCATGAATCATACGACTAAAACATGAAAATATGATTAGCGGATTTGTCTGGAGAGGGATATTTATGCTTTTGAGACTAACATGGATCCAGAGAAGCCTTGGTATACAAGCAGTCTTATCAAGATCTACGCTGTTCTTCGATCACTTCTTTATTTCCTCTACCATAGACCTACGCATGATGACCGCATGGATCCTGGTCAGACTACACGTGGACATGAGCATCACAATCTTCGACAAATGTCTTATATGCGCAACTACCCTCCTAATCCGACTCTTCTCTGATGAAAATTCGCTCAAGATCTGATATTTGGATGTCGCTATTTACCGACATCCAAATATCAAAGAGCGAATTTTCACCAGAGAAGACTAGGATTACTACCCTCTGAAACTATCATTCAACAAGGGCTACTGTATGATATGCCAATCTACAAAGGACTGCAAACATGTAGTTCCACCGAAAGTGAGTTTATGTAGGCTAAATCCATAATCTGCAAGAATGATCCACAATTCAGAAGAATTGGATACCAAGCTTTTTACTCACCTCTGCATACAAATGGTCAGAATTTGACATCGTCAGAATTTGAAGAGAAAGATATCAAATTTTAATTGGAACTCATTTTGGGAACAAGGACCCGGAAGTACTATCCGTTATGGACCGTCTCCTTATGGTGGTTGGTGTGTGATAGGCACTGCGTTGATACTGACTTTTAGATATCAATGCATAGTCTAACACTAAATCAGCCACTAGAACTTCAACGATATTAGACTGTTTCGTTCGTGATTAGAATCCAGTATTGATGAGAATGGGGAGGTACCAAACAGGCGAGTACGGAGAGCAGGGGCAGATTATCATAGTCTACACTCGATTACAGATAGTACGGAAATGGTACCATACACTCGAGTACGGAGAGCAAGAATATGTGATCACTCGGAAAACAATGGTCACCTGCCATATCGTCAACACGATCTTCCGTCGGTGGCCCTCAGATAGGCCTAGTGTCTCAAATACCGATCGTCAATCATCAGAGAGTTGGCGTACACAAGACAACACAACATTGGTGCAAATTAAAGATTACAAACAATATTCAGAGGAATACATTATAGTACACATGTAGGAAATAAAGCCTTGTACTGATTTTAAATATGTGACCCGTCACGCTAAAAGGGACCTTATCCGAAGTCAAAAATCCAAATTTGGTCAAACTTGTCAGACCCAGCACATGTTAACCAGATCGCATATGCGCGAAATGAACATATATAGAAAGGGAAATCATTCTGGATTTAGAAAATTACATAAAAGTGAAAAGTGTCGGCCCTAGTCTGGCTGCGCGGACTGCGCAGACTGACTAGGGTCGATATTTTTCACACACCCGATAAGGTCCCTTTTAGCGCGACGGGTCACATATATATTGTAGGAATGTCACTTTGAGATTACTTGGATTGATCTGGGAAGTGATCAAAAATGCTAGTGGAAATGTGGCGTTCTACATATCAACCAAATGACGATTATATAAAGATTGGATGCCATTTGCACTTTTATCTGTTTCTCTGACCGCGAATCACTACTCCAGTGTGGAAAAACCACGACATTCGTCAACACATAGTCGATTCCGAGAATGTGTTCCACAACATTCGAGGTGCGCCGAATGACAACTACGCATGTACCCGCTGCTCATTTTCAGTTCATGTATTGGGAAATTCAGTGTGTGATAGAAAATGCAATGATGGCAGCGATTCTAGAGCGCATCAATGCATATTCTAACACTATATGGGATTTCTTCTAATCAACACGAATAACCAACAGACCAGAAACAAGATGGCGGGATCAAGCGTTTCATGCAAAAATATTGAATACGTGGTAGCCAATTATAAATCTAAAGGAATGAAAGACGAACAAATGCACCAACATGATATAGATAAATTGTTGTACAGTACCAGGGGCGGGGAAAGGAATTTTCAGGGCGAGGCATCAACCTTTGTCATTTTGAAAGATATTATTGATTTTAATATGATGACCCTATCCCACCATCCACCCATCCCCTCCCTTGTATCCGCCTGTGATAATGATTGATTATTTTCCTTAACATACCTTCATACATTCGTTTTTATTAATTAATAATTAGGACCACTGGGCCAGTCTGAAATTTCATGGTTTAAGAAACAGTTACAGGACGGCTGCCTATATTCTATGGATAGGTATTGCATATAATTATATTTTGCAGGCCCGTAGGAACAGGGGGCTAGGGGGCTAAGCCTCCCCAAATGTTGGCCAAAACTGCCGAATTTTCTTAATTTTACACTGAAAATTTTGGAAAAATCCAAATTAGCCCCCCCCCCCCCCAATATTCAGGACAAGGGCTTTACCCCACCCCCCATCCCCAATATGAAATTGCTTCCTACGGGCCTGTTTTGCATCGCCATGAATTTGTCATCAGGTGTAAAAATATTGCTCTAGCTCTCGGAAAGGGGCATAGGTCTTGATCAGACAGCGAGCAGAAACAAACAGATCAGGATAGAGATAAGTATCATTTCCACAAGTACCCTTTCTTCAGATTTCGGCACATACAATGAATTTTGTGCTCAAAACAGATTAGGTTTACCGTTATGTTTTGATAAGCCGTTGGTGTTGTAACAAAATCTCGTAACTATAGTGTCACCATCAACATTGTGACTCAAATGTACTTTTGACTATTGACTGTCCTACCTGAGAGGGGTGTTGTAATAACATCTAACGGTAAACACCTTAAAACTACGACGTTTACATATCTGGTTTACCTGTTCGGTTTGACTCGTCTGTCCAGAGGTCATGGTTTATTTATACGGCTTGATGCAAGCCGTAGTATTGTTCAGCAAGATTAACCCGGTACATCTGCATATGCAATGACCCCACTTCGGCGATGTTTTGTTAAGACGCTCATCTAACGGACTTAGCGCACGAAAACTAATCAGTATCAGTTTAATGTGGTCAGATAATACTTAACGAGATATTATAACAACACACACGACATACTATTTATTTGTCCGAAAATACGTCAAGGTTAACTGGGAAAAAACGTTCCCTATCATGATGTCCGTTGTCGAGAGCATTGGTAGGCCTATGCTCTGAGATCGATCCTCGGTAGCGGAGGTTGAACTTGGCTCCTCATTTCCCTTTGGAATTCATCATGTTCATGGAATCTGACAGATGTGAAAATGGTCATTAACCCATTACCAAACGACACAATTTTGGGTTGGTCCAAAGTCAAAGATGTTGCAGACGACAATTAAAAATGAGTGATTTTTTAGTTTTTACTTTTTTTATCAATTTGTGTAGAAAACCTTGTGGGAAATGAAGAAATTGCTTGTCACACACAATGTTTTCAGCCTTTTCAAGGGAGTCAAATAGTCAATGTGTGGGAATGGGTTAAAGAGGTCGATCAAGAAATTTTAGCGATGTCTTCGAAATATGTTAACACACCAGCGATTACTCTAATTTTCATTCCGAAATGTAGTACTTAGAGTACTTTCGTTCGACAGATGGCGCTCTTCACTTCCGCTACACAAACCGGAAGTAGGCAACAACGTAAACAGTATCCAGAAAAATATCAGAAAAATGACATGAAATGGGTTTAAATAGCCCATTTACGAAACCAGAATGTCCCTCTCAGCAAATGACAGAAGGAGTGTGTGGCAGGAACACCAAGAATCGTAAGGACTTTTACTGTGATCTCTCAAATAGACCATATTTCTCCAGCAAACCTTGTTTGTGTCGAGCTAGACTCTAGCTTTGAGATGTCATTTCTCCATGTATACTCGCTTCATGTGTACTCGCGGTACATGGGATCTCGCGGTAAACAGTATTTTGCAAGAAAACTAACGGCCACGCCTACAGCGCATGCGTCGGGACAGTCACACTCATTTTCGCCGCTCTTCACAAAATAAATTCTTTTTCACTTTCTCCAAGATTATTTAGCACCCTTTCCTGTCTGGTTGGTGGGTAAGACACTATACTAACACCACATAACAAGGATTTGCAGGTTTGTGACCTTTATGGTTAAAACTCGAGAAGTTATGGTAAAAGACAGTTCTCACAGGTAGGCGCCATATTTGAATTCCTACTTTCGCTTTACTGGATATTTTGAAATTCTTACAAGATGGATTTGAAAATTACATTATATGCTTTGCATTTGGCAATTTTAATGTACCAATTCGTGAATATAAATGCTACAGCATTCCCTACCTGCAGTGATTGCGATTTTGACTGGTGTAGGGGCCAGATGATCAGAGAATCAAAAAAGTTGTTGACATTTAGTGGTACCCTCCCATATTCTAGAAAACCATGCACCAAAACAGACAGGTGCAGCAAAATTAACTTAAAAAATGTTACCGTCGTCTGTCTCCATTGTCTCCTTATCACTCAAGCTCAAGACATAGAGCTAAACCCTGGTCCAAATTCTACAATGTACCCATGTGGGTCATGTGGTCAGGAAGTAACCTGGGACCAGAAAGGTATCATGTGTGATACTTGTGATGCATGGTTCCATGCAGACTGCCAAGGCATAGGCAACTCTACTTATAATCATCTGTCTGATTCCAGATTTACCTGGTATTGCACAAAATGTAACAGTGTCAACTACAAGACTTCACTATCTGAGTCATTAGATTCATTAAGCGAAACAACAAAATTCTCCATCCTTAATGAAAACCTTTCGTTTGAAAGTATGTCCATATCTGGACATGCTAATGAAATTCTAACGGCCCAACCTATGGCCTCTTCAACACCAATTCAAAAAAGAAATTTGAACAAAACAAAACGTAAGCTAGAACAACATGAGAGATTAAGCATTTTAAATATCAATTGCAGATCTATACGCAATAAAATCCCCGAATTACATCAGGTACTGACAAATGTTAAGCCAGATATTATATGCTGCACAGAAACCTGGTTAAAGCCTGAAATCCATTCCTCTGAAATCATTCCAACAAGCTTTGGTTATGACATATACAGAGATGATAGACTTGAAGGTCAGGGAGGGGGTACACTTTTAGCAATAGCAAAAACCTTGTCAAGTCAAGAACAGCCACAGCTTAAAACAAATTGTAATGCATCTTGGGCAAAAATTACACTAAAGGGTGTCAAAGATATAGATATATTTCTACCTTCTATAAACCTAGCGAAAATGATGAACTCTCATTAAAAGAATTGTGGGCTGCTGTGACCAAAATCCCACAAAACAGTATCACCTGGGTCTTGGGTGATTTCAATATGCCAGGAATGGACTGGGAAAATGAGTCACCACAAGAAAATTGCAAGTTCAAAAATTTGTACAGCATGTTTGTCGAGAACTTGGTTAACTTTAATTTTCAGCAAATGGTAAAATTCCCAACCCGAGGAGATAACATCCTGGATTTATTTTTGACTAACTCACCGGTTAATGTTCATAATACAAAAACACTACCACCTCTTGGTTCATCAGACCACGATATTGTGTTCCATGAGATTAATATCAATAGGGGAAGACCCTTTCAACCCAAAAGAAATGTCCCATGCTATAAAAAAGCAAACTGGTTCCAAATGAAACAAGACCTCCTTGCCTTCTCCGAGACCTTTTTAACCAAAAAGTATAAAGATCCAAATGAAGCCTGGATTGTATTTAAAGACAAAATGCACACACTCATCTCAGATCATATCCCACATAAATCATTGAAAAGTAGAAAAGACCTGCCTTGGCTGAACAAAGCAATTATAAGAGATATTAGAAAAAGAGATCGCTTATACAAGAAACTTAAAAATTGTCATTCCCACACACACATACAAAAATTCAAAGAACTTAAGAGTAGGGTCCAAAAAAGTATTAGAAATGCATATTGGCAATACCTGGAAACAGTGATTTTTACAGATGACAAAAAGACCAATAACAAAAAGTTTTATTCCTTTGTTAAAAGTAACAAAACAGAAAGTTGCGGAGTAGCCCCTCTGAAATATGATGGACAAATACATTGTGACCCCAAAGCAAAAGCAAACATACTGAACTCACAGTTTGAATCTGTTTTTTCAAAGCCCCAACCCCTTACAATTGCACAGGTTTGCAAACAAACCCTTAAATCAGTATCCTCCCATCCCGTCATGCCCCAATTAACTATAACACCAGAAGGTGTTAACAAATTACTTGTAGGCCTTAACCCAAGCAAAGCCTCTGGCCCTGATAAGCTGTCACCCCGGATATACAAAGAACTTCACTATGAGATTACTCCCATCCTTACATACATTTTCAAACTATCTTTAGATACTGGTATTGTCCCAGATGACTGGAGGCATGCCGTAATGCTCCTGTCTTCAAAAAAGGTCTGAAAAGTAAGCCCAGTAATTATCGCCCTATTTCCCTTACATGTATAGCCTCAAAAATGATGGAACACATTATAGTATCAAATATCATGACCTTTTACGACAAACATAATATTCTTAGTAATTTTCAGCATGGCTTTCGCTCGAAACGAAGCTGTGAAACCCAACTAATTAGTTTCTCACAAGAAATTTATGACAATCTTGAAAACGGTGAACAGGTTGATGTTGTAGTTATGGATTTTTCGAAAGCGTTCGATAAAGTTGACCACTATAAACTCGTCCAAAAATTAAAACGAATGGGTATAAACGCCAAAGTCACAAACTGGATACAAAGCTTTCTAAGGTCAAGGTCACAACAAGTTGCAGTTGAAGGTAGCTACTCTAATATCCTCCCAGTGCTGTCAGGTGTCCCCCAAGGCTCTGTTCTTGGCCCCTGTCTATTCCTTTCATATATAAATGATTTACCTGACTCCATCAAATCTAATGTCCGACTTTTTGCAGACGACACAATTGTCTATAGAAGTATCAAAAGCCCCAAAGATTCAGAAATCCTGCAAAATGACCTAAAAACACTCGAAACCTGGGAAAAAGATTGGGCCATGGAATTTAATCCCGATAAATGTGAGGTACTAAGAATCACACGTAAAAAGAAGCCCATAAACCATCAATATATCTTGCATGAACAAAACTTAAAAACAGCTGAATCTGCTAAGTACCTTGGCCTTACAATCGCTCATGATATGTCCTGGAAAACACACATTGAAAACATAACAAACAAAGCAAATAACTCTCTACGCTTTATTAAAAGAAATATAAAAACGTCAAACAAAAAGTTGAAAGAAACAGCATACAAAACGTTTGTTAGACCTCAGCTTGAGTATTCATCAACTGTATGGCATCCATGGCAAAATTACTTGAATAACAAAATAGAGCAAGTTCAAAGATCCGCAGCTCGGTATGTGATGAACGACTATGATTATAACAGTAGTGTTAGCACCATGTTACATCAGCTAAACTGGCAGACCCTGGAACAGAGACGGAACATCTCAGCTGTTACTTTCTTCTATAAAATCAAGACAAATTTAGTCCATGTTGATCATCATCATATTATCCAAACTAGAAATCTGAACTGTCTGATACCTTTCTCTCGAACTCAACAACACTCACATTCCTTCTTTCCGAGAACAATCCGTATGTGGAACAGTCTACCCTATCATGTACAGTCAAGCCCCAGCGTAACCATCTTTGCTGAGAGGCTTGACCCTTTTTATAAGTTCTAAAAGTCAAAATGAGTGTTTTTAGCCTGTAAAAAATCTTTTTCTTTTACTTTTTAGATTTTCAGACTCTAACCATAACCAGTCACATAATATTTTTAGATTTACTAACACTGTCCCAGACAAGCGCCTGCTAATAATAATCTGCAAAGATTGTCAGCAGTATAATGTAGATGTAGATGTAGATGTATCGGGTGTTTTTCCGGGATAACCTCTGACGTACAAGTCCACGCTTCACTGATCGCGACTATTTTCAAAATATTTTCTGTCTGAAAGTGAGTTATCGATGAAAAAAGTGTCTATATGCAAATCAATAGAAGCCGCACCTGCCTATTCAATAGGCTATTGTACCCCGATCAATTAAAACACATTTTCCATGGCATAATCAATAAAAATCCTTGCGATTTTGACAGATCTAGGCTCGTCTGGCATTGACAAAAAAAGTATTCAATATTTTGATCACGTGACATGAGCTCTTGCTTCCCGCCACGAAAAAATAAACAAATAACGCGAGATCCCATAAAACAAATCCAAGATGGCGGCGATGCGCCTTGCATGAATGAATCCGTGGCTGTCAAATCAGAAATAAACGTATCATCTTGGTTGTTTTACAGGATGATGGGTGACATTTAGAGTTAAAGAAATATAAAAAGATTTTTTGGGATTTTGTTGATGGCTTTCCGGTTTACATATTTTTGCGATAAGTACCGCGAGTACGCATGTTCCCAGGCTAAATACGAATTATTCAGTTTTCAGACACAGTGCCCAATGACAGTGTTGATTGTTAGAAACATTATCCATGAATACGATCAAGTTTGTTCCCACCAAAATATGTCGAAGTGCGTTCATAGGGATTTTAACCTCATTCCAAATGGCAAAATTCTAGGGTGGTCATATTTTAAAGCTGCTTCAGTCGCCAAATTTGATATTAATAAAGATTGTGTTTGTGTTTGATATAGCTCAGCAAATGATATCGAAGGCAAATGAGAAAATGCTAATGATCAACATTTACTTCTTTTGCCTCAATATTTTCTCAAATCAGTTCTACCAGGGACATCGAAACCAGGTCTTGTTTGGGAATGAGTTAAGAATTTCAATATCTCGTCACAGAGTAACATTTCTACTCAATTGTGCAAGATATTCTCATATGAATTTCTGAAAATTTTAATCCAGGGTGGACATTCCATGTGACTTTTTGAAAATGTACACATGCTCGTTGCTTCAATGTAATTTTATGCCACCATATCGAAAGATTGGAGGCATGTTGTTTTACTCATGTTTCTCCATCTATAGGAAAACTTCAGATTGGCCTTTTTCAAAAAAGTTGCCAATGTGAGGGCAGTGATTTTTTTCCCCTAAAAAAATGGTCATTATTGGGCCCCTCCCCCCTCTCTGAGGAAAATACTTTTTTCCCCATTTCAGATAAATTTTCCCCTCCTGGCACTAGATTTTTTGTTGCAAAGAAAAATCCAAATCATATTTAGATTCTAGGCATCTCTAACAGTTCTAATGTGTGTTTGAATGTCCCATAATGATATACAAGCAAGTTGAATGTATTTTTAACACTGTATTTGAGAGTATAAGTAGTATGTATTGAAGTTTCCCCTTTTTGGGCGTTCACACGCAAATTTTTCCCCCACCTATATGGGCCCTGACCCCCTTCCCCCAAGATTAAAAATAAACACTGGAGGGCATTAGTGTTTCAAGAAAACATCTTGTTTTTTTTTCTAATTTCTTGGCTTATAGTCAACAGATTGTGATGAGGCAAAATCCATAGTCAGTACAGTGTTTGCCTTTGAGAGGCCCATTTCCAGTTCTATCTCAATTTACACCAAACAAGATAGATTTTTTCAAACATGCAATCAAATGAAATTTTCATGACCACTTTTGTGGAAGAGGGGGCGGGCACTGTAAAACGGTTGCGTTTGAATGTTTAGAAAAATCACAGGGTTTGATGCAGAGTGAGTTAGAAACAAGAATGCCCCTATCAAAGGTATGTATGGTCCACTCTAACTTGTCATAAACAGTTGAATAAATGAGCTGAGAAATTGGAGAGAGAAAAACTACATAGATGCGGGAGTTTTTTAGGTGTGTACTTTTCTAAAATGTCATGTTGGATAGCCACTTTGTATCAAATCATGATATTACCAAATTAGAAGAAACCTAGTTATAGTCATTTGACCGTTTTAATGAATAATAAATATATTAAATGTTGCATTTTGTAAAGCCATTACCCCATCCTATCTGTAGCTCTCTATACTCACAGATTATCCCGAATCAAAACACAGTTAAGTGACAAAAGATCTCCAGTACCTCGTGGCAGTCCTGTTGGCAAATCAGGTAGACAGAGCGGCCACTCTCCGTATGGAAAATACAGGACAACAACTCCACCACATTTACCCAGGTATTTTAACAAAGTGTGAATAATTACACACATACACTTTTTGACAGTGATATTTAGATACAAAAACAAAAACTTTTTATCATTCAAGACTTGAGCATACATGTTCAATGTCATCATGCAAAATCAAAATTATATTCATTGAAGTCATCCTGGCAAGCTAAAGATTTTGTCTACACTAAGTGAAGAAAGAGGATGCAGAATCATTGGCTTGTTTAATGTTGTGCAATTTTCATTACATATTTAACAAACAGCCAAATAGCTGGAATGCATGGGTTTTGAAAGAAGATAATGCTGGTAGCTCTGCTAGCTCAATATTCTTTTACCTTCACGGTCAATATTCATAGTCCTCTTAGGTACCATGATACTTAATAGCGTTGGTAAAAACAAATAATGAATGAGCACATTGATATATTCCATACTATCTTTTTCTATACAATTGAATGCAGCCGAAATAATAATGTAAGCAACCATCGAAGATTAGTCCCCAAATGAACATTGTTTTGAATACTGTGATACCATCATGGCATGAATGAGGCAGTACTGAAGAGGTCTACTAGGGAAACAAATTCCTGTGTTTGTACATTTGTATCCCCTTCATAGAAATCCTAGATCCCCACAGCCTTAGAATCATTGTGCATACAGTGTTATTACCACAATCACAGTGACATTATGTATTTCTTGAGGATAAAATTACATTATTTGGCATTTAAGGTTAGAGACCCCACCAGATGAGCGAAGAAAGCCGTTGCGAGGTAACAGATATGAGGTGGTACCCCCTGTCAGAAATAATAGACAGAGTAACTCAAGGTATGCAATAACTCATTTTTATGTCTCCAATAGAGAAGGCCTTTGAAAGCATTGAGGGAAAAGAAGATAATTATGAGGTGGTACCCCCAGTCAGAAATAACAGACAGAGTAACTCAAGGTATGCAATAAATAATTCATTACCACAAAAATTATGCTTTTAACCCATTACCAAATTGCAAAATTTTACACTTAAAACCATATTCAAAAATGTTGCTGAGGACAATTTCAAGTGAATGAATGTTTACATTTTGGCTCTTTCTGGATGAAAAATGTTGTGAGAAATGAAGAAATTGCTTGGGAAAAGCAATTTCTTCATTTTCCTCATTGTTTTCCAAAACCTTTAACTTGATGTGGCATCAAAATGTGTCATGCAATTTGTGGGAATGAGTTAATCCTTTCCCAAAATAGCACTAGGCTTTTTATGTCTCCAATGGAAAAGGCTTTTGAAAGCATTGAGGGAAAAGGAGATATAAGGTGGTCCTCTAGTCAGAAATAACAGACAGATTAATTCGAGGTATGCAATACCCCATTACAGTTACCACAGAATTGGCCTAGTCCAAATGGAATAAAAATTAGGTCCAACTTAGATTGAAACATTTATCCCTTTCCCTAATAAGACCTTGTTTTGACTTCACCTTTTAGAAAGGTATTTTCTCCTTTTGCCTCGATGTTTACTTTGCTATGCTATTTCTGTCCTTTCATCTAATAATGCCATTTGATTCATGGATAATTCACAAATCTTGATTGATAATGCCCAATTTTCTCCGTGTTTTCTTATTTTCGAACATAAGATTTCCCTTTCAAATGTTTATTCAGTTTTGGACCTTCAATAAAAGGATTGATGGGTAATTTTGAGAGTGTATTTAAAATGATATTGATTACTGTTATCTTTCCACTTCCCACTTGGCATAAATGAGACAGGTCCATTTTGAAAGCTCTTGCAGACAATGAGTTAAACAAGATAAACTTCGGAAAACATAGTGGAAAATGAAGAACTTGCTTGTGACTATGTTTTCTAAAAAAAAGAAGAACAATAAATATAAAATTATGTTCACTTCAAATTGTCGTCTGCATCATCTTTGAATTGGAACAGTACAAAATTCTGTTGTCTGATAATGGGTTGAATAATGCCTAACCTGTGTACAATTTAACTCAGAAGATATTTAGGCAAAATGAAAAAATGCTCTCGATCAACATTTTTTTGCCCCAATGTTTTCCCAAGCTTATTCCATTTTCAACCAGATCTTGTTAACCCATTCCCACACATTGCCTCTTTTTGACTCCCCAAGAGATAAATGCTTCAAAAAACACTGTGGAAAATGAAGACATTGCTTGTGACAAGCAATGTCTTCATTTACCACAGTGTTTCCTACCCCAAAAGACCAAAAAATTTCATTTTCATTCACTTGAAATTGTCATCTGCAACATCTTTGAATTTGGACAAGTTTAAAACATTGCCGTTTGGGAATAGGTTAAGGAAAGGATTATCTAGGTGTTATCTACAATGAATGAGGATGATGATGATATTGATTAGATTTCAGGTCTCACCTAATTAAGCCTTTCCATAACAACATAACTTTAGACCTGTCCGAATTCAAAGATGTTTTAGATGACTATTTCAAGCAAATGAAACTTGACATTTTTTGTGTCTTTTTGAGTAGAAAATTTGGGAAAGGAAAAAAATGTCACAAGAAATTTCTTTATTTTCCACATTATTTATTTTTCCAAAGCCTTTATTTTGTGGGGTGTCAAAGGTGTCACTTTTCAGTAATGACTTACCTCTTAAGTTTAGACCTGTCTAAATTCGGAGGATGGGCGTTTTGCCCAGGACATTTTATCCAAGGACATTTTGGCAAGTCTTATTGGAAAAAGGACATTTTGGCCAATCTCAATTTATATAGACTTATCATATATTATCATGCTAAATAGATTCATATTTGCTTGATTTATTAGGTAATTATAATCAATTATTTGAATTGGTAAAAAATAGATTTGAGACAGGATCTGGAAAAACGTCCCTTATAGCATTTGAGAACAACATGGTTCCAGATCAGCCAGCGTATACACGCAGTCTGACCAGGAACCACGTTGTTCTCCAATGGCTTCCTTATGGTCAGTAGCAACCATATGAGAGTAATTTGGATGCTAGCTAGACTGCATCTAGGCACAGCCTGATCTTGAAACATAGCTGCATCAAAATTTTTAATGCTATAAGGGATGCTTTTTCCAGATCCCGGCTCATTTATTTAGCAAATAATATTCAATAACATAATATAAGTTGACTTTGGCCAAAACGTCTATTTTTCCCATTAGGCTGGCCAAAACGTCCTACATTCCCAAATTCAAATGCTTAACAGGCAATAAAATAAAATTTGGGAAAGGGTTAATTATCATAAGCTGGTTTATCAACTTGTAATTAGCGTTATCTATATGACATTTGTGTTAATTATCAATTTAGATGATGTGTCAGGTAAATTGTGCATATCTCACCCCCAAAATGAAGAGTGCACTGAAACTGAATTAAAGTTGATGGTCATGCACCAAACACATTAAATGGCAATGAATTTTGTGCGTAAAGTAGATTTAATTTACTGTTTTGATAAAAGATAGGTGATGTTATAAAATCTCATAACTACGGCTTGAATCAAGCCGTAATTGCGAGATTTTATAACAACCCCTATGAAATAATATTTATTGGTCTGAATTTACGTCACAATCAACTGGATAAAATTGATCCCTATTGAATGATAAGCACATAACTCTTCTCTGTGCATATGCAGTCTCTTCATTATCCACAGTGTTTTCTAACCCAAACTACAAATATTTTGAAAAAATCATGAACAGTAAGTCATCCTCTTTAACATCTTTCATATTGGATCAGTCCAAAATTTTGTGGTCTGGCAATGATTTCATTTGATTAAAAGGACTGAATATATGATAAAAATATTAAAGGGAGGTAATTAAATTACAGAATAAATCTATTTTTATACAGAGGTACCGACTATGACAGCTGGGGTGAAGAAAGTGATGACGAATCAGAGGCAGATCAAGGGGACTATATGCCACAACCCTACCCAGCCCCTTACCCTTATGGAGCCCCTCCACCGGTAGTGTTTGGAGCCCCCTTCCCAGTGTACTACCCACCCCCACCACCACAACAACAAAGACGCAGCAGAAAAAATAATCAAAAACATAGTGAGAATTATCAGAATGCTCATACTTATCCAGCGAGGAATCATCCCAGTCCGAGACATCAAAGACAGCCTCTCGCCGAACGTTATGAAGATGTAAACAGATCGGGTCCGACTCAGCCGGGACGGAAAAAACAAAATCGTGTGAAGTTTAAGGACCCGCCCCCAGTTTCCAACGGCTTCTATTCCTACCCTATGTACCCATACCCCAGCTTTTATGAGGACCCATACAGGTCAAACAAGAGGGACAGTAAATATAAGGTACATGTATGGTAATGCTATAGCTACGGATAACCCATTACCAAACAGCAAAATAATGGACTGTTCCAAATTGAAAAATCCTGCAGACAACAATTGCAATTGAGTGAAATGTTCTTTTTTTGGATCTTTTTGGTTAGAAGACATTGTGGGAAATGAAGAAATTGCTTGTCACAAGCAATTTCTTCATTTCCCATGATGTTTTCCTAAGCCATGATTTTGTAGGGAGTCAAAGAGTCATTGTGTGGTAATGGATTAAGAGAGGGTATAGTCCACCAAAATTTACCCTAGACACCCAACTTCCGCAATGTTTTCATAAGATGCTCTACTAACAGATTTTTACTGACAAAAATTAAGCTGTCCGGTGTTAATTTTGGTGGACTCTATATCTTTTGGCTTTTAACAGTTACACTTTCCCAAACAAGACCAAGTTTGATGTCTCTAATTGAATAGGCATGGGAAAACATTGAGGCAAATTAAGAAAATGCTGAAATCCAGCATTTTCTTCATTTGCCATAATGTTTTCTGTGCTGTAGTATTTACAAAATTTACCTCTTTTATCATCACTTTTTTCATCTCCGGCAGTTTTCAAATTGGATCACCTAGAAATTTTGTCGTTTGGGAAAAGGTTAAAGCCACCCATATAAAAGTGTTGCATCAAGCTTGTTTCAATGGTTATTTAGTACACTGATAAGTGAACTCACATGCAATGCATGTTTAACCCTTTCCTTTTAATAATTGGCAAATTTAGACTGTTCCAATCAGAAAGCTTCTGTAGACGACAAAATGTACAATATTGAATATCGTCGGTGCTATGACAAAATTGCGTAACAAATTAGTTACGCAACTTTGTCAATTTTCGTTTATAAATGCTTTCTACTAAGTATGTAGGAGCGCATATTCTGTCAAAACGGCGTTTCTCTACACCTATTAGAACCATTTCAATTATCATGTAACAAAATTACGTAACTCGATTTAGCTGACAAAAATGTGTTGTACATAGACAAATTATTTACACGAGAGTAATAAAAGGCTGAGAAATGGCATTCTCCTCTGTATTTCTTCTACTTCGACCAATAAATGAACCGTAAGTTATGTTCAATTACCTTATTTTACCTTAAAGAAGCTGAATTGTTCATGTAGTTATTGAGTTACGCAATTTTGTCGGCACATTTTTTAACATTTTCTAAAGCGGCAAAAATGTTTTGGGCTCTTCATAAAAAAATGGTTTTCGAGCAACATTTCAGTTACACAATTTTGTCATAGCACCGACGATATGAAATTTACATTGAGCCAAAAGAGCTCAATATTTTCAGTGCTGTACACTCTCTATCAACACACAATTTGCTTCTGTTGTGTAGAGCAGCTTTAAAATTGGAACTGTCCAAATTTTTTACCATTTGGAATAGGGTTGAAATATAGAAATGTGTGTAAATCTATGATAAATGATATGTATTCACTGCATGCATGCATTGCATAATCTTGCAGGCTCAATGAAAAATGGGGTATTTGTTTTGACAAAAAAAATCAGAAAGAACGATGACCATTTTAATATTTTGTCCAAATATTGATCAAATATTTGAAAGCTTGCTTCAAAATTAGTGTCACACAGTGGGACTTGTGTACTTGAAAAAAGAGCCATTCCAAGGGAAATTTCATCAGACACCTGCAAGTATGCCTGTCCTTTGCCATGATTGTTTCTAGGGCAACAGATAAGAAAGGGGAAAAGGCATTCTAAATTAGGGCAAGTTTAAAAAAAATGTGACCAGTCACTTTTTACATGCCACGGCTTTTACAGAGAAACATATTCAACCCAATCAAAGCTTAAAAGATGTGTTATTGTGTCGTTATACTTGGTACCAAGTTTAAAGAAAATCGCTTCACAAATAAAAAAGATATGTCATTAAAACATGTCTAAAATGTCAGGAGTGAAACGTTTTTGTGTGACACTTAACACTTTTACCAATTTTCTAAGCTATGGCAAATAAAAGACAGTGACAGGATACTACAATAAGCACTTGTAATTCATAAAACAACATGTGCATCATCATCTTAAAATTACTTTTTTATCTTATCTTCATTGGTTTTGGGTGTGGAGCCTGTTTTATACAATACCCCTCTGAATTTTATGTCAGGAGTGAAACACTATTATTTTTCAAAATGTGTTCTCATTTTTGTCTATTCAGCCAGAAATCTACCACTCAAATTTTTTTAGGAAGCCATCAAACTTGTGGGAATTCTGCACTCTACTTTTTAGTGATTCATGGGTTACAATTTCTCATATTGTGCAATATATATGCTGTCAGGAGTGAAACGCTTTTTTGTTGTCATTTTGCAAGATTGTGCACACAATTTAGCTAATAAGTAGTGAACATATGAATTTAAAATATAATTTGGGCACTACTTAACCATTTAGAATAGTTTTTAGCCACCCCAAATAAGAAATCTGGATGATATTCTGTAAAATTAGCTGTTATTCTTGACATTTAAATGTCACACTTTGGTCACATTTTTTTTAAACCTGCCCATTAGTTAATTTTGATCCAAGTCCTGTGTTATGAGTCAGTACTCATTGGAATCTTCTTGAATAGACAATTCAAATGAGTAACCACAACATAGGTTTTGCATGTCATTTCCCCCTCTTATCTGTTGCTCTGGGCCTCCTTTTACTAATAAATAAACTTATGAACATTTTTTGGCGTGAATTTGTATGGATTTAGGCAATAACCATATCTGATTGGCCAGGACATATTTCTCTTCCAATCAAATGTCTTGTTACATAAATTACTCAAAAAAAAAATGTTCCTAAGATTGTAGGTAAAACAAGTCCCAATTGATTCTATATTATAAGAGTTTCACTACAATTGTTGTATAATTGTTGTTGTTGTATCGTCTGTGTTATTGCAAAACCTTGTAACTAAAGTTTGATTAAAGCTGGAGTTTTAATGTTTTGCAATTACACTGACAATATGTTGTTGTATTGTATTGTATTGTAGTATATTCACCCCCGAGACACGCCCTTCTCCCCAACACAGACACACGAACACACGGCAGGGAACAGATACATGGACGATCCTGTAAGAATACTTTCTGTTACTTCTTCCCTTCACCCATTTATAGATGGCTACAGTATTAAAACCAGGGATTGTTTGGAAAATGATTTAATCACTATCACCTTTCGTCTTTTAACCTTTTCACAAACAGTTTTCCATCTGACAACTCCTCTGGATATGGGTTTAGAAAACTGGTACATGTAGGAAAAGAAGAAAATCTGATAACCATAATTTTCTGTTTTTTAGCTTGACCGGAACGAAAGTCTTGGAAGAGCTATTGTCATACCCTTGGTTGTTGGCGTTGGCAGCTGCAAAAACTTTAATCTGGCCATTATCTCATGCCCTATTACACCTAGATATTTCACATGTTGGTATCTCTTATCAAAGCCTTTCATTTGAGACCATGACCTTTGACCTTGTAGCCTTGACCTTGGAGTTTGACCTACTTTTGAAAAACTTAAACCTGGCCTAAAAATAATTTTAACAAGTTCTATTTCTTATGTCGTATTACACATATTTTATTACAGCCTTGATATTTTACACTCCCTCTAAGACCTTTCATTTGTGGCCATGACCTTTGACATTGTGACCTTGACCTTTGAGTTTTACTTACTTTTTAAAAAAAACTTCTTATTACATATACAGCCTGGATATTTCACAAATGGACATCTCCTACCTAGACCTCTCATTTTAAGACCATGAACTTAGACCTTGTGTCCTTGACCTTGAAGTCATTTTAAAAACTTTAAGCTGGCCCTTATCTCGAGCCCTATTACACCTACAGCCTTGATATTTCACATACAGATACCTCTCACCAAGACCTTTCTTTTGAAACCATGATGAAGTGACCTTAACCTTGGCATTTGACTTACTTTTAAAAAGCTTTTACCTGACATATCTCATGTCATATTACACATACAGCCTTGATATTCCACACATGGACACCTCCCACCAAGACCTTTCATTTGTCTTTATATTTCCTACATGGATACCTACTGCCAAGAACTTTGATCTTGTGACCTTGACCTTTGAGTTTGACATACTTTTCAAAAACTTTCACTTGGCTGTTACCTCTTACACATTGATACCTCCTGCCAAGAATTTTCATATTTGACCATGACCTTTTACCATGACCTAGGACTTCTACCTTTTTTTGTGACAGTCTGTCATTAGGGCGAACTTCATTATACTGGGTATACTGGAATCGGGTTGTCCGTCCGTCCGTCCGTCCGTGGACATAATCTTGTGTCCTCTTCTCCTCCCACAGTTTTTGACCAATTTTTCTGAAATTTTATCAGGATGTTCCCTATCATATGAAGTTGTGCACCTGCAATTTTCATCTTGATCCAATCAGTAGTTTTAGAGTTATGCCATTTTGAAGTTTTTTATGGGTGGGGGGTGGACATAATCTTGTGTCCTCTTCTCCTCCCACAGTTTTTGACCAATTTTTCTGAAATTTTATCAGGATGTTTCCTATCATATGAAGTTGTGCACCTGCAATTTTCATGTTGATCCAGTCATCAGTTTCAGAGTTATGCCACTTTGAAGTTTTTAATGAGGGGGGGGGGGGGGGGAGGAGTCAAAATTTACAATTTCGTTTCTGTGTTCTAACTTGAGAACCGTTTGGCCTAGGATCATGAAACTTTACACAGTTGTTGCCCATGACCAATGGAGATGCCCTATTGTTTTGGGGTCACCAAGGTCGAAGGTCAAGGTCACAGTTGGACTTTGTTTGAAATCCATTTCCATGCTCTAAGTCAAGAACATTTTGACTGATAGCACTTTTTTAGTGACAAGGCCCTAGTGGGGGGTATTCGTCCGCTTTGCGACAGTTCTAGTTGTCTGTGGACAATTCTTGTTCTCCAAGATTTTCATGCATCAGCATGGAGATTTTATTATGCTCCCCGAAGGGAGAGCATATAGTCGCCGCTTCGTCCGTCCGTCCGTCCGTCCGTCCGTCCGTCCTGTCCGTCCGTCATTCCGTCCGTCCGTCCGTCCGTCCGTCCGTCCGAAGTGATTTCTCCATAACCCTTGGGCCAAATCAAATGAAACTTACCATGTGAACTCCCTATGACATAATGCCGATGTACTTTTCCCCGTTTTTTAGATTTGAGGCCTCGTCATGGGAAAAGGGGACTTAAGGTAAAATATAGTTTTTCTCTAATTTCTCCTAGTCTAATGGTCAGAATTTGATGAAATTTCATATTTGAGTAGTAAATCAGATGCCCTTGACAATAAACTATGTGAAATTTGGTTATAAGAATTATGTCATGCAAAAAGGGGGCTTAACATTTGCTAGCTTTATGTTAGCTCTGCATGGCATACATTTATTGTGACAATGCCTTATTCGGGGAGCATTGTCCGTCTCTGACGGCTCTTGTTTTACAAGAATAAGCCTTTTTTTGTTTTCTACAACTCCAAATTTTACACCAGCCTGAAATACTGTTATTTAGAAAAGGTTGATATTGTTATAAGATCTTATAAAGCATGATATTTTGTTGTGAATGCTGCATATTACCAGGGTAAGTCCTTGCACTCTTTGCTGTTTAACCCTTTCCCAAACAAGACCTGGTTTTGACGTCCCTAATAGAAATGGCTTGGGGAAAACATTGAGACAAAAGAAGAAACTGCTGATAACCAGCAGTTTCTCCTTTTGTCTCAATATTTTCTGTACTGTATTATACACAAATACTATCTTTAACAATATCTGTTGTCGTCAGCAGCAGTTTTCAAATTGGATCATCCTAAAATTTTGTCCTTTGGGAAAGGGTTAAGAAATTCATGGTCTATTTTAGAGTTATTCTTGATCACTGTGTTGTAAGTTGTATGTTAGATTTGTGTAGTTTGTACGGAAGTTTTGAGTGGTCAATCAAAGATGGCGTCGGGGGAAAATCTTTAGAGGTAGGTGTCTTAGTTTTTCGTCGATAATTTCCTTAAATGGCCGTATCTTGTCTTGATACTGATATCATTGTACAGGAGAAATGTATACCTATTCACGGTGCTATATAGCCAAGTACCAGTGTTGTCCTATCGTACTCAGTCGTTGTGCAAAGACAGCCCAACACGGAAAACTTTTTTCGAAGCGAGAAAGTTGCCCTTTTAAGGATGATTACATAGTAAACAGCGAACTAGGGAACAAACTATTGCTCTAACTTGGATGTTTTTAACATGCTCTTTTCTATGGTTACCGTTATTTTACACACAAATGTCTAGAATGACCACAAACGCTGTGTTTACTAAATGGCCAAACAACGGTGTAGTCACAGTGAAAATATGCAGACACAACGGTGCAGTTTCTGTGTTATCTGTACGGTGTAGTTATTATTTTCACAACAAATTGTGAACGGTGTAGACTTGGTATGTTGTATAGGGCGAACTAGCTCTAACAGATAGCAGATCATCTGTTTTATCTCCCTCAAATACTTTGGTCTTAGAAAACTCAGATGAAAATGCCGCCATCCTCAAAGTAAATGAAACAAAAGTTACTTTTCTTCATTCTCCTAAGCCTTAAACAGTTCAATGTATGTTTGATTTAATTTTCGGGAGACATTTTTGTTATTTGTGATTGAATAAACATCTGACGGAAATGATAATCAAAAGGAATACCATCACAAAATATCAAATAAGACATACGATAACCGTCATTTTGAAGCCATGTTAAGTGCAACGGCAAATTTCTTGTTCATCCGTTCATTTGATTTGTAGATTCGAAATTTCGGCTCTGGCTTTGAATTTTTCTTTGTAACTGTTTTAATTGGTTATTACAATCAATTATTGTAATTAATGAAATGACTTTCAACTCATGGAGTATGATAATTATTGATCGAAATGTATCTTGTTTTCAAATTGACCCCTCATTGAAAAGTCTGATTTTACCCAAAATAAAGGATTCAATCAACAAAACATAAATCATAAATAACAAAACATAAATTATAAATTTGTGTCATAAACATTTGGGCCTTTTTTTCGTCTTGTTCGACTTAAATAAGTCTTGAAAATAGAATTCTGGAACTGCAAAATTCATTTTGGAATTTCATACGTAATGAACTTCTTCTTCAGGACTAACATTTTTCTGACCAAGATTTTTTGGGCTCACTCATAAAATGTAACCATTTGCAATGAAAAAGACAATATTCTATTCGCCAAAACCGTTTGACTATTGGAGTAAAACGCATTGAAGTACTACCAAGACAGTGTAACTTACACACATCCATAAATAAATGAAATGCAATGTTTTCCATCGAGAGCCGACCTTCATTGATCAAAATAAACAAATACCAAGTTGATCAACGCTTCTCAATGACTTAATCACATCTGGGAACAAACTGTTCATTTCAGCAATTGTTTTCATGTTCTCGTGGGGAAAGAGAAGATACCCTATCCGTTTCATCTGTTTTAGCACGTCCAATGGAAATATCAGGAATTAAGGTCGGGGCTTTTTGAACGACTTTATGGGGTGTTGAACTTCGTCATTTTTTATGTTCAGGACTCATGCATTCAAAACCGGGGATATCATCGATAGAAAGAATCTTGTTAACTCCAAAATCCTTTTTTCTACGTCGATGAGGTCTATCTTGTGTATTCTATGCTCGCAAATGGGGATGATGTCCTAGTCTGACTTCTTGATAATATCAGGAATAATACTAAAGTTCAGAGTTTTCAAGTCTTTTTGACCTGTCTGATCATTGATCTCCCCCGCCCTGCGCACTTTTAATATGACTGGAATGGTCCTGTTCCGAATGCTTCACAACATTTTCGAAACTCCCTTCGAAATGACAGTAGTAATAGGTGAACAGCATGGAACTGAAAATAAAGAAAAAAATAAAACGGACGCCAGCAGATTCTTGGTAATTTCTACTATTTGACCCTTACGGAATTGCTTTGACAAATAGCAAGGAAACTAGATTCTGATATATTTTGATTAAAGTATATTTTGTAGACATATTGTCACCTTCTTTGCTGCAAAGCATTTACAAGTCAGTCACATAAAAAATTATTAACATAATTGTTTAAGAATTTCGGTAGTAATTGTAAAACATGATTCTCAGCCGTGAAAACGTTATCATTAAACATAAAAATATTATCATTCCAGAAATGATAAGTTCTGTATTACTTCAAGTCTACACCGTTCACAATTGCATTATGTCTACACCGTTCATAATTTGTTATGAAAATATAACCACACCGTACATAAAACACAGAAACTGCACCGTTGTGTCTGCATATTTTCACTCTGACTACACCGTTGTCTGGCCATTTAATAAACACGGTGTTTGTGGTCATTCTAGACATTTTTGTGTAAAATAACAGTAACCATAGAAAAGAGCATGTTAAAGACATCCAAGTAAGAGCAATAGTTTGTTCCCTAGGTCGCTGATTACTATGTAATCATCCTTAAAAGGGCAACTTTCTCGCTTCGAAAAAAGTTTTCCGTGTTGGGCTGTCTTTGCACAACGACTGAGTACGATAAGACAACACTGGTACTTTGATATATAGAACCGTTGATAGGTATACATTTCCCCTGTATAATGATATCAGTATCAAGGCAAGATACGACCGTTTAAGAAATTTATCAATGAAAAACTAAGACACCTACCTCTCATGCTGTATTGTTGTCGCCATCTTTGAATGACTACACAAACCTAACGTACAACTTACATCACAGTGTTGATGTCTGTATCATTTTTACCCTTTCCAAACAACAAATTTAACTAGTGCAATGTTGCCACAGATTGCAAGTTGTTCCGACTCAATAGAAAATATTGAGGAAAAGGGAGAGAATGCATAAATGTTATCCAGAGCTTTTATACTTACGTTTGTAAAAAGGGCTTATTGTTTTCGAAAGGGTTTGAAATAAGAATTTTATAAATGAATTGTTTGCTATTGTTTTTGTTTCTTTTTGACTCATTTCATCTTGCTCAGTCAAGTTGTTTAAGAATGTGTTCTTTTATTATACGCCCGAAGGGTCGTATTATGTTATCGCCTGCATCGTCTGTCTGTCCGTCTGTCCATCCGTCTGTCTGTCCGTTGCAAATTCGTGTCCGGTTCATAACTTTCAAACTATAAGGCCTATGGTCTTGAAACTTCACAGGTGTATAGATCTCATAGCTAGGGTGTGCAGAGTGCAAGAATCACAACTCTACCATTTGTAATTTTTGAGTTATTGCCCTTTGTTTGATTCAATTAGCAAATTCGTGTCCGGTCCATAACTTTGAAACTATAAGGCCTATAGTCTTGAAACTTCACAGGTGTATAGATCTCATAGCTAAGGTGTGCAGAGTGCAAGAACCACAACTCTACCATCTGTAATTTTTGAGTTACTGCCCTTTGTTTGATTTTGTTTGATTCAGTTAGCAAATTCGTGTCCGGTCCATAACTTTGAAACTATAAGGCCTATAGTCTTGAAACTTCACAGGTGTATAGATCTCATAGCTAGGGTGTGCAGAGCGCAAGAACCACAACTCTACCATTTATAATTTTTGAGTTACTGCCCTTTGTTTGATTTTGTTTGATTCAGTTAGCAAATTCGTGTACGGTCCATAACTTTGAAACTCTAAGGCCTATAGTCTTGAAACTTCACAGGTGTATAGATCTCATAGCTAGGGTGTGCAGAGCGCAAGAACCACAACTCTACCATTTGTAATTTTTGAGTTATTGCCCTTTGTTTGATTTTGTTTGATTCAGTTAGCAAATTCCTGTCCGGTCCATAACTTTGAAACTATAAGGCCTATAGTCTTGAAACTTCACAAGTGTATAGACCTCATAGCTAGGATGTGCAGAGCACAATAACCTTAACTCTACCATTTATAATTTTTGACTTATGGCCCTTTGTTTGATTCAGTCTGCAAATTTGTGTCCGGTCCATAACTTTCAAAATACAAGGCCTATGATGTTGAAACTTCACATGTGTGTAGAACTCATAGCTAGGGTGTTTGATTACATTATCTCAATCTGATTAAATTTGTGAATATTTTAGTAGTACTCGGGTACTTGCAACACTTTGTGAATATTTTAGTACTTGGTGAATTTTGTTATATCGGATACTTGCAAGAGACTTTTAGAAAAGAACAGGATACGAACAAATATCACACACCCATTTATTTCTGAGCTTCGGGCGTATAATGCCACGCCCAGCGTTGCTCTTGTTATGATTATTCTGGTAGAATTTGATCTAATTTTACTGTCCATATTTTCTTAGTATTGACTTTTTAGAGAACTTTACTTGGATAGAATTCTAGATTTGTGACCCGTCACGCTAAAAGGGACCTTATCCGAACTCCAAAAATCCAAATTTTGACAAACTTGTCAGACTCAGCACAGGTCAACCAGAATGATACTGTATACGAAAGATGAACGTATAAGTAAGATAGGGAAAACATTCCAGATTTAGAAAATTACATACAAGTGAAAAGTGTCCGCCCAAGTCTGACTGCGCGGATTGCACAGACTGACTAGGGTCAATATTTTTCACACTTCCTATTAGGTCTTTTGGCGTGACATGTCAAATTTATTTTGAATTTAAAGCTTTTCTCTGGTAGGCATATTTTATCAATATGTTATCACTTTTCTTCGAAAACCTTGTACATGTAACTATAAATGGAGTTATGAGGTTTTTGATGAAAAGCAATGATTTTTTTTATCTTTTCTTAAATCCTCAATACATATCGGAATTCAACAACCATGCTTACTTTTTCTGCCCCCATTGGCCTTTTCAGGGGGGGGGGGGGTAAGGGGGCTGGGGATGGGGGGGGGATTGAGGCATTTGTGTTTCTCCAACACATCTTGTTTCTCTTTATCTTTTACAATGTACAAAATAACTTTGTGCCATACATATATTTAACATTAAACTTTGTTTTGCTTTACAACCTTGACAGAAATTATTTTTTCTATGTTTCAGACAGATACTGTCTGTGAAGCAGTAAATAGATATAAGAATCAATCAAATAGTTGTCTTAACCCTTTACCAGGTGGCAAAATTTGAAGCCTGTCCAAATTGAAAGAAGTTAAAGACGACAATTTCAATATGTTGAAATTTCAAAATTTTACGACTTTTGGGGTAGCAAACATTGTGGGAAATGAAGAAATTGCTTGTCACAAGCAATTTCTTCATTTACCACTATGTTTCCTAAGCCTTTATCTTGTTGGGCGTCAAAAGGCGTCACTGTGTGGTAATGGGTTAAAGTGTATGAAATACAAAATGACACCATCATATTATGTTAGTTTCATTTGAAAACAGCATAACTACAGCTGTATACAAGTTACTGCATTTTTAACATTGCTTCGCTTTTCAATGAAAACCTCGTTACTGCACAGCCTTGTGTTAAGCTGCAGTTACGAGATTTTTATTGAAAGGCAGCGATAATTTACAGATATATTTTAGTTACCTCATTTCATGTTGGAAACATTACAGGAGAAAATAATGCTATATTACATGAAAGAACATCCGTTATTTGAAGAGAGTCTAGTTGAGGGTTTGATCAGCCAGTTTATGGATGATCTTATTCCTGATTTGTTGATCGATGTGTTTCATGAAGTCAGGAGTAAACTATTAATATAATCCAGTTATGATATTATGGCACATGTTGACAAATTTTATATTATTTTGTAAACACATGGAAAAGCGTTATTCATTTTCACAACAATTTTGCATGCCTTGGTTCAAATCCTGCAGGTGTGAGACACCTGCAAGATTCAAACCATGGCATGCAAAATTACATCGCTTTGAAAATCAGTATTGTGTTATTTACGTAGGTACATTTTGTAAACATGTGCCTGAACATCGTGATAAGACTAAAGCCTACTGTCACTTTCAAATATGGCTGGTATGAAACCCTTGTAAACACTAGCCCAAATCTCTTGCATTTTCAGGGTGTGACATTTTGTAACTTCATTTTATGTTGTAAACATTCCAGGAGAAAATAATGCTATATTACATGAAAGATCATCCATTATTTGAGGAGAGTCTAGTTGAGGGTTTGATCAGCCAGTTTATGGATGATCTGATCCCTGATTTGTTGATCGATGTGTTTCATGAAGTCTCGAAAGGGGTTGGTATATCGCACAGAGAGTTAGGAATATAGATGCACGGCTTCAAATCTTGAACTTTCCTGCAATAGAATCTTAGTGCGATCTAAGTTACCGTACTTAACCTATTCCGATATAATGATGCTTTTTGACGCCCTCACAGGATAAAAGCTTTGGAAAACATTGTGGAAAAAAAGAATTTGCTTGTACAAGCAATTTCTTCATTTCCCACAATGTTTTTTGACTCAAAATGAAAAGATTTTTTTAAATTTCATCAATTTGAAATTGTCATCTGCAACACCGTTTTAATCTGAACTGTCCAAAATTCTTCATGTGTTTTATGCAGTCTCAAAAGGGGTTGGTAGCACGGAGAGTTAGGAGTGTAGGTGCACGGCTTTGAATCTTCTGTATAAATCTAAAACTTTTATGCATTAGAATCTTTACCAAAAGTATTTTTAAAAGCATCGCCCTTGTATATTATAGAAATGTAGTTTATGAAACTCAAAAGGGGTTGATATCACAGAGTTAGGGGCGTAGATGCATGGCTTTCTGCATAAATATCAAACTTTCCTGCAATATGGTCTTAATGTTTTTCACGAAATTACGATATACTAAAAGGTTTGGTATATCGCACAGAGATAGGGGAGTTACGATGTCCAGGGCTTCAAACATTCTGTGTTAATCTCAAACTTTCCTGCAATAGGGTATGTAAGTACAGTCATGTGACCTAAGAGAATTTGCATTCTGAAAACAAATAAATTGAATTTAAATGTTAGATGTAGTATTTCAAAGCAGCAAAAAGAAACAACACTCATGTATCTCATACATATAAGGTGAAAAGTATAGTATTTGGAGGCAGCGAACGTAATTGGTACTCATGTATCTTGTGCAAGTGTTGACAATAGGGTGTGATAATCTGGTCATGTGACCTACGAAAATGTGTCTGTCACACATCCGGGTCCTATGTCCCTGATACTTTACGTGACTTACATACCCAATAGAATCTTCATGTGATTTATTTCTTACTGAAGGGGTTGATATATCCTACAGTGTTAGGGGAGTAGGTGCAAGTAGGTGCAAGGCTTCAAATTTTCTGCTTAAAAATGCTTTCCCTCACTGTGATGCCTTTTGACACACCTTATAGAAAAAATGTGGGAAAACATTGAGGCAAAATAGAAAATTTTCAGCAATATCCTCTTTTGCCTTAATTTTTTCACGGCTATTTTGTACACAAATTCTATCTTTATCAATTCTGCAGCAGCTCTCAGGTTTGGACCATCTAATATTTGCTGTTTGGAAAAGGTTAAATCTCAAAGTTTCCTGCAATAGTATCTTTACCACCAGATTTAAGACTTTCACTGTTCTATGCATATATTCTAGAAATGTAGCTTACATGTAGGAATGTAGATTTAGTTTGTTTTGCAAAGTAATCATCAATTACAATTTGTGGAACGTAATTAGTTTGCCATCCTGCTGAATTTTGTGTAAAAACTCTTAATTTTAGAACCATATTTTGTAACTAACATGCGAGAGTATATACAATCTCGAACAAAGTCTGTCTGAAAACTTTTTTCAAATGTCTCTAAGACATTTTTGTTGTGTGAAACACGCCTATTTATTATACTTTTCTACACAATTCTCATGATAGGAAAGCTTTTATTATTATAAACACATCCTGCATAGTGCTTAAACTCAAACCAAAGCTGTAGTTAGAAGATATCTACATGTTCCTGTAGTTAGTCATGCTTTGATTGATTTCAGAGAAAACTGTTCATTGATATTTCTGTGAAAATATTGCTCATTTGAAGGACAGACTTTTGGTCTGACTTTTTCCTTGTCGTCAATGAATCCCAGATCAGAAGTTAAATTTTGTTGTCTACAATTCCTTTTAGTTTGGTTTGATCTAAAGTTCAATTTTAGTTGTTTTAGAAAATATCTCGTCCATGATAAGTCTTATATTCACTTACTTTTAACATTTTTTAATCAACCCCACAGGTTTTGCAGGCAATAAACTAAACACAACCAAAGACAAAAGGTAGAAAATTATTATGGAGGAAAAAAGGCAAAATGCTGATCTTTAGAATTTGCTTTTTTTAAAAAAATATTTTCCATAACTAAAAAGTCTTGTTCTTTCAGAGACATCAAAACGTATATCATCATATGTATACCATCAAAACCAGTCATTGCTTTAAAAGGAATTTTCATTGTCTATGTTTGAATAGGTTGTAAGTACAATTTGATGAAGCTGTTGTTACAACATCTTTAATCATATTTGTTACATTACAGAAAGCATTTGGCGACAATCCGTTAGAGAATCTCCGAGATGACATCATCAATGAAGAGTTACCGAACATACTAAATGGTATCGTACGTTCGACACTCACAGAAATGGTGGATGAGTAAGTAATATCACTCATAAATCCTTTCCAAAATGGCAAAATTTTGGTATTCTCCAATTTTGGAGCTGCTACAACAAAATTAATGATGATAAAAGATGATTTGTGTACAAAATAGGAAATATTTAGACAAAAGGAGAAAATGCTTGTTATCAGCTGGTAAACAAGGTAAGCCAATTACACAGTGGTTTACAATTGTTTTAATATAACAGAGAAAATGTTAAATGACTGATCTATTTTGATTGGCTAAAAGATGATTGAATTGAAATATATATGCACAGGCGTATTTTAATGGGCAAACTTAAAATACATGACTGTCTTAGTGTATTAGTAGGCACACTTAGGCATATTTCAAGGTGCACATGCATATTATTTATGTGTGCAGTTGTAAATATGTAAGTGCACACCAAAGATAGACCCGTTGAATTTTGTTGTCATGCGCAAAATTATCTCCGACTATTTCAGGTCACCAGTGATTGGTGGTAGAATCAGGTAGTTCAATACACTGGGGCACTTTGTGTGTGGTTTTGGTGTATGTACATGTATTGTTGACATTGTTGGTAAATGACATAACTACGGATTAAATAAACTGTAGTTATGGTGATGTGGAACATGTGTGACAATAATGTTGGTCAATTGTTGTACGATGTGTCTTAATCCTTTCTGGAATGGCCATATTTTAGGGTGATCCAGTTTGAAAGGTGCTGCTGATGACAAAGAGATGTTGTTAAAGATAGAATTTGAGTGTAATACAGCACAAGAAATTTTGAGACAAAAGGAGAAACTGCTGGTTATCAGCAGTTTCTTCTTTTGTTTCAATGTTTTCCCAAGCCTATTGTCTTAGGGACATCAAAACCAGGTCTTGTTTGGGAAAGGGTTAATGGGACCCGGTCTGAGTATTATGACTAATAATAATTTTAACTATTATTAGGTTCATCTCACAATTTGTTAAAGCAACATTTCAGTTTCACATTTTTTATGTCATTCACAACTTTATTTTCATATTTTGTGGTTGAGGGCAAAATGTGTTTTTCACTTTCAGGTCTACAATTTGATGTCTATATATGATCTAGTCTTGTCTTATGAATTTTACCCATTGTATTTTCTGTTATTATACCCCCTCAAAACGAATGTTTTATTATACCCCCGCAAAACGAATGTTTTAGGGGGTATACTGGAATCAACCTGTCTGTCTGTCTGTCTGTCTGTATGTATGTCCGTATGTCTGTATGTATGTCTGTCTGTCCGTGGACAAAATATTTCTCCAGAGCATATCTTCTAAACCATATATGCTACCAACTTCAAACTTGGTACACTTATAGATCTCATTGAGGGGAAGTGTCATGTACAAGAATTGTTACATTGCCACGCCCACTTTTTGGGTAATTGCCCTTTGTTGTTTGTACCCTTGCATTTTTGTCCAGGACATATCTTCTAAACCATATGTGCTAGCAACTTCAAACTTGGTACACTTATACATCTCATTGTGGGGATGTGTCATGTACAATAACCATTACTCTGCCACACCCACTTTTTGAGTTATTGCCCTTTGTTGTTTGTACCCTTACATTTTTGTCCGGAACATATCTTCTGAACCATAAGTGCTAGCAACTTCAAACTTGGTACACTTATAGATCTCATTTTGGGGAAGTGTCATATACAATAACCGTTACTCAGGCACGCCCACTTTTTGAGAAATTGCCCTTTGTTGTTTGTACCCTTATATTTTTGTCCCGACCATATCTTCTTAACCATAACTGCTAGCAATTTCATAGTTAGTACACTTATAGATCTCATTTTGGGGGAATGTCATATACAAGAATTGTTACTCTGCCACGCCCGCTTTTGGGGTATTTGCCCTTTGTTGTTTGTACCCTTGCATTTTTGCCCAGGATATATCTTCTAAACCATAAGTGCTAGCATTTTCAAACTTGGTACACTTATACATCTCATTGTGGGGAAATGTCATGTACAATAACCATTACTCTGCCACACCCACTTTTTGAGTTATTGCCCTTTGTTGTTTCTACCCTTACATTTTTGTCTGGACCATATCTTCTAAGTCATAAGTGCTAGCAACTTCAAACTTGGTACACTTATACATCTGATTTTGGGGAAGTGCCATGTACAATAACCGTCACTCAGCTATGCCCACTTTTTCAGTTATTGCCCTTTGTTGTTTGTACCCTTGCATTTTTGTCCGAAACATATATTCTAAACCATAAGTGCTAGCAATTTTAAACTTGTTACACTTATTGCCCTTTTTTGTAGTGAAAGTTTTTGCGGGGGTATCAAGTCACATCCTGTGACAGTTCTAGTTCATTTTATAACAGCATTTTTGCTTTTTTTGTACTTTATTGTATCATTAAGTGACTAAAGGAGCACAACCGTCTAAAACAATGGTAAACAGTTTGATGGTTTTGTTATTTAAACAGACTGACTTAAATTTTAATTTTCTATTAGGGATGAGAAAACCAGGTTTTGTTTGTGTCGTGAAAGGCTGAAGAGGTTGAACTAAAACAACCTTCAACTGAACTAAAACGGTCAATTCCTTTTGTAAAACTGCATTTTGGAAGTTTTTTTGTTTGTTTCACAACTTCTCATTGAGAGTAGGGATAAAAATAAAGGCAATTTAGATCTACAAATATGTTAAATACTGCATGAGTGGATATTTGGTGTCTCATAATATTTTTTTTCCTTGGAAAATAACAGAAGATATTTATTTACAACTTTTATTTCTGATTGACTTCCCTTTATCACCTCTAGGTACATGTTATATCAGGAAACCGAGAAAGACCCACTGGAGAGTTTCCTGACACGACTTCTAAACGATGCTGTGTCTGAAGCTACGACGGACGTTGTCAAGGAGACGGTGAAGGAGATGGCACGGACGTACGTACAGACACAACACGACAACATGGTGTTGGAGGATCTGCTTGGGGACTATATCAGGGAGATAGGACCTGCACTGGTATAATATACATTCTAAACCCATTGCGAGACAGCAAATTTTAGACTAATCCAAAATTCAAAGATGTTGCAGATGACAATTTCAAGAGACTGAAATTTTACATTTTTTGTGTCTTTCTAAGTAGAAAACGTTGTCAAATGCAATACCTTCATTTTCCATGATGTTTCCAAAGCCCTTTTCTTGTTGGGCATCAAAAGGCACCAGTGTGGCATAATCAGTTTAATTTTTATCCCATTACCAGACAGCAAAATTGTGGACAGTTCCAATGTGAAAGGTGTTACAGATAACAGATAACAATTTCCAGTTAATTTTTTTTTCGAAAATCTTTGTATTTTGGGATAGAAAGCATTATAGATAATGCAGAAATTGCTTGTCACAAGCAATTTCTACATTTTCCATAAGGCTTTCCAAGGTCATTTCTTGTTTGGGAAAGGGTTAAAGACTTTATATAATTCAGTTTCACTAGAACTTCAATATTAAAGTACAAATAAATTGATTTTAGTGAAAAAAAATGTTTGTATACATGTTCATTTGACAGACTTTCCACTATTTTCTTTCTTGGGACAAGCTATATATCACTGCTTTTCTTCCAAAGTCTCATGACTGCAGCTTAACCTATTACCACATAGTGAGGCTATTTTATGGCCTGTAAGACAAGAGGACCATGATGGTCCTATATCACTCACCTGAACCAAGATGATATGAACCACAGTTATCTTTGAATCAATTAATATTTGTGACATTAAGACTGAAAACAAACTTATGGTCATCAACATTATGTCCCTGTTTCCTCTTTATAGGTCAATATATCTGGTTGTAAAGAGTGAAAACAAAGTCAAAAACGAGAATTATGTCCATTTCAAGGGCAGTTAACTCAGCAACTGCTTGTCTAATTGTGCTGAAGTTCAAACTCATCCATAATCTTATGGTGATTAATCATTATATCCAAGATCAAAATTTGTCTTGATTGTTCGCCATTAATTTTGTGGTTGTTAGAGTAAAAACAAAGTCGAAAACAGCAATTTTGTCAAATTCAAGGGCAGATAACTCAGGACATTCTGGTCCGATCAAACCAAAACAAAAACTCATCCGAAATCTTATATAAGGTCACTAACATTGTGTCCATTTTTTATATATATTGGTCAATATTTGTAGATCTACGCTAGAGTGTAAACAATGTCAAAAGTAGTTTTTTAGCTCACCTGAGCACGAAGTGCTCAAGGTGAGCTATTGTGGTCGCTTTTTGTCCGTCGGCGTCCGTCCGTCCGTCCGTCCGTCCGTCCGTCTGTCCGTCCGTCTGTTCACAATTTGTTGTTAACACTCTAGCATCCACAAATATTGACCAATCTTAACCAAACTTGAACAAAACATGTATGACCATAAGTTCTCGGATGAGTTCGATTTTGGGTCAGATCGGACCAGGAAGTCAGGAGTTATGTGCCCTTGAACGTCAAAAATAGCTACTTTTTAACTTGTTAACACTCTAGCGTCTACAAATATTGATCTATCAAGACAAAACTTGGACATAATGTTTAAGACTATAAGTTCTCGGATGAGTTCGATTTTGGGTCAGATCGGACCAGGAAGTCAGGAGTTATGTGCCCTTGAACGTCAAAAAATAGCTACTTTTTAATTTGTTAACACTCTAGCGTCAACAAATATTGATCAATCAAGACAAAACTTGGACATAATGTTTTAGACCATAAGATCTCGGATGAGTTTAATTTTCAGTGTGATCTGATCAGAAAGACAAGAATTATGTGCCCTTGAATTTGACAAAATTGCCATTTTAGGCTGTTTTTGACCTTGTTTACCCTCTAGAATCTACAATTATAAATCAATCAAGACAAAACTTAGACACAATGTTTGGGACCCTAAGATCTTTGTTGAGTTCGTTTTTCAGTCTGATCTTTTTCAGAAAGTTGAGAGTTATGTGCCCTTGAATTTGACAAAATTGTCATTTTCGGCTGTTTTTGACCTCGTTTACACTCTAGAATGTACAAATATGAATCAATCAAGACAAAACTTTGACACAATGTTGGGGATTATAAGATCTTTGATCATTTGGATTTTCAGTCTGATCTGATCAGAAAATCGAAAGTTACTTGCCCTTGAATTTGACAAAATTGCCTTTTTCGACTGTTTTCGACCTTGTTTACACTCTAAAATTTACAATTATTAATCAATCAAGACAAAACTTGGACACAATGTTGGACACCAGAAGATCTCGGATGAGTTCGATTTTCACAACGTTATTGACCATAAGTTCGTTTTCAGTCTTAGAGTCGTAAATATTAATTGAATTGAACAAAATTGTGGCTCATATCCTTTTGGTTCAGGTGAGCGATATATAGGACCATCATGGTCCTCTTGTTTTTTCTTTCAAGGGCAGATAACTCCTGACTTTCTGGTCCGATCTGACCCAAAATCAAACTCATCCAAGATCTTATGGTCACTAATATTGTTTTAAAGTTTTGTCTTGATTGGTCAATAATTGTAGATACTATAGTGTAAACAAAGTCGAAAACAGTAAAAAACGACAATTTTGTCAAATTCAAGGGCAGATAACTCAGGACTTTCTGGTTCGATAAAACCAAAAATCGAACTCATCCGAGATCTTATGGTCACCAACATTGTGTCCAACTTTTGTATTGATTGGTCAATATTTGTAGATGCTAGAGTGTAAACAATGTAAAAAGTAGCCATTTTTTAAATCCAAGGGCAGATAACTCCTGACTTTCTGGTCCGATCTCACCCAAAATCGAACTCATCCAAGATCTTACGGTCACTAACATTGTGTTAAAGTCTTGTCTTGATTGGTCAATATTTGTTGATGCTTTAGTGTAGACAAAGTTGAAAACAGTCAAAAACGACAATTTTGTCAAATTTGAGGGCAGATAACTCCAGACTCTCTAGTCCGATCTGACCCAAAATTGAACTCATTCGTGATCTTATGGTCACCAACATTGCGTCCAACTATTGTATTGATTGGTCAATATTTGTAGATGCTAGAGTGTAAACAATGTCAAAAGTAGCTATTTTTTACATTCAAGGGCAGATAACTCCGGACTTTCCAGTACGATCTGACCCAAATTCGAACTCATCCGAGAGCTCATGGTCATACATGTTTTGACCAAGTTTGGTTAAGATTGGCTTATATTTGTAGATGCTAGAGTGTAAACACCAAATTGTTGACAGACGGACGGACGGACATACGGACGGACGACGGACAAAAAGCGATCACAATAGCTCACCTTGAGCACTTCGTGCTCAGGTGAGCTAATAAAGGCATTGAAAAACATTGTGGAAAATGATGAAATGTGACAAGCAATTTCATCATTTCCCACAATATTTTCTACTGAGAAAAACCAACAAATGTTAATTATGTAAACATCTTTGAAATTGGATAAGTCAAAAATTTTGTCTGGTAATGGGTTAAAACAAGCTGTTATGAGGTTTTTGTAAAATAGCAGCATTTTGAAATATCGAAAGATCAGGCGCATATTGTTTTACTTATATCTGTCTGTCTTTCTGTCCATCGATCCATCTGTCCCAGAAAACTTTACTTTGGCCATTTTTGGGGCATTGGTGGTTCACAAATGCATCTTGTTTTTCTGTCAATTTTTTAATAGGTGGAAGATGCGGTATTCGAAATTTACGCAGAAGAGTTTATAGAAGAAGAAGTGATAAAACCAGAACTCGAAGAGGAAATCATGGAAATGTCAAAGGAGGTCCTTACACATTTTGACACAAAAGTTATGCGGAGAGAGTTGAAAGAGGTAGGGCCTAATTGTGCAGGGGTCTGGAAAAAGGGGTAGTAAAGCATTTGCGAAAATGGAGATTCCCTATTGTTTTTGGGTCACAAAAATCATGGCCATAATTGAGCTTTGTTCAAAATCAGTTTCTGTGCTTTAACTCAAGAACCAATTGACCTGTTATCATGTAACTTTACACAGTTGTTGCCCTTGACCCAAGGAGGTACTCTATGTTTTGGGGTCATATAGGTCAAGTTCACAATTTGAATTTGATTAAGATCTCGGGAACTGTTTTACCTAGGACCATGTGACTCGATAAATTGTTGAACTTGACTCAAGAAGATATCCGATTGTTTTCGGGTTACAAAAGTCAAAGGTCATGATTGCATGGCTGCTTGGCAACATTTCTAGTATTATTTGTGTGGTAGCATTTGTGACCGCAGATATAGCAAGAAAAAAGTCCCAGCTGAAAAAATATTTGATATGGTGCATTTGTCTATATTTTTCAGGTATCTAGTCAAGCCGGAGATAAGTTGATAGAGAGTATTATGTTGGACTATATATTTTCACTACTTGCACGGCAGGGGAAAGTCTGGACGGAGAGTGATCATGCAAATAAATACATGGACGGTAGGTATAGAAGGATTACAAACTAATCCTATTTCAAACAGTCAAAATCAAGAAAGCTTTTTTAATCTATAAATTTGAGATTTCTACATAGCTTAGTGTTAATTTTATGCATACTTCCGCTTTCAGTTCTGTACACAAAGTGTCGATCTTTTAACAAATGGGCAAGTTTAAAAAAAATGTGACCATTCACTTTTTACATGCCACAGCTTTTACAGAGAAACATATTCAACCCAATCAAAGCTAAAAAGATGTGTTATTGTGTCTATATACTGGGTACCAAGTTTTAAAAAAAATCGCTTCACAAATTAAAAAGATATGTCATTAAAACATGTCTAAAATGTCAGGAGTGTAACGTTTTTGTGTGACACTTAACACTTTTACCAAGTTTCTAAGCTATGGTAAATAAAAGACAGTGACAGAATACTACAATAAACACTTGTAATTCATAAAACAACATGCGCATAATCATCTTAAAATTACTTTTTTACCTTGTCTTCATTGGTTTAGGATGTGGAGCCAGTTTTATACAATACCCGTCTGAATTTTATGTCAGGAGTGAAACACTTTTATTTTTTCAAAATGTGTTCTCATTTTTGTTTATTCAGCCAGAAATCTACCACTCAAATTTTTTTAGGAAGCCATCAACCTTGTGGGCATTCTGCACTCTACTTTTTAGTGATTCGTGGGTTACAATTTCTCATATTGTGCAATATATATGCTGTCAGGAGTGAAACGCTTTTTTGCTGTCATTTTGCAAGATTGTGCACACAATTTTAGCTAAAAAGTAGTGAACATGAATTTAAAATATAATTTGGGCACTGCTTAACCATTTAGAATAGTTTTTAGCCACCCTAATTAATAAATCTGGATGATATTCTGTAAAATTAGCTGTTATTCTTAATATTTAAATGTCACACTTTGGTCACATTTTTTTTAAACCTGCCCAAATGTATCATAAAGAGATTGGCAAAAATACAGCATATACCCATATAACTGGGTCTTTCCTTATGATACCAGCAAGTTTTGCTGTCACCTAGTTTGCTGTTTGCTCCTCATTACCGAGCAAAATTGGATAGCTAATCCTATCATTAACACTCCTTCCAGTCAGGATCTACACATCAGTAGAACATGAGAAACTGCCATCAGCCACTTTGTATATGTATTTTACTAATAGGTTTGCAATTTATTGGGAGTCCACCATATGATAAATCATACATGAAGGTTCATATTTTCTCTTTCAGACATGGTAACAAATATTTTACTGGAGAAAATGTTTGGTGTGATAACAGATCGACGGAAAACTGTCACCAACAAACCATTACGGAAACTACATGAAAAAGTTGTTACAGATGTTGTAAGTTTAGCTCTTTTCTCTCTTAGCTTGTTTATGCCTTTCCAAACAGTAAAAAAAATTATGAACAATTCTAATTTGAAAACTATTGCAGATGACAAAGTGAATGTTGATAAAGACTGGATGTATGAACAATAACACAGAAAATATAAATATTGAGGTAAAAGGAGAAAACGCTGGTCACCAGCATTTTCTTCTTTTGCCTTAATGTTTCAAAAGTTTTTAGCTCCACTGGCCGAAGGCCAGCGAGCTATTGTCATGGCGTTGTGTCCGTCGTGCGTGCGTGCGTCCGTCCGTCCGTGCGTCCGTCCGTCCGTCCGTTAACTTTTTCTTTAAAAATCTTCTCCTCAGAAACTACTGGATGTATTTCAACCAAACTTCACAGGAATGATCCTTGGGTGACCCTTTCTCAGATTCCTTCAAAGAATTTTGATCGAACCAGAATAACCTGAGTTATCTGCCCTTGAATGTCAAAAATAGCTGGTTTTGACTTTATTTTTACTCTAAAATCTACAAATATCAACTAATCAAGACAAAACTTGGACAGAATATATATAAGCATAATATCCTGCCTGGGTATAATTTTTAGCTTGATCGGAATTATATATCATGAGTTATGTGCCCTTGAATTTGACAAAATTGCCATTTTCAACTCTATTTTGACTTTGATTTCACTCTAGCAACTACAAATATTGACAAATCTAAACAAAACTTTCACAAAATGTTGGTGACTATAAGATCTTGCCTTGGTGTAATTTTCAGCTTGTTTACATTTGTCAAAAAATGTGGCCATGGCAGGGAGGAAGGGGCTTATCAGACTTAAAGAAATCATAAGAAAATTCTTAAAAAATCAACCAGTGTGCCCAATTGAACCAAACTTTGCAGGAATGAGCCTTTAGTCGTTCTTTTTAAAATTTGTTCACAAATTTTTATATTTGTCAAAAAAATGTGGCTGTGGCAGGGAGAAAGGGGCTTATCAGACTTACAGAAATCATAAGAAAATTCTTTAAAAATCAACCATAAGGCCAATTGTAACCAGACTTTGCAAGAATGTTCTTTGAGTCTCTTTTCAAAATTTATTCACAAATATCAAGATTTGGCTGCCCCTGTGTAAGGCTTACAAGAAATCGTGGGATAATTCTTCCACTTTAACCAGTGGAGCGATTCAGGCCCTCCTGGGCCTCTTGTTCCTATAAACTACATGTATGTCTTGTTTGGGAATGGTCCATAGATTGAATATGGGAATTATTTCAGTCATAGAATTATTGATGCTGTTGTAATGCTATGGTCAATGTGTTACTTGCAAGTAACCAATCTTTTCACACCTATTGAAATCAATACTGTCAAATTATGCATGTGTGTTTTGTACTACAAACTAGGGTTAAGACGTAGTCCTTATACTCTGACAAGTGTCTTATAAGAATTGTGTCCCCTTTCTTATGCTTCCACCCCTTGAAAGATTTCAGGCAAATTGTTTTACTGTTAAGTGTTGACTGTCAGTTCATCTGTCTGGTTAAAAACTTAAGGTTGTCATTCTTTGGTATCTCTACACAAGAACTAATTTTATCGCATATTTTCTGGAGTTCAGTTGTTGACTATCTCTGTACACATGGTTTTATTGCAGAGTGTGGATGTGATGTTACAACAACTAATGGCTTCACTCGATGAAGATTTACTTGACGTAGACGAGTATGAGAGAGGCGTATCTGACCAACCAATAGAACACAGAGCAACACCGCAGGCTAAGCGATCAACATACTCCTATACTTAGCACTAATGATGGGTTTCATCATGGATAAAGATGCTTATTGGCCAACCAATAGAACACAGAGCAACACCACAGGCTAAACGATCAACATACTCCTATACATAGCATTGGTGACTTAAGGTGCTTACTTGACCAGCCAATTGTGAATTATGCGAAAGACTTTTTTGACCAAAAGGGAGAAAATGTTGTTTATAAGTATTTTCTTCCTTTTCTTCTAATAGCCAAACTTCTAAATTTTAAAGCTTAGTTGTGTCAAAAAATGTCACTGTTAAGAATTGGTTTAAAGGGACATTTCATTCCAATTCAATTTTTTAAAGTATGTCTTGATGCAAAGATTGGTTATTCTAATGAGTATAAATACTATTAGTTTTTTGAAGTTGTTGCCAATAAGCGAGAAACACACATTTAAAGTTGAGACATAATCGATAATTTGCATATAAATCCGAACTGTTGTCCACAACAATTTGTTCAATTTTATCACAGAAATATAGATTTCTCGTAAACGGCGCAATATTTTGGCTTGAAATTTTCGTAAGGAAATATGCTCTTTCAGATAAAAATAAAAGTAAAATTTATGACAAAAAATTCTGAAATGTCACTTTAAGCGGTCAATCTGACTTGCTAACTTTTTAGGTCACCTGACCGAAGGTCATGGTGACCTATTGCGACCGTGTTTTGTCTGTCGTCGTGCGTCGTCCGTTAACTTTTAACATTTTCGACTTCTTCTTGAGAACCACTGGACGGATTACAACCAAATTTGGCAGGGAGCGTCCCCATGGGAAGCCGCTTCAGATTTGTATGAATCATGGAGTTATCTCCCTTTGGGGCCTCAAAAGGGGCCTAAAAGGGGTTAAATAGGGTACATCTTAAAAAATCTTCTTCTCATGAACCGGCTGTTGGATTGGATTCACATTTGGAATTTAGAGTCTTTAGGGCAAGGACAACAAAGTTTGTACAAGAGAAAAAAATCCGTCCTGAAATGGCCGTGCTGGGGATGGGGGATGTGAGGGGGGGGGGGGGTCGCGTTATTAGTTAACTTAACATTTTCGACTTCTTCTTGAGAACCATTGGACGGATTACAACCAAACTTGGCAGGGAGCATCCCCATGGAAAGCCGCTTCAGATTTGTACAAATCGTGGAGTTATCTCCCTTTGGGGCCCCATAAGGGGCCTAAAAGAGGTTAAATAGGGTACATCTTAAAAAATCTTCTTCTCATGAACCGGCTGTTGGATTGGATTCGCATTTGGTATTTAGAGTCTTTAGGGTAAGGACAACAAAGTTTGTACAAGAGAAAAAAATCCGTCCAGAAATGGCCGTGCTGGGGATGGGGGGATGTGAGGGGAGTTGCGTTATTAGTTAACTTAACATTTTCGACTTCTTATTAAGAACCATTGGACGGATTTCAACCAAACTTGGCAGGAAGCATCCTAAAATAGAAAGCCGCTTCAGATTTTGTACAAATCATGGAGTTATCTCCCTTTGAGGTCCCATAAAGGGCCAAAAAGGGGGTTAATAGGGTACATCTTAAAAAATCTTCTTCTCATGAACCGGCTGTTGCATTGAATACACATTTGGAAGTTAAAGTCTTTAGGGCAAGGACTACAAAGTTTGTACAAGAGAAAAAATCTGTCAATAAATGGTCGTGCTGGGGATCGGGGATGGGAGGGGTTCGCATTATTACTAAACTTTGAACATTTTCTACATTTTTTTGAGACAGATTTCTACCAAACTTGGCAGGAAGCATCCCATTGGGAAGCCGCTTCAGATTTATACAAATCATGGAGTTATCTCCCTTTGAGGCCCCAAAAGGGGCCAAAAGGGGGTAAATAGGGTACATATTAAGAAATGTTCTATTGTTGGATTGAATTCACATTTGGTATTTGAGTCTTTAAATAAGTTTGTACAAGAAAAAAAAACTGTCAAGAAATGGTGGTGCTGGGGGGTGCGCTATTAGTTAACTTTTAACATTTTCCTTAACTGTGTCTGCTCATTTGATTCAGGTGACCGATAAGGCCCTCTGGGCCTCTTGTTAGATACAGATTTGAAATTTATTTCTTTAAGTCCAGTTTGGACCTTATTCACTTTTCTTAAAAGCTTTACATATTTCCTTTTCATGAAGAAATTACCCTTTCACAAATGGCAAAAATTAAGGAAAATCTGGCTCAAAAGCAGCTATAGAAAACAAGAAGGATGTCAATAAAGAAAGGATGTGTACAATATAGGTTAGAAAATAATGAAACAAAAGGAGAATCTCTCCCATTGCCTCAAATTCAATATTTATTGGGTACATCAAAACCAGCTATTGTATGGGAGAGGGTTAAGATATGCTGGTAGGGTGATATACCAGTATTGTCACTTTTTTCCAAAACCTTGTAACTACAGCTAATCGTCGTTGTAAATGCAAAACCCCGTATCTTGTTTTTGGAAATTTTTAATGGGGATGGAAAAAAGTGCAGTAACTTTTCCCAAACTGAAATGTCTTACTTGAAATTTGGACACATTGTTCACAAATAATGTGTCAATAATACTGATCAGTAAAAATATCTCTAAATCTGTGAGAATCGTCTACACAGGTCACGCAAGTTTGTACTTTGAAAATCGCACCAATCGACATACGAGGTTTTGCATTTACACCGACGTAATTCTCGTTCTAAAACCTCATAACTACAGCTTAAAACAAACTGTAATTACAAGGGTTTGGAATAAAAGCATTGATGATGTGGTCAGATAGTGCGTAAATAGAGACTAATCTGATTCTATACTGCCTGACAAGCCTGGAATAAACCAGGTCCGCATGACGAAGGCTGATTATCACATATTTATACCCCCCACCTACGAAGTAGAGGGGGGTATATTGGTTTCACCATGTCTGTCTGTCTGTCCGTCCGTCCGTCCGTCCGTCCATCCGTCCGTCCGTCCGTCCGTCCGTCCGTCCGTAGACTTTTTCGTTTCCGTGCTCTAAGTCATGAACCGGTTGGCCTAGGATCATGAAACTTTACACAGTTGTTGCCCATGACCCAAGGAGGTGCCCTATTGTTTTTGGGTCACGAAGGTCAAAGGTCAAGGTCACAATCAGACTTTGTTTAAAATCCGTTTCCGTGCTCTAAGTCAAGAACCGGTTGACCTAGGATCATGAAACTTTACACAGTTGTTGCCCATGACCCAAGGAGGTGCCCTATTGTTTTTGGGTCACAAAGGTCAAAGGTCAAGGTCACAATCGGACTTTGTTTAAAATCTGTTTCCGTGCTCTAAGTCAAGAACCGGTTGACCTAGGATCATGAAACTTTACACAGTTGTTGCCCATGACCCAAGGAGGTGCCCTATTGTTTTTGGGTCACCAAGGTCAAAGGTCAAGGTCACAATCGGACTTTGTTTAAAATCCGTTTCCGTGCTCTAAGTCAAGAACCGGTTGACCTAGGATCATGAAACTTTACACAGTTGTTGCCCATGACCCAAGGAGGTGCCCTATTGTTTTTGGGTCACCAAGGTCAAAGGTCAAGGTCACAATCGGACTTTGTTTAAAATCCGTTTCCATGCTCTAAGTCAAGAACCGGTTGACCTAGGATCATGAAACTTTACACAGTTGTTGCCCATGACCCAAGGAGGTGCCCTATTGTTTTTGGGTCACCAAGGTCAAAGGTCAAGGTCACAATCGGACTTTGTTTAAAATCCGTTTCCGTGCTCTAAGTCAAGAACCGGTTGACCTAGGATCATGAAACTTTACACAGTTGTTGCCCATGACCCAAGGAGGTGCCCTATTGTTTTTGGGTCACCAAGGTCAAAGGTCAAGGTCACAATCGGACTTTGTTTAAAATCCGTTTCCGTGCTCTAAGTCAAGAACCGGTTGACCTAGGATCATGAAACTTTACACAGTTGTTGCCCATGACCCAAGGAGGTGCCCTATTGTTTTTGGATCACCAAGGTCAAAGGTCAAGGTCACAATCAGACTTTGTTTAAAATCCGTTTCCGTACTCTAAGTCAAGAACCGGTTGACCTAGGATCATGAAACTTTACACAGTTGTTGCGCATGACCCAAGGAGGTGCCCTATTGTTTTTGGGTCAAGAAGGTCAAAGGTCAAGGTCACAATCGGACTTTGTTTAAAATCAGTTTCCATACTCTTAGTCAAGAACTGGTTGATCTACAGCACTTTTTCAGTGACAAGGCGCTAGTGGGGGGTATTTGTCCGCTTTGCGACAGTTCTAGTTACATATTAGTGACGTATTTATTTATTTGTAAATTCATACATGTACTGTATTTGTTTTCCTTTAGAATCTAAGTTATTTGTCTTCCGTCCATTATTATGTTATTTGTGATAAAAAATATTATTTTTCACAAAAATTTTGTTCATGTCCTTTCTTTTTTCTTTTCCATGGATGATGGTTTCTCAGTGATGCCTTTTAACCCTTTCCCGAACAACAAATTTTTGGGTGTTCCAATTCAAAAGATGCTGAAGACAGCAAAATGATGTTGGTATTGATTGAATTTATGTATGATATAGCATGGAAAACATTGAGACAAAAGGAGAAACTGCTGGTTATCAGCAGTTTCTTCTTTTGTCTCAATGTTTTCCCAAGCCTATTCAATTAGGGTCATCAAAACCAGGTCTTGTTTGGGAAAGGGTTAACCCATTACCACACATTGACTCTTTTAGTAAGATTTAGACTCCCAGCCCCAAGACCAAATCTTAGGAAAACATGGTGGTAAATGAAGAAATTTCTTCTGACAAGCAATTTCCCCATTTGCCACAATGTTTTCTACCACAAAAGACCAAAAAATACTAAATTTCATTCACTTTAAATTGTCGTCTGCAACATCTTTGAAGTTGGACTGACCCAAAATATTGTCGTTTGGTAGATCTAATGGGTTAATGCATATTTTTGCTCAGATATATCAGGGCTCAGAACAACATGAGGACAGTCAAGAATTTGCGTCGCTGTGTCAGGTATCGCATAATCTTTATAGAGCCGAAAAGAAAGAAATTTTAGCACTGGTACCAAGTTTTTCGCTATCTATCAAGGTCAGGGGCCTGTTTCATCAAAACATTAACGACACATTTTTGACTTACCGATGTCTTAAATATCGGTTAAAACTAGAACTGTCGCAAAGCGGACAAATACCCCCCACTAGTGCCTTGTCACTGAAAAAAGTGCTATAGGTCAAAAGGTTCTTTAGTTGGAGCATGTAAACAGATTTTAAACAAAGTCCAATTGTGACCTTGACCTTTGACCTTCGTGACCCAAAAACAATAGGGCACTTCCATGGGTCATGGGCAACAACTGTGTAAAGTTTCATGATCCTAGGTCAACCGGTTCATGACTTAGAGCACGGAAACGGATTTTAAACAAAGTCCAATTGTGACCTTGACCTTTGATCTTCGTGACCCAAAAACAATAGGGCACCTCCTTGGGTCATGGGCAACAACTGTGTAAAGTTTCATGATCCTAGGTCAACCGGTTCATGACTTAGAGCACGGAAACGGATTTTAAACAAAGTCCGATTGTGACCTTGACCTTTGACCTTCGTGACCAAAAAACAATAGGGCACCTCCTTGGGTCATGGGCAACAACTGTGTAAAGTTTCATGATCCTAGATCAACTGGTTCATGACTTAGAGCACGGAAACGGATTTTAAACAAAGTCCGATTGTGACCTTGACCTTTGTGACCCAAAAGCAATAGGGCACCTCCTTGGGTCATGGGCAACAACTGTGTAAAGTTTCATGATCCTAGGTCAACCTGTTCATGACTTAGAGCACGGAAACAGATTTTAAACAAAGTCCGATTGTGACCTTGACCTTTGACCTTCGTGACCCAAAAACAATAGGGCACCTCCTTGGGTCATGGGCAACAACTGTGTAAAGTTTCATGATCCTAGGTCAACTGGTTCATGACTTAGAGCACGGAAACGGATTTTAAACAAAGTCCGATTGTGACCTTGACCTTTGACCTTCATGACCCAAAAACAATAGGGCACCTCCTTGGGTCATGGGCAACAACTGTGTAAAGTTTCATGATCCTAGGTCAACCGGTTCATGACTTAGAGCACGGAAACGGATTTTAAACAAAGTCCGATTGTGACCTTGACCTTTGACCTTCGTGACCCAAAAACAATAGGGCACCTCCTTGGGTCATGGGCAACAACTGTGTAAAGTTTCATGATCCTAGGTCAACCTGTTCATGACTTAGAGCACGGAAACGGATTTTAAACAAAGTCCGATTGTGACCTTGACCTTTGACCTTTGTGACCCAAAAGCAATAGGGCACCTCCTTGGGTCATGGGCAACAACTGTGTAAAGTTTCATGATCCTAGGTCAACCTGTTCATGACTTAGAGCACGGAAACAGATTTTAAACAAAGTCCGATTGTGACCTTGACCTTTTACCTTTGTGACCCAAAAACAATAGGGCACCTCCTTGGGTCATGGGCAACAACTGTGTAAAGTTTCATGATCCTAGGTCAACTGGTTCATGACTTAGAGCACGGAAACGGATTTTAAACAAAGTCCGATTGTGACCTTGACCTTTGACCTTGGTGACCCAAAAACAATAGGGCACCTCCTTGGGTCATGGGCAACAACTGTGTAAAGTTTCATGATCCTAGGTCAACCGGTTCATGACTTAGAGCACGGAAACGGATTTTAAACAAAGTCCAATTGTGACCTTGACCTTTGACCTTCGTGACCCAAAAACAATAGGGCACCTCCTTGGGTCATGGGCAACAACTGTGTAAAGTTTCATGATCCTAGGTCAACTGGTTCATGACTTAGAGCACGGAAACGAAAAAGTCTACGGATGGACGGACAGACGGATGGACGGACAGACGGACAGACAGACAGACAGATATGGTGAAACCAATATACCCCCCTCTACTTCGTAGGTGGGGGTATAACAACAACTGCATAACGCAGGTCCTTATAGATTTGTGATGCGCATTTCTTGCCCTAAACTTGTCGTAAGTCATCGGTAAGACAGTAATATCTGAGCCGGGATCTGGAAAAACGTCCCTTATAGCATTTTTCAAAATCGAGTTTCAAGATCGGCCTGTTGTGAAATGGAGTCCAATTTGCATCAATGCTGCTCTTTTTAAGTTACTACAAGTCATGAAGAAGCTATTGGAGAACAATATGGATCCTGATCAGACTGTGCGTATGCACAGGCTGATCTGGATCTATGTTGGGCTCAAAAGCCTTAAGGGATGTTTTTCCAGATCCTGGCTCATATGTCTTAACCCTTTCCCAAAACAAGACCTAAAAGAAAAGCCTTGGAAAACATCGAGGTCAAAGAAGAAAATGCTGATGATCAGCATTTTCTCCTTTTGCCTCAATGTTTTCTATGCAGTAATATTCACAAACTTTACTTTTTAGAAGATCTATTTTGTCGTCTGCAGCAAATTGATCCACCCCAAATTTTGTCATTTGGGAAAGGGTTAAATGTTTTGATGAAACTGGCCCCTGTTTCCTACTTGTGTTACTAAAATTAAATGTAGAAACTAGAAAGTCCAGTTAGATACAGACTTGATTTAGAAGGACTAAATGAACTTCATTCGAATTTTCCAAGCAGAGAATACCAGTATATATTTTCATCCCCATTTAAAAATGCAATTCATGGTATTCCAAAATTCACAACACAAGATTTATATACTTTAGTACTCTTTGAGTACATTTTTTAATAATTATTTAAATTACTTCAAAATGAAGGCAAAAATACCTAAAATGACACTATATTTCTCCAATATACAATAAATTAAGTAAAAGCATTAAATTTTATGATACATTAACAAGAATTAATACAAGGAAAAAATGAAAACTATTATAGGTCTTGATAAATGACCTGGCAGAGCATCTCTAGCAGTTAGCTAGGGATGCTCTGCCAGGTCATTTGTCAGGACATATACTATGATCTTTGTTGATGTTTGCTCACAAAAATTAAAATACAGTTTCAATAACATTTGGGCCAGGATCTGGTAAAAGGACATGTATGGCTCCAATCTATAGCCAGATCAATCTGTGCATACACAGTCTGATCAAGATGCATGCCTTTCCCAAATATCTTTTCATTACTTGCCTACCATTGTTGGAACATGAATCCTGATTAAACTGCACACAGCAAACCCATTACCAAATGGCAAAATTTTAGACTTGTCCAAATTCAAAGATGTTGCAGGCAACATTTTCAAATTCAAAGATGTTGCAGATGTTCAAGTGAACATAATTTTACAGTTTTTGGTCTTTCTGAGTAGAAAATATTGTGGGAAGTGAAGAAATTGCTTGTCACAAGCAATTTCATTTTCCATAATGTTTTCCAAAGCCTTTGTCTTGCAGGGTGTCAAAAAGCATCATCATGTGGTAATGGGTTAACTTACCTAGATCTATGTAGGTCTTCACCCATTTTTGCATGATGACAAGTTTGGATGCCCACAAGATAAAAGCTATGGAAAACATTGTGGAAACTGATGAAATTGCTTATGACAAACATTTTTTTTTTCATTTTCAACATTTTTTTCTTCCCAGAAATGTAAAATTTCTTTCATTTGAAAATGGCGTCTGCATCATCTTTGAATTTAGACCAGTCTAATATTTTGCCATTTGGTTATGGAATGATAAATATCTTAATAGGGACCCTTTTCCAGATCCTGGCTCGTCTATTTCAAATATCTGTTTATATATAACAATGATTATTAGGGACATACTACTTTCTCCTGCGTGGTAATAAACCCATTTACAGATGGCAAAATTTTAGAATGATCCAAATTCAAAGATGATGCAGACAGCATTTCTTTGTCTTTAAAGAGGCAAACATTTTGGGAAATGGGAGAAATTGCTTGTCACAAGCAATTTCTTCATTTTCCAGTGTTTCCCCACGCCTTTTTCATGAGCTGTGTCAATATGTACCATTATATGGTAAGGGCTTAAAAGCTCATGCAGATATTATTTTGAAACACTGACAAAAACATATTCTACTAAACTAATTAAAGTCTGTCCCTTGAGTGTAGACAACAATTTTGTTTGATACGGAGAAATAAATGGGATTCTGCCATTATTTAATTACTGCTCTTAATTCAATTAGTAATTAGTAGTTTCCTGCAATTAAATTCTGTGAAAATGACTTAAAATTGTCTTAATGTTTTGAAAACACTGTGGTGAAAGGAGAAAGGGTAAATATTTCCTTTCCTCTGCTAAATGAATATGTGATAAAAGATTAATGCCCAATGTTAGAACATGCCTTGTAAACCTTTTGCCACTTAACATAACTTCTAACTGGTCCGAATTCTTAGACATTTCAGATGACAATTTCATGTTAAAGAGTACAGGCAATTTGAATGACAATGAAAATGTTGAGGTTCTTCTGTCTTTCTCAAAGTTTTCCAAATTTGAAACTACTATGGTCACAACAAAAATTGTTTCAGAAAGTATTGAGATAAACTTGTTACAAACTTAAAAACAAACACTTTATGCTTGGAATGTTTCTAAAGATAAACAAACAACTAGTATATTTCAATCATACCTTTGCCAAACAACATACATTTAGAATGTTTCAGTAAGAAAGCTGCAGCAGAAGACAAAATCATTGTTGATGAAGATAGAATTTGTTAATGATATGGCACATGAAAGGCAGCAGTTTGAAAAAGGGTTAATGCTATCACACATTGACAAAGTTGGACTTACGAGTTACGATGTTTTGACCTACCATTGACAATAATTTTGAAAAATATAATTCACTATCATTCAAATGAAATCAGATCTAAATGTACATGTATATAAAATATTGTTTTGAGAAAGAAAACCTGTAATATGTCTCCATGCTTTTCAAGAAAACAACATTTCCAAATGATCCGAGATCAGTCATTTCAAATGATTCATTTGATTTCATTAGATAATGTAATTATGTTTTTACGCCACCATGGTTACGCTAAAAAAATGTGATTGAAAACCGGTGATGTCACTTTAGTATCGTTTTCAAATAATATGCATAGTATATATCTTAATTCATTCTTGTCCGATTTAAATCAAATTTGTTAACCATATAAAACATATGATGTACAAAAGTAGACAGGATTAGGTATAAAATCATTCAAATAGAAGCTGATGTTGATACATTCCATCCTTTCTTGTTTGCCCACCATTTACAATTGAGTTGTGTCAACAAGAATGTTAGTATAAAATTTTGTGACATATTTAAGCACCCAGAAAATTTTGGGATACTGGTAAAACAGGTCTTTTCCTGAAATGTCAAGAAACAGATATCAACAAAATGCGTTTGTGAAACACAAATGCCCCCAAATTGGCTATTTTTCTAAAATGTTAAGTTTTCGTGTTAATGGTTGATAAGGGTTAACAGATGACCTTGAGGAAGGTCAAATTGTATGGAACAGATAGATATAATTGAAAGGAAGTTGCATACCAAATTTGAGCTTTGTACGTCTTATACTTTTGGAGAAATAGCAAAATGTTGAGTTTTCAGACAGACAGACAGACTGACATGAGTTAAACAATATGCCCCAAATCTCTCGATACGGGGGCATAAAAATAGGAACATATATGATTATAACAAGAGCTGTCCGAAGACAGCGCGCTCGACTTTCTAAGTGCTTAGTATAAAGGGAGCATAACTCCAAATATAGTGGAGCCAGGGTCATGGGCCCTGATAGTAAGGTAGAGGGTGTGATGGTCAATAAGTATTCCAAGTTTGGGTTGAATCCCTTTGATAGTATGGAAGTTATTGATGATTGAAAAAACTTCAACCTTTGTTGCAACGCCAACGGCGACGCCGACGCCCGGGTGACAGTATAAGCTCTCATTTTCTTCGAAAAGTCGAGCTAAAAATGTTGGCATCCTGAATGTTCTACAGTACATGGAAGCTAATTTTTTACATAGCGCCCTACTCTATATAGTGCACCAACTTTAACTCGGAACAAGATTTCATGAGAATAACCAACATCCTTTCCAATGTAAGCAGTATTATCAATTTGTGCGTAGAAAAAAACCATTATAACAAAATGACCCCAGTTGTTTTAGATATTTAGGCTATAGCCAAACATTATTAATCTAATCTTTAATCCGTATTACAAACTTAAAAACTGGTCAAAAGTGAAGCCTGTTATAGAATACATAACCCTCTCCCAAACGTCGAAATTTTCAGTTGGTCCAATTTGAAAACTATTTCAAACGAAGAAATGGGCGTTACTTGTGGTAAAATTCGTTGATGACATTGCAAAGAAAATATTGAGGCAAAATGAGAAAATGCTGATTATCAGCATTTTCTTCTTTTGCCTCAATGTTTTCTTTAGTCTTTTGTTATAGGGATGTTTGACATCTTGTTTGGGAAAAGCTTAATAATTTTAAAGGTTCAGAGTCATCAATGTAAGACAATATTGTAGGAAAAGATATGGTTGCCTGCATTAATTTCTTTACCTACAAAGTAATCTTTAACCTGACTCTCCCTTGTGTATCGACACACTTGTGTGGTGATAGTTAAACATTTAAATTCCTCTAAAGCAACTGACTTAGGTGACTTAAAATACCCACATCAATGACTAGGGCCGGGTTGTATAAACATTAGTTAGCGCTAACCAAATAACAGTTTCGATTAAAATTAACTGTGTTGTAATAAGGAAATCTAAACAAAACAGATATTTAACCACCGTTAGGCTATTTAACCACCGTTAGGCTAACCAAAGTTTATACAATTGGGCCTAGGTTGTTGCGTTTTCTGCAACTTTTGAATCTTTTCCCTTCCTGCCACTCGATAAACACTATTAGGTTGTTGCTTTTTCTGAAATTTTTGGATCTTTTCGCTCCTTGCCGTACCTCATGTCGAGTCCTAGCCCCAAAAACACAAGCACAGTCGCGAGCCACTGTCTAGTTAACATGGGGTTACCAAAAATAATCACAGATCCGAGTATCGTGAAAAACTTTCTAGTTGTGGTGATAATGGAACACGGAAGAGGTCCAAATGAGGTCACTGTTACAAATATGAATACCTGAAATGGGAATACAAAATGGGATTAGAACATTTCCCTGACATCCAAATTGGAATGTTTAAATGCAGATGACAAAATTCTTGTTGATAAATACAAGAATTATGGGCATCGATCAATGTAGCAAGGTATATATTGTAGCAAAAGCAGAAGATGTTGGGAGACCAGCATTTCCTTCTTTTGTCTCAATGTTATCACAAGTTATTTTAATTTCTGACATCAAAACCAAGCTCTAGTTTCTCAAAAATACGTAAGTAAGTTCTCAGACTGTCACTCAAACCTGAGCTCTGTACTCAAATCGCACGAAATCCATGTGAACTTCAATCGAATGTCCTTCAATGTTGGAGAGTATTAAATTGAAGTTGAGCATGTACTCATGAGCATGTACTTAAGTTTTTCAAGAAACCAGGGCCAGGTCTTGTTTGGGTTCTAGCTTAACCTTTCCAAAATTATTATATTTTATTTTTTCTTTAATTTGAAAGCCTCTGCAGTCAACAAAATACAAGATGTTTGTGCAAATGGTAAGATATGTCGCTGCTTTCCAACAAAAATCTCGTCGTAACTGCAGCTTAAAACAAGCTGCAGTTACGAGGTTTTCGTTGAAAAGCAACAATGTGCTAATTAATGTACAAACATGTTTAGGGAAAACGAGAAAAAGGATCCTGAAGCTAGCCTACCTGTCCTACTGCACTAGCCAGTCCAAATGTGACCATTTTTGTGAGTATAGATGGATGACGCTGAACAAATCCTAGAAAATCTAAACCTTCACCGGACATTACCAAACCTGTATGAACAGAAAATAACAAAATATTACAATTTGTTAATTACTTATTTGAGCCATTTCTTGAAAATTGGCCATTATATCATTTGAGACTACAATATTTTAACCCTTTCCCAAACAAGACCTGGTTTTGACGTCCTTAGCAGGAAAGGCTTGGTAAAACATTAAGACAAAAGAAGAAACTGCTGATAACCAGCAGTTTCTCCTTTTGTCTCAATATTTTCTATGTCATATTTTACACAAATTCTATCTTAATTAACTTACATTTTGTAAATTTTGGCAGTTTTTGAAGCGGATCACCCTAAAATTTGGCTGTTTTGGAATGGGCTAATTATCTTTTTGAGCCGTATCTTGAAAATGGGCCATTATATCATTTGAGACTACAATATTTTTAGGTAAGTCAGTGCCTATGAGCAGTCTGATCAAGATCTTTGCTTCTCTCTCACCTTGCTACAATATAGGGTTAATTCACGTTTTTGAGGTTGTTAACATTCTCAGAGGCCCAAAAAATGCGTTATCGCCTGAGACCGAAGGTTGAGGGCGATAACCCATTTTGTGGGCCTCTTAGAATGTTAACGACCGAAAAAACGTGAATTGACGCTATTATTGCATAAAATATGAAGAATTTGCAAAGAAATGAAATAAAATAAGACGAATAACTGAAAAACTTTGTGAAAATTTAGCCACATTTTCACCGACAGACACCAGAGTTTTCCGGCATTCGACTCGACATAATCGAGTAAGTCCGATATCCACTAGACGGGCCGTTAGATTTTCATCGTGTAGCTTAAGTAGTCAAGTTTCATCGCATTTTTACTGACATAATCTTCATTTGGGTTGGCGAAATCGTAACAATATTCGACTAAGTTTTCTTTTGGAAACATACTCTGGATATTCTAACGTTCATTTCAGTGTGGGTACAGTAATAAAACAAAAGGTCGGAACTTCCGAGGTAGATCTCTGGTTCGTTTCAGACATTCATTCATTTCGATAAAAAAACAAAGTTGTAAAGGAAAAATTGCAGTAACTAAAAGAAGAACAAGAAACACATAGGCTTACCATCACATTTGACCTAGACCACAACCACTCAATTCTAATTTATATTCTTCCATGTCCACGAAATCCACTTTTAGTTCAAAATCTGTCAACTGCCCGTTTGTTTACCTTTTGATTCCAAGAATTAAACCTACGTCTCTATATTACGTCATCAGATATGGTTACACTGGGAGACCTAGTTTACTATTTATTGGGGGTATAAACTGGAAATGGGGTCTTATAAGAATTTACATCGCGGAAAAGGGAAATGACAAAATTTCGGCTTTATTTTCAATTTTCTGAAGCACTCACAACAAATCCCCGATCGAGGATATGTGAATGCAAAACTGGTCCGATAATACACGTGAATTTACTGAATAACGACCGTTTTTGACAATATCAGACTGATTTTTGCTTGTTATCCAATGCCAATAACAGACTGAAAACACACATTTTAGGCAATAATTGATATTATAAGCTAGAAGAACAATATGGATCTTAATCAGACTTAATACATTCACTCATATATATTCACTCTAACTATGTTCTTGAGGAGACAATATTCTACAGAAGTTTACCCAGCATTTTTTTTTTTCCTTTTGCCTTAGCGTTTTTTGTATGATATTGTACAAAAATGTCGTCATTTTGGAAAGGGTTATTGCCAAGCTGATACTCAGGACTCTCATTTTCTTCCTTATTACCTTTATCAATGACAATGCTCTATAAACAGCTGTTTGAATCAATATCCTTACCCTTTTCTAAACAACAAAATATTAATATAGGTCTAAATAAAGAGCTAGGAGACAAACACATAATTGCATTTAACACAACCTGTTAAGTCGCAGTCACATGATTAAGAAAGACAGACATGTTCCTATTGAAAAGTTACATTGAAAAAAATAAAAGCTATGATCCAAAGAAAATAATTTATCAGGCAAATATATTGGTAAAAAGAAAAAAATAACAATAAATGTAATATATTCTTCTATTTCTCGTCCATGTTTTCTAGCATGGACATAAAATTTAGATTGTTTGTTGAAGGTTTAACCTTTCTCAAACTAGACCTGCTTTTGACAAAAGCTTTTGGGACACATTTAGACAAAAGAAGAAAATGCTGATAATCAGCATTTTATTTATTTGTCTCAATATTTTATTGTGCTATATAGTAAATAAATCTAACATTTATCAACAAACATCCTCTTCTCTACAGCTCCTTTAAATTTGGGACACTAAAGTTTTGTTGTTTGGGACAGGGTTAAGTCTTACCTATAGCTAGCCAGAGTACAGACCACAAGTTGACCTGTGTAAATATGGCATTGAGAATATTGAGACAAAAGGAGAAACTGCTGGTTATCAGCAGTTTCTTCTTTTGTTTCAATGTTTTCCCAAGCCTTTTCTATTAGGGACGTCAAAAGCAGGTCTTGTTTGGGAGAGGGTTAAGACTCACCTATAGCTAACCAGAGTACGGACCACAAGTTGACCTGTGACATCATACTGTATGCCCCTGTTTTGTGGTCTGATCTCATTCTGTCTTGTTTGTAAATTAGACTTCCATGATATATTGTTATTTGAGAGAGGGAGTCAAGACCTACCTATAGCTAACCAGAGTACAGACCACAAATTTACTTGTGACATCATACTATATGCCCCTGTTTTGTGGTCTGATCTCATTCTGTCTTGTTTGTAAATTAGACTACCCTAAGATATTGTCATTTGAGAGAGGGTAAAGACCTACCTATAGCTAACCAGAGTACAGACCACAAATTGACTTGTGACATCATACTGTAGGCCCCTGTTTTGTGGTCAGATCTCATTCTGTCTTGTTTGTAAATTAGACTACCCTAAAATATTGTCATTTGAGAGGGGGTAAAGACCTACCTATAGCTAACCAGAGTACGGACCACAAGTTGACTTGTGACATCATACTATAGGCCCCTGTTTTGTGGTCTGATCTCATTCTGTCTTGTGTAGCACCGGTCAGACCGTCTAAAGTCAGAGACACAAGCTGTAATAAAGAGAGGTTTAACTAAGCATTCATTTAACAAACTAGAACTGTCGCAAAGCGGACGAATACCCCCCACTAGGGCCTTGTCACTGAAAAAGTGCTATCGGTCAAAATGTTCTTGACTTAGAGCATGGAAACGGATTTTAAACAAAGTCCAACTGTGACCTTGACCTTTGACCTTGGTGACCCAAAATAATAGGGCACCTCCATTGGTCATGGGCAACAACTGTGTTAAGTTTCATGATCCTAGGTCAAACGGTTCCCAAGTTAGAACACAGAAACGAATTGTAAATTTTGACTACTCCCCCCCCCCCCCTTATCAAAAACTTCAAAGTGGCATAACTCTGAAACTAATGACTGGATCAAGATGAAAATTGCAGGTGCACAACTTCATATGATAGAAAACATCCTGATAAAATTTCAGAAAAATTGGTTAAAAACTGTGGGAGGAGAAGAGGACACAAGATTATGTCCACCCCCCCCCCCCTTAAAAACTTCAAAGTGGCATAACTCTGAAACTAATGACTGGATCAAGATGAAAATTTCAGGTGCACAACTTCATATGATAGGGAACATCCTGATAAAATTTCAGAAAAATTGGTCAAAAACTGTGGGAGGAGAAGAGGACACAAGATTATGTCCACGGACGGACAGACAGACGGACGGACGGACGGACGGACGGACGGACAACCTGATTCCAGTATACCCCCCCATAACTTTGTTGTGGGGGGTATAATTATAAAATTTCATTTAGGGTGTTGAACCTAAATATATATACCTGGCAACTTAGTTGAACTTACTATGATTTTTTATACTTTGTTGCCACTTAACAGTAACTCATTTTAAATTCATAGTTTAATATGTTTAATCCTATTTCAAAAGCATCCATTATGTCATTCGCAGCAGCTGTCAAATTCAACCAATTTAAATTGTTCTCATTAGGGCAAAAAGAAATTTCATTGTTTGCAATGCCTTATTTGCCATCTGGTAAAAGGTTCAATTATGAAGACTCCACTTACCAAGAGGACCTCTCCCCAACCAAATGAGGTGCTTTCTGTTGAGGTAGTTTTCTTGTCTTTATACATAAACATGGCTACGCCTATACATATCATTGTAATGAACACAAACTTTTGTGGTGGATATCTTTTTCTAGCTAACAATATACCCAGTAACATCACAGGGATGGGCTTGGCAGACTTCCCAAGTACCTGAAATCAAGTAATTGAAATGTTGTTGCTTTTCAACAAAAACCATGTAACTGCAGCTTTAAACAAGCTGCAGTTACAAGTTTTTTTGTTGAAAAGCAGCAAAATGTTTGTGAAACACAAATGCCCCCGCATTAATTTTCCTTGTTCAGTTTTGGACAAAATGACAAGACAGTTTGACAGACAATGGTAAAACATTATGCCCCAAATGATTGAATAACAATTAACCTTTTGACTACAATAGGCAATATCCCCTATATGCCAGAGTCAAATAGCGAAAACATTTACACTATGTCAGCAAAGTAGGTGAACATTGTACATGCATAGCATATACCAATCATATAGCCTTGCGATATACCAGCATTCTATACTACTCTAGAGCTGTTGCAAAGAAAAAAAGACGTATTGTATGGTTTATATAGATATCATAATGTGATGGAAATTTCTGTCAAAAGGTTAGGAAAATATCATAAATGTTCCTAGAATAGACAATAAGCAAGCTCGAGGTTACAGGTAAATCTTTTAACCTCCTCCCAAACAAGACTGATTTTCACGTCCCTAAGAGAATGGGTTTGGGAAAACATTGAGACAAAAGAAGAAACTGCTGATAACCAGCAGTTTCTCCTTTTGCCTCAATATTTTCTGTACTTTTTTCTACCCAAATCCTGTCTCAATCAACATCCATTTTGATGTCTGCAGTGGCTTTTGAATTAGACCACCCTAAAATTTTGTCGTTTGGGAAAGGGTTAAAAATTGGACCAGTTCAATGGTTTGCTGTTTGGGAAAGGACACCAGTGATAGGTTTTTGTTTGAGTTTATTGGGGTTTTATGCCGTTTTCAACTGCTATGGTCATATCGCAGCAGCTGGAGCACCTAACCATGGATTCCTGTTGTTTCTTTCTGACCCAGAACCTCTCGAGTGAGAGGCAGATGAGCTACCAACTGCGCTAAGGCCGCAGCCTACTAATGATAGGTCAATCTTGTCAGACAATACCATACCTGTGTAGGATAGCTGATATACTGTAAGGCTTTATTACTCGCCAACATGGCTCCTAGATACGATAGTGAACACAGTCCATACATCTTTCCTGGGGTGGTATCTTTCTCTTGAGCATATAACATCAACGCTGTGAATTAAAATTAATACAGTTGCAGGCTAATGCTAAAATAGTATTGTGCAATAAGCAAGTCTAAAATCTTTTGACAGTCGGCTCAAAACTTAAACAGTCAATTTGAAAGAAGTATAAGAAATAGAATGTCCCTAATATTTTTCTCATACTTCACCTTCTACCAGACGACAAAATGTTGGGCTATTCCAAATTCAAAGATGTTCCAGACGCCAATATCAAGGGCATGAAATTGTTTGCCTTTCTGGGAAAATACATTGTGGGAAATGAAGAAATTGCTTGTCACAAGCAATTTCTTCATCTTCCACTATGTTTTTCAAAGCATTTATCGTTTGGCCTGTCTAAAAGTGTCAATCAGTGGTAAACAGTTAACTTTACTTTGAAACATAAACATCATTTACATGCCTGTACTCAATATTTTCCCCCAGCCTTTTCTACCAAGGACACCAAACCATAAATGCATCACCGCATTTTAAATGTACCATTTTCAAAACACATCAGGCAATATTATTACTATATAGTCACTTTTCTTTTTCTTGAGAATATTTCAGATTTATCACAAATTTGAGACCCGTCCCACTAAAAGGTGCCATCTGGGAACTGTGATAAGAATGGGCCCTGATCAGTCAGAGCAGTTTCCACAGCCTGACTAGGAACAAAACTTTTCAATATTTTATATTAATTGTAGATTCTAGATCTTGGATCTTGGCGGTTCTTCCTAATAAACTACAATGTCATGTTCATATTCAAGATGTGACATCAGGTTGATGCATGATCCGTTTAACCCATTCCCAAACATTGACGCTTTTTGACCCCCTCCAAGAGAAAGGCTTTGGGAAACATTGTTGCAAATGAAGAAATTGCTTGAGAGAAGCAATTTCTTCATCTCTCACAATGTTTTCTATGTAAAAAAAAAGACAAGAGGACCATGATGGTCCTATATCGCTCACCTGATATGAGCAACACTTTTGTTCAATTCAATAAATATTTATGACTTTAAGACTGAAAACGAACTTATGGTCAATAATGTTGTGAAAATCGAACTCATCCACAATCTTATGGTGCCCAACATTGTCCAAGATTTGTCTTGTTTGATAAATAATTGTAGATTCTGGAGTATAAACAAGGTCGAAAACAGCCGAAAACAGCAATTTTGTCAAATTCAAGGGCACATAACTCTTGACTTTTTGATCGGATCAGACTGAAAAACAAACTCATACCAGATCTTGTGATCCTCAACATTGTGTCCAAGTTTTGTCTTGATTGATCAATAATTGTAAATTCTAGAGTATAAACAAGGTCGAAAACAGGTGAAAACGGCAATTTTGATCACATTCAAGGGCACATAACTCTCGACTTTCTAGTCAAATCAGGCTGAAAATCAAAGTCATCCGAGATCTTATGATACCCAACATTGTGTCCAAGATTTGTCTTGATTGGTCAATAATTGTAGATTTTAGAGTGTAAGCAAGGTCGAAAACAGCAATTTTGTCAAATTCAAAGGCACATAACTCTCGGCTTTTTGATCAGATCGGACTGAAAATCATACTCATTAAAAATCTAATGGTCTCAAACATTGTTTTCAAGTTTTGTCTTAATTGATAAATAATTGTAGATTCTAGAGTGTAAACAATGTCAAAAACAGCCGAAAACATAAATTTTATCAAATTCAAGGGCACATAACTCTCATCTTTCTAGTCAGATCAGACTGAAAATCGAACTCATTTGAGATCTTATGGTCTCCAACCTTGTGTCCAAGATTTGTCTTGATTGGTCAAAAATTGTAGACTCTAGAGTGTAAATAAGGTTGAAAACAGTCAAAAACGGCAATTTTGTCAAATTCAAGGGCTCATAACTCTTGACTTTCTGATCAGATAATACTGAAAATCAAACTCATCCCAGATCTTATGATCCTCAATATTGTGTCCAAGTTTTGGCTTGATTGATTGATAATTGTAGATTCTAGAGTGTAAACAAGGTCGAAAACAGCCGAAAATGACAATTTGGTCAAATTCAAGGGCAAGTAACTCTCGACTCTTTGATCAGATCAGACTGAAAATCAAACTCGTCCGAGATCTCATGGTCCCCAACATTGTGTTTAAGTTTTGTCTTGATTGATGAATAATTGTAGATTCTAGAGTTTAAACAAGGTCGAAAACAGCCAAAAATGGCAATTTTGTCGAATTCAAGGGCACATAACTCTCATATTTCTAGTCATATCAGACTGAAAATTGAACTCATCCGAGATATAATGGTCTGCAACGTTATGTCCAAGATTTGTCTTGATTGATCAATAATTGTAGATGCTAGAGTGTAAACAATGTCAAAACTAGGTATTTTTCGCATTCAAGGGCAGATAACTCCTGACTTTCTAGTTCGATCTGACCCATAATCGAACTCATCCGAGATCTTATGGCCATACATGTTTTGACCAAGTTTGGTTAAGATTGGCCTATATTTGTAGATGCTAGAGTGTAAACACGAAATTGTGGACGGACGGACAGACGGACAGACAGACAGACAGACAGACGGACGACGGACAAAAAGTGACCACAATAGCTCACCTTGAGCACTTTGTGCTCAGGTGAGCTAAAAATGTAAAATTCATCAATTCGAAATTGTCGTCTGCATCATCTCTGAATTTGGACTAGTCTAAAATCATGCTGTTTGGTTATGGGTTAAAAGACTTCTCAGATGGTCCATTTTAGCATGAAAAGTCACATTCCTTCGCTTTTCAACAAAAATCTTGTAACTGCAGCTTGTTTTAAGCTGCAGTTACAAGGTTTTTGTTAAAAAGAAGCCATTTAAATTGCTGGTCTGACAAGCATGTGCAAACACATGGTTTTGCACTGAAATGTGATGTCCTCGAGGCTTTATTTACAATTTTAATCGTTTTCACCTTTTCCGAACCTAAATTTGAATGGTGCGAATAAAGGTCTCAGAAGATAACCCCTAATGGGTGGGTCTCAGATGTTACTGTAAGTTAACATGGATTTTTAATCAGATTGTACAGGGACTTACCTGCTTTAGCGAAGAGAAAGTTGATAATACACTGTATAAACACCAGGGCCATGGTATATGTAAACTTTTCTGTGTGAGGTTCTTCTCCATATTTACCTTTCGTGCTGAAATGCAAAGGCAAAACAAGGTTTGTCATGGACAATAATTTGTTGTTAGCCCATTACCAAGGGATTTCAATAACCTTTGAGTCACCCAGGACTCAAGGCAAATATTAGACAGGGAATTTTCTATAATTTCCTTATTAACCCCATGAAATATTATATTTCCAAAAGTAGCAGAGGGATGATACCCAAATTGAAAGATAAGTCTTGGCCCCTGCCTCCAAATGAAACCTATGCATTATCAGACAGCAAATTTTAGACTGATCTAAATCTAAAGATACTGCAGACGATTATTTAAAGTGAACATACTTTTATTTTTATGGGTCTTTCTTGGTAGAAAACATTGTGGGAAATAAAGACATGATTTGTCACAAGCATCTTCTTCATTCTCCACAGTGTTTTCCACTGCCATTTTAAAGAATAATAAGTGGAAATAGGTCAAGGATAAACTAAGTTGTTTGTGTATGATAATGTTTGTAAAGGATACATGTTTATAGATCTTATTTATGCCTAGTTTCAGACATATCACCATTAGAATTGACTGATGAAATGAATGGGGTAAAAACCCCATTTAAGTCATGAATATCTGGAGCTGCTACCATGTATTTAACCATCACTAAGACTTAACCCATGATTCTCACTTAGATTGTATTTTTTGGCACCCACCATGATAAAGGCTTTAGAGATATTGCTTGTGACTTGTGTAAGCAAATTCTTCATTTACCACATTGTTTTCTCCCTAGAGAGACCAGAAAATTTAAAATTTCATTCACTTGAAATTGTTGTCTGCTATATAAAATTTTGCCATTTGGTATTTTAAGTTTATGAATATTATTGATCGGAGATTGTTTGTTGGAGAAGAAATGTACACCAGTACAAGGCTAGTTTGAAATGGATTGCCCAAGAAGAACAACCATAAAGTCCCATGTGAATTAACCCTTATCATGCTAAGCGCGACCACAGGTCGCGCTGCCCTACCCCATTCGCCACCGCTAAGCGCGACTCTAGGTCGCGCTAAAGGGGTTCCCCCGAAATGAGCCTCGTATTCACGAACTGATCACGTTTTATGCAAGTTTTGAGCTATATTTAGTAGGACACTCTCAGTGAAGGTCAATTCTGTAAAAATATCAGCCAACCAAAAGCCTTAGACGTCATAATGATGCACTGAATATTCAAAAGTGAAATTGGGAAAACCCTAATCCAAAATGGCGGCGCTCATATGGCAAACATGTTGATGAAGTTGTGCGTGAATTTTTGATGATAGTGACTTTTAAACAGAAAGTGATTATAGTAGTGATGTTTAGAAATATATTTGGAACACAATATCGTAGATTTGGACTTTGTGTGTTAAATACCGATGGAATAATCGCCCCGATAGTAGAACGAACCAACTGTCACTTTTAGTGGGTCGGGCTTGATTGACAACGGATTTGTTATGATGCAATTTAAGTGGGTCAAAGTAAATCAACAACACGGAATTCTCAATGATCCTTCACGGTATGTAGTCTTCTTTCAAAAACATAGGGTTTATAGGGCTTAAATGCCTCATATATTCAATTTATAGTGTCGGAATAGGTGCACCCCATTTATACGCTGTGCACAGTGAATTAATTCAGTGGTACGGAGGTGTACTAGTCAAAATTAATTCAGCATGATAAGGGTTAAGAAGTGTCAGGAATAAAGCCAACCACCTTAGCTTAACTCTTTCGCTGCCAAATTTCCTGGAATTTTCCCATTTCCAGTGCCAAATTTTTGAAACTACACATGTACATAATATAAGGGCTTATCAGTTTATGAAATGGTAAATAATCAGTGTTTGATAATAATAAGCTGAAACTTTCAGGAATCATTGCATATAAACTGTTTTTCCTGATAGCATACTTTTTGTCAGGCAGTTTGATCAGATGACCTTGATCTTGACCTAGAATGACCTCTTTAAGCTTTTGTTTTAAAGTCACCGATTGGCGACATTGGCAGTCTACCTATGGGTCGCTTATCGCAACATTGGCAGCAAAAGAGTTAAAGACTAACTCTTATTTATTAATTAAAATTAATAGTTCAACACCTGAGGCACAACATACATCTGGAAAAAGATGTAAAAGAATAAACACATTTTAGACCACAACACTAGGACTATCTATGATATAAGTACTAAAGACTGAGAGAAAGAAAGATAAATTTTGTCTGAAAAGGGACCTAAATACCGCCACATTATTTTATGATTTAAATTATTTAGAATGATTTATTATAAGCTTTGAAAATTATTTTTTTTTCTTGATTGATTGAATAACAGCTCTTTCAACTGCTATGGTCATATCGCAGCTGCTGTTCAAGCAAATATGCATAGACTCCACATTGATTCTCTCACAAGTGCTACAACGAAATCTCGCACACATAGGTTTATGATTATTTACCCATTACTGCACAGTGACGCCTTTTGAGTCCTTCACAAGAAAAGGCTTGGGAAAACATTGTGGAAATTGCTTGTCACATTTTGCACAATATTTTCCACACAAAAAGACCAAAAATGTGAATTTTCATTCAGTTTCAATTGTCGTCTGCAACAACTTTGAATTTGGAGCACCCCAAAATGTTGTCGTTCGGGAAAAGGGTTACACCTTTGGCGGAGGACAAATGTCAGAAATGAATTGCTGCTGCAGGGGATGAAATCCAGGATCTTATGAGTGTGATTCTGATGCGTTATCAACTGCACTATGGCCACAGCTTTACATTTATTGTTACAACACTTCATGCCATCATTATCCATAACCCTTAAAGACCAATATTGAAGAATATGAAGAAAACACTGATTACAATCATTTTCTCCCTTTTGTTCAATATTTTCCTATCATAGAGAATTTTCCTTCAAAATTTTGTCATCTGAAACAACTTTGACTTTAAACAGGTTCAAATTTTGTTGTTTTAGAAAGGGTTAAAAATAAAGTTACGATCATTGACAGTCTGTGTCATCTCACATGTAAAGGTTATTGACAATATAATATGTTATAGTGAAGCAATTTAGAAGCAATCAACCGTGTGACCGAAAGATCTTTATTTAACCTAGATAGACTACAATAAGGTCAAAATCCGGTATACATGTACCCCAGTAATATACAGGCCCGTAGGAACTGGGGGAAGGCTAGCAGGGGTTAAACCCCCACCCCCAAAAATTGGCCTAAAATGCCAAATTTTCCTTATTTTACACTGAACATTTTAGGGAAAATCGAATTTAGCCCCTCCAATATTCAGACACAGGGGCCCAATATAATATTGCTTCCTAGGGGCCTGCTATATCATGCAGCATTCAGAGCGACAGATAAGAGGGGGTAATGGCTTCTCAAAATGCTCAGTAACCTTCAAAAGTTCTTCAAACTCTTTGTTGTGGGAACCCATGAATCGTCTCATCCAAACAATTAACAAGAGGCCCAGGAGGGCCTGAATCGCTCCACTGGTTAAAGTGGAAGAATTATCCCATGATTTCTTGTAAGCCTTACACAGCGGCAGCCAAATCTTGATATTTGTGAATAAATTTTGAAGAGAGACTCAAAGAACATTTTTGCAAAGTCTGGTTCAAATTGGCCTTATGGTTGATTTTTAAAGAATTTTCTTATGATTTCACTAAGTCTGATAAGCCCCTTTCTCCCTGCCATGGCCACATTTTTTTGACAAATATAAAAATTTGTGAACAAATTTTAAAAAGAACGACTAAAGGCACATTCCTGCAAAGTTTGGTTCAATTGGGCACACTGGTTGATTTTTTAAGAATTTTCTTATGATTTCTTTAAGTCTGATAAGCCCCTTTCTCGCTGCCACGGCCACATTTTTTGACAAATGTCAAAAATTGTGAACATATTTTGAAAAGAATGACTCAAGGCACATTCCTGCCATGTTTGGCTCAAATTGGCCCAATGGTTGATTTTAAAAGAATTTTCTTGTGATTTCTTAAGTCTGATAAGCCCCTTTCTCCCTGCCACGGCCACATTTTTTGACAAATGTAAAAATTTGTGAACAGATTTTGAAAAGAATGACTCAAGGCACATTCCTGCCAGGTTTGGCTCAAATTATAAGCCCAATGGTTGATTTTTAAAGAATTTTCTTATGATTTCTTTAAGTCTGATGATCAGCCCCTTTCTTCCCGCCACTGCCACATTTTTTGACAAATGTAAAAATTTGTGAACAAATTTTGAAAAGAATGGCTCAAGGCACATTCCTGCCAGGTTTGGTTCAAATTGGCCCAATGGTTGATTTTTAAAGAATTTTCTTTTGATTTCTTTAAGTCTGATAAGCCCCTTTCTCCCTGCCACGGCCACATTTTTTGACAAATGTAAAAATTTGTGAACAAATTTTGAAAAGAATGACTCAAGGCACATTCCTGCCAGGTTTGGTTCAAATTGGCCCAATGGTTGATTTTTAAAGAATTTTCTTATGATTTCTCAAAGTCTGATAAGCCCCTTTCTCCCTGCCACGCCCACATTTTTTGACAAATCAAAAATTCGCGAACAAGTTTTGAAAAGGGTCACCCAAGGAACATTCCTGCCAAGTTTGGTCAAAATTGGCCCACTGGTATAAGAGGAGAAGATGTTTGAAGAAAAAGTTAACGGATGCACGCACGGACGCACGCACGGACGCACGACAGACACAACGCCATGACAATAGCCCGCTGGCCTTCAGCCAGTGGAGCTAAAAATGAGTACTCACAACATAGAGTAAATTGACTTCAAATAACAAATTAAGAATTCTCTTAACCTATATTTTTATCAATAAGACAATAAGACATTTAGAATGCCTTTAGTCCCTCTTATCTGATGCCCTGGTGCCACTTACATATCTTCTGTCATAACTCCCATACAAAAATGGACAACCAAAATTCCAAGAGCACAAATCATAAACTTTCTTCTGTCCCTAAGATGGACAGCATGATGGACACTTTGATGGACACTATGTTGGACACTATGATGGACACCATTATGGACACCATTATGGACACCTTGAATAACACCTGCACCAGACTGGTCCATATCCCCAGCGTCCATGTCTACCGTAGCCATTGTTCAAATACTCAAATCACACACGTCTGAAATGTTTATAAATTTGTTCACCCCATCTATAAGCTAAAAATATCTAATCCATGTACACTTTATGTCATGTGTCAATACTCCATCTAAGACTTTTACACTTGACTAATGAGGCTATTCATTTTGCAGTGATTTACTATCATCGTGTAGTTTGTTCAATGACATATTACAAACCTACAATTACACTGCCACATTTTTTAAGTGGAACATATATGAATGTATAGGCACTTAAAAACCTCTCCAAAGCCAAAAAGACTGTTCCAATTAGAAAGCTGTTGCAGACACTTAAAATAATATTGACTGAGAAAGGATTTGTATACAGTTATAGGAAAGACAATATTAAGGCACAAGGAGAAATGCTGGCTCAGTCCGAGCAAGTGTTCAATAGGTTGTCTATTCAAGTCCCATGCAGTCACAATGGCAAATGTGAGAAACACTATTCGGTGGTTTATTTCAGATAGAAAGCATGCATAGATAAGGATCAGAAAAGTAAAGAAACATTATAGCTGGGATCTGGAAAGGCCATAAATTGCTTTTGAGCCAACATGGATCTCGATCAGACTGCACATACACTCAGTCTGATCAAGACCCAAGTTATTCTTCTACAGATTCTGTATGAAATGTAGCAATTCTAAGGATGCTTATCATGGATCCTGTCTAACAGATCAGCCTGCACCTGGCCCAGGCTGATTCATCTCCGCTAGCCAAGGTTGAACCCACCTACGTTTGTATTCACCCTTGGCGGATTTAGTCAGATTTTCTTGTAATCGCGAAGCGCCGCCTAGCAGTTGTCCTGCTAGTTGTTTACGTTATTTCGTCCATTATTGATGACCTCATTAACGCGTGTTGTCTTTCGCGTCATGCGGATTAGGTAAAAGTTAGCTGCTTTTTAGTCGTGTTGTCGAAAGTATAATAATTTGTTGATTAAAAATAGGGAATTCCTGTCTATTGCAGTAAAATTCTCAGGAAAAATCGCCCATCTTCACGTTTTTGAGTTGCGAATGCAATGCTTTTTCCCACCCGTTGTCATGAATTGGTTACTCATAACAAATGTATCACTCAGTCGACGATCTGATTGGTTCCAGCGAGGTCTCACTAGAACCAATGAAAACGCGTTCCAGGAGACCAAGAAAATCGGACTAAATACGCCAAGGGTGAATACAGAAACGATGTTACGTCGTAGATGTCACCCTTGGCTTGCGAAGATGAGGCTGATTATAGAAACATGATGGTATTAAATGCTATGAAGACACTGTTTTACCGAAGAGCAGTCTCAGGATCAATGATCCTATCTTACAGTTTCTACAAAGTACAAACCACGAAGAAGCTATTTGAGGACACCATGGATCCTGATCAGACTGTGGGCATGCACAGGCTGGTCTGGATCCAGGTTGTTCTCAAAAGCCACTGAGGGTGTTTTCCAGATCCTTGCTCATTTAAGTTTGTGCTTTCACCACAGAGATTGAAGTGTTTAGAGTTTGACAACAAACATACACATCATGATCAAAGAAAAGGTTAAACAATAACATAGAAGTTTAGATGAAACAGCTTATAAACAAACAGACTTGGTTACAAATCCCTTGTAAATACTTTGATAGTATTCCTTTTGAAAATAGTACACATTTCTTAACCTGTTTAGTGTTACGGTTACCAGATGACAAAAATTGAGGGTGGATTAAAATTTCAATCAAATGGAATTTCACATATTTTTTGTCTATTTTGGTAGAAAACATTGTGGGAAATGAAAACATTACTTGTCAGAAACAATTTCTTCATTTTTAACAAAGTTTTCCAAGCATTTTTCTTGGCTTGAGGGGCGTCAAAAAAGCGCCAGAGTGTGGCAATGGGTTAAAACGCTACATGTATACAATGCATACTGTATACACCTGAGTTATAACGCATTTAAACCTTTCTCAAACAAAACTCTACTAATAAACTAATGGTAAACAGTAACTTAAATGACACTCTAAAAATTATCAGCTGGGACATGAAGAAACAAGAGGGCCAAGATGGCCCTGGATCGCTCACCTGATAGAAGTTTGAAACTTTCTCCATGCAGAACAAGACCCATCTTTTACATGACCTAGGTATCTCTAAGAGAAGAACAAGAAACATTAGATGCGAGATTATGATCCAGCTGAAAACAGCATTCTTAATCTTTAATGATCGATATTTGTGGCTGTTATAGTGAAAACCAAGTCGATAAAAAACATCAATTTTGTCATAATCCAGGGCACATGACTCTGTTCTGAAAAAGATATTCTCATCAACCTTATGTCCAAGTTGTTTTTTGATTGGTCAATATTTATTGCTGTTTGAGTGAAATTAAAAACGAAATCGGCAATTTTGTCACCATCAAGGGCACACAACTCTGGCTTTTTAAGTCCGATCAATATGAAAAATGAAATCATATAAAATCTCATTGTGACCAAGTTAAGTCTTGATTGGTCAATATTTGAAGTGAAAATAATGTTGAAAATGGCAATTTTGTGAAATTCAAGGGCTAATAACTCTGGTTTTTCTGGTCCGATCAAGCGGAAAATTTAATTCATTCAGCAGCTTATAGTTAGCAACATTGTTGACACTTTTAGTCTTGATTGGTCAATAAATGTAGATGCTAAAGTGTAAAGAAAGTCGAAAACGGCAAATTTGTCCAATTCAAGGGCACATAACTCCAGACTTCCTTCTTCGATGACACTGAAAATCGAACTCATTCATTATTGTATGGTTACCAACATTCTAGCCAAGTTCTGTCTTGATTGGTCAATATTTGTAGATGCTAGAGTGGTAACAAAGTCGAAACTAGCTATTTTTGATATCAAAGGGCACATAACTCCGGACTTCCTGATCTGATCTGACCCAAAATCATACTCATACAAGAGCTTATTGTCATACATGTTTTGCCCAAGTTTGGTCAAGATTGGTCAATATCTGTAGATGCTAGAGTGGTAACAATGTCAAAACTAGCAATTTTTGATATTCAAGGGCGCATAACTCCAGACTTCCTGATCCGATCTGACCCAAAATCAAAATCATCCAAGAACTTATTGTCATACATGTTTTGACCAAGTTTGGTTAAGATTGGTCAATATATGTAGATGCTAGAGTGGTAACAAAGTCAAAACTAGCTATTTTTGATATTCAAGGGGGCATAACTCTACACTTCCTAGTCCGATCTGACTCAAAATCGAACTCATCCGAGAACTTATGGTCATACATGTTTTGACCAAGTTTGGTTAAGATTGGTCAATATTTGTAGGTGCTAGAGTGGTAACAACAAAATGTGAACAGACGGACAGACGGACAGACGGACGCCGACGGACAAAAAGCGACCACAATAGCTCACCTTGAGCACTTTGTGCTCAGGTGAGCTAACAATGTAACGATAGGCATGACCCCCTAATTTGAACACCAGGGGTACATTAGGGGGACACAATGACCCCCCTTTAGAAAAAGTCAAGGGAAAACTCTGTAAAACTCTTACACTTAGTTGTTCATGAATTCATCCAAGTGTTTCGAAATATGTCCCCTTAGTGGGGACAAGCAGGGCTTTTCTTCCAAAAATTGGGAAGTTGTTTTGGGAAATTTTAGCGCGATTTTGGTCAAATTGGGAAAACTAGACACAGGAGAATAAATGTACCAATGAAAATATATTTTCTTAAACAACACTTTATAACCAGAATAACTGAATTATAGAAGAAACACTGCTTCTTTGTGACTAGAATTGCCTATCTAGGTTAAAAAAATAAAAAATCTTTGTTTTTTTTCAAATTTTGGGAATTTTAGTTTTGAAAATTGGGAAATTCTTACTGTAAATTGGGAAAAAGGAGCCTTTTTCCAATTGGGAAGCCACCAAATTTCAGCCTCTGTTATAGAAGGATGAAAAGCCCTGACAAGTGTCCGTATTGAAAAAGTGCCATACATAGACAATGATAAGCGGGGGATCCAGGATTTCTGTGCGGGGGGTTCGAATATACAAATAGGGGGAATCGTTTTACTAGGATTACACAATTGTGACTGAATTTCTGCATGAAAATAACATAATCTGGCTGCAGAGGGGGGTTCGTTTGATCCCCCCGAACCCCTTCTGGATCTGCCATTGATGATAGATTGATTGATTGTATGGGTTTCACACCTCTTTTAATTGCTGGAGCACATAACCATGGAATCCTGTCATTTCTCTTACCAGTACCTGGAATTTCAATCTTTTGGGAAACCCTTGAACTCATGGCAAAGTAGACGTGGGACTTTCAATGATTTCCTAATAAACCTCATGTAATAAGATAAATACAAAAGTCAAAAGTAGAAGGGGGATGATACTGTGGTGTTTTTCGGGAGTGGCCAACTACCATGACGAGAGTTGGCGAGAAGTCAACAAGACGTGTGACGTCACGAGGCCTATATAGCACCAATGAGGGGCCGTCTCGGCCTCTTCGTTTTGGATATCCCTAACAGGTAAGACGTTTAACACACTTTTATCGAGTACCCACAACCACAGCCACGTGGCCTGTTTCTGTGCTTGCTGGGCAGCTTATATTCGTTACCAGTTACCCACCATAATACCTATAGAAGGGTAAAATACCCAACCCCCACCTCTAAATCGAAAACACTGAGTATAGTTATAACATCCTCTCCCAGCCTCCGGCTGCTTGCCAACATCAGTGGCGGATCCAGGGGGGGTTCAGGGGGGTTCAAACGAACCCCCCTATGTAAGCCTAATTATTTCATTTTTTTTTCATGCAGAAATTCAGTCAAAATTGTGGAAAACTTGTAAAACGAACCCCCTTGTAGAAACGAACCCCCCTCACAAAAATAATGGATCCGGCGTTGAACATAGGTTCATAATTATGGCCTTCCGCCACTGCTGTTGGCCAATGGCAATGGATAGATTGTTTCAATGGGGTTTAACAGTATCAGTCTTCTGATGGTTCCTGCCTAAACGGCTCAGTTGGTTTAGCAGACATGGAGAAGACATCACATTCACATTGGTGAATCCTGAGAGAGGGGAGGTCAGGGTTTCAAACGACGGCCATCCCTTCTCTGTGTTGCCTGATTTTTTCACTTTTGCAGGGTTCGACACTAAGGGGAGTCTGTGAGTCCGAGACTCCCTAAAAATTGGTGGGACTCCCTGATTTTCAACCTAGGGAGTCCGACTGACTCCTTAAAAATTCTGTCGAAAAATTATCAGCAAAATGATAAAAAGCTGTTAGTTCAAAATAACAGGATCTATTGTACTGCATTTATTCGGTATACAGTCATTTCGTACCATAACCATTTCGTACCATAATATAATTGGTCATTTCGTACCATAGTTTGGTCATTTCGTACCATAGTTTGGTCTTTTCATACCATAATTTCGTACAAAAATGTTATGGCTTGGTAACACAATTTATATTAAAAGCTGTCGAAAAAAGTAGAAAAATGGATAAAGATATGAAAAATATTCATAAATATTAGACATAATTTTACCAAGAACATGCTCTTAATCAACTTATATATCAAAAACCAGACACCACATGACAAAATTTTGGACTGGTCCAAATTCAAAGATGTTTCAAGTAAATGAAATTTTAGATTTTTCGGGTTTTGGGTAGAAAACATTGTGGGAAATGAATAAAGTGCTTGTCTCAAGCATTTTTCTTTATTTTCCATGATGTTTCCAAGGCCATTATCTTATTGGGAGTCAAAAAGAGTCATTGTGTGGTAATGGGTTAAATAATAATTGGTTGTTTGCTGTCACTGATTGTCACACCTTTAATATGTTAATTACTGAACCGATCTATTATCAATTAAAGTCTACCCGCAAACAACCAATTATCATTTACAAGAATGATTATGAGACATTTCTTAAGTCTTTCCCAAACGACGAAAAATTATGGTTGCAAATTTGAAAGCTGATGCAGACAACACAGTTCATGTTGATAAAGAAGGGATTCATTTAAGCTTTAAAATATTCATAGAAAAGGAGGTACTCGTCTGTATTATTGCTAAACCTCGTTATTACAGTAATGTTGTAGGTACGAAGTTTTTCAATAACACAAATGAAATGCTGGTTAGCATTTACTTCTTTTGTCTCAATGTTTTAAATGGCATTTCTATCAGGGACGTGAAAACGATGTCTTGCTTTGGAAAGGATAAAATTTTTAGACGGTTCCAAATTCGAGTTTTGTAGACAATTTCTGTCGTATGAAATTTTACATTCTTATCTCAGGGCTTTTCTTCCAGAAATTGGGAAGGGGCCCTGGTCAGTCATTTTGGGAAATTTTAGCGTGATTTTGGTCAATTTGGGAAAAAGAATACACAGGAGAATAAATGTTTAAATGAAAATAAATTTTCATAAACAACACTTTATAACCAGAATTATTAAATCATAGAACACACTTCTTCTTTGTGACTAAGAATTGCCAGTAGGTAATTGATCATTATATATTTTCAAATTTTGGGAATTTTAGTTTTGAAAATTGGGAAATTCTCACTTTGAAATTGGGAAAAAAGGAGCCATTTTCCAATTGGGAAGCCACCGAATTTCGGCCTCTGTTATAGAAGGAAGAAAAGCCCTGTATCTTTCTTATTAAGAAACATTATGGGAAATGAAGAAATGGCTTCCTGCAAGCCATTCCTTAATTTTCTACGATGTTTTCAAAAGCCTTTACATTGTCCAGCTTCAAATTGCGTCACTGCATGCGTTAGAATGGGTTAAAAAAAAGTCCGCATTTAGATCATAGGTTTTGACACATTTAGCCTACTAGAAAGGCTTTGGAAAACATTAAGGCAAAAGAGGAAAACGCTGATTACAAGTTTTAGTTGAATAAATCCTTTTACAACATGTTTAACTTTTTCTTTTGAGTTTAGCATTGCAGGCAATCGGCTTAACATTGGTATCCGAGCAACATATTTGTAAACAAAACCTAAACTGTACATGTAGTAGATCTGTATTTGTATTATTCTCTTTAATATGAATTTATTTTGTGGTCAAAATTGCATATAAAATGTTTGGAAATCGGTTCATCTTCGATAAGTATTCATATTTGTTTTATATTTCACAGAGGAAATCGATGGTACAAAGTGTAAAATATATGGTACAAAACGGTGAAATTATGGTACGAAATGACCAAAGTTATGGTACGAAATGACCAAAATTATGGTACGAAATGACCAATTATGGGGCGCACCTCTGGTATACCGGGCGCAATAAATGTAGTGCTTTGTTTTGGGCTAATTTATGATGGGGGACTGCCGTCCCCCACACCCCCTGCTCTTTTTCTTGAAACTTTTTAGATTCTTTTTACATTATTTTTTATTTTTACCTCAAACCCTAACCCAAACCATATAAGATTGGATAGGACAGAATTTGCGCCCGGTAAACCAGAGACTACCCAATTATGGTACGAAATGACTGGTACGAAATGGTTATGGTACGAAATGACCATAATTCCATTTATCCTTTAGTATTCCATGCAGACATGAAAGTGAAATCGTCACAGATAAAAGGCAACATACATGCAACAAAAAAATATTTGCTTCTTTTCGGACTCCTTTACTTTTGACTGGACTCCCCAAGTTCTCTTGAAAGGTGTCCGGCGGACTGCTTGGTTGGGAAAGTTAGTGTCTAACCCTGTTTTGAACAGAAATTCAGTCAAAATTGTGTTCTTGAAAACCAATTAGTAATCAAACATCAATATATTCAAACAGTGACACAAAAAAGCGGACTCTTTATTAACAACGTGGATGCGACTTACATAGATTCTTGGAGTATTCCATAGTAAAAATAGGAAACAAAGACTCCGATTGCACAAATCAGCAATTTCTGACGACTCGCTCCTGACATCTTGTCGACGGGATTCCCAGTCAGATTTGCTACGTCAGTTCCGGTTTCAGACGCTTTCTCTACGTCTACTTCCTTGTTGGATGACGTATCACTCATTAAAGTGGGGAGTTAGTCAACGTGTCAAAAATGTGAGATAAGGCACGCGATAACCGGTGCAGTCGCCACTGTCAACAAATAAAAACATGTTTTATTTCCGATATTACGGGCTAGAATACGTGCGCGGTTCTGATTGGTCAATATTGCGAAATGAGATTATAGTCTGTAGAACCTGAACATTTAGACTGGGAATTTAACTTTTAATTAATTGCCTTGGTCGAGAACGAGGCTGAATGGTGGACGCAGATTGCGAGAGAGAGAGAGAAAATTTTATAAAATATCCATGGAATCCAGGGCCATCCTGGCCAGGGATTAGTTTTTACTTCTTTTATAATATCTAGTTTTACTGTTTATTGTTTTATTTATGTATATTTTTACTTTTTTAGGCGGAAAATTGTAGATCTAAGATAGACCGGCTGGATGAATTCGTCTGTTCTAGACAAAACCAACCGTCAACAAAACGGCTAAAGACACCAATTCTTGTCTCCGACAGTAAAGGCTTTACTCTACGTAACAGCATATCTACTAGAATTTTCCCCTTTATCCTATGGTGTGTGGCAGGGGCCAGGTCTTCAACGTTGGTGGATCTGGTTATTGAACGTCTCCCGAAGGCGGTAAGAGATTTGGGGCCTATCCAGTTGTACATCTGGGCTGGAACGTGCGACGTAACGAAAAAAGAAGGGAAGCTCATTTCCAAACGGTTCCAGGACAATAGTGAGTGCTTACAACTATTTCGAGAACAATTTTCCCGCCTAATTTCTTTCATTGGTAATTTTCCAGAAGTGTCACTAAAGTTTGTTGAAATACCATTTATTTCAACTAGTTGCTGGAACAAACAAAACAACAAAGACTCACTCTTGATTGACAAAACCATCACAACTCAAATCCGTGCTATAAACTTCCTATTTAGAGAACTCAACTCAGAACTTGGCCAAAACACCCTTCATTTCGGAAAAGACTGCCTACAAAATAGAAAATCCAAAAATAAGAACCCCAGATACTCTGTTAAGATCAAAGTGCTACCAGACGGCGTTCACCCAAACAAAGCTACCAGCCTCTTGTGGACAAAATACTTGCTGGAAGACAGTTACAGCTCCTGCTTTGAAGACCCTGACACCTTAGACATCACAGTGCTATCAGACGACCTGAATCTCCTGGAAAGTGATCAACAAAATTAAAGCTAAGTACCATTGTCTATCTACTAGAGTTAAAGATCATTAGGATTAGATTATTGACATGTACACTCATAATTAAGCTATACGGAGAGACAGAGTTCAAAAGCATATGAAGACTAGATTCAAATTAAGTAAATGACATAAAAAATCTCGAAACAAATCATAACCTGTAATACAAGGGAGTAACTAAGTGCTGTATTCCAAGGCTTCGCCATCAATGGTACCAGGTTTGCAGCGCTGCCTTACTCTTAGTACTTACAAAGTCTAATTTTTCTTGTGTACACTATCTTTAGAAATTAAAAGCCTATACTGTGTATCATACACTTTCTCTCCGTCTATAAATACATAATTGTTCTTAAATCAAATTTCCAAGAGTGTAATAGTTTTTGCCGATTTCTTCTATAAGAAATAAAACAAACTGTGAGAATTATTCACTATCAGCTAATTCTCCTATCAAAGTTTTGTGTGAATAGATAGAGTAGGATACAGTGTGACAATCTGGATAGCTTATCCTGGTGTGGGTCATTCTAGGCGCAAACAATTGCACCAGATAATTGACTCTACACATAGATCTGTTTCTCTATCCGTGTTCGTTCTGCCTTTCTTAGAAGAGAGCTAGAAAGGACCGCGAGTGAGAAAGGGAAACATAGTTATTCAACAACAAAGTATAATAGAACTACTGAACCCTGCTCTATTTACTAATAATTCTATCAAGAAAGTGTTAACAATGACATCTACTGCAATGCAAACCAGACAAAGTGCGAGAACCTCCCACACCAACCTGCTAGCTCTCGCGGATGTGCAGAATGTTAGTGAAAATGAAACTTCTAGTATGGACCAAAGATCATACAAACTTAATAAGTCCAAGTCACTACAGAAAAAACTAGATAGCTGTAATAGCAATGATTTAACATATGAGATGAAGCCAGGTAATAATCTTGTTCTGCAATTTAGCACAGCATCATATGAACTTGCAAAGTATAAAATACAAGATATTATCTCATCCAAATCATTCCTTGAAAAATATGAAACTCAAACGGAGGCTAGCAAAGATAATGCAGGAGCAAAAGTGGAAAAGCGGATAAGAATCTTTAAGAAAAAGACTGATGAAAACCAAAGATTATTCCTACAATATACAATGAACTGTTACGAAACTACTTCATCAATGCTAATCAATGGGAGAAAACTGGACTCTTTTGAAGATGATATACTAAGCCCTCTTCTTATTCATATTAATCAAGAAGGAAAAAATCTTGAGATGGCTAACAATAATGTAGCCAACATCATTGCTTCCTCTATAACAAGTCTTGGAATTGAAACAAAGTCGAAAACTACAAAAAATAAAGAAATCATAAAACAAGGACAAAAGAAAAAGGGTAAAAAGAGGGACGTACCATCAAACACAAACTCCCTGCAATTAACACTCCCAATAACGAATTTGGCTAATGATGAGGTTAACCAAAATAGTGCAATTATCTGTAGTCCCAATAGAAAAGATGAAAGTATGGAAAATCCACCAGAATACCCCTGCCCAGACTGTGGAAAAGACGCCACAGAAAACTCAATAGCATGTGACATCTGCGATGAATGGTTTCACTTTACCTGTGTAAACATACAAGATCAGAATTTGCGTAATAAAATGACAGAAACCCCGTTCATCTGCAACCAATGTAATTATGAAAATATGCATATAAATACAGAACATCCTGTCTGCCCTGATAAAAATGAAGCTCATAATGATAATGAGACAACTTCTATAGAAAACCTGAAAACAAACCAGCCACATGAAAACTCTGGTATACATGATATTAATCTAATTTCCAATATTCATCATGAACAAAATGAGGATGAAAGCATTAATGAAAACACTCTTCTGAAAGAATACATACACCCAAAGGAAATACAAAATACAGAAAACAATCCAATACAGATTAATACAGAAGATGAGATGGACACCCATACACATTCTACTTACAATGTTATAGACAAAAATCCCCTAGAGAAAAGCAAAGAGGGAACGGACCCAAATCCTCAAGAAGAAAATTCCTGTACTCAGACAAAACAAAATAAACAGAAGAAGAAAAATATAAGTGAACAAAAGCAATACACCATATCTCTTGAGAAACTTATAAAAGACCAGAAGAAAACTATTGATCTTTTGCAAAAGAATATTGAATATGCAAATAAAAACACAGAGAAAAACATATCTAATTCAGAAAACAATATACCAATAGAGAATAACATAAATATGAATCTTCTAGAGAGCAGAATAAGAATATTAGAAAACCAGACAGTACAAAATATGAGTATCTTTACAGCTTTAACAACTACACTATCATTGCAACAGCAAAACAGAAGAAATAACGACAACATAAATCATTGCTGTCATTGTAGCCAGAACTCAGCATATAACCCTTATCAAACACCCCCAGGTAATTACTGGCATGGTGGACAAACAAACATATACCCTCCTGGCTATGGACCCAGTACAACCTCTCACCCACCCTGGGGTGGCCCAGGTACATTTAACCAAGCACAGTGGTATGGACACCACCCAATTCCCTGTCCACCTTGGTACGGAGTATATCAACATCATCCACCACCAATACCACCCTTCTACCCTTACCCACCACATCCGCCACCTGGATATAACAACCCAGTGCAGCAAATGCCGCAAATGCAACCACAAATGAGAAATATCCACTCAACCAATCAAAACACAGAGCAACAAGCACCGCCTGTGCAGCAGCAAATGAGAAATATCCAATCAAAAAGTCAAAACACAACGCGCCAAATACCGCCAATGCAACCTCAATTAAGAAATATCCATTCAAACAATCAAAACACACAGCAAAAGTATACCCGTCAAACTAGAAATGACACCCATCAATCTACAATCCCCAAACACAAACCTCTGAGCTCTGACAGAAACCATCAAGTAGAAAATAGTGATAAAAACAGAAACATCCAGAAATCAAATTATGCCAACCTACACAAAGGGAAACATTCAAACAAGGAAGCAACTAAACCCCCAAAGCAGGGTAATTCCACCACCCCAATTATCATTGACGAACATGAACCACAGAAAAAACAAGATGACCCAGTGCAAAATCCGTACAACGAAAATAAAGTAGAGAACAGTACACCTCTGACTAAAAATGGTGACCCAACAATAAACACAAAAAATAACTCCTATGAACAGAATAATGGAGATAAAAGCAAGACAAAAAACATACAAGACCAAAAAGAGCAAAACAGTATGCCAAAGAATACAGAAAAACATAGTGGGAAACATTTTTTAGAAATACCCAGAAGGACATGCCGTCCACCAGACAAAATTCAACTAATAGAGTCAAACAGACAAAAGTAGGAATAATAACATTTAATATAGAGGGGGTAAAGGGGAACAAATCATATCTATATCACCTCTTAAAAGGCCTGCCCAAGATTGTATGCATTCAAGAACATTGGCTATGGGACTTTGAGAAGCACACAATTAACGAAATCCTATCAGAACATGACTGCCATATCAGCTCCAATGATACATTAAACCCAATCTCTAATATCAATGTTCCCAGAGGAAGGGGAGGAGTTTGCATCCTTTGGCCAAAGAGCATTTCAAACAATGTTAAAAGGTTAGAAATAATCTCGGAAAGAATTGTTGCTATCCAAATCGCATCAGGCAAAGATACTGTCACAATCATAAATATCTACATGCCATCCTTAAGTACAGGCTCAAAGCATGAATATCAAGAATGTATTGACCAACTGTCGAATCTTATGGAAAATTGCAAACAAAATAGCTACATACTATGTGGAGACTTTAATGCAACCCTTGACCCAAAGAGAAATAATGCTCATGACAAGATTTTCAAAGACTTTGTCAAGAATAAACAGTTAGTGCACACTCAAACATCTCAAGAAAAGCCAACTTTCATACAACATAGTGGCCTCGGAAAATCACACATTGATTATATCCTAACAAACTGCAAAACAGCGCTAGCTGATACCATTGTGTACTGTGAGGGGGCAGATAATACCTCTGCCCACCTCCCAGTATACACTGAGATCAATCTGGAGCTAGCAAGCTGTAAGCAAGCAACCCAGCAAAATAAGAAATCAATAAAAATTCTCTGGAATGAGAGCTGTAAAGAACCATACAATACAGAAATAGGAAAACTCCTACAAAAAGATCCAATAGACCTAAAAGGAAAAATTGATACTAGCTTCAATAAAATTTCTGAAGTGCTACAACATGCCACAAAATCATGTGTACCTAGTAAACTAACAAAAGTTATGGGACCAAAACAAAGAATATCAATGAGAACAAAATCTCTTATAAAAACAAGCAAGAATGCATTAAAGGCATGGCGTATGGGAGGTTCTCCACGAGGCACACATCCTCTATTCTTAATGAAAAAAGAGGCCAAAAAGAACATACGTTCTCAAATGAGATGGGAAAATGCTATAGATAGAAAAAGATTCTTTAACAAACTGATGGAAAACCCAAACTCATCTTTTTTCTACAAGCTGATAAAGAGGAATAGGGGTGAGGCGGGCAATAATCTGGCCTCACACATAACCATTGATGGAGTCGACTCCAACGACCCTAACCTTCAAAGGCAAGCTTTTGCACGATTCTATGAGGATCTTGCAGTACCGGCAGACAACCAAAATTTCAATAACAACTACCTAGCAAACTGTACAAAAAGATGTGAACTCATAGAAAGCCTCGCAAACCTCAAGACAGAGTATGTCGAACCTTTCAAGGTATCTGAAACAACTAGTGCAATAGATAGTCTGAACAACAACAAAGCAGCAGATGAATTCGGCATTGCAGCCGAACACATTAAATTTGCCAAAGACTCTTTATCAGAACCATTGACAATCCTTTTTAACAAAATCCTACAAGAGGGCCATATTCCAGAAATTTTTAAATCCGGCTACATCACCCCTGTACACAAAAAAGGAAAGAATGAAAAACATACAGAAAATTACAGAGGAATCACAGTTGCTTCAATCTATGGGAAAATATTCGAAAAACTACTACTGAAGAGACTGGAAGCAATGAATGAGAAACAATCAGACCTTCAATTCGGGTTTACGAAAAACACTTCACCACAAATGGCATCTTTATTGGTAACTGAAGCTACAGTGCAAGCAAAAGAAAACAATCATCCCATGTTTATTGCTACCTTGGATAGCCAAAAGGCGTTTGATGTAGTGAACCACAACATCCTACTCGACAAGCTGTATGAAACCGGGGCTAATCTGAAGATATGGCAATTGGTTAAGGGGATGTATGAGGGATTGTCTGCCAAAGTGAAGTGGAAAGGACAATACAGCGAGCCATTCCAGATAAAACAAGGAGTCAGACAAGGCGGTATCCTCTCAACACATCTCTACAAAATGTACGTAAACAACCTACTGTTAGAGCTTGAACAAAACCAGCTCGGCTGTCATATTGGCACAAACTACGCAGGATGTCCAACATGCGCCGATGATATTTGCCTTATCGCAAATTGCTCCACTGAATTCGGCGAAATGCTAAGCATAACTTACCAATATGCATGTGATCATAGGTATATAATCCATCCAGAGAAGAGTGTGGCAGTATGCAAAAACCGAGCTAGGAAAGCAAGACCTGAAGACTGGTGCCTTGGTACAGAAAAAATAACAGTACAGGACAAAACAACACATTTGGGACTCATTAGAACCAACTCTAACGAAGGAAAAGAAAATATTACCAACCGCATTAGTATAGCTAGAAGAACTCTTTACTCTCTCATGAATGTAGGCTGCCATGGTACAAATGGCATTAACCCCAAAATAGCAGTTAAAATATACCAAACATATGTGATTCCAAGATTGTTAACTGGGCTAGAAACTTTAAACCTAAACAAAACAAATATTGAAGAGCTAGAACTTTTTCACAGAAAAACACTCCGTTCACTACAATCATTAGCACAATGTACAACCAATGCAGCTGTTTATCTCCTACTTGGAGCCCTACCAATAGAAGCAGAAATCCACAAAAAACAATTAGGTCTCCTTCATGCTATCAAGAACAGTGACAATCCCACTCTTAACAGCATCCTAACAAGACAGAGTGCACCTGAATTCCAAGATTCATCTAGTTACTTCAACCGAATGAAGCAACTGCTTGAAAAATATAACATCGAGGATATTGCCAGGTTAGACAACAAGCTCATCCCAAGTAAAACAGAATGGAAGAGAACTGTCAAAACAGCAGTAAATAATTACTGGACAGAAAAACTAAAAGCAGATCTAAGACCCAAGAAATCCATGGATTTTTGTAATGTAGACCAGCTTTCGGTTGGAAAGATTCATACCACATGGGACACTCTAGAAGCATGTACAAGTGACGTAAAGGAAGGCATCATAAAAACCAGAATGCTGACTGGGACATACCTACTATATGGATATCAAAATAAAGAAAACCAAACAAACTGCCAACTGTGCAAAGTGGAAATTGAAAATGTGAAACACATTCTTACTAGATGCGCATACTTATACGAAATCAGGAAGAAACATATAGATGGAATCAAGCTGTTGCTAGATGAACAAATTGGTCACCACTTCTGGATATCCAATATAAAGAATCAAACGGATCTTGCCCGCCTCATCCTCGACAATTCTTTCTATATCAACAATTCAAAACATAAGGCAATATCTCTTTGCCTAGAAAAAATGTCTAGGAAGTTTTGTTATGAGGTACATAAAAAGAGGCTCAGCTTCTTAAACTCATTTGACAGTCCCTCGGGGTAATCTTTCCTTTTTTCGGCTGTTAATCTACATTGTATATAATACTGTGCTTAGCCTCATCAAGGCTAAAACTAAAATTATAAACTACATTACTTCCATTTTCACATATGGTTCTAGACTATGTAAGATGAAATAATGTTCCGCATAATAGGTCAACTCCATCCAGTCAAATCTCTTCTGCAGACAGCCTTGTTAAATATCCTGTTTTCGGAAAAAATTACATCTATATATCCTTACAAAGACCAAATTGAAATCCAAAAATTCTAAGGAAACTAATGGCAGTGATTCAAACATTCCATAAAAGTATTTGCCTTAGAAAACCCAATACTCAAATGCATGTGATCAAACCCATACAAAATAGGGCCGGCTGCAGAATAGATTTCTAGAATGGACTATAGGATATATTAAGCTTTAAAGACTAATTGAATACTTAATTCAACCGCCATCATTGTTTAATATAACCGGTTTTATAGTATTTATTTATTTATCCATATTTTAAACTCTCTCCTGAAGCTACACGTGGCTAGAGGCATGAGACATATGTCTATAACTCAACATATGTAACTGCAGAGATCCACCTGTACAACCAATGTTACGTAATACATGTATAGTCCAACTGCACAAACCAGACATAATATAGGAAAAATAGGGTGAAAACCTAGAACACATGACTACTAGTCCTGAAATGGATAATTAAATCAAGAATCAAAATGTTATACATTTGAATCAAGTATTATGTTAAAATTGAATCAACTACTACATCTACAAATTTATCTAATTTTAAACTCTTAGTCAACTATACAATATTGTTAAATGCCAATCTGGCATGAATGGGTTAATGCCCACATTTATTTTACCGTGTGAACTCAACATAAGATTTTATCTGTGATAAAGACATAGAGATTATATTTCTCTTATTTATTATTACATGCTATATTATAATGATAAGCTCTATGAATGTTAACTTTTAGTCTTCATATATACAAGAGTGACTATGTTTGTACATGGAAATGTCACTCCCAGGATTCTCAGCGTTAATAGTGCAATATGTCGTATATAGTTCTAATACAAAGTTTTGTGTGTTTTATGCATTTTGTATATTTTATCTCTGTAGATAGTTAATTGTATTTTAGTGCCTTGCATTTAGTTCTTTTTTAAACAGATAGACGAGACGTTTTAATCCCGGAAGGGAGTGCCCCGAAGGCGGGGGGACATACACAGGAAGAAGAAGAATTAACCATTTTCCAAACAAAACCGGGATTAGACGTCCCTAATAGAAATAAAGATTGGGGAAACTTTGAAACAAAAGAAGAAACTACTGATCATCAGCAGTTTTTCCCTTTGTTTCAATATTTTCTGCGCTAAATTACATTTTCTGCGCTAAATTATACACACATTCCATCTTCATCCATTTTTTCGTCTGCAGCAGCTGTCAAAATTGACTAGATCCTAATTTTTTGCCTTTTGGGAAGGGCCCTTTTCCAAACAAGACCCAATTTTATTGACTAACAAAAGCATGCAAAGTTTGAGATAAAAGAAGAAAATGCAGATAAATCTATCAAACATTTTCTCTTGTTCCTTGACATTTTTCTTCTCTCGTAGACCTAATTGACAACCTTTAAATTTGCCGAGCTAAGATTTCAACGAACAATAGAGAAACCTCAGCATGATCTCCTTTTGTTCCAATATTTTTGTGCTAGATCATTGAAGGACGTCACAATAGGCCTAGATTTTTTCAACGTCCCTTTGTCGTCTGCAGCAGATTTCAAATGGGAACATTCTATACTTTTGCTGTTTGGGAAAGGCTTTAGATAGATACGTGTAGTAGATTTGACGTCTCCAATAAGAAGCCTAAATCATTAGGAAAACAAAGAGACGAGAAACCCTTTTCCCCCACTAGGCTAATCCGAGTCTTCTCTGGTGAAAATTAGCTCTTTGATATTTGGATGTCGCTATTTACGGTATATAGCGACACACAAATATCAAAGAGCGAATTTTCAACAGAGAAAACTCGAATTGCCATTAGGTCTACCACACAGTGTCGCCTTAAATTTAGACGCCCTGCAAGATTACAGGTTTGGAAAACATTGTGGAAAGTGAAGAAATTCATTGCGACAAGCAATTTCTTCATTTATGCTACATCAATGCTTTCTAAAGAAAATGACCAAAATATTAAAGATTTTATTCACTTGAAATTGTCTTAAAAGATATTACATGGCGGGATTAATTTAAATCGGAAAATTTTGTCCACTTCTCTTGCAACTTGAGAAAACGGACGAATAGGTAATACCCGAAAGGGGAGTTAGGCAGTATATATAGATAGATAGGTAATAGTTAATTAGCTGGATTTATGAGGATTTGCAATGACACAGACGAAATTATGCATTTTGAACATATTAGGCCTATTTGAATAAAGACTGATCTTTTTTTCTTTTTTTTTTCGCGAAATGCTTGTGAATTATGACAAATCCTTCGAAGAAAGACACATGAATAAAGAGTTAAGACATAGATCTATTAAAGCAAAACTTGTTGCACGTAGTGGGCTTTGAGAAACAGAGTTGTGACTAGGGATGGGCATCGTTAGGATTTAACCGATTCCGATACCTACTCGATACTTTTTAACCGATTCCGATTCCTAACGATTCCGATACCAATTACTTTACATTGTGAGCATGCTATTATTTGACAAGTTAGTATATCTATTTTCTTCCAGTGAGCAATAATCAAAAATCAACTATATGCATTACAACAAATTCATTATTCATTTCTTGTATCAAAACTAAACATAACTTAAGGACTTAGGGCTGATTGAAAAGTTATAGATCTAGCCTCAGATTTAAAAATCTCAAGTAATTTTGGTGCCTTTCTAAATACCACCTCCATTGACGCCCCCCTCCCACCGCCGATGGTCGAGTGTCTCCCCCCCCCCCCCCCCCTGTATGTCATTTACGAACATGAAAGAACATCGTATCTGTTATTCTTAATAATGCTATACATGCAAGCGAAAATTTAAATCTATCTGTTATGTTTTAATAATAAACAGGATTCGACAATAACCAAAATTTTTCACAGGCCCACAGGACCTGTAGATTGCAATTTTTACAGGTCCTCCTGCAGTTTTACAGGTCCTACATTCTGACTCAGTGCATTGTAGCAGAAACAAAGAAAACATTGTATATCTTTCCCCCAAGCAAGACTAATTTTGATGTCACTAGTTATCAATCATTTCGTAAGAAAGCAAGAGAGAAATAAAGAAAACGTTGATTTCTAGAATTTTCTTCTTCCTCCTCGATTTTATGACATGTTCTAATTTGATTACATTATGTCCATTTTGGGAAAGGATCAAGCCCTTTGATAGAGGATGTGTATCTGATCAGTTGATTGGAAATTGCCCATACGGCCATACCCAAGATTTTAGATATGTAAAGGTTTGCACCTTTCAAATTGGTTTACATCTAGTCCAAATTTTGTGGTTTAACAAGGGTATTTTGCCAATAAAAAGATTACCTCTTCATCACATGAATTAAAATGCAATCTGCCTAATTAGAACATAAAATGCTAAAAACCTTGTTTTTGGATTTACCTCATCAGAATGTATTCCTATTAAATACAATCAAAGTCTGAAAATCTGTGCACATTCATTTCTATAATCCAGTAGATCTAATTTGTATGTGTGTTAAGAGAAAAAAAGGGTTCTCTTTGATCTTGGAGAAAATCTAAACTCGCTCTGTGTGATGTCAGCAGTGACGTCACACTGTCTGCCTTTTTGGGTGGTTATGAACAGCTGATTGAGCCCAGTTACAAAGTTATAAATAGATTTTATTTTAACCTTTACCCAACAGAACAAGGTTTTCTATTGTAAATTTTGATTTGTGTTTTTTTCTTTGTGTTCACTGTTCAGAATGGAAGAAAAAAAGACGAAATAAAAAGCACGAGTTTCTCTGTCAGCAATTTAGATCTTATGCATAGTCTTTTGTTTGATTTAAGATTATAAATCTAATTATAAATCTTTGACTGAATGACGAAGAAAGGGGTAAGGAAATTGTAACAAAGGAAATAAATATTTTCTGTGAAATATAGAATACCGCGGACTACTTGTGCAATTTCTATAATTCAAATGTTGTAATCCAAAATGAGTTTCTAGGGTGGGTGAATGCTCGATTTTTTTTCCAGATAGATTCTTGTTGAACACAATAAACATTTGACATCTTTCTTTGTTCAATAATTTTCCATTCAAGATATTGTGTGAAGGGCAGCAATACTCGGAGATTTTTGGAATATACCAGATCTAGTACGTAAGTTAATCACAAATTTACGATTTGTTGTTGTTTACTGTTGAGATAATCACTGACTGTCACTGTTTCCAAATGGTTTTGTATAAAAAGGAATTTTGGGTTGGTCGCCGACTTTTCCCCCCAAGAAGCAAAACAGAGTTATAAATTATGCTCATTTTGACACTGATTTTGATGCCCAAACAAACTCCGACAGGCACAAACAGGACGTTATGCCAGTCCTCCTGAAAAATTACAGGCCTCGGGGCCCGGGCCGACGGACTGGTGTAAGTGTCGAACCCTGATAAAATACAAAAAAAAAAAATACACAGTCCTAACCCAAGTATAGTAGAATAAAGATAAATCAAAGTACCGGTATTCAAACTATTCCAGATGAGTATAACTAAGTACGAAAACATGACGCTGCTGGTAAGACTAATTATGTGTAATTCGTATTGCTGATCACAAAACACCGTAACTAAGGGTTACAAAGGTATCGATACATCGCTGTAGTTTTAATGGTAGGCGACGGGTTCTCGGAGATCAAAGGGGAATGCCGCAAACGCAATCGTCATATGATGACGTAGTATGTCTTTATTCTTTATTCACATGAGTTAGCTCGGGGAATATGTGAAAATGAAAAATAACTGTGGATTTAGTTAATTGGAAAAAAAATTGTGCACGGTACGTAGGATTTCCCCCGCATACCTTATGACTTGCGAGGATCAAAGAGTTTGAACTCGATGAGGAAATGTAGATAGTCGAACAATTTTGAATTTACCATATTTGTTTTCCATCTCCTGATACATGAAGTTTCAGAACAATGGGTAACCGAGGATGATTGTTTTCATATTTGTATAAAATCAAAGACTGCAAATCCGATTCAAACGTTCGGCGGGTTTTACAGTACAGTTGCAAGGTGCCCGCATCACATACTTATGCTAATTTATGCAGCGCACAAAGTGCGCTGATTGGACATTGATTGTTTTAAAGAATGCCAACCACCCTTCTAATATCGTTTTGTGACAGGTAAGCAGGGCGGAGCAACTGCTTTCCCAGCTCTTCTTTCAGTTTCACTCGATAGATAAGCTGTCAATCAAGAAGGAATTACTCTTCCGTGTATGACAGGAGCTCATTCGGAAAAAAAATTGTAAATACAAGGCTGTAGATCTATACGGCATTTATGAAGTTCAACGTGATATTAAAAGAATTGATAAGCTTTCATTGGGATAAAAAAAAAATTGTCATGCGAATTTGGAAAAGCGATACTTTACCTTTTGAAATACAGATTTAACACATTTTTAATTGGCAGCAGCCGCATTTTACGTAAGGTTTGGATTACTAATTTGACCGGGATAGAGGATCTAGAAAGACGGGAACTTTTGTCATGAAATTGTAATGAAATTTTACCTAGTATAATCTGATAAGGTATCGAATCTAGGAACCGGTTCCTTCAAAATGAATCGATACCAATTACTCGGGACATCGTGGTACCGGGAGTAACCGATTCCAAAGTACCGGTGCCCATCCCTAGTTGTGACAGAGTTATAACACGTAAAAACCAAAAATATCTCATAAGTCTGAAAAGGGTAGTTTCCACAAAATTAAAAGTCCGACTGAGAAAATGATTCGGGGCAATAGCACTAGTTAGTAGAAACAAATATAAGGCAGGTGCACCTAAAAACTTAACCAAATCATTTCGCTAACGCCTAGGCTAACACCGACGCCCGGGTGACAGGAATAACCCCCACCCACTTACCTCGCACTAGCAACCAAACAGTCATTAACAATTTACTAAACAAGTTCTGGTTATGAAGTCGCCAACAGGAAAAGCACAGGAAAACATCGGGACATAAAAGAAAACGCTGATAGGCCGAATCATTAATTTCTCCTTTTGCCTGAATATTTTCTGTGTTATATGATACATAGAAATCTTTCTTCATTAACTTGGTTTGACAATTTGCACAAACGCAGTAAGAGCGTAGATATCAAGACTCGTTTTGTGGGAACGGCGATTGTATGGCCTATTGTTCAACCAATGTCGGTCGCTCTATACGGCCCTTAGCCTATATATGATTCCCATTGTCGATCAGATCATCTTGATCAAGCCCTATCGAGCAATCAAGTACAGATCGAGCTTGGTTAGCATGTGTGATCGGAAGTGGTCCGGATGATCGTGCTTGACCTGCATCACTTGAGTTTCTTACTCAGTTTCTTTGGCTTGTCAAAAATAAACGTGGGCGATCGATTACAATATTGACCGGGACGCGATCGTGTAGAAGATTGGCCTGATCGAGAATCAGTGGTGTTTGGTGACTGACTGGGATCTCCTCTACCCGAAATATACCAAACCTGCGCACGATCACCTCGACTCGTGCTCGAGTGATTCCCGACCGCATTCTGATGAACTTGGCCTTTGCTCCATCTGTTCACCCGATCAAATCCACTATAGAGATCCGGGGCCCGTATTATTAACGATCATACGACCACTTTTTTGTGCACTATATATGCAACATTATAAAACACCTGATTGCACGAGAAATCAGTTTTGATGTTACAATAATTACGCAAAAAAAATAATCGCACGATCGTTGATAATACGGGCCACTGGTTCGGTCGACTATAAGTAAAGAGATCGAGAAGTCGTTTGGTCGAGTTTATCGAGCAAGCAACGCAATGGAGTTGATCTGATCGGCAGTGGTACCAAAGAATTACATACGGCCGATTTTACAATCGTTTATGCTGCATTCCCACAGCCGAAGAAATCAACTCGACTAACTCTATCGCCTTTATTTTCCAGTCAAATGACTTCTCGATCTTTAATTAGGGTAGGGAGCCAGTTAATCCGAGTCTTCTCTGATGTAAATACGCTCTTTTATATTTTGATTTTTCGCTATTTACGTAAATATCGAAAAAATCACAATATCAAAGAGCGTATTTACATCAGAGAAGACTCAGATTAGGAGCCAGTGCGATGCAGATCAAGCTCTAACAAGAGGACCATGATGGTCCTATATCGCTCACCTGAACATAGGTGACATGAGCAAAAATCGTAATTTTGTCAATTGAAAAGGCATATAACTAAGGACTTTCTGTTATGATCAGAAGCTACAGCATAGGGATAATTATTTGAGAAAAGATTGTCTTAAAATTTGAGAATAGATTGTCAAACACTGCCCTCTTTATCATATTTATATGGAACCCAGTCAACCCACAACATAGGGGAACAATTCACTGAACAGTTACAATTTGATTCAGATTAAATCTTTTCCTAACAGCATAACATCAGAGCAGTAGAATTAAAATCTGCTGTAACTAACAAAACAGAATGTTGAGCAAGACTGCATTCGTGTACAAAAGTGGCCAGAAAATGATGAGGCAAAAGATGCAAATATAGGCTATCAGCATTTTCTCCTTTTGCTATAACATTTTCCCAGCATTTTCAATAAAAGAGCCAAAACCTGCTTAATCCCTTCCCAAACTGAAAAGGAATAGACTGTTCCAATTAACCCTTTCCAAAACAAGACCTGGTTTTGACGTCCCTAATAAAAAAATGCTTGGAAAAACATTTAGACAAAAGAAGAAACTGCTGATAACCAGAAGACTCTCCTTTTGTCTCAATATATATGTGCTATATTTTACACAAATCATGTCTTTGTCGACTTTCATTTTGACGTCTGCAGTTGATTTCTAATTGGAAAAATTAAACTTTTGTCGTTTGGGAAAGGGTTAAAAAAAGAACATAAAATTGATATGGATAAAGAAAGGATTCATGCACAATAAAGCAGATAAAATATTGAGACAAAGGGAGAAACTTACTGATTATCAGCCACTTCTTAATTTGACTCAATATTTTCCCAAGCCTTTTCTAATTATTTAGGGATGTCAAACCAGGCATTTTCAGAAAAGGGTTTAATCAAATAGGAGAGGTTAAGGGCTTTCTAATTTTTGTAAAATATCTTTTTAAATGTTTATCAAACCCTGTGATGAGGGTATTCATTTGAATGATCTAACCAAAACTATTTAAATGAGTACCAACAACAAATGATAGTTTAAATAACAAATAGAATTGTATTTACCCCTTTTGACCTGCAGCTCCCCATTCTGGCCTGTCTAGTGCAAACATTTGTCCGTCTAAAGTAAACATATAAAGTAAACATTTCTCGTCTTTGTTGATATTATGGGGATTAGACCTATTCCCAGTGGGGGATCAAAACCTCGTAACTCCAGCTTTGTTGAGCTGTAGTTATGAGGTTTTGACTCCCACTAACCATATTATACCTGGTTGATTTTTTAAGAATTTTCTTAGGATTTCTTGAAGTCTGACCCTGCCACACCCACATTTTTTGACAAATCTTAAAATTTGTGGACAAATTTTCAAAAGAGTTACTAAAAGAACATTCCTGCCAAGTTTGGTTCAAATTGGCCCAATGGTTGATTTTTAAAGAATTTTCTTAAGATTTATCAGCCCCGCCCTGCCACGCCCACATTTTTTGGCCAATCAAAAATCCGCGAAGAAATTTTGAGAAGGGTCACTCAAGGAACATTCCTGCCAAGTTTGGTAAAAATTGGCCCAATGGTATAGGAGGAGAAGATGTTTAAAGAAATTGTGGACAGACGGACGGACGGACGGACGGACAGACGGACAGACGGACGACGGACGGTGAGCGACCACAATAGCTCACCTTGAGCACTTTGTGCTCAGGTGAGCTAAAAACTTGAACCCACCCGATCACCAATGCTGACATACCTCGATCTGTACTGGATCGATTGATCGGGCTTGACCAAGTTGATCTGACTGCTAGTTGGTTTAAAACATTGTTAATGTTCGACCTACTTTTTGGACCAATGAAATTGCTGTATATTTAAAAATTTCGCCGCCATATTTCGCATTTATATAAACGGTTTAAGTGACGTCTATACATAGCCACGCCCCCATCTCCCATGAACCGCTAGCGAACACTTCAGATGCAGTCTGTAAAGTAGATTCTATGCGATATAGCCTGAACATTCAATGCGCTGCGCGCATTTGAATGTTTATTTCGCGCAGAACCTACCATACAGCCTCTATCTATTACTTAGTAAATAGTACAGGGGTTTAAGAAATGAAACGGGCCGAGAGTGTCATGCCCGTAGGAGCAGGGGGGGGGGGGCTTTTGGTACTCTCTCCCTCCAAAATTGGCCAAAAATATGCAGATTTTTTCTTATTTTACACTAACAGACTCGGGAAAATCCAATCTAGGAATAGCCAATATTCAGAGACTGGGACTTGAGCCCCAAAATATAAAATTGCTTCCTACGGGCCTGGGTGTAGTTACGAGACGACAATATCTTGAGTGATAAATGCATACAAGAACACCGGCTTTGCTTTCAAATTTTCGATAATTATAATTATGATTAAAACAAATAATTTAAGATAACCGCCTCGCATGCAACTGTACAAAATGAAGATGTCAACCCTTTTCCAAATGACAACAGTTTAGAGACTCCCAAACTGAGAATAACATTATAAGACAAAATAGGTAAGTGATAAAGAAAGCATTTCTGTAGAAGGAAATATGTTCTACATAAATTTACCATTAGGGACGTCAAATGTAGCTCTTGGCTTCTAAGCGGTAAATCAATATTTCAGAATTAGAGATACAATTATATCAAATGAGTAGCTCCAACGATCTAAAAAGATACCTTGAACTAACATGTAGTTATGCCAAAATTGAAAAAAAAAAGAATCCGCTTGGGGTATTCAATCCACCATTAGATGCCAAACACGTCATGCAACTTCGGGCGACATCAGACGGCAACTGATATTGAGAAGGTCATAACATTTTAGGGTATCCCTAATCAACTTCCGTTGCCCCGGATGACACCCAGAAATTGACGAGGGTATACCATCGTCTATGTCTGTTGCAACGGGTGATGCCAACCATGATAACGGAGAAAAAATGTTGTATCGTATGTACATAAGCCTGGTCATGTTTATCAGGGTGGATAATCACATGATAAATATTTTCAGAAAATCTTCAATAATTTTGTAAATACTGGGCCAATTTGAATTCGGCTTGAAGCAGAGAATGTGGACAGACGTCACGCATTAGATGGACATGGTTGACTTTTGAAAAGTCAGTTATTTTTTTCAAAAACCAACCACGTCTAGGTTATACCTGACATTTTCCACATTTTCTGCTTCAAACCGAATTCAATTGGGTCAAGTATTGACAAAGTTATTGAAGATTATCGGAATTTCTAAGTCACGTGATTATACACCGTGTTTATGCATATGTGTAATGTTGTTGTGTATCACCAGTCACTTCTATAATTATCTCCTGTCCATGTTGAGTAGGAATCTCTAATGACTGATACACTATACTGGTATCCCTATCCCCCACGTGGGTACCAGGCTGCCACTCTAAATTTTCATCAAGCTGGGTCAACTGCACATACAACGTGTCTCTTTCAAGCAACTGTTCCGCCGCTTGTGCATCTTCTTCTTCAGTTCTGACATATACTTCATTCGCAGGATAGTTTATGCTATCGATATTCGTAATCTGTATATTTTCTTCATTAGTATGATATTTAAGATTATGCTGTTTTAGTTGGTGTTTACGCCCGAATGATTTGTTGCACACGTCACAGTGGAACGGTTTGTCCGCCATATGTGTAGTGCGGTGTCGGATGAGCGCGCTGTCCTGCCTGAACCTCTTTCCACAGACCTCACACTCGTACTTTCGTTCACCCGTATGTACCGGGATGTGCTTCTTGACCTCCGTCGACGAGTAAAAACCTCGACCACATATCTGACACGTGAAGGGCGGGGCATCCGTGTCATGACGTCGACGATGTACCTTTAGCAGTCCTTTCTGTTTGAAAGCAAGGCCACATATATCACAGACGTGTGGACGTTCGTCGCTATGTATGACCTCGTGACCTTTAAGGTTGTTCTGTGTTTTGAATGTTTTACCGCACGTGGCGCACGCGAAAGGTTTGTCATTTGTATGTATTCGGATATGATCGCGAATGTTTCCCCCGGTCTGCATTTCCACACCACAAAAACCACACTTGTACACACGCTTACCTGAAATGACAGGACAGAGGTTAATCCTTTCCAAAATGATGGAATTTTTTAAAGGGTAGTCCAATTTGAAAGGTGCTGCAGACGACAACATTGTTGTTAATAAAAAGTATTTAAGTACAAAATAACTCAGAAAATATCGAGTTTCACTATTTTCTTTCTTACCAAATGCACGCTTTCTTTTGCGTGTCAGTATATCTGATCCGATTGATTGAATAGTCTCGCTTAAAACAGCCATTGCTTCGAAAAGAGTTTACAAAGATTTGATATGGGTGGTAAAAAATATCTAGCCTTTATTTTTAGCCAACATGAATTTCAATTCGTCCTTTTACATGTATAATACTCTGATTTGAGGACCATTTCCTGCAACCAATTATTTTCAATGACTTCAGAAGAAATACTTGTACAATTAGATCCAAATTTCATGGGACCTTTGAATTACACGTTAACTTTAATCTAACCCTTTACCAAGACTTGGATTTCATGGCCAAACATGAAAATGAATTTATTATTGTTATCATTATTATTATGGTATATTATAGCATACAGATCTAATCTGCTTTTGGTACCATTTACATCGACGTTTGCTGAACCATTCTATTTGAAAATTTAGGAGAAATGTAAACCGCTGCTTTTCAACGAAAACCTCGTAACTGCAGCTTAAAACAAGCTGCAGTTTCCAGGTTTTCGTTGAAAAGTCACGAAATGTAAATGTAGGGTTTTTCTTTTGTTATACTGGCTCGCCAGGTCTTCTGCACATCGAACACCCATTATCTAGGAATGAGAGTTAGAGACGAAAATGAATGTTTTCTGTATGAGAAATGGCGATATACCGTTGCTTTTCAATGAAAGCCTAGTAACTGCAGCTTGTTTTAAGCTGAAGTTACGAGGTTTTCATGGCCAGGTGAAAGTTTTTTTAAAAGTAGTTCAAACTCCAAGGTCAAGGTCACCAGGTCCAAGGTCATGGTCAAATGTGAAAAGTGTTGGTAGGAGGTGTCATTGTGTGAAATATCAAGGCTGTAGGTGTAAAAGGACATGAGATAAAGGTCAGGTTAAAGTTTTTTAAAAGTAGGTCAAACTTCAAGGTCAAGGTCACCAGGTCCAAGGTCATGGTCAAATATGAAAGGTCTTGGTGGGAGGTGTCCATGTGTGAAATATGAAGGCTGTAGGTGTAAAAGGACACGAGCTACTGTAAACCAGGAAATTATTCCGCGCTTTTTAAGTTAGCGTCTTTCGCGGGTGGGTGAGATCCGCGAACTTAAAACGCCGCGAACAGGCTACTTTCAATAAAAATGCGAACTTTTGTTTCGGGAAAACCTATGCGGAGATGTTTTATTTACACTAGACGTATTTACTACTATGTAAAAAAGGTAAAATAGCTTTTTCATAATAGGATGTTAGTGAAAAGTTTTCTTCATTTCAGACTACTTTCGTATTTATCAAAAATACATAGATATTGTGACATACCGGTATTGAAAAACACGACATTGAAAGATAAACCAACTTATTCATCTAGATATACCTGCTCGGTATTGAGAAAGGGATCGTTTGACATTCGAATGCCGAGTATGATAGCAAACGTCGATTGACGTTTAAAAACCTCAAAACTGTAGTTTGAAATTAGCCACAGCTAAGAGGTTTGAATCATCCTTCGATGATATTGAATAAAACTGTCATTATCGCTTCTCGACGCTATAGGTAAATAGGTGTGAAGTTAATGCAACGCTCAAATTCTATGCATTGTGTTACAAACTGTAATCCAGTATACTATAAAGTGTGAAATAAAACAATGGGTCGATTGAAACTTACTTCGACCAAACTGTCAATGGCGACTAAAATATCGTAAATAGTAAATACAGTCATAATTCAATATGTAATTATCTGATTCCCCATATTATTCAACATATCAATTTTGCAATTCCCCCATAGCGTGTTTTGTTTCGCGCGATTCGCGGACAGCATTGATCCGCGAACTTAAAACGCCGCGAACAAGCCCGAGTGCATGAAAACGCGAACATTTCTTGACGGGAACTTATCCTGGTTTACAGAATAGGCACGGTTAAAGTCTTTTAAAAGTAGGTCAAACCCCAAGGTCAAGGTCACAAGGTCCATGGTCATGGTCAAATGTGAATCATGTTGGTAGGAGGTGTCCATGTGTGAAATATCAAGGCTGTAGGTGTAAAAGGACATGAAATATAGGCCAGGTTAAAGTTTTTTTTAAAATTTTTAAAAGTAGGTCAAACTCAAGGTCAAGGTCCAAGGTCATGGTCAAATGTGAATGTTTTGGTAGGTGTCCATATGTGAAATATCAAGGCTGTAGGTGTAAAAAGACATGAGATATAGGCCAGGTTAAAGTTTTTTAAAAGTAGGTCAAACTCCAAGGTCAAGGTCATGAGGTCAAAGGTCATGGTCAAATGTGAATGGTGTTGGTACGAGGTGTCCATATGTGAAATATCAAGGCTGTACGTGCAATAGGGCATAAGGTATAGGCCAGGTTAAAGTTTTTTTAGGCCAGGTTAAAGTTTTTAAAAGTAGGTCAAACTCCAAGGTCAAGGTCACAAGGTCAAAGGTCATGGTCTCAAATGAAAGGTCTTGGTGAGAGGTATCCACATGTGAGATATGAAGGCTGTAGGTGTAATATGGCATGAGATAGAGGCCAGGTTAAAGTTTTTTAAAACGGTCAAAAAGTGGGTCAAACTCCAAGGTCAAGGTCACAAGGTCAAAGGTCATGGTCTCAAATTAAAGGTCTTGGTTAGAGGTACCCGCAGGTGAAATATGAAGGCTGTATCTCTAACAGGGCATGAGATATCGGCCAGGTTAAAGTTTTTGCGGACGCTGACGCCGCCGCTGACATCCGGGGGTATGACAATAGCTCTTCCGAGACTATCGTCTCGGGCGAGCTAATAAAATCAAATTTTGATATTTTGCTGCAATTACATTTAATTGAGAAACTTGTATATTGACACGTACTGCAACTAAAGACAGTTTTTGATTGAGCACCAAAAACAAGACGTGTCCCCGAAAAGGCCAATGTTAAGTATCTTTCAGACAGACAGACAGACAGATGGACAAACAGGGTTAAAACAAAATGCATCCAATCTTTCGATATGGGGTCATAAATCAAGCTAGAACTGTCGCAAAGCGGACAAATACCCCTACTAGCGTCTTGTCACTGAAAAAGTGCTATAGGTCAAAAGGTTTTTTAGTTGGAGCACGGAAACGGATTTTAAACAGTCCAATTATGACCTTGACCTTTAACCTTCGTGACACAAAAACAATAGGGCACCTCCTTGGGTCATGGGCAAAAACTGTGTCAAGTTTCATGATCCTAGGTCAAACTGTTTCCGAGTTAGAGCATGGAAACAAAAAAGTCTACCGACGGATGAACGGACAGACAGACAGACATGTTGAAACCAATATACCCAATCTACTTCGTAGGTGGGGGTATAATGTGTGAATATGCTGTTGGCACACTAAGAGACACTGTGACATGGAGCTCTGTGGCTCAACACATGAAGGCCTAGGCTGATCACAATAACTTCATTCGACCATTTTGTGCACAGTAAGTTTAGCTACAACTAGATGGACAGATATAAGTTGCAAAGCTACAGATAAAACTAGAAAGACCTGAAGGTCTTGAGTCGCTCCACAGGCCTGAATTTCTTGTGGTTTACTATAAAAATTTTGACAAATTTATCTAAATGCTTAAACTTATATATTATTAAATTCTTGTGGTTCTTAGAGCAGAAACAAAGTAATATACAGCAATGTGGTCAAATAAGAACTAGACTTCTCAAATCTTGTGGTTCTTAGAGCAATTCAAACAAAGTAAAAAGAAGCAATCATGTGGTCAAAGCGAAAAGAAGGTAAATGATTGAACAATATTTTGGGGATTTTAGAGTGGTGATAAAGTTGAAAACTGTAATTATGCCAAATTCAAGGGCACATAATTCAGAGTTTATAATCAAGCTGAAAATTAAACTTGTGCAAGATCTTAAAGTCAGCATCATTCTGTCCAAATTTTGTCAGTATTAGTCTATATTCGTGGGTGCACAAGTGAAAAAAAAATGTCAAAAACTGAAATTTTGTGAATTTCAAGGGCACATAACTCAGATTGTAGCAATGCAATCATTCTTTAAATTACACAAAAGCAAGATCTTGTTGTCAACAAGATTCTGTCCAAATATCATCTTGATTGGTTTACAATAATGGTTGTTAGAGTGAAAACAATGTCGAAAATGGCAATTTTGTCAAATTCAAGGGCACATAACTCATGATGTAAAATTCCGATCACGCTCAAAATTACACACAGGCAGGAAATTATGCTTATATATATATTCCGTATAAGTCTTGTAATGATTGTTCAATATTTGTAGATTTTAGAGTAAAAATACAGTCAAAATCAGCTTTTTTTTTACAGTCAAGGGCAGATAACTCATGTTATTCTGGTTCAATCCAGCTACTTTGAAGGAATCTGAGAAAGGGTCACCCAAGGATCATTCCTGTGAAGTTTGGTTGAAATCCATCCAGTAGTTTCTGAGGAGAAGATTTTTAAAGAAAAAGTTTACACGCACGGACGCACGACGGACACACCGCCATGACAATAGCCCGCTGGCCTGAAAGGCCAGTGGAGCTAATGAGGTAACAAGTTTTCCAAACTATGATAATTCATTGATAGTTCATCAAACCCTATTTTGTGTGTACTCATGGGAATCATCTCACGCAGACAATTCAAATGAGTACCCCCAACATAGGGTTTGGTTTTGAAAACAAATTTTAGAATGGTTTCACTCCCTTTTATTTGTAGCTCTGAGTTGATATGATCGATGATAAGCTCGGTGATAAAGAAAATAGATTGATTGGGGTTAAACACCGTTTTTAACTGCTTTTGTCATATCACGAAGCTGGAGCACATAACCATGGATTACTGTCGTTTCTCATACGGTACCAGTACTACCACAACATCCTACCGATTCCTCGAACTGCTCGCCAAAATAGGTTAACAATTTCAATTTCAACCATTTATGGGAGACTATTTTGTCTGCAAGGATATTTGTCACTTCCGGGGATCAAATCCAGGACCTCACAAGTAAGAGTCTGATGAGCTACCAACTGCGCAATGACGCTGCTCATAAAGAAGAAAGAATAAAGGTCACACATAGTCATGTTTACAATTTTAATTTCGAAATGAATATATTCAAATATAAGAATTAAATAGAGAACATAACAATTATTTTTCTAACTGAAACTGTATTTATAATCGTTATCATGCAAAAATTACGGACACTCTTAACCCTTTATCAGATGGGAAAATTTTTAGACTAATCCATATTTAAATATTCAAGTTTAAGTTCAAGTTTATTTCAAAACAAGAGGACCATGATGGTCCTTAATCGCTCACCTGAACCTAGATAGAAAGAAAGTCACAATGTTGTCAAGTTCAAGAGCACATAATTTAAGATGTGAAATTATGATCCAGCAGAAAACTGCTTTCATAATCTTGAATGATCAATATTTGTGGCTGTTACAGTGAAAACAAAGTGGAAGAAAGCAATACAGTCAAGGGCACATAACTCTTTTCTAATAAAAGTATTCTCATCAACATTATGTCCAATTTTTTTTTTGATTGGTCAATATATTGTTAGAGTGAAAATAAAGTCAAAAACTGTAATTTTGTGAAATTCAAGGGTCAATAACTCTGGTTTTTCTAGTCAAATCAAGCTAAAAGTTTCACTCATCCAGGATCTTATGGCCACCAACATTGTGGCCAAGTTTTGTCTTGATAAGTCAATAAATGTAGATGCTACAGTGTAAACAAAGTGGCAATGGCAATTTTGTCAAATTCAAGGGCACATAACTCCAGACTTCCTACTTCAATCACACTGAAAATCGAAGTCATCCAAGATCTTATGGTTACCAACATTGTGGCAAAGTTTTGTCTTGATCCGTCAATATTTGTAGATGCTAGAGTGGTAACAAAGTCAAAACTAGCCATTTTTGATGTTCAAGGGCACATAACTCCAGATTTCCATGTCCAATCTGACAAAAAATTGAACTCATCTGAGAACTTATAGTTACCAATATTGTTGTAAAGTTTTGTTTTGATCCGTCAATATTTGTAGATGCTAGAGTGGTAACAAAGTCAAAACTAGCCATTTTTGACGTTCAAGGGCACATAACTCCAGACTTCCTAGACCGATCTGACTCAAAATTAAACTCATCTGAGAACTTATAGTTACCAACATTGTTGCAAAGTTTTGTTTTGATCGGTCAATATTTGTAGATGATAGAGTGGTAACAAAGTCAAAACTAGCCATTTTTGATGTTCAAGGGCACATAACTCCAGACTTCCTAGTCCGATCTGACTCAAAATCTAACTCATCTGAGAACTTATGGTCATACATATATTGACCAAGTTTGATTACGATTGGTCAATATTTGTAGATGCTAGAGTGGTAACAAAGTCAAAACTAGCCATTTTTGACGATCAAGGGCATATAACTCCAGACTTCCTGGTCCGATCTGACTCAAAATTGAACTCATCTGAGACCTTATGGTCATACATATTTTGACAAAGTTTGCTTAAGATTGGTCAATATTTGTAGATGTTAGAGTGGTAACAAAAGTCAAAAATAGCTATTTTTGATATTCAAGGGCGCATAACTCCGGACTTCCTGATCTGATATGACCCAAAATCGCACTCATCCAAGAACTTATCGTCATACATGTTATGACCAAGTTTGGTTAAGATTGGTTAATATTTGTAGATACTAGAGTGGTAACAAAGTCAAAAATAGTCATTTTTGATGTTCAAGGGCGCATAACTCTGGACTTCCTGGTCCGATCTGACTCAAAATCGAACTCATCCGAGAACTTATGGTCATACATGTTATGACCAAGTTTGGTTAAGATTGGTCAATATTTGTGGGTGCTAGAGTGGTAACAACAAATTGTGGACAGACGGACGGACAGACAGACAGACGGACAGACAGACGGACGGACAGACGCCGACGGACAAAAAGCGACCACAATAGCTCACCTTGAGCACTTCGTGCTCAGGTGAGCTAATAAATAATATTAAACTATTTCATTTTTTGTCTTTTGGGGTAGAAAACATTGTAGAAAATGAAGAAATTGCTTGTCACAAGCAATTTCTTCATTTTCCACAATGTTTTTGAAGCCTTTTTTATGGTAGGATGTCATAAAATGTCAATAAGTGGTAATGGGTTAAGAAGGCTGCACAGACTAAGGTCAACCTGCGCATACAAAATTGTATACAGACTGGTCTCTCTTTAGGCCTATACCCTTTGTGAAGTTGTTAAAGTATGTGTAAAAATTTTCAATTAGAACATTTGCGATAATTGTATCCTGTTTTTAGTGATTTTTCACCTGTGGTATATTGGTTGAATGATTGACTGATTGATTTATTGATTGATTGATTTGAGGTTTACACCTAACACCTTTCCAGACGGCAAAATTTTACACTGATCCATTCAAATATGTTGCAGTCTTGCAGACAACTATTTCAAGTGATTGGATTTTTTTTGTCTTTAGGGGTAGAAAACATTGTGGAAAATGAAGAAAATGCTTGTTGCTTGCTTGATTGATTAGGAGTTTCATGCTTCTTTCATCTTATATGGTCATATCGCAGACAAATTTGAAAGGCGTTTAGAGAATGAAGAAAATTCTACTGACAAACATTTTCTTCTTTTCTCTTAAAGATTTCCAATTTCTAGCACATGTACACATTTCCCACATTTTGTTGCATTAATTTTGTCATCACATTTGAATTGTGGGTTAAGGTTTACGAACTGAGAATGAAAACACCACTTTCTAGCCATACGAAATGCATAAAATTACACATACTTGTAAATACACTTCACGTAAGTTGATTCACCGTGCCTGATTTCAAGATTATGCTCCAAGAAGAAAACAATTTACAAATATTATTTTACTCTATTATATTCATTTTACTCTATTATATTCATATGCAAGGGAGGTAATTTGGAACATTTTTTTGTCAAATATTTCCAGAAGTATGAATTAATTCAAAATTCTAAACCAGACAAAATGCTTATGTTTGTATTTGGAATGGAAATGTAACAAAGTTTATGAATTACTGGCACTTTTCAAATTTCGCCTCTGGCTCTGCATTTCATTCTCAGTTTGTAAACCTTAAGTTGTTAATCCTTCCATAAATTTACCTACTGTACTGGCTTGCGACCAATATTCGCCATGTACCAGTTCTTGCCAACGATACCCTATCACTGTAAACTAAAGACATGATATCATTATCTTTTTGAAAAAAAGAAGTTGATGTCAACATAACTTATATGTGGGAAAGGACTCTTTTCAGTCTTTACCATGAAATGGGTTAGTTGGCAAGAACTTTTATGCGGCGACAATTGGTCGCCAGCCAGTACAGGTTATACAAAAATTCAAACCTCGGCCTACTGCATCAAAGAAACAGATAAGAGGGGGTTAAAAACAGTCTACATTTCGTTATATCAAATCAAAATCCTATGTTGAGGGTACACATTTGAATCATCCAATGAGTATCCAATCATAGGATTTGTTATACAAATAATCATATTTTGCTTTTCAAGAAACCTATAATTTTTATACCCCATCATATCTATAGCCAGCGGCGGATCCAGGATTTCTGTGAGGGGGGGTCGTTTTTACAAAAAGGGGGGTTCGTTTTACAAGTATCACGCAATTTTGACTGAATTTCTGCATGAAAATGTAATAATTAGGGTACAAAGGGGGGTTCGTTTGAGCCCCCCGAACCCCCCCACCCCTGGATCCGCCACTGTATAGCACTGTGACATATTCATCAAGGCCCATAAATCTTGATGATGTTATTTTCCTGATTGACCACTTGTATTTCTGTACCAGTAAACTCCCCTTCTACACCCATCACACCACTATTACTAAGTTGAGCTTCACTTTCATTCACATCCTGATTCTCTGTGGTTTCATAGTAAACTATAGGCACATTATCCATAGCATCCAAATACTGAATCTGGAAATTTGTTTCATCTAAATTAATATACACAGGCTCACCACCAATTTCATCCAATGTAACAAACAGCACATTTTCAACAGTCATAACATTCTCATCAGTTTGAATATCATTTTCCAAACTTTCATCCTCATTTAACCTCTTCACCTTTATGATGGTTTTCCCTTGTGGTATCAAACTATCCACATTTTCCGTCGGTATGTTATGAATCTTGATCAAGTGCGTCCTAAACGAACTTCTCCTTCTGAACACTTCCCCGCAGATATGACATTGTCGTTGGCCGTCACCCGTATGTGTCTGTCTATGACGTTTCATCGATCCCGGATGGGCGAATAATTTCCCGCATAAATCACACGGGAAGTTCTTCTCTTTACCATGAGAATTCAAATGAACTTTCAACTCGGTAGTGCTGTGATAACTTTTTCCACATATCTGGCAAACATGGGAACCCTTCGAAGTATGTCGGAGTATGTGTAGCTTTAACTGCCTCTTTATTTTGAATGCGAACCCACAGATATGACATACATGCGGTCGCTCATCACTGTGTATCGCAACATGTTTGTTATAATTGTTCTGATTGGAGAATGTTTTCCCGCAGGTCGAGCAGTCGAACGGTCTTGATCCTGTGTGTGTTCGAATATGATCGCGCATGTTGCCCAGCGCTCGTATCTCTAGTCCGCACAGATTACACTTGTACACACCGCCACCTGCAACAACCAGAAATACGATCAACCAATTACCAGACGGCTAAATTTTGGACTGTTCCAATTTGAAAAGTGTTGCAGATGACATTAATTCAATCAAGCTGATGAAATTTTGGAAAAAAACTCCATTTTGAGTTAGAAAACATTGTGGAAAATGATGAAATTGCTTTCACAAGCAATTTCTTCATTTTCTACAATGTTTTCCAAGGCATTTTTCTTGTAGGACATCAAAAAGCGTCAATGTGTGTGAATGGGTTAACCCATATATTTTTCGAATGGTCCTTAAATATCCCCAACAATATGAATCCTACCCCAACTACAAAATTTGGAACAGTCCAAATTCAATGGTAATGCAGAAGTTTTATCTGTCTTCCTCAATTACAAATTCTCTTCGATAGGCTGGAAAATACTAGGAGAAATGTGCAATCTAATCTAGATCTAATTTGTTCTGTGATAGCTTCTTTCTGACCAAAACCAACGCTGAGAAAGTAGCATGGATCATAATCGGGCAGAATTTTGGACACAAAATGATCTGGAAACATGGTTGTCAATAATGCTAGAGCAACGACGGGTATTATCGACCACTTAAGGTACAAATCATGTTACAGGTGAAACCGGCTGACTGTCCTCCTGACATCTCTGACTGTCAATGAGATTCAAATATTGGCTTTCGATTGCGTTTGTTACCGACCATATATCTTTGAAATGTAATAAAGTACCAACGTTTTTATAAGATGACCTTGAGCAGTCGGTTATCGACCAGTGTGGCAGTTATCGACCACTTACCCAAAATGTTATTTATTGTTTGAAAGTTGATGTACGGGTGTAAGATCCGTAATCTCTATGCAGAGGTCATTGCTTTTACAAATGATTGATTACTTCTAGGGAGGTTGTTTAGTAATAATCTTAACAACAATGACTGATCAGAAGAGTGTGGGGTATTATCGACCACTGGAGGTTCAAACCACATGGAAGATGAAATGGGTTGACTTTTATTCTAACATCGTAGCCTGTCAGCCATATTAAAAAAATGCCTTTCAATTGTGTGTGTTACCGACCTCTGAACATAGTTACAGGAAGAAGGGCACTTCTTTGGTCGGTAACACCCGCACTCCGTAAATGTTTGTGGCAGTTACCGACCACCCATGTATCTAAGGTCAGACAGCTTATACAGTCATCAGACATAGTTAGAGAGGTGAGAAATTCAATTTGGCACTTGTTTTGATAAATGAAATGGAAAAATACAAAGCGCTTTATCATAAAAATCCATTTCTTCAATGAACATAGCTCTTAACTCATCGGATAAGACGGCCATTTTGTAAATAGCGTTCATGTGCCTCTTGCAATGAATGGTTAAAATTTCTTGAAGAACGCCTGATTTTGGGTAGAAATGTAGACATAATACTTGGTAAAGATCTACTGAGTCCGATTTTTAAGTTATAATGAAATTTAATGAGATCATATGAAGGAAATCGTAATCAAAACAGTAAATGGTCGATAATTCCCGATGGTCGAAATAACCCGACGTTGCTCTATAATTAATCCATTCAAAAACTGTGACGCTGTTTGACGCCCCTACACGAAAAATGCATTGGAAAACATTGCAGTGAATGAAGAAATTGCTTGTAACAAGCAATTTCTTTATTTCCCACAATGTTTTCTAACCCAAAAGACCAAAAGATTTTTTTATTTTTTTTTTTTTTCACTTGAAATTATTTTCTGCAACATCTTGAATACAGAACGATTTTATCATAAATGATGTGACGTAAATTCAGACAAACAATAATTTTTCGTAGGTGTAGCTTGATTCAAGGTGTAGTTACAACATTTTATTACAACACTGACGGTTTATCAAAATATAACGGTAAACATAGTCTATTTTCAGCACAAAAATCATTGCCATTTGGATCAGTTTAAAGTTTTGCTGTCTGGTAATGGGTTAAGGGCTCTATTTCCAGATCCCGACTCAAGATAGAGTTGACTGACATGTGATGAATGCTCGACATATGGATGATTGATCACAAATAGCAATGATTGTTGTGCTAAATATAGACTGGATTTCCCATAACTACAGCTTTAGTTTAATCAAGACGTAGATACAGGATTTTAAAACAACACCCACGAAATACTTTTGTGTGTCCGAAATTATAATGTCAAGGTTAACTGGATAAAATTATCCCCCTGTTAAGCTCCCCGTGATAACTTTGTTCTCGAATGAGCTATATGTAACCACTAACAATGTAAAAACGGATCAAAAAGAGAAAAACTTTCATGGTTTTATAGACCTGTACAAGTTATGGAAGGTTTTATGCGAGCAAAATAAATAGAGCAAATAGCACAGGTCTTAAGATATAGGAAAAGAAATTATTTGGAATATTTTGAAATAGAATATGCACCACTTCAAAATGTCCCTAACTTCATTTGCAAGTCTTGTTACCACTATTATGAAACACATCAAATAAACATGTGGTATGCTAAGAACAAAGCCAAAAGCTTTTATTCAATTGACCAAACGCCGACTGTCAATCAAAAACATTAACCAATGGACGATCAGAAACATGTCATGCCCCAATTGTTCTTCGTTGCATGTGTTATTGTATCGATTTATCGACTGACAATCAAAACAATCGACATGCCAATGGCAAAGAATTTTGTGCTAACAATAGACTAGGTTTACCGTTATGTTTTGATAAAATGTCATTGTTGTTATAAAATCTCGTAACTACGGCTTAAATCAAGCCGTAGTTACGAGATTTTATACAACGCAAACGAAATGCTATTTTGTTTGTCCAAATTTACGTCACGATTAACTGGATAAAATCATTCCCTATTAACGATCACATCCCCATTGTTTGCCTTAAATTCTATGTTGGGCGGAGCGATCTGTCGATTGGCGTTTGGTCAATTGTAACTAGAACCGTCGCAGAGCGGACAAATACCCCCCACTAGGGCCTTGTCACTGAAAAAGTGCTATAGGTTAACCAGTTCTTGACTTAGAGCACGGAAACGGATTTTAACCAAAGTTTGATTGTGACCTTGACCTTTGACCTTGGTGACCCAAAAACAATAGGGCACCTCCTTGGGTCATGGGAAACAACTGTGTAAAGTTTCATGATCCTAGGTCAACTGGTTCTTGACTTAGAGCACGGAAACGGATTTTAAACAAAGTTGGATTGTGACCTTGACCTTTGACCTTCGTGACCTAAAAACAATAGGGCACCTCCTTGGGTCAAGGGCAACAACTGTGTAAAGTTTCATGATCCTAGGTCAACCGGTTCTTGAGTTAGAGCATGGAAACGAAAAAGTCTATGGACGGACGACTGGACGGACGAACGGACTGACAGACATGGCGAAACCAATATACCCCCCTCTACTTCGTAGGTGGGGGTTAAAATAAGGTATATAAGTCTGATTGTGTGACATTTCACATTTTTGGGTACACACATGCACTGGCCCTATTCAAAGCCACAGATAAAAAGATGGGGGAAATGGCTTTTCAAAAAGCAACATTTCTTTAATTGTAAATTTGTTCATTAAACCATACATATTGTTGGTATTCATTGGAATGGTCTCATCAAGACATCAAATTAGTACCAAGAACATGGAGTTTGGATTTGAAATAACAAAATTAGAATGGATTTAACACCTCTTATCTGCTGCTCTGTCTGGACCAGTACAGCATCAATGGTGCAGTAAATCTGTTTTTGGTGTCTGCCGACCGAAAAATGCCGAATAACTTAACCCATTCCCACACAGTGACACTTTTTGACACCCTTGGAGAAAATGCCTGGGAAAACATTGTTGAAAATGAAGAAATTGCTTGTGACAAGCAATTTCTTCATTTCCCAACATGTTTTCTACATAACATTACTCAACTAGAAGACCTGAAGGTCTTGAGTCGCTCCACAGGCCAGAATTTCTTGAAATCTTTTCAACACAAGTTTTGACTTTTGTAATTGAATCACATTTTAGACTTAAAACAAGGGAGGTAACTCAATGAGCAAATATCTTGGGCTTATATTAGTTACCTCCCTTGATATTGATTATTCTGACAATAATATCCTTAAGTCAAACAAATACTGTGATTTTGTAAAATTTAAGTGCAGATAATTCTAAACTTTCCAGTCCAATAAGATATCTGAGATCTTAAGGTCAGCAACATTTTGTCCAAGTTTTATCTTGATTGGTCAATATTTTATATTGTTGGAGTGAAACCAACAAGGAAAGTGGTAATTTTGTCAAATTTAGGGGCAGATAACTCAGGATTTTCTTGTCCAATCAGGCTGAAAATTATACTTATGCAAAGTCTTATTGTCAGAAAGATTACATTAAAGTTTTGTGTTGATTGTTTATGGTTTCTATAGAAAAAAGTAAGGTCAAAAATGGCAATTTTGTAAAATTCAAGGGCACATGACTCCAGATGAAAAATTCAGATCTAAATGAAAATTACACTCTGGCAAGATCTTATAGTCACCAAGATTCTGTCCAAGTTTTGTCTTGATTGGTCAATATTTGTAGTTGTGAGAGTGAAAACAAGGCCGAAACAGCCATTATTAACATTTAAGGGCAGATTACTCCAGCCTTTATGGACCAAACAGAATTCTATGAAGAAATCTGATGGAAGGTCACCCAAGGATCATTCATGTGAAGCTTAATTGAAATCCATCCAGTAGGTTCTCAGGAGAAGATTTTTAAAGAAATAGTTGACGACCGGACGGACTGATGTATGACAGACACACCGCCATGACAATAGCCTGCTGTCCTGAAAGGCCAATGGAGCTAAAAAAACTAGAATATCACTGAAAGTGATCATACCCCCCAAAAGCGCAGTTTTTGTGCATTTTAAGAAATTGATTTCATTTGAACTGTGAGCTGATCAATTGGGAAATAGAGCGAACAAAAAATCAACAGACCAAACAACACATTTAACAATCCCCAAGCCCCACCCTGCCATGCCCATATTTTTCAATAAACCAAAAACTCACAACCATGCATTGAAGACAGTCAATCAAGGAACATTCCTGTACGATTTGGTTCAAATTTACTGTTTAATTGCTTTTTTCTCATGATTTCGTCAAGTCTGATAAGCCCTGCCTTGCCATTACCACATTTTTTGCCAATCAAAAATTCATGAACAAATTTTGAAATAAGTCCCCCAATGAACAATCCTGCCAATTTTGATAAAAAAAAAAAATATAAAAAAAAAACGAATAAAAAATTCACGAACAAGTTTCGAAAAGAGTCACCCAAGGAACATTCCTGCCAAGTTTGGTAAGAATTGGCTCACTGGTTAAGGAGGAGAAAATTTTTGAAGAATTATCTGACGATTTCTCAAAATCGGATAAGCCCCGCCCTGCCACGCCCACAATTTTTGACGAATCAAATATTCATGAACATGCATGGAATACAATCACTCAAGGGACATTAGTGCCAACTTAAGTTCAAAATGGTCAAAGCATTGATTTTGAATGATTTTTCACATGATTTCTCCAAGTCCGATAAGCCCAGCCCTGCCACGCCCACAATTTTTGACGAATCAAAAATTCACGAACAAGTTTTAAAAAGAGTCACCCAAGGAACATTATTGCCAAGTTTGGTAAGAATTGGCTCAGTGGTTAAGGAGGAGAAGATTTTTGAAGAATTATCTGACGATTTCCCGAATTCGGATAAGCCCCGCCCTGCCACGCCCTCATTTTTTGACGAATCAAATATTCATGAACATGCATTGAATACAATCACTAAAGGGACATTTGTGCCAACTTAAGTTCACAAAGGACGAATAATTGATTTTTAAAAAAAATTCACATGATTTCTCTATGTCTGATAAGCCCCGCCCTGCCACGCCCACAATTTTTGACGAATCAAATATTCACGAACAACTTTTGACAAGAGTCATCCAAGGAACATTCCTGCCAAGTTTAGTAAGAATTGGCTCAGTGGTTCAGGAGGAGAAGATTTTTGAAGAATTATTTAACGATTTCTTGAAGTCGGATAAGCCCCGCCCTGCCACGCCCTCATTATTTGACGAATCAAAAAATCATGAACATACATTGAATATAATCACTCAAGGGTCAATCCTGCCAAGTATGGTTCAAATTGGCCAGCTAATTGATTTTTAAAGATTTTTCACATGATTTCTCTAAGTCTGATAAGCCCGGCCCTGCCACGCCCACAATTTTTGACGAATCAAAAATTCACGAACAAGTTTTGACGAGAGTCACCCAAGGAACATTCCTGCCAAGTTTGGTAAGAATTGGCTCAGTGGTTCAGGAACAGAAAATTTTTGAAGAATTATTTAACAATTTCTTGAAATCGGATAAGCCCCGCCCTGCCACACCCTCATTTTTTGACGAATGAAAAAATCATGAACATACATTGAATACAATCACTCAAGGATCAATCCTGCCAAGTATGGTTCAAATTGGCCTGCTTATTGATTTTTAAAGATTTTTCACATGATTTCTCTAAGTCCGATAAGCCCGGCCCTGCCACGCCCACAATTTTTGACGAATCAAAAATTCACGAACAAGTTTTGACAAGAGTCACCCAAGGAACATTCCTGCCAAGTTTGGTAAGAATTGGCTCAGTGGTTCAGGAGGAGAAGATTTTTGAAGAATTATTTAACGATTTCTTGAAATCGGATAAGCCCCGCCCTGCCACGCCCACATTTTTTGACAAATGAAAAAATCATGAACACACATTGAATACAATCACTCAAGGGTCAATTCTGCCAAGTATGCTTCAAATTGGCCAGATAATTGATTTTTAAAGATTTTTCACATGATTTCTCTAAGTCCGATAAGCCCCGCCCTGCCACGCCCACAATTTTTGACGAATCAAAAATTCACAAACAAGTTTTGAAAAGGGTCACCCAAGGAACATTTCTGCCAAGTTTGGTAAGAATCGGCTGAGTGGTTGAGGGGGAGAAGATTTTTAAAGAAAAAACCAACAGATGGACCAACAGACAGACCAACAGACAGACCGACAACCTGACTCCTATATACCCCCCAAATTGAATTTGGGGGGTATAATTAATTTTCATACACTTGAAATTGCTGTCTGCAACATCTTTGAATTTGGACCAGTCTTAATTGTTGAAGTAGCGTTAGGGTTAAAGTAGATCAAGTCACATGACGAGACTTATATGCCCTATTTTGGCAATCAAAATGGAGTTATGAAACTCACTTTTATTTCAGTAACTTGGTTTTAATCCATGACTTGTGGCAAGACGATCATTGTCATTCTTAAGATAATTCTTATGAACACTGTATCAGAATGTCGGACATCATTCAGTCTGGCTGCTTCATTGTTGATATAACTCAAACATAGGTCCCCTTGTATAATCCCTATGACAGATCTCGATAAACTGCAATGTTCCTTCACAGGTGAAAAGTTAAGAGTTCTACGGTTGATGTTTTGTAAGCTGCAGTGGGCCAAAAACACCTTGAATCGGCAAACTTCCAATTCACCTTCATAAGTCTTCTCGCACAGATTTATGTCTTCAAATGTGTCACTAAATACAATGGAGTCATTTTGACCCATTCATGTGACAAAAAATGAAAATGAAACATTTAGGGAAAAGAAGAAATTGCTCATACTTTCATTACTTTCTTTTCCATAATGTTTTCCAACTTAGTCATAAAGTGCCACAAAAGCAATATAGGTTTGAGGTATATGTATTCAGATTTAACTACAGCTTTGACTTATTCTGCGGACATAGAAAGAATTCAGTTAAACAGCATATTAAACAGTGTTAACAGTACTAACTACTTCCATCAAATTTTTAATGGCCGTATTCTGCTGAGAACTCTGGTGAACATTTCTCATATGTTTATTAACACTATCCGATCTCTGGAATGTATTTCCACACAAATGACACTGGTGCCTATTTTGAGTCTGTCTGTGTACTTGTCTGTGTCGACACAAAGATGAACTGAAATTAAAACACTTTCCACAGTCTCTACACACAAACTTCGGCATTTTTCCGTGAACACTAGCATGTTTCTTCATCTCGTTCCTCGTGTAAAAGAGAGCACCGCACACATCACATATGACTGTTTTTTCTTGATGACGAATTTCGTGATCATGTAAAGCTCGTTCTGTTTTGAATGTCTTTTGACAGGACTCGCAAGCATAAGGACGAAGATCAGAATGGCAGGCTACATGATCCTTCATATGCCACTTCATTTTGAATTGTTTGCTACAGATTTTACACACATAGCTTTTCTGACCTGTAAGTGGGAAAACAGGTGCGGTATTCACCAACCAGTCTAAACTTTAACACGGTGGGGATTTTGCATGATGGGATGGATAATGAATACAGACAAATTTGCCTCGCTTCAGGTATGAAAATGTGCAATAATTTTCTTGTTTCTGCGCCAATTTTCAAGCAGTTTGTTGTATGTACCCCGCATTACTGAGCTCTTTCCTCAGATATATGACTTGTTTGTAGAATCTGTACTTTGTCCAAAAATTGATCCCAACCGATCAGAAAAACGACAAAACATCCAGGTCATTTTTCTAGTTGGTTGGGATCGATTTTTGAGAAAAGTACAAGGAGTTTCACGATAAGTAATACATCTGAGAAAAGGACTCAGTAAGACGGAGTACATGCAACAAACTGCATGAAAATTGACCCTAAAATAAGAAAGTTATTGCACTAATGCTTACATGAAGCGTGGTTGGTTATCTAATATGTCATACATCCGATGAAAGAGGTCGGTAAGGCGGGGTACATGCAACAAATCTTTTGAAAATTGACGCACAAATAAGGAAGTTATTGCAAAAAATCTTACCAGAATCGAGATTATTTTGTCAATATTCGTTATCCATCCCATCATGCACAATCCCCACGGTGTTTAAATTAAAAGCTGCTGGAGACAACAAAATAAATGTTGATGAAAGACAAATATGTGCAGAAAATAGCCCAGAAAATATTGAAGCAAAAGGAGAAAATGCTGGCTATCAGCATTTTCTTCTTTTGTCTAAATGTTTTCCCAAGCCATCTCTATCAGGGACATCAAAACCAGGTCTTCTTTGGGAAAGGGTTATATTGTTTGCTACAGATTTTACACACATAGCTTTTCTGACATGTAGGTGTGAAAAAAGGGGCGGTAATAACCAACCAGTCTAATGTCCAGAATACAATTCAAATTACAATAAAGCTCGCCCTGACAAGAGCTTGTCACAAAGAAAGTCATATTTTACCCTAAGCTTTGCCAACCAACAAAATTAAAGACTGTTCCAATCTGAAAGCTGCTGCAGACAATATAATGTGTGTTGATAAAGATATGACATGTATAGATTTTAGCATGGAAAATATTGAGTCAAAAGAAGAAAATGCTATCAACATTTTCTTCTTTTGTCTCAATGTTTTTCAAAGATTGTTCTATTACCAATCTCAACACCAGAGCAGTGGCAGATCCAGAATTTCAGTGAGGGGGATTCAAATATACAACTAGGGGGATAGTTTTCCTGTTATTACACAAATTTGATTGAATTTCTGCATGAAAATGAAATCAGACTACTGAGGGGGGTTCCTTTGAACCCCTGAACCCCTAATGCTAGGTTCCCACTGCCGATCAAATCAACTCAATCAAACCCGACCTAGCGATCGAGTACCGGTCGAGGTCGGTCGGCAAGGGTGATCGGGATAAGTCGAGATGGTCGAGTTTGGTCTGCATTGATCGGTAATCCTGCCAACTTGTTTTGACACGTCAAAAAAATCCGTGTAGCGGTCGAGTAGAAAACAGATCGGGAAGATGCTCGAGTATCGATCATATAGAAGATCGAGCTGATCGACAATCACTCGAGTAGAGATTGTGTGTGCTCGAGTCGATATCTTTTACCGGGATTTGATTGGATGAACAGTTGGAGCAGAAGTGGAGTTGATCGGGAATGCGTTCGGGAATAACTCGTACAAGTCGAGGTGGTCGAGTGCTTCCAACTGCTCTATGGCAGCGGATCAACTCGATCTACTCGATCGCTTAAGTGCACTCGATCGATCCCGACCATATGACTTCTTCTCGATCTCTAGTCGATCAAACCCGACCTCTTCATCCGATTTGATTCAGTGAACAGATGAATCAGAGGTCGAGTTGATCTGGGTGTGGTCGGATATTACTCGAGTACAAGTCGAGGGAATCGAGTGCACGCTCGGTGCAGGTCGGAATACAAATTATCTACCCGATCACACTCGATCTCCAAACCCGACTGATTCACGACCAGGTCGATCTTCTACCCGATCAATACACAATCGCTTCTCGATCATTTTTGTACTCGATCGCACTCGACTGTTTTTGCATGTCAAAAAAACTCGAGTAGGAAGCACGAGCGATGCAGATCAAATTCAATCATCTCGACCGCTCCCGATCACTCTTGCAGACCTAACTCGACCTGTATTCGACCGCTTGATCGAGTTGATCTGGTCGGCAGTGGGAATACCAGGTCGTGTGGTAATAAATGTGTACAAACAGCACGAGAACCCGCGCAGAGTATATTAACAGAAATATTGAATATTATTGGAAATTGCGTTTCACGTGAGTCCCCGCTCTGAGACATAACACGTACGTTTGATATAATGATATTAAACGCCTCAAAGAATGCATTAATCTTTATATTTAATCGGATTAAGAATAAGTCAATAGCTAAAAGTACATTTACGTCACATTTAAATTATGTACATATTTAAACTGACAATATTATGAAGTTTTTATGAATATGTGATAATCACAGACGCTGCAAAAAGATTCTCATTCAGAACACCTAGAATAGAATCAGCTCGATCTGGTCGTGTACAGATCGAGATGGTCGGGTATTGATCGTGTAGGACTCGAATTAAGGTCGGGGTGATCGAGTAGACATCGGAAAGATGGTCGGGCTTCAGTCGGGAAATGATCGGGAGTGCTCGGGCAGGGGTCTAGTTTGATCTACTAGAGCTCGAGAAGAAGTCGTGTACATACATTTGGTCGGGCTTGATCGGGGAAATTAGGTGGTCGAGTAGATCGAGTTGATCAGATCGGCAGTGGGAACCTAGCATAAAGGATCCACAACTGCCAGGCCCTGTATTTTCAACGATCTAATGACAATGTTTTGGTGTAAACTGTGTAAGAAGCCATCTCATTGCACGAGGAATTAGATTTGGCCAATCAGGTTTGTTGCTACAAGTAATTATGCCATAAATAATCGTACGACCCTTGATGATAGTTAAAACCCATTACCACACAATGACTCTTTTTGACTCCCTACAAGATAATGGCTTTGAAAAACATTGTGGAAAATAATGAAATGGCTTGTAACAAGCAATTTCTTCATTTCCCACAATTTTTTCTATCAAGAAAGAATGCGAAATTTCATTCAATTCATATTGTCGTCTTCAGTATCTTTGAACTTGGACAAGTCCTTTATTTTGTCGATTGGTTATGGGTTAAATACAGGCCCCAGATCTTTTCTTGGACAGAGTTTTTGTTTCTCGTTATCTACGATCACAGGTAGATCTAGCAGAGCAACAGATCAGAGGGGGTAAAGACATTATAAATATTATTTTTTTTCAAATCCAAACCCTATGTTGTGGGTACTCATTGGAATCGTCTCAAAGACTATTCCAATGAGTACCCACAACATAGGGTTTCTGGGTTTGACACACAATAACCAAAACATTTGAAAAGCCAAAAATGCCTCTTATCTGCAGCTCTGATACTGTATAGTTAGTAATTTTTCTCCTGAATCTGGCCTAAATGATTACATTCTTCAAGTTATAACGGTTTTCTAAATATATCTTCGAGGCTGTCCATGGTATATTTACACATACTCTCCAAAACGGAGGTCTATTGATTAAACCCTCAAATATGACCTTTGCCGTTTTTGATACACAAAAAGCCTATTTGGTCTTCATAATCTAATTATAGCACATCATTTGAATTATAGAATCAAAATCGGGTGGCACTAAACACCACAAACCACCACAAACTACCACAAACTACCACAAACCACCACAAACTACCACAAATCACCACAAACCACACCACAAACCTCTCCACAATCCAACTTAAAGCCCAATTTATCATTTATAGTATAAAAAGTTCAAATAAATTTATTTCCAGAGATAGAGAAAACAGTTTGGGATATGTGAAACCTTTATTTCATTTTTCAGTGTGTCAGTGTAAAAAATTTTTAAGGCTGCATGCTGACAGTAATGGTGCAAATTTAAGTTTTATCTGTTTTATCCCAGCACAAATAATTGTTTTTCCTAATTCGTCTCATTGTATAATTAAAAGAAGGAACTAATAAGATGTAATATTATATAATAGTACTTTTGTTTATTTCTTTACAGTCAATGAGCCAGTGTAAGACATGCTGAGAAAACTAATTAATTAATTAGCAGCTACACTGTATGATAACATGACTGTTAATAAATCTGCAACTGTATCTGATTAAGCAATTAAGATATTTGTCAATTTAAGCTTTAAAAGAGATAAAAAAAGGAACATATAGATAATTAATGTCTATCCTTAAATTTCATTTATACTGGAAAAAATTAAAGAAAGAACTGAGCATGTCCAGGAATGGTAACAAATGAATTTAAAATTAGAACCCAGACGCCAAGGGAGAAAGAGAAGGACACTACAGAAAATATAAAATATTTTTAAAACAGTTTTAACTTTTTATACTATAAATGATAAATTTGGTCTTTAATTTAAATTTTGGAGAGGTTTGTGGTGTAGTTTGTGGTGGTTTGTGGTTTGGTTTGTGGTGGTTTGTGGTAGTTTGTGGTGGTTTGTGGTAGTTTGTGGTGGTTTGTGGTAGTTTGTGGTGGTTTGTGGTGTTTAGTGCCACCCTCAAAATCATTCAGTTTATCTTGTATAATCATTACGTATACATTACGTCGCTTCTATTTTTGGCTGAAGCCGGTAACTTTTGAATTATCGAATCAAAATCATGCAGTTTGATCTTGTATGATTACGTATACATTACGTCGCTTCTATTTTTAGCTGAAGCTGTTAATTTGAAGCGTCAGCCAATGAAAATTTGTATCAGATTATTCAAATGTTTTGTTGTTTACAGTCAACGATTGGATACCAAAATCCCCCAAAGGCCCCAAGATTAGACGTGAAATGACCCCATGAGAACAGAGTATCATTCTATCGAAATAGGTTTAGTTTTCAAGAGTTTATTGGGGTTTTACGCCGTTTTCAACTGCCAGGGTCATATCGCTTGGCTGGAGCACCTACTCATGGATTCCTGATGTTTCTCAAACCAGTACTACCACAACACCCTTACCGAGCTTCCAGCTGCTTGCCCACTTAGGTTAACGATTTTAAACCCATTGGTGGGTGACAATTTTGTCAGAAAGGGTATTTGCCGCGGCCGGGTATCGAACCATGGACCTCTCGAATGAGAGGCAGATGCGCTACCAACTGCGCTAAGGCCGCGGCCTTCTATCGAAATGGAATGAAGAGATAATGTGCTCTGTTTTAAGAGAGTAATTTACACAAGGAGCACCTGCAGAAAACTATGTCACAATGCTTACTAAAAATATCGACTCAACAAAATACCATTGCTGGCGAGTATTCATTATTTTGCATACCAATTAAGGGGGAATGCTCCAGTTTCCTATTTTTTTTCCCAATAATAGAATTTATTTATATTTTGTTTGTTGAAATTACATGTTATTACCAATTGAAAAATGAAATAAAAATAGGGGGTCAGCGATCTTGTTTGAATTTTTTAGGCATTCATATCACATACCCCTACATCGTAAAAATGCACAATTTCTTGCACCTGTCCAAGGTCACTAAAATGCCAATAAAATCATGTATATTCACCATTTAGTCCCGAAAACGGATTTAAAGTAACATCTTACATTTAATAAGAACAGAAAAGCCAAAATATGTGCCACAACAAACGCGTAAATGTATAAAACAGCATGCTCAAGTGTTAGGTTAGATCAATGAAGCTGGAGTGTTTTATGTCAAAATATGCATATTTTCGGAAATATTTCAAGTTCTACGTAATAGAATTTGATAAAACTCCCTCATTGTATTAAGCAACATGTCCTGGTAATAATTCAAAAAGAAAATGTTTAGGTCAGCGCACTTATTAGTGAATTACAGCAAATTTTATCAGCTATGAGGCAAAACAGTGGTAACTGCATACATACTTACGACTGTCTTGCTCTAAATAATTGATATCCATCTTGAGGAAATTAGTTTTGCATAATAAATACACGTTTACAGTCGAAAATGGTATATTGTAATGATGTGTTATATTATTGAAAATAAGGTAGCGAAACATATTGGTACGAAACATTTAATTTACTACAGACAAGAGGACCATGATGGTCCTAAATCGCTCACCTGAATCAAGATGACAAGAGTGATAATGGCAATTTTTTCAAATTCAAAGGAATGAAACTAATAAGGACTTTCTGTTTGGAAACAATTAAGAAATAATTTTGTTCCAATCGATCCTGTAAGGTTGGGTATGAATTTGCACAATTGTTGAATTTTTTTTTCAATAATTATTTAATGATTTTGCAATATACAACATAGGGCTAATTTTCAAAGCATTCTGATCTGTTAGAGATTGATCATTTATGATAGGCTCAATTAACAAGATTTGATCTGTGATTGAAAGAATATAGCGCAGGATTAAGGCTATATAATCCTTTATTTGTTTACATAAGATAAACATGGGGCCAGCCAGAGCAACAGATAAGAGAAATAGATAAGAGAAATAGGAAATATTTCCCCTTCCTCCCTGTCACAGACTGATTTTTTATCAATTGTGAGAATTTAAGAACAAATTTTGAAAAGAGTGACTCAAAGAACATTCCTGCAAAGTCTGGTTCATTTGGGCCCAATGGTTGATTTTTTAAGAATTTTCTTATGATTTCTCTAAGTCCAATAAGCCCCTTCCTCCCTGCCGCACCCACATTTTTTGTCAATTGTAAGAATTTGATAACAAATTTTGAAAAGAGTGACTAAAGGAACATTCCTGTAAAGTCTGGTTCAAATTGGCCTAATGGTTGATTTTTAAAGAATTTTCTTACGATTTCTCTGAGTCTGATAAGCCCCTTCCTCCCTGCCACGGTCACATTTTTTGACAAATGTAAAATTTGTGAATAAACTTTGAAAAGAGTGACTAAAGGAACATTCCTGCAAAGTCTGGTCCAAATTGGCCTAATGGTTGATTTTTAAAGAATTTTCTTATGATTTCTCTAAGTCCGATAAGCCCCTTCCTCCCTGCCACAGTCACAATTTTTTGACACATGTAAAAATGTGTGAATAAACTTTGAAAAGAGTGCCTAAAGGAACATTCCTGCAAAGTCTGGTTCAAATTGGCCATATGGTTGATTTTTAAAGAATTTTCTTATGATTTCTCCAAGTCCAATTAGCCCCTTCCTTCCCTGCCACGGCCACATTTTTTGTCCATAGTAAGCATTTGAAAACAAATTTTGAAAAGAGTGACTCAAGGAACATTTCTGCAAAGTCTGGTTCAGTTGGGCCCAATGGTCGATTTTTAAAGAATTTTCTTATGATTTTTCTAAGTCCAATTAACCCCTTCCTCCCTGCCACGGCCACATTTTTTGACAAATGAAAAAAAATTGTGGATAAATTTTGAAAAGGGTGACTCAAGGCACATTCCTGCCAAGTTTGGTTCAAATTGGTCCAATGGTTGATTTTTGAAAAATTTTCTTAAGATTTCTCTAAAATCTGATAAACCCCGCCCTGCCACGCCCACATTTTTTGACAAATAAAAAATTCACGAACAAGTTTTGAAAAGGGTCACACAAGGAACATTCCTGCCAAGTTTGATTAAAATTGGACCCATGGTTTAGGAGGAGAAGATGTTTGAAGAAATTGTGAACGGACAGACGGACGGACATACCCACATTAGGGTACTTGATGGGTAGTCCATCAGATCTGTTAGTGGGTACACCTTCTTGGCTACTTGAAAGCATTTCCTGGCTTATGAAAAGTGATCTTAAAAATGCACATTTGATGGCTACTGTTCATTGGACACATTTAATGGCTACTGTTCATTCGGCCAGGAAAACTAGGCCTCATAATGAGTGTTTAATGCTAGGTTCCCACTGTCGATCAAATCAACTCGATTACCTAAATTCCCGCATCTCACCCGACCAATTGCATGTACACGACCTCTTCTCGATCTCTAGTCAATCATACTAGACCCCTACACAAGCATTGTAGACCTTTTCTCATTCGCAGCCCGACCATTTGTCCGATTTTAACTTGATCACCTCGTCCTATATTAGAGTCCTACATGCTAAATACTCGACCTGTAATCATCTGCTACCAGACCTTTACACTACCAGATCAAGTTGATCCTATTCTAGTCGTAGATGGTCGGGAAATATCGTGTATCTTTTACAATGGCTTCACTTCATTTGGAAATGCATGACTGGACTCTGGCAGTAGTGAATCTGATGCACTCCATTGCTTCATGGCTTCTGAAATACAAAATTAAAAGAAATGTACAAGTTGAACAACACTCGGATTCACCAAATTATTTGTTTTTCAAAAGCATAACTAACTGTTCTATTTTACTCATAGGAGGGAGTCAAACCGTCATAGTAGACTCGATGACCTATAAATTCCCCACTCAGGAATCACATTCAGATGGCTTATTTACTGGACAAATATATTAAAGAACAACTACCAAATGCAGTTAGAACTTTTAGCCCTTTTGAACGTACACCTGTATGATAAAAGCGCTATATAAATATGGTATTTAATAATAATAATAATAATAATAATAATAATAATAATAATAATAATAATAATAATAGTAATAATAATAATAATAATAATAATAATAATAATGATAATAATAATATTAATAATAATAATTTATAATAATAATAATAATTGCAAAAATATCACCAAATTTAGTGGAAAGATCGTCTACAAGGCCCCTGCCCTAAATTACATGATATATATTTTATATATATAATAACCATTAATATAGATCTACTTTATGCCAAATGGGCTGAGATAGTAATAAATTAATTTCAAAATAATATTTGAAATGTTAAATGATTACATTAGCCCTATCAGGTCATTAAAGCTAACATACCATTTGCCCATTCTATATCGCAGAGGAATTGGAATTTTGTCTCCTTTTTCTTCTTCAATGCAGCTGAAATAGAAAAAAAACTGGTAATGCATATCTGTTGAAATTTAAAGTCGAGTGATATGGGTAACAGTCACTTTCATTTTTTTATTCATATTGTTCAAAGATGAATTGTTAGGGCCAGCCATTAAAGTGACATTTCACGATTATTTTTACATAAATTTTACTTTTATTCTATCTGAAAGAGCATGTTTTCTTATGAAAATTCTGAAAATTTCAAGCCAAAATATTGAACTGTTTACGAGAAGTATATATATTTTTGTGCTAAAATTAAACAAATTGTTGTGGACAACAGTTCGGATTTATATAGAATTTGTCATTTCTGTCTCAACTTTGAAGGCGTATTTTTCGCTTATAGATAACAACTTCAAAAAACTGACAGCATTTCTACGCATAAGGATAAACAATCTTTGCATCAAGACATACTTTAATAAATGAAATAAATGTGAAATGTCACTTTAAAGGAATTTGACACATTTTTAGCTTATGCCTTTATTTACAAATTAAACCAACTGAGACTTGGACGAAATGTCCAAGTTCTTCTTGATAACTATAGTATAACAAATATATGGACAAAAATCATTAGCCAACAGTAACATGGAGACAAACTCTTAAGCCAATTATGACCTGGACACAATGTCCTACTTCTTCTTGGTTACTTGAATATACCTTATAAATGTATTAACAAAATCAGTAGCCAGCAGTGAAATGGATACACTGTCCAAGTTTTTAGCTCCACTGGCCGAAGGCCAGCGAGCTATTGTCATGGCGTTGTGTCCGTCGTGCGTGCGTGCGTCCGTCCGTCCGTGCGTCCGTCCGTTAACTTTTTCTTTAAAAATCTTCTTCTCAGAAACTACTGGACCAATTTTAATTAAATTTCACAGAAATGTTCCTTGCATAGCCCTCTTTCAAATTCCTTCAAAGAATTCAATTCCATTGAAAACTCTGGTTGCTATGGTAACAAATACGAATTTTTAGAAAAAACTTAAAAAATCTTCTTCTCCCAAACAACTTATCAGATTTCTTTGAAATTTGACAGGCATGTTCCTTTGGTGACCCTTTTTCAGATTCCTTGAAGAAATTTTGATAATTCGAAAAACATGGCCGCTGTGGGCGGGGCTTATTTTCCATATATGGCGCATAGTGTAATTTTAAAAAATCTTCTTCTCAAAAACTACTGGACCAATTTTAATTAAATTTCACAGAAATGTTCCTTGCATAGCCCTCTTTCAAATTCCTTCAAAGAATTCAATTCCATTGAAAACTCTGGTTGCTATGGTAACAAATACGAATTTTTAGAAAAAACTTAAAAAATCTTCTTCTCCCAAACAACTTATCAGATTTCTTTGAAATTTGACAGGCATGTTCCTTTGGTGACCCTTTTTCAGATTCCTTGAAGAAATTTTGATAATTCGAAAAACATGGCCACTGTGGGCGGGGCTTATTTTCCATTATTCGGCCAGTGAGCTATTGTCATGGCGTTGTGTCCGTCGTGCGTGCGTGCGTCCGTCCGTCCGTGCGTTCAACTTTTAGCTCACGTGAAGACAAAGTACTCAAGGTGAGCTATTGTAATCGGTGAATGTCCGTTGTCCGTCTGTCTGTTGTCTATCGTCCAACAATTGCTTTAAAAGTCTTTTCCTAAATCACAAGGCCAAACGACCTGAAACTTTGCAGGGATCTTCTTTGGGTTAAGCTCTACCAAAGTTTTAAAAGGAATTTTATTCCTTTTGAAAACACAGGAAAAGGGGCCTTATTTACATTTTCACTGTTTCACTCTAGTGGCCACAAATTTGGCTCAATCCTATTGAAACTTGGTCATAATTAAACTGGTCAAAATAATTGTTTAAGCATACAGAGATCTTAATGACATTTCCAATGTTTATATACTGAAGGCCACAAATTCAGCTCAATCTGAAAAAACAACTGGTCAAAATAATTGTTTCAGCATACAGAATGAACCTTTTTGAACATGGAAAGGTTTTGTGTTAAAACATGGGAAAAGGGGTCTTTATGACATTTTCTTACACTGAATTTGATTGAGTCAAAGTGTTTGTCACTTAAAAAGAGAAGCTTGTCTTGAATTGGGCAGATCTAGACTAAGAAAGGGGGTCTTAATGATTTTTAGCTCCACTGGCCGAAGGCCAGCGAGCTATTGTCATGGCGGTGTGTCCGTCGTGCGTGCGTGCGTCCGTGCGTGCGTCCGTGCGTGCGTCCGTGCGTGCGTCCGTTAACTTTTTCTTTAAAAATCTTCTCCTCTCAAACCAGTGGGCCAATTTTGACCAAACTTTGCAGGGATGTTCCTCGGGTGACCCTTTACTTAAATTGTTCAAAGAATTTTGATTGGTCCATAAATGTGGGCGTGGCAGGGCGGGGCTTCTCAGACTTAGAGAAATCACAAAATAATTCTTTAAAAATCAACCATTTGGCCAACTTTGACCAAACTTGGCAGAAATGTACATCGGGTGACCCTTTACTTAAATTGTTCAAAGAATTTTGATTGGTCCATAAATGTGGGCGTGGCAGGGCGGGGCTTATCAGACTTAGAGAAATCACAAAATAATTCTTTAACAAGAGGACCATGATGGTCCTATATCGCTCACCTGAACCAAAATGATATAAGCAACACTTTTCTTCATTACAAAAAATATTTATGACTTTAAGACTGAAAATGAACTTATGGTCAATAACATTGTGAAAATCGAACTCATCAAAGATTTCATCGTACCCAACATTGTGTCCAAGATTTGTCTTGTTTGATAAATAATTGTAGATTTTGGAGTATAAACAAGGTAGAAAACAGCCGAAAACAGCAATTTTGTCAAATTCAAGGGCACATAACTCTCGACTTTCTTGTCAGATCAGGCTGAAAATCAAACTCATCCGAGATCTTATGATATCCAACATTGTGTCCAAGATTTGTCTTAATTGATAAATAATAGTAGATTATAGAGTGTAAACAATGTCAAAAACAGCCGAAATTGGCAATTTTATCAAATTCAAGGGCACATAACTCTCCATTTTTTTATCAGATTGGACTGAAAATCAAACTTATCCAAGATCTTATGGTCTAAAACATTGTGTTCAAGTTTTGTCTTAATTGATAAATAATAGTAGATTATAGAGTGTAAACAATGTCAAAAACAGCCGAAATCGGCAATTTTATCAAATTCAAGGGCACATAACTCTCACCTTTCTGGTCAGATCAGACTGAAAATCAAACTCATATGAGATCTTATGGTCTCCAACCGTGTGTCAAAAATTTGTCTTGATTGGTCAAAAATTGTAGCTTCTAGAGTGTAAATAAGGTCAAAAACAGTCAAAAACGGCAATTTTGTCAAATTCAAGGGCTCATAACTCTCATCTTTCTGATCAGATAAGACTGAAAATCAAACTCATCCTAGATCTTATGATCCCCAATATTGTGTCCAAGTTTTGGATTGATTGATCAATAATTGTAGATTCTAGAGTGTAAACATCGTCGAAAACAGCCAAAAATGACAATTTTGTCAAATTCAAGGGCAAGTAACTCTCGACTTTCTGATCAGATCAGACTGAAAATCATACTCATCCGAGATCTCATGGTCCCAAACATTGTGTCAAAGTTTTGTCTTGATTGATGAATAATTGTAGATTCTAGAGTGTAAACAAGGTCAAAAACAGCCGAAAATGGCAATTTTGTCAAATTCAAGGGCACATAACTCTTGTCTTTCTGGTCAGATCAGACTGAAAATCAAACTCATCCGAGATCTTATGGTCTGCAATGTTATGTCCAAGATTTGTCTTGATTGATCAATAATTGTAGATGCTAGAGTGTAAACAATGTCAAAACTAAGTATTTTTCGCATTCAAGGGCAGATAACTCCTGACTTTCTAGATCGATCTGACCCATAATCGAACTCATCCGAGATCTTATGGCCATACATGTTTTGACCAAGTTTGGTCAAGATTGGCTTATATTTGTAGATGCTAGAGTGTAAACACGAAATTGTGGACGGACGGACAGACAGACGGACGGACAGACAGACAGACAGACAGACGGACGACGGACAAAAAGTGACCACAATAGCTCACCTTGAGCACTTCGTGCTCAGGTGAGCTAAAAATCAACCATTTGGCCAACTTTGACCAAACTTGGCAGAAATGTACCTAAGGTGACTCTTTACTTAAATTGTCCGTTGAATTTTGAATGGTCTATAAATGTGGGCGTGGCAGGGCGGGGCTTATCAGACTTAGAGAAATCACAAAATAATTCTTTAAAAATCTTCTTCTCTCAAACCAATGGGCTAATTTTGATCAATTTTTGCAGGAATGTACCTTGGGTGACCTTTTACTTAAATTTTTCAAAGAATTTTGATTGGTCCATTAATGTGGGCGTGGCAGGGCGGGGCTTATCAGACTTAGAGAAATCACAAAATAGTTCTTTAAAAATCAACCATGTGGCCAATTTTGACCAAACTTGGCAGAAATGTACCTTTGGTGACTCTTTACTTATATTGTCCATTGAATTCTGATTGGTCCATAAATGTGGGCGTGGCAGGGCGGGGCTTATCAGACTTGGAGAAATCACAAAATAATTCTTTAAAAATCAACCATTGGGCCAACTTTGACCAAATTTTGCAGAAATGTACCTTGGTTGACTCTTTACTTAACTTGTCCATGAAATTCTGATTGGTCAATAAATGTAGGCGTGGCAGGGTGGGACTTATTTGACTTAGAGAAATTACAAAATAATTCTTTAAATATCAACCGTAGGGCCACTTTCAATTAAACTTGGCAGAAATGCACCTCAAGTAACCCTATACTTAAATTTGCTGTGAAATTTTGATTGGTCCATAAATGTGGGCATGGCAGGGCGGGGCTTATCAGAATGGCAGAAATCATGAAAACTTCTTTACAAAATCAACCACAAGGCCAATTTTTTACGAAACTCGGTAGAAATGTTCCTTGGGTGTCCAATTACTTCAGTTGGTAGTAAAAGTTTGATTGGTCAATAAATGTGGGCAAAGCAGGACAGGGCTTATCAGAATGGGAGAAATTACGAAATAATTCTTTAAAAACAATGCATTGGGTCAATTTAGTACAATGACATAATTCTTTTACTTTAGCCAGTGGAGCGATTCAGGCCCTCTTGGGCCTCTTGTTAGCTCACCTGAGCACGAAGTGCTCGAGGTGAGCTATTGTGATCGCTTTTTGTCCGTCGTCCGTCCGTCTGTCCGTCTGTCCGTCTGTACGTCTGTCCGTCTGTCCGTCTGTCCACAATTTGGTGTTTACACTCTAGCATCCACAAATGGTAGTCAATCTTGACCAAACTTTGTCAAAACAAGTATGGTCATAAGATCTCGGATGAGTTCGATTATGGGCCAGATCGGACCAGAAAGTGTGGAGTTATCTGCCCCTGAATGACGAAAAATGCTGTTTTTAACTTTGTTTACACTCTAGCATCTACAATTATTGCCCAATCAATACAAAACTTGGATATAATATTGGAGACTATAGGATCTTAGATGAGTTCGATTTACAGTCAGATCAGACGAAAAAGTCAAGAGTTATGTACCCTTGAATTTGTCAAAATTGCTGTTTTCGACCGTTTTCGACCTTGTTTACACTCTAGAATCTACAATTATTGACCAATCCAGACAAATATTGGACACAATGTTGGAGACCATAAGATCTCGGATGAGTTTAATTTTCAGTCTGATTAGACAAGAAAGTCGAGAGTTATGTGCCCTTGAATTTGACAAAATTGTCGTTTTTGACTGTTTTCGACCTTGTTTACACTCTAGAATCTACAATTATTGACCAATCAAGACAAATCTTGGACACAATGTTTGAGACCATAAGATCTTTGATGAGTTTGATTTTCAGTGTGATCTGACAAAAAAGACGAGAGTTACATGCCCTTGAATTTGATAAAATTGTCATTTTGGGCTGTTTTGGACCTTGTTTACACTCTAGAATCTACATTTATTAATCAATCAAGACAAAACTTGGACAAAATGTTGGAGATCATAAGATCTCGGATGAGTTGAATTTTCAATCTGATTAGACAAAAATAGTCGAGACTTTGTGCCCTTGAATTTGACAAAATTGTCATTTTTGACTGTTTTCGACCTTGTTTACACTCTAGAATTTTAAATTATAGACCAATCAAGAAAAAACTTGGACACAATGTTTGAGACGATAAGATTTCGGATGAGTTTGATTTTCAGTGTGATCTGACCAGAAAGATGAAAGTTATGTGCCCTTGAATTTGATAAAATTGTCATTTTCGGCTGTTCTCGACCTTGTTTACACTCTAGAATCTACAATTCCATGTATCAATCAATCAACATGTATCAATCAATCAAGACAAAACTTGGACACAATGTTTGGGACCATGATATGTCGGATGAGTTTGATTTTTAGACTGATCTGATCAGACAGTCGAGAGTTACGTGCCCTTGAATTTGACAAAATTACCGTCTTTGGCTGTGCTCGACCTTGTTTATACTCGAGAATCTGTGATTATCTATCAATCAAGACAAAACCTGGACACAATGTTGGGCACCATAAGATCTCAAATTAGTTTGATTTTCACAAAGTTAAAAGTTGAACAAAGTTGAAGTTAGTTTTCAGTCTTATAGTCATAAATATTTATTGAATTGAACAAAAGTGTTGCTCATATCATTTTGATTCAGGTGAGCGATATAGGACCATCATGGTCCTCTTGTCATACTTTTGATTTGACTTTGTCATTCACTAAGGAGAATTGTGAATTATCTAACATACAAACTTCCTTTTGCCAATGACAAAGAAAGCTACCAAAAACAGCACATTTTAACCCATTCTCACATAATGACACCTTTTGACGCCATACAATATCTTGACTTTGGAAACAGTGTGGAAAATGTAGAGAGTTCTCTTCATTTACCATAATGTTTTCTACACAAAAGATGTTAAATTTCATTCACATCAAGATGTCATCTGCTTCTTCGAATCTGGACAAGTCTAAAATTTTGCTGTCTAGTAATATTGAAGGATTGTTATACTTTAAGCCTGAAGGCCTACCGAAATCCAATTCCACACTGCTGAAAGTTGACAGCTCTGAGAGTCCATTCACCAAAACAGTCAGTTATAATCTGATGGACCTTGTATGGAATAAGACAGCTTTTGTGCAGGGATCTTTAAGAGCTTACGTTCAGGTCACAGGTATGTTGAAGACAACTAAATTGATAAAATTGATTTGTTCACAAATGGCAAAAAATGGAATGTCCTAATTCCAAAAGCAACTCAGACAGTAAAACAATCTTTTAATAAAGACAGGATTTGTGTAAAATATAGTGCAGAAAGTATTGAGGCAAAAGTAGAAAATCCTGATTATCAGAAATTTTTGCGAGCTTATGTCACAGCCTTAGTATCAGTGTCCCGTCCAGTCGCGTCTTCACTTGAAAAACTTTACCCTGGTCTATATCTCAGGCGCTAGTATGAGAGATACAGCCTTGATATTTCACACATGGATACTTACTTCCATGACCTTTCATTAAAGACCATGACCTTTCACCTAATGACATTGACCTAGGAGTTTGACCTACTTTTAAAAAAACTTTAATCTGGTCTGTATCTCATGCACTGTTACTCACGAATACCTCCTGCCAAGACCTTTCAATTGGCACCTTGACCCTTGACCTTGTGACCTTGACCTGGGAGTTTGACCTACTTTTAAATATTTAATGTGTTTTTCAGACATGCTTCAGTATAGGCGAGCTATATTGTTTGTGGACAACTCATGTTTTTGGAAATCTCAAAGTCTTTTATAAGGGGCAAAAAAATCTTTATGGGAAAGGTTGAATGTAGCTGCAAGAAAGATAGGAGAGCAGGTGTACCTATTACCGAACACCTAAGCCCTTATTTTAAATGTTCGCAAATACAACCACCCTCGCCGAATTCTTTGTTGCCTATGGCAACGTCAGTGTTTATGACATTGTTTTGTCATATATCGAGACCAATAAGTGTTGTATTAGGATAGATATTCGCTGTGAAAGTCGTGGGGTGAGTGATTGCAATTCCGAACGGTGGCTGTAAATCCAAATACAAGTGGTTCTAATTCTGAACATTAACAAGATTCCTATTAAAAAAACAAAGAAAGACATGCAGACTTCTTTTAGATATTCACCATCATTTAAACTATGTTTTACTCACAAACAATTAATAACAGGTCGCAGATATCTATGAAAAAAGATAAATTTACAAATCAGATTAAGGATGTTCCTATTACCGAACACCCAAGCCACAATTCTAAGAGTAAGGCAAATACACAAACCCTCCCCAAACCTTTTAAAATGTGAAAAAGTACTATCTCAGGCGGCAAATATCACAAGACAAGTATTATATATATTTTGCTGTCTGTGAGTTCTCGCTAAATTTGAATTCAGTGAATATAAATAGCATTTTGAAATGAATGTTCGGAAATAACACCACGGCACAAAATCTGTGGTTTTAATTCAGAACTTTCTGATACTTAGATACATTGTAGCCTTCAAAACACAATCTAGCATGGTAAAGCAACACTTATTCACCATTAAAAGTTTTTTGGATTGGGAAAATAGCATAGCAGTTGATAATGAAAACCTTAAGAAATGTCGGAGGTAGAATTGTTTCATGCATAATATTACTTGCCCATTAGAGTAAACTTCAAACTTTGGCAATTATCTCGGCGATTTACATCATAACTAGACCCAAAATAGCAAGAAAGGGAGAAGATGACATATGTGTCAAGAATAATGATGTCTCTATGTCATTTGATTGCATTTTGGGATGTTGTGGGATGTCAAAAATTTTGTTCGGATTTAAACGCTGTTAGGAAATACGTTCACCTGCTTGACTTATATTTAGATGAATGGTTTGTTATGCCGAGTTTAATGGTATTTGGTGGTAACAGTTGTGTGGAAGACCTAGCCAAGTATTCTTGGCATTTCTGTCACTAAAGATACATTCTTTAGAGTGAGAATTTTTAAAGATTTCCTGTGATGTTTAAGTAATTCACAAACTGTGGTGTTCTGAATGCTCCATATTTTATACAAATGACGTCATCAGGATGTCTTTTGTGTAAAGTATGGAGCATTCAGAACACCATGGAATTATTGAGAATTAGAAACAGCTTGGTCGATTCTTTCTTAAATTGTTTCTACAGAGTTGACCAAGGGGTTCTGAAAGAAGTATAGGGTAATGGTGCCTCCCTTTTAGCTTCTTAAAAATATTTCTCCAAAGAAAGCTTTATCCTTAACCCTTTTCCAAACAAGACCTAGTTTTGACGTCCATGATAGAAAAGACTTGGGAAAACATTGAGACCAAAGAAGAAACTGCTTATAACCAGCAGTTTCTCCTTTGGTCTCAATATTTTCTATGCCATATTTTACACAAATTCAATCTTTAATTACTTCCATTTTGTCATTTGTGGCAGTTTTTGAAGTGGATCACCCTAAGTTTTTGTCGTTTGGGAAAGGGTTAAATACTGTAAGAAATCTCAAGGTATCTTAAGAAATCTCGCTCAAAAGAATGTGCCTCAGTACTACCACTATAAACTTAGCCTCCAGGTTAGATGATTAACATCCATTGGTGAGACTAAAGATTTCCTTCAAAATAAACGTCAGAAAAGATATTATCCAAATATGCTCCATACTTCATACAAATGATGTCATGAGGATTTCATTTTTATACGCCGCCGGAGGCGGACGTATATTGGCGTCATCTTCTCCGTCTGTCCATCCGTCTGTCCGTATGTCCGTTCGTCCATCCGTCCATCAACTTTTCTTGTCAACGCAACTCCTCCTAAGTTTCAGGCTGGATCTTCTTGAAACGTGGTCAATGTTATCACCTCAATTGGTAGATGTGCATGAAGGAAGGATTTTATGGTTCATTGATTTTTTCCAGAGTTATGCCCCTTCAATCTTAGTTTCGGGGTGGGGAGGGGGGCTTATTGAAATTGCAGCCTTGTCAACGCAACTCCTCCTAAGTTTCTGGCTGGATCTTAATGTCACTTGGTCAATGTCATCACCTCAATTAGTAGATGTGCAAGTAGGAAGGATTTTATGGTTCATTGATTTTTTCCAGAGTTATGCCCCCTTAAAACTTAGTCTCTGGGGCTGATTGAAATTGCAGCCTTGTCAACGCAACTCCTCCTAAGATTCTGACTGGATCCTAATGAAACTTGGTGGATCTTATTACCTTAAATGGTAGATGTGCATGAAGTAAGGATTTTATGGTTCATTGATTTTTTCCTGAGTTATGCCCCCTTCAATCTTAGTCTCTGGGGCTTAATGATATTTCAGCCTCATGAACACAATTCCTTCCAGGTTTTTGACTGGATATTGATAAAAACCTTTTTGTGGACACAATTTTTTACAGGTTTTTGTGTGAATATTTATAAATCCTTGTCAATGTCATTTTTTTGTCTCAAGTTTTATAAGTGGCGGCGTATATTGTGACCATGGCACTCTTGTTATGAAGTATTATAGGGTTAATTCATGTTTTTGAAGTTGTTAACATTAGCAGAGGCCCAAGAAATACATTAACGCCTGAGTGTGCAGTAGGAGAGTCTTTTTCGAATTTTGCAGGCCTCTGCGAATGTTAATGACCAAAACATACATGAATTGACGCTATTATTGCATAAAAAGCATAGAATTCCAATGATTACTTACCCCCAACACCTTGATATGTGCAAAAAATGAACCGAGGTGAGATAAGAAAATGTCCGCCATTGTTGTTTTGTTCTGATAAATCTTCCGAGAATTTTTTGTTAGGTGTGACTTCGGTTAAACGTCGTTACATCATAATTTGGCGCCAAAAGGCGAATGCCGCTTATTTAACGTAAGACGTTGAGAATTTGGTGGGAAAAGAGACAATTGTTTATTGTGAAGTGTCAAATTGAGGATATTTGAGTGCAAAGCCGGTCGGATATTGCACTAAATAAAAACCGTTTTTAGCTCCACTGGCCGAAGGCCAGCGGGGCTTATGTCATGGCCCTGTGTCCGTCGTCCGTGCGTCCGTGCGTCCGTGCGTGCGTAAACTTTTATCTTTTAACATCTTCTTCTCCAAAACTACTGGACCAATTCCAACCAAACTTCACACAAATCATCCTTACATGGATCTCTACTAAATTCCTTCAAAAGAATAAAATCTATGCAGAACTTGAATTTTAATTAATTTAATTGAATTATATTTTCGAAAAATCTTTGAAAATTCTTCTTCTACAAAACTACTGGACCAATTTCAACCAAACTTCACACGAATCATCCTTGCATAAATCTCTACCAAATTCCTTCAAACGAATAAAATCTATGCAGAACTTGAATTTTAATTAATTTAATTGATTTCAATTTTCGAAAAATCTTTAAAAATTCTTCTTCTCCAACACTACTGGACCTATTTCAACCAAACTTCACACGAATCATCCTTGCATAAATCTCTACCAAACTCCTTCAAAAGAATAAAATCTATGCAGAACTTGAATTTTAATTAATTTAATTGAATTAAATTTTCAAAAAATCTTTAAAATTTCTTCTTCTCCAAAACTACTGGACCAATTTCAACCAAACTTCACAGAAATCTTTCTTGCACAAATCTCTACCAAATTCCTTCAAAAGAATAAAATCCGCGCAGAACTTGAATTTTAATTAATTTAATTGATTTAAATTTTCGAAAAATCTTTAAAAATTCTTCTTCTCCAAAACTACTGGATCAATTTCAACCAAATTTTACAGAAATGTTCCTTTCATTAATCTCTTCTTAATTCCTTACAAAAAAATTCTATTTAGAACTTAAATTTTGATTAATTAAATTAAATTAAATTTTCGAAAAATCTTCTTTTCCAAAACTACTGGACCAATTTTAACCAAACTTCACACGAATCTTCTTTGCATTTATCTCCTCTAAATTCCTTAAAAAAATAATTTCTGTGAAGAACTTAAATTTTAATAAATTTAATTAAGTTGAATTTTCGAAAAATTGTTAAACAATCTTCTTCTCCAAAACTACAGGACCAATTTCAACCGAACGTCACAGAAATCTTCCTTGCATGAATCTCTTCCAAATTCCTTCACAACTGGATGAAAAGCATGGCCGTTGTGGACTAGGATTTTTTTTGCTATATGAAATAGTGAAATTTTAAGAAAATTTTAAAAACATGTCTGCTCCTTAATCACTTATTGGATTTCATTCTGGTGTAGCATGAATCTTCTTTGAATAGACCTCTATATTGTATTCCTTGAAGAAGTTAGTTGTCTAAATGTCTAAAAGCCAGTGGAGCGATACAGGGCCATCTTGGCCCTCTTGTTTTTGGTTACCAGCACATTCAGACTATTTATTCTAATATGGAGACAAACTCTTAAGCCAGTTGTGACTTGGACACGATGTCCTACTCCTTCTTGGTTACTTGAATATACCTTATAAATGTATAGACAAAATCAGTAGCCAGCAGTGAAATGGACATAGGCACTGTCCAAGTTTTTCTTGGTTACTAGCATCTTCATACTATTTATTTTAATATACGTAGACAAACTCTTAAGCCAGTTATGACTTGGACACAATGTCCTACTACTTCTTGGTTACTTGAATATACCCTATAAATATATAGACAAAATCAGTAGCCAGCAGTGAAATGGACATAGGTACTGTCCAAGTTTTTCTTGGTTATCAACATTTTCAGACTATTTACTTTAATATGAAGACGAATTCTTAAACCAGCTATAACTTGGACATAATGTCCTACTTCGTCTTGGTTACTTGAATATACCTTATAAGTATATAGACAAAATCAGTAGCCAGCAGTGAAATGGACATAGGTACTGTCCAAGTTTTTCTTGGTTACCAGCATTTTCAGACTGTTCATTTTAATATGGAGACAAATCTTAAGCCAGTTATGACTTGGACACAATGTCCTACTACTTCTTGGTTACTTGAATATACCTTATAAGTATATAGACAAAATTAGTAGCCAGCAGTGAAATGGACATACTGTCCAAGTTTTTCTTGGTTATTAACATTTTCAGACAATTTATCTTAATATGTAGACAAACTCTTAAGCCAGTTATGACTTGGACACAATGTCCTACTACTTCTTGGTTACTTGAATATACCTTTTAAGTACATAGACAAAATCATGAGCCAGTGCTGTGAGCTGAGTATTTCATTGCATATAGATGTTTTGTTTACAGGCCTATCTATGGACTCAGTTGTAATATATTATAGCCATGTTATTAACTTATATACCATTATGAAGGTAACACCATGAATTTTCTATTTCATGTATCCAAAGCAGTTCTTATAATGTATCACAGGTAGAAAGAACGAAAACAGGTAAATATAACGGGAAAACAATAACAACTTGTAAAACTCTAAACATTTGTTTACAACTGTAAATTCCTTTTAGCTTAAAACAACCCTGTCGATAGTCTGGCTTACCTGCCCCTAATACTGCGTTATTGGGTCAGGCACACACCAGTAATGGTGACGTCCATTGCGCTGATATTTTAACAAAGGTAAAGAACAAAGTTCTTTAATTTTGAGAGCAGGGAAGGGTCATTAGAAGAGTAGATAGGTTTCGGTATATTTTTATTACTAGCAATAAAAGTTTTATATGACCTGCATGCTAACCCGAGATAAAACGGTTTTAAATTATGTACATGAAAACTATATAAAGGCAAATTTAGATGGTCATCTTACCAGAAGTCCGATTAGCTCAGTGGTTAGAGCGTCTAATTAGTGTTCTAGAGGTCCCTAGTTCGAATCCCAAGAGTGAAACATATTTTAGTCACTCCCCCTTTCTTTTTACATTTTTCATACCAAATGGTTCTAGAGATTGAATTGCAAAGACGTAATAAAAACACAATTACCAATTATGTTTTAATTGCATCTTCGTGATTTCTAGAATAGTTTGGTTTGAGAAAATGTATTAAAACAAAAAGTAGAAGAAAAACATTTACCCATCGTGGGATTCGATCCCTGGACCTCTTGAACCCAAGTCAGACGCTCTACCACTGAGCTAATCGGACCTCTGGGAAAGTGTTATCCAAATTGCCTTGATGGAGTTTTCATGTACATAATTTGAAACCGTTTTATTTCGGGTTAGCGTTGAGGTCATGTAAAAATTTTATTGCTAGCATTAAGAATATACCGAAACCTATCTACTCTTCTAATGACCCTTCCCTGCTCACAAAATTAAACAACTTTGCTGTTTATCTTTGTAATTAAATTACCCCACTGGGAGCGACCATTTTTAGAGAATGCCTGACGTGCTAAAATACATAGTACGACAGAGAACCAGACTACCCTGTCGACTGCTAGACCTAGCGATCGACAAAGTCGCTTGCAAATAAAAATCAGTAACCAGCAGTGAAATGAACATTATAATAAATGTCCAAGTTTTTCTTGGTTACTAGCATCTTTTAACCTTTTCTTAAATTGAAGACACATACTTAAGCCAGCTTAGATGACTTGGACACAATGTCCAACTTCTTCTTGGTTATTTGAATATATAGACAAAGTCAGTAACCAGCAGCGACATGGACATACCGGGTAATGTCCAAGTTTTTCTTGATTACGAGCAGTTTTTATCTTTTTTAAAATTAAGACAAATTTTTAAGCCAACTATGACTTGGACACAATGTCCAACTTCTTCTTGGTTACTTGAATATACATGGGGGTGGGTTTCGGGGGGTTCGAACGAACCCCCCTCCGTAGCCTGATTATTTCATTTTCATGCAGAATTTCAGTCAAAATTGTGCAACACTAGAAAACGAACCCCCCCCCCCCCTATTTGCATATAATCCGATATATACCCCCCTCATAGAAATCCTGGATCCGCCACTAATGATGGATCTATATTGTAATGAATGCATTTGCATTAAAACAACATGTAATATGCAATGTTTGTTCTCTTCAGTTTGTAGTTATACTTGATATTCACTTCAGTTTGTAGTTATACTTGAGTATTATAAAGAAACAAAAAAGAAAATGGAAATACAGTGTTTCATTTTGAAATCTGAAGTAGGTTTGAAACAATGAGTCCCAGCCCAAGACAGCGAGTTCCCAACTTTATTTTACAAGTATCGCAGGGAATAAAGCGGAAGACAACGGATGTTGGTAGAAAGCGTATAAATCATGCCCAACCCTAAGTTTGGGGACAATTGTATAATGCTATAAAAATGGGGAATATTTAACAAAGTTATTGCATTTACCCCTTCCTTAACTTGGAAGTTGTTATAATAGAAGTGGTAAGTAAGTAAGTTTTGACATTTGGGTTTACACATTTGATTGTGAAAACTGAAATATTTTGAGATTCACCCAAATAGATTGGTTTTAGTTTGCACAGTAGGAGACAATAATTAGCTTATCACATGTAAATTGTAAAAAAAAAAAGTGTGACTCAAGACAATCAAAATGGCCCTAGCAATCCTTGTATCCTTGCTTAAAGACAATTTCTAGCCATGATATTCAGGACACATCTGAGGAAATCCTGTCAGCAACAATTTTTCATATAGATCAACCCTAATTTTGCTTTTGGTCTTCGATTTTATTTATTATTTTTTAAATCGCTCGCCGTTTTTACTGGCTCGGAGAGAGAAGTATGTCTACTTTCGTTTTGAAAAAACGCTCCGAGGAGAATCCGAGATTCTTCAATTTCATCGGTAGTTAACAGCCAGACTTAAATCAAATTAGTTTTTTTTCACAACATCATAAGCATCCGATTGTTTCAATTTTCTGATAGAGTTTCGTTAAATATTCAACCTGTGTCTCAAAAACTTACCGAGTTGAAAATTATTGTGAGGTCAAGGTCAACCGCTGTACACAACGAAGGAATAACGCCAAGTAATCCAATTAACGGTTTCCGGTCGCGGAGTTAAACGAACAAAGGAATTTTTTAGTCAGAGATAAAAATTTCGTATCTAACGGTTGGCGAGCCTATCTATCTATATATACTGTCTAACTCCCCTTTCGGGTATTACTGGCAGGAGCCTGAATTTAAGAGTTATTGATCTCCCATGAACGAATTGCATTCGCGATTTCTCGTAATTTTCCGGCAGGGTCACGATTACAACCGAGTACAGAATTCTATTTTTAGCGCATGGAATTTCCCTTCCAGTTCGCAAAAGGACATCCCCGATTTTTTTCTTGGAGACTGCCGAAAAAAACTTTAGGGTCGGCGGTATTTTCTAGAATAGAATTCAGATATAAAAAAAATCTCATAAGCAAAAAATCAGAGATGAACGGGTTAATGAGAAAGAACGGAGAAGTGAGAAAGGAGGATAGTTCATAACTAGGCCATCAACAATAATATTGACATCGCGAAAACCCATTAGATCTACATGGCTTTACTGACGATCAACTTTCAGAGAATAAATCAGCTTTCTCTACAAAATAACCAATTATTCATCTGAAATAAATCTCTTAACTACGTTTTGGAAATAAATGTTTGGACAACAAGTAAATGATACAGATAATACTTACATTTTAACTCCACTCAACATCGGTTCACGGGTCTTCGGTCCATGTGTACTTGGTTCACTCGGTAACTTCGGAGTACTCGGCATTTATCGATACAGTAAAAACTGATCTGATTGGCTGAGGAGCCTGGTATATTAAATACAAGTAGCTGATTGGTTGTTAAACTGCGCGAATTTTTTCTTCATTCAAATGGGCAGTCCGAAGTCCGTAATGAATAATTGGACAAAATGAGTGTCCAAACGTGTATTGGCTTCCAACGTGGGTTAAGCCAATATCTCTTGGACTGTACTTCCTACCGAGTTGTACTGTTGGGTATAGCCAATAACAACAAAAGTAGCCAGCAAAAGCACAATGAACATAAACTGAAGCCAATAAATGCTCTCCTGTAAACCCGGACAGACAGACGGATGGACGGACGGACGACGGACAAAAAGCGATCACAATAGCTCACCTTGAGCACTTCGTGCTCAGGTGAGCTAAAAAGACCGAGAGTTCCGAAAAACTGGAGCATTCCCCCTTAATCATGGCATATTCTTAGGGTTCAGGTGAAATTTTACTGACTATACAAAAATTTAATAGTTCTGCCTTACCTTCTTCATTGAAGAGTACAGAGTAGTTTGTGTTATCCTGAGTGTATGCTTTCCTTTTTGTGTATTTTCTCTTTGGCTTCAATTCCTCTTCCACAACCTTCTCTTTTGGTTTTTGTTTCCGTTTCTTTGCTTTTACATAAATAGTTGTTTGACATTTTTTACTTTCAGAAGAAATGCTAACTGCACCTTGATTTTCAATGGAAGTAGAAGATTGTTCTAAAGTTTGTATATCAGTTTTATCATTATTTTCAACAATTTCATTAGCATAATCATCCAATTCATCACCCATATCATCAGCTTGAGGACAAGTGTCTACTGAATCTTCAAGTTCATTAGATTCACTTTTAGACACTTCCACTCTCTGGTCATTTTCATTTCCTGAATTTGAGTTTTTGACAGTGTAGTGTAATTTATCCGTATTAGTCTTTTTCTGTCTATTTCTCTTCGATGGACTTCTTTTCACCTTATTTTTCGGATTCCTTTTTACCTTATTATTGTCCCCATTTTGTTCAGTGTCTAATACTTCAGATTGTTTACATGAATCTACATTTGCTTCATTCAACAAATTATCATCTTTACCACACTTTTTGCTCTGTCTTTTAGTTGACAAATTAGTTTTTTTGCCAATACTACTCTTGTTTACATCATTGTTTACTACAACTGTATCTTCAGGTTTTGCTTCGGGTTCCTCTACTTCTACATGAAGAGATGTGTCCGACACCTGACCAATCTTATCATCACTTTGTTCAGATTGACTTGGTTCAGATTGACTTGCATCAACATCATAAATGCTTTCACTTTTTACAACAGAATTAAACACATTTGTAGTGTCCTCTTTCTCTTTACCAGACACTGTAAAGCTGTACTTTGATTGACCATTAACTTCTTCAATGAATTCTACAGGCCCTACTGTATATTCTGAGTTAACTCTGACCTCCACAATAAAGTCATTATCTCCAACCTGACAAACAGATACCAGGGGAAGTTCAAGCACTTTATTTGTCTTTCTTTTATTTCTGTCTGGTATTTCTACTTTAGGAGTACGCTGATTCACACTAAAATCTGTATCCTGTAGCTTTTTTGGCGTTTTTACCGTTCTTTTGGGTTTCAATGTAACTTCATTGTTAGCTGTCTCTGTTACTCTCCTTGCCCCAGGTGTAATAGAATTGGAATCAGTAATTTTCAACTGTGAAAACAAATAAGACTAGAGTGTAAACAAGGTCAAAAACAGCCGAAAATGGCAATTTTATCAAATTCAAGGGCACATAACTCTATACTTTCTGGTCAGATCAGACTGAAAATCTAACTCATCCAAGATATTATGGTCTCCAACATTGTGTCCAAAATTGGTCTTGATTGGTCAATAATTGTAGATTCTAGAGCGTAAACAAGGTCGAAAACAGTCAAAAATGTCAATTTTGTCAAATTCAAGGGCACATAGCTCTCGACTTTCTGATCAGATCTGACTGAAAATCAAATTCTTTCCAGATCTTATGACCCCAAACATTGTGTCCAAGTTTTGTCTTGATTGATTAATAATTGTAGATTCTAGAGTATTAACAAGGTCGAAACCAGCCGAAAATGGCAATTTTATCAAATTCAGGGGCATGTAATTCTAGACTTTCTGGTAAGATCAGACTGAAAATCACACTCATCTGAGATCTTATGGTCCCCAACATTGTGTCCAAGTTTTGTATTGATTGATTAATAATTGTAGATTCTAGAGTGTTAACAAGGTCGAAACCAGCCGAAAATGGCAATTCTATCAAATTCAAGGGCATGTAACTCTAGACTTTCTGTTCAGATCAGACTGAAAATCAAACCCATCTGAGATCTTATGGTCCCCAACATTGTGTCCAAGTTTTGTATTGATTGATTAATAATTGTAGATTCTAGAGTGTTAACAAGGTCGAACACAGCCGAAAATGGCAATTTTGTCAAATTCAAGGGCATGTAACTCTGGACTTTCTGTTCAGATCAGACTGAAAATTGAACTCATCCAATATCTTATGATCCCAAACATTGTGTTCAAATTTTGTCTTGATTTGTCAATAATTATAGATTCTAGAGTGTAAACAAGGTTGAAAACTGCCGAAAATGGCAATTTTGTCGAATTCAAGGGCACATAACTCTCGTATTTCTGACCAGATCAGACTGAAAATCAAACTCATCCAAGATCTTATGGTCTCCAACATTATGTCTAAGTTTTGTCTTGATTGCTTAATAATTGTAGATGCTAGAGTGTAAACAAAGTCAAAACTAGCTATTTTTCACGTTCAAGGGCAAATAACTCCACACTTCTAGGTCCGATCAGGCCCATAATCGAACTCATCCAAGAACTTATGACCATACTTGCTTTGACCAAGTTTGATCAAGATTGGCCAACTTTTGAGGATGCTAGAGTGTTAACACCAAATTGTTGACAGACAGACAGACAGACGGACGGACGGAAGATGGACATTGAGTGACCACAATAGCTCACCTTGAGCACTTCGTGCTCAGGTGAGCTAAATATAACCTGGTTCAACTTAAGCAAGAAACAAGAGGGCCATGATGGCCCTAGATCGCTCACCTGAAATTTTTTGCCTTGTTGAAATAAACATTTTGACATGTATAGCAGCAAATTAAGAATTTTGCAATAAAGCCCCTTTTTCTTAGTTTTTCAAAAGAATGAAACAAAATTCAGCCTATTCAAAAGTGTTTGCTCTTTTGCCCTTTTTCTGATGCCGCTGCACTATATAAGCTTTGATATTAATCAAATTCTTATAACAACTTTGAAAGCCCTTTACCCAAAGATCATTCATGTGAAGTTTTAAGAATATTGGCCAACAACATGTAGTAAGCCAGAAGATTTTTAAAAGATTTGGCAATTTTCCCCTTTTCTCATGCCGCTGCAGTCAAAGGCTTTGATGGAATCAAAGTCTCTCAAAAACTTTGAAAGCCCTTCACCCAAGGATCATTCATGGGAAGTTTCAAGAAGATTGGCCAACTAGTTGAAGGCAGAAGATTTTTACAAGATTTGGCTATTTTCCCCTTTTCTCATGCCACAGCAGCCAAAGACTTTGATGGAATCAAATTCTTTTAACAACTTTGAAAGCCCTTCACCGAAAGGTCATTCATGTTAAGTTACAACAATATTGGACTACTGGTTAGGCAGAAGAAGATTTTTAAAAGATTTGGCTATTTTCCCCTTTTCTTATGCCGCGGCAGCTAGAGTCTGTGATGGAATTGAATTCTTTTAACAACTTTGAAAGCCCTTCACCCAAGGATCATTCATGTGAAGTTTCAAGAATATTGGCTTTCTAATTAGGCAGAAGAAGATTTTTAAAATATTTGGCTATTTTCCCCTTTTCTCATGCCGCGGCAGCCAGAGTCTTTGATGGAATCAAATTCTTTTAACAACTTTGAAAGCCCTTCACTCAAGGATCATTCATGTGAAATTTCAAGAATATTGGCCAACTGGTTAGGCAGAAGAAGATTTTTAAAAAAATTTGGCTATTTTCCCCTTTTCTCATGCCGCGGCAGCCAGAGTCTTTGATGGAATCAAATTCTTTTAACAACTTTGAAAGCCCTTCACCCAAGGATCATTCCTGCCAAGTTTCAAGAAGATTGGTCCACTGGTTTAGGAGAAGATCTTTAAAGAAATTGTGGACGGACGGCCGGACGGACGGACGGACGGACGGACGACGGACAACGACCGATCACAATACCTCACCTTGAGCACTTTGTGCTCAGGTGAGCTAAAAAATATTGAACTTGATCATAGCAAAATAATGGAGCTTTCTGTATAAGAAAAAAGCAAAAAGTACCAGTTATCAGAGCTGAAATGCAATATTCCTCCTATGAGGTTTCATGATTCTACCTTGCATACTTTTTTAGTTCTACTCCGAAAAAACAAGAGCTGTCCGAAGACAGCGCGCTCGACTTTCTAAGTTGCTTAGTATAAAGGGGGCATAACTCCAAATAGAGTGGTCCCAGGGTCATGGGCCCTGTCAGTAAGGTAGAGGGTGTGATGGTGAATAAGTATTCCAAGTTTGGGTTGAATCCCTTTGATAGTATGGAAGTTATTGATGTTTGAAAAAACTTTAACCTTGGTTGCAACGCCAACGCCAACGCCGACGCCCGGGTGACAGTATAAGCTCTCACTTTCTTCGAAAAGTCGAGCTAAAAATGTTCTATCGACCAAACAACAAGTGCCAAGTAAAATACCCTCTTCTTTGCTGAAGGGGGGCAGGGGGCATAATCATATACGCAAATGTGTTTTCCAAGAACAAGGTGTGTCTGTGAAATACTAATGCCCCCGGACTGGCTTATATTTTGTTTTCGTCATTTCATGTTAAGTTTTCGGAATGACAGACAGACAGATATAGACGGACAGACTGATGAACACAAGTAAAACAATATGCCCCCATCTTTTGATATGGGGCATGAAAATCCTCTTCAATAGAGTAGAAAATGCTGCTAGACTGTTAGTCAACATTATCTTGCAATTTAGTGTGTCAAAATACACCATTCTTTGTGATAGGGTTGAATTGTGTGGTTTAAACACATTACCATACAGCAAGATATTGGAGTCCTGTACCAACTTGAAAGATGGTGCTGACAACACTTTCAAACAGATGAAATTTTAAGAATCTTTGTAATTTGGATTTGTATTAGAAAACATTGTGGAAAATAAAGAAATTGCTTGTCACAAGCAATTTCTTCATTTTCCACAATGTTTTCAAAAGCCTCTATCTTTAAAGGCATCAAAAATCGTCCCCATGTGGGAATGGGTAAACAATAAAATAATCAAAGTACCTGGTTTGTTTGTGAACTAGTCCCATCATTTGATATAACCTTGACAATGTAAGCGGTCCTTGAGTCTGTTGTCTCCGATTGCTTGATCACTCGACCAGGAAGTCGACCCACAATCTCCGAAATAGACTTCTCACGTAAAGCAGCCGCATCTGAATATCAGAAATGAAACATCCTTAACCGGTAAACTTTATCCCAAACAACATAATTTTAGACCAGTCCAAATTCATAGATATTGCAGATGACAATTTCAAATGAACGGAATTTCACATTTATTGGCATTTCTTGGTAGAAAACATTGTGAGATGTAAAGAAATTGCTTGTCACAACCAATTTCTTCATTTTCCATGATGTTTTCCAAAGCCTTTGTTTTGTAAAGCGTCAAAAGGTGTCAATGTATGGTAATGGATTAACCCTTTATTGCAGATAAAGGAGAATTGACCAAACGCCAATCGACAGATCGCTCCGCCCAACATAGAATTTAAGACAAACAATGGGGATGTGATCGTTAATAGGGAACAATTTTATCCAGTTAATCATGACGTAAATTCAGAAGAACAATATTGTATTTCGTAGGTGTTGTTATAAAATCTCGTAACTATGGTTCGATTTAAGCCGTAGTTACGAGATTTTATAACAACACCGACGGTTATCAAAACATAACGGTAAACCTAGTCTATTGTTAGCACAAAATTCTTTGCCATTGGCATGTCGATTGTTTTGATTGTAAGTCGATAAATCAATACAATAGCACGTGCAATGAAGAACAATTGGGGCATAACATTTTTCTGATCGCCCATTGCAGTGTTTATTTTTCATTTTGGGGGAAGGGGGTCAGGGCCCATAGGTGGGGGAAAATTTGCGTGTGAAGAGGGGAAATTTCAACACATTCTTATAATCTCAAATACAGTGTTACAAATGCATTTAACTTGCTTGTATATCATAATGGGACTTTCAAACAACCAGTTTAACTGTTAGAGATGCCTAGAATCTAAATATGAATATAAATAAATATAAATTTGAATTTTTCTTTGCAACAGATAAATCTAGTTCCAGAAGGGGAAAATTTATCTGAAATTGTGGAAAAAAGTATATTCCTCAGAGAGGGGAAAGGGGCCCAATAACGACCATTTTTTTTAGAAAAAAAAATCACTGCATTGGCTAATCGATGTTTTTGATTGACAGTCGGTGTTTGGTCAATTATATTGAGAAATCCTTATTAATCTCCGAGCAGCAGTTTCAAATTTCGATTTCATGTTGTTTATCAATGATTGCATTAAAACCCTACTTACTAACACGGTATATTCTTGTGCACAGCAAACTTTGATCATTTCTTCATATTACACCATTGTCTGATTTCAAAACATGTTGTAAAAGAAATGATTTAAGAAAAAAGTGTTCAACACCTAGATTTGTTTACCGATTTCCCCTCGATACGACTACCCCGGAAGAACCTGTATGTCTCAAGGCAACAAATATCCTCGACTCTTTATAGAGTTAGATTCTCCGTTCACCATCCATTAAAGTACCTCACAGCTTAATTTCCTCAAAATGGTCACCAAATAGAGTGATTTGTAGACATTTCATGTCAAAAAAGATAAATAATGCATTCCTATAAAATCAAATGTAATAATTCTGTATAAAAACATTATGGGAAAAGAAGTAATTGCTCAAATTGAGCAAATTCTTATTTTCCCATTTTTTTTTATTCACAATTATTTGCATGAACACAATGCGTTTCAACATTTACTAATACTTATAGTTTGTCACTATGGCTTCAAATTATTTTGGGGAGAGACCTGGGCTAAGATATTGGAATTGCAGCTAGAAACCCTGGATCATACCAGGCTTTCCAATTCTTCATTTCATACCTGTATCTTCATTTTGTGAGGACTGTACAGTTTGATCATGATCCATCTGCCCTGCAAAGGAAATTAACAAAAGCCACATGAGTACTGTACCCCAATGGCAATACACCAACTGACAGTTTTGAAGTGCGCATGCGCAAGCCGTAAAATAAAAGTACGAGTAAAATTTCTACAATCACTATAATCTCATATACGCGTAGCGCAAAATATCGCTTCAAACAGCGTATATTGGCTGAATTAAAGGAAAATACAACTGTGATTCATCAAAACAAATACAAATTTGGAAATGTCCACCGCGGTTTTAGCTTTTAATCCGTAATTATCGAAAATATCCCAATATTTATTTCATTACTAACGCAGCCCATTTCGCACATGAAGTAAGGACGTTAGGTTACATGAAAGTTAAAAACCCGTATTTGTAATCAGTAATTGTCTTATTGTGTTCATGTTATACATGCATTTTTTTCCTGTAGCCTGATTATTCCATTTTCATGCAAAAAAATCAGTCAAAATTTTGTAAAACTAGGAAAACAAACCCCACCCTAATTCATATATTCAAACCCCTTCACAGAAATCGTGGATCGGCCACTGATGGGAAAGATTCGTTTGACAATGCAATGATTGATATTTGTGACATTGATTCAGCAATGCCATTCTCAGAATGTGAATAAAAAATGATACAGATATTTGTCTTTTCTAAACTTAAAATTCCTGCTTTCGGATAAAGTCTCTAGATAAACATTGAGATCCCATATCGGTCTATCGGGATACTAGAAAATACTTTGGAAATTGAATAAATAACTTGTCAAGAGCATTTCTTTCATTTCCACATTATTTTCAAACTTCTAAAGCATCTTGTGGGTCGTGAAAAAGCGTGATTATATGATCATATGGGGGTGGGTTCAAGAGTAATAAAAGTTTCCGTCCTACCTGTCCGCATATAATATTTCCCAAATATTTTTCAATCAAACACATCATCAAATACGAAAACATTTCAAAAACTAATTCATTTTAAAGTAAATGTGTAGTTAGTTGCAAATTATTAAAGATATGGTGTCGGTTTGTAATTTGCTGTGTTAATTAGATGTATCACATGTTGACTCCGACCGTTCTTTAGATCTGTGCGATACCCGCTCCGTGTGATCTATTGTCGTGTGCGCTATGTGACGGTCGGGGCAATTAAAAGATTGCGGCAATTAAAAGATTGTGGCAAACAGTTAATCCCTTTTCAAACAACATATTTGAAGTATCCTAACTATCACATGGTAAATGGAAGAATGTTACGAATCTAGAAAGAAACATATTTTCCTTTTCTTCACAATATTTAAAGAGTTTTTACTTTATAAAGAAATGTTAGAATTGTTTTGAAATGTACATGAAATGTTGTTTTTTTTTTTTTATTTCTTTTTTTTTTGGGGGGGGGGGGGGTTAAGGTTGCAAAATCATAGATCTAAATGTAACCGCATGTCTGCAACACATTTTAATATTCGGTAAAGAAATGTTACGGATAGAAAACGAATGTTTTAATGATGAATATGATCAACAAAACGGCTGTCTTCAATCCCATTTTTTCTTAATTCGCCATGTAAAACATTTCATTACGCAAAAAAGTCTAAATCTACATCTAATCATTCACTGGTTTACCAATAATGCGCTAGAGATCTAATATTTTTTCATTATTTTAAATTTATAAAAATAAATGTTGACTTTTTTGTGTTAGGTTTCAGACAAGAATACATTGTCACTGGATAGACCTATTCCAGAATTTTTCTACGCCATTTTTATGATTTGTCTAAAATTATTGTAGGCCTTCCACGTGACAAGAGATCAAAGACTAAGAGGGATATATCCTTGGGATAAAGTTGAAAAGGGTTAAATAATTGACCGTGGGGCTTTCAAGAGGCCACACTTGTCATAATTATCTGTGTTAAGATTGGATAAACGAAAGGTGTCTCATCTACATCTACTGTTTAACCCAACAATCGATTGCCGATTATAACTGGTCTCTTTCATCACGTAACAATGGATATACAAAAAGTGAAATTAAAGTCGTTTGGATTTACTTTTTTATTCAATGGATTGAAAAAAAGTAAGTATGTTTGTATCGAGATAGGAGATCATGTCTTAAAAATGGAAGATAGTTCTAAAGGCCCGTGAGCTGGAAACAATTTCTCCTTTTCTCGTAAATATTTTGCGTGCCATAAAAATAAATATTCTATTCATGAAGTCAGCAGTTTCGTTCATCGTACAACACCAAAAAAATGATTTTGTGAAATTATAATGCCAGATAAATAGAGAAAATGCATAATTTATCACGATTAGTTCACTCGCACTTCTAAGGGCCCGTTAGCTGGACACAATACACCGATAAACAGTTTTAAACCGGAAACCGGAATTGGCGCATGCGCAGAAAAAGTACGAGTAAGAAATCTACTTGCCAATATAATTACAATAGCGAGAGAACCAACAGTGGCAAATTAAACATTTTCTCTGCTTAAATATCAAAATTATTTTACACAAACAATTTCTCGTTGTTGTATGACGATCGGGAATGCTGATTTAGTGCATGAAATATTATGACACGCAAAACGATTACGAGAAAAAGAGAAATTGTTTCCAGCTAACGGGCCTTTAGTTCTAAGTGCGAGTGAACCAACCGTGATGAATTATGCATTTTCTCTATCTGGCATGATAATTTCACAAAAACATTTTTTTGATGTTGCACGATGATCGAAACTGCTGACTTCGTGTATAGAATATTATGACACGCAAAATATTTACGAGAAAAGGACAAATTATTTCCAGCTCAAGGGCCTTTAGAACTTTCTTCCATTTTTAAGCCATGATCTCCTATCTCGATACAAACATATACTTACTTCAAGCCATTGGATACTAAAATTGAATCCAAATGACTCTAATTTCACTTTTTGTATATCCATTGTTACGTGATGAAAAAGACACCTTTCGTTAATCCAATCTTAACACAGATATTTATGACACGCGTGGCCTCTTGAAAGCCCCATGCACTTAATGAGCGCTGTCAATCATTTAACCCTTTTCAACTTTACTCGAAGGATATATCCCCTTTAAGTCTTTGATCTCTTGTGGCGTGGAGTGACTACAATAATTTTAGACAAATCATAAAAATGCCGTAGAAAAATTCTGGAATCAACAATTTTTTAAATAAATTTAAAATAATAAAAATATATTAGATCTCTAGTGCATTATTGGTAAACCAGTCAATGAGTAGATTCAGATTTAGACTTCTTTGCGTAATGAAATGTTTTACATGGCGAATTAAGAACAAATGGGGTTGAAAACAGGTGTTTTGTTTATCATATATTCATCATCAAAACGTTCGTTTTCTATCCTTAACATTTCTTTTGCGAATATTAAAATGTGTTGCAGACATGAGATTATATTTAGATCTTTGATTTTACGGGGACATCCCAGTTTACAACCCTGAACACCCCCCCCCCAAGAAAACAACAACAACAAACAAACATTTTATGTACATTTCAAACCAATTCTATCATTTCTTTTATAAAAAAAAACACTCTTAAAATAATGTGAAGAAAAGGAAAATACGTTTCTTTCTAGATTCGTAACATTCTTCCATTTACCATGTCATAGTTAGTATACTTCAAGTATGTTGTTTGAAAAGGGGTTAATTGTTTGATGATTGACACGTTATCCCAATCAAGTTGCCACAATCTTTTAATTGCCCCGACCGTCATATAGCACACACGACAATAGATCACACGGACCGGGTACCGCACAGATCTAAAGAACGCAGTGGTGGATCTAATTAACACAACAAATTACAAACCGACACCATATTTTTAATAATTTGCGGCTATCTACAAATTTACTTTAAAATGAATTAGATTTGTTTTTGCAATGTTTTCGTATTTGATGATGTGTTTGATTGAATACTAATTGGGAAATATTATATGCGGACAGGTAGGACAGAAATTATTATTCTCTTAAACCCATTCCCATATGATCATATAATCACGCTTTTTCACGCCCCACAAGATGCTTTAGAAGTTTGAAAATAATGTGGAAATGAAAGAAATGCTCGTGACAAGTTATTTATTCATTTTCCAAAGTATTTACTAGTAGGCTATCCCGATATACCGATATGGGATTTCCATGTTTATCTAGAGACTTTATCCGAAAGCAGGAATTTTAAATTTAGAAAAGACAAATATCTGTATTATTTTTATTCACATCCTGAGAACGACATTGCTGAACCAATGTAACAAATATCAATCATTGCATTGTCCAACGATTCTTTCCCATACACCAAAACTCTGGAATAGCCGATTCATTCATTCAAGTTAGATAGCTTGTCCCTTTCCCTCAGTTTCCCAAAGTAATTTCTGCTTAGGATATCAAAACTAGACGTTTTTTTGGGAAAACAATTAAAAGATGCATGTATCACATGAACACAACAAGACAATTACCGATTTCAAATACGGGTTTCTAACTTTCATGTAACCTAACGTTCTTACTTCAAGTGTGGAATGGGCTGCGTTAGCAATGAAATAAATATTGGGATATTTTCGATAATTACGGATTCAAAGCTAAAACCGTGGTGGACATTTCCAAATTTATGTTTGTTTTGATGAATCACAGTTGTATTTTCCTTTAATTCAGCCAGTATACGCCGTTTGAAGCGTTATTTTGTGCTACGCGTATCTGCGATTATAGTGACTGTAGAAATTTTACTCGTACTTTTTTAAAAGGAAGTAGCATTTTACGGCTTGCGCATGCGCACTTCAAAACTGTCAGTTGGTGTATTTCTCCTTTTCTCGTAATTATTTTGTGTGTCATAATGTTTCATGCACTAAATCAGCTTTTCCGATCATCATTCAACAACAAAAAATTGATTGTATAAAAATATTATGATATTTAAGCAGAGAAAATGTTTAATTTGTCACTGTTGGTTCTCTGGCTATTGTAATTATATAGGCAAGTAGATTTTTTACTCGCGATTTTTCTGCGCATGCGCCACTTCCGGTTTCCGATTTAAAACTGTTAATCGGTGTATTATCACACGATGACACCTTAAGACGCCACACATGATGATAAGGCAAAATTGCTTGCAACAAGTTACCCTAAAGGACCAAAAAATTGTTAAATTTCATTCACTTGAACCCATCTGCAACTTATTTAAATTTCAACCAAAATTTTGCTTCTGGTATTTGGTTAACTTTTTACAGGGACACCTTTTTACAGGCATATTTCATGTTTGAAATTGCGAAGCAATAATGAATAATAAACAATGCTTACCAACAATTTGTTATAACCATAGGCGTAGGAAGAGGGGGGGCAGGGGGGCCTGCCCCCCCCCAATAATTTGGAAAAGGGGCCTGGCCCCCCCTATGGCCCCGCCATAAAAAACCCATATTTCCATTCACTTGAATGTTTGCCCCCCCCCCCCCCATATTATAAACCTTCCTACGCTTGGTAACACACTTTCAAAAACAAACTTACTAAATACCTGTTACTAATGAAGTTATGACCAAAAACTTTTTGTCAATTTATACACCATTTATAACATGAAAACGGCATGTAGTATTGAATCAGCTGAACTGTGACATTAGGGTTGAACATTTTTGGGTACGAATGTATATAAATGAATTTTTTTGCATTCTCTCCTAATTAGATTCTCATAACACTATTCTTATACACAAATGCGCATAAACTAACCAATTATATTAGTGAAAACCGACAGACAGTGAGTTTTGGAACAGAATAAACCTTGCTTTGGTTTATAATCTTGAAGAAAATGGCGTTTGTCTAGACTGGAAGCCAGAGTTGCCAGACTACTCGGGCGTTATCGGTTATCAAGATCCCTCGGACGTAATTAAGTGGCTAGCTAGTACAAATACACCGATAAACAGTTTTAAATCGGAAACCGGAAGTGGCGCATGCGCAGAAAAATCGCGAGTACAAAATCTACTTGCCTATATAATTACAATAGCGAGAGAACCAACAGTGACAAATTAAACATTTTCTCTGCTTAAATATCATACTATTTTTATACAATCAATTTTTTGTTGTTGTATGATGATCGGAAAAGCTGATTTAGTGCATGAAACATTATGACACGCAAAATAATTACGAGAAAAGGAGAAATTGTGTCCAGCTAACGGGCCCTTAGAAGTGCGAGTGAACCAACCGTGATAAATTATGCATTTTCTCTATTTATCTGGCATTATAATTTCACAAAATCATTTTTTTGATGTTGTACGATGAACGAAACTGCTGACTTCGTGAATAGAATGTTTATTATTATGACACGCAAAATATTTACGAGAAAAGGAGAAATTGTTTCCAGTTCACGGGCCTTTAGAACTATCTTCCATTTTTAAGCCATGATCTCTTATCTCGATACAAACATACTTACTTTTTTCAATCCATTGAATAAAAAAGTAAATCCAAACGACTTTAATTTCACTTTTTGTATATCCATTGTTACGTGATGAAAGAGACACCTTTGGTTTATCCAATTTTAACACAGATAATTATGTCACGAGTGGCCTCTTGAAAGCCCCACGGTCAATTATTTAACCCTTTTCAACTTTATCCCAAGGATATATCCCTCTTAGTGTTTGATCTCTTGTCACGTGGAAGGCCTACAATAACTTTAGACAAATCATAAAAATGGCGTAGAAAAATTCTGGAATAGGCCTATCCAGTGACAATGTATTCTTGTCTGAAACCTAACACAAAAAAGTCAACATTTTTTTTATAAATTTAAAATAATAAAAAAAATATTAGATCTCTAGCGCATTATTGATAAACCAGTGAATGATTAGATGCAGATTTAGACTTTTTTGCGTAATGAAATGTTTTACATGGCGAATTAAGAAAAAATGGGATTGAAGACAGTCGTTTTGTTGATCATATTCATCATTAAAACATTCGTTTTCTATCCGTAACATTTCTTTACCGAATATTAAAATGTGATGCAGACATGCGGTTATATTTAGATCTATGATTTTGCAACCTTAACCCCCCCCCCCCCACCCCTCAAAAAAAAAAAAAAAAGAAAGAAATAAAAAAAAACATTTTATGTACATTTCAAAACAATTCATACATTTCTTTTATAAAGAAAAAAAACTCTTAAAATATTGTGGAGAAAAGGAAAATATGTTTCTTTCTAGATTCGTAACATTCTTCCATTTACCATGTGATAGTTAGGGTACTTCAAGTATGTTGTTTGAAAAGGGATTAACTGTTTGCCACAATCCTTTAATTGCCCCGACCGTCACATAGCGCACACGACAATAGATCACACGGACCGGGTACCGCACAGATCTAAAGATGTGATGCATCTAATTAACACAGCAAATTACAAACCGACATCATATCTTTAATAATTTGCAACTAACTAGATCTACACATTTACTTTAAAATGAATTAGTTTTTGAAATGTTTTCGTATTTGATGATGTGTTTGATTGAAAAATATTTTGGAAATATTATATGCGGACAGGTAGGACGGAAACTTTTATTACTATTGAACCCACCCCCATATGATCATATAATCACGCTTTTTCACGACCCACAAGATGCTTTAGAAGTTTGAAAATAATGTGGAAATGAAAGAAATGCTCTTGACAAGTTATTTATTCAATTTCCAAAGTATTTTCTAGTATCCCGATAGACCCATATGGGATCTCAATGTTTATCTAGAGACTTTATCCAAAAGTAGGAATTTTAAGTTTAGAAAAGACAAATATCTGTATCATTTTTTAGTCACATTCTGAGAACGGCATTGCTGAATCAATGTCACAAATATCAATCATTGCATTGTCAAACGAATCTTTCCCATCAGTGGCCTATCCACGATTTCTGTGAAGGGGTTTGAATATATGAATTAGGGTGGGGTTTGTTTTCCTAGTTTTACACAATTTTGACTTATTTTTTTTGCATGAAAATGAAATAATCAGGCTACAGGGGGAAAAAAGCATGTATAACATGAACACAATAAGACAATTGCCGATTTCAAATACGGGTTTTTAACTTTCATGTAACCTAACGTCCTTACTTCATGTGCGAAATGGGCTGCGTTAGTAATGAAATAAATATTGGGATATTTTCGATAATTACGGATTAAAAGCTAAAACCGCGGTGGACATTTCCAAATTTGTATTTGTTTTGATGAATCACAGTTGTATTTTCCTTTAATTCAGCCAATATACGCCGTCTGAAGCGATATTTTGCGCTACGCGTATATGAGATTATAGTGATTGTAAAAATTTTACTCGTACTTTTATTTTACGGCTTGCGCATGCGCACTTCAAAACTGTCAGTTGGTGTATTTTATACAAAATTGCTCCCCAAGCACAACGCCGGAAGCAGACCACACTCCTCACTCCAGCAAGTTTTGCATGGTCAAACTTCAAAATAAAACTATCAACTATATAAATTTTCAGGCCTACAAACATGCCTGTCATATTCATCAATGAACACAGTTCTGTTTTCATTTAGAAGAACATTCAGTCGTCAATATATTAAAAAATATTAAAGAAAAAATACAAACAATTTAAATAGTGTAAATTATAAAACACCATTTTCGAACTCAAAGTATAATAAGGAACAAAAAATCAAAGTACTGATGGTACTGAAGGCCAGGAAAGAAGAGATCAATTTTATGGAATACGACCTTGATAATTGACATTGACCTTCTCAGTAGATAGATATCAATAGATAAACCCACATACTCCATTCGAGAAACAGACCTTCAAGACTGAGTAATAGGGAATTTATCTTGGTTAAATTTGGACAGACTGACCGACAATATTGAAACAATATACACCTCGATACATAGGCATTAAAAGCGGAAAAACTTTTTTTCAGAAAACACTTTATTGAACACTTGGAAAGAAACGATTTAGAGAAAGAACCAGTTGAATCATAACTAAATTAACACTACCTATTTTCTTATCACTGCAGCACTGCCATTTTAAAGATAAATAAGTTTTAACCCTTTTCCGAGCAAGACCTGGTTTTGATGATCCTTACAGAATAGACTTTAGAAAATATTGATGCAAAAGAAAAACATGCTGATGATCAGCGTTTTCTACTTATGTCTCAATATTTTCCATGTTTTAATGTACAACTTCCATTCACTAAATAACACTCATTTTGACGTCTGCAGCTCCTTTCAAAAGGGAGCAGTCCCAAATTTGGCAGTTTGGGAAAGGGTTAATGATCTTGACGAACTAGAATTACACTATAGCACATTTATGTATAGAGAATTTCAAAGTAACAGCAGCCATACATTGTTCATGGCATCAACTTGTGTGTTTGTCAAAGAAATGGTGTGCAATACAGATCATAAATTATGTGAACATAGTAAAGATTGCTTTTACCTTGAAATTTACAATGCAATAAAGTTTGAGAGAAAATGAATAAGACCTCTTAAAGATTCACTTATCCCTCTCTCTCTCTCGTCAGCAAATTAACATTTAGGCAGCAGTGAAAGAACATCAAAATTTAACTAACATGATATCTGCCAGAGGACAGACACAAATGTAAAAGAAACCTCTTAGAATTATAAATTTTCTGGGTGCAAGGAAAATGGCTTTTGCAATATAGAACAAATCCAAATTCAATTTTCGAAGGAATGTCTTAAGACATAATATTATGCTTTGTAATATTTTTATCTCATATTTGAGAAGAGCCCAAATTTTGTTTTCCTGTCATAGAAATATAATTTTTAAAAGATAAATGGTGCCATTTATCAGGTTTGTCAGACTGATAAACAGTTACTAAAACAGTTTCTTTCTAATGTTCAATATGTCTATGTTCAAGTCTATCAGTGATAAAGAGTATTCTAAGATCAAATATAGCCTACACAAAGAAAAAGTGGTCATGATCCATGGATCTCAAATTTGTTGAAATTTCGTTTTAATACACTACCCACAGAAATATACCATCGGACAAGGGCCTTTTTCCACTAGTGACCTGTTATTCACCAGAAATGCATTTCAAGCTATTAGCTAGTCTCTGCATGCATACAGAAATACCGACGAAAAATATATCAATTTTTGACCGGGACATATTTTGGGATTACGACCGAGAATCACATTTATTTGTGGAGTGACACCAACTGTATAAGGCGCAGTAACTTATGTCTGTAATATGAGAGAAACACACACTGGTTTATTATTAAAGGGTAGTTGTACCTTTAATTGCATTTGCTGATGAAAACTTTGATGAAAGGAAAGCATTCGGAGCATTCGGACCGTGTGATAAGCATTCTCTGTCTACACTTGGAAAACTAGTTGTTTTAGCGGACTCATTGGCATAGAGTGGACACATCGGTCGCCAGTTTTCTGAAAGTAGTCCGTCAAATTTAGCTTTGGATACCTATAGGCTAGAAATCCCTTGAGAGGGATTTCCTGGCCTAAAAATCGTAATATGCAAAAAATAAAAGTTTAAAAGCTTTATTTTTGTTCTTTTCTGGGTTACACTATACCTCTTGCAACTTCTGGTAAAGTTTTGTGTACATAATTGAAGTAATTTGAAAGTTACGAGCTTTTGAAACTGTATACTTAAACAGCATAAATGTCTACGTTACCATTAACGTGTTGCCTTTTATAATCTTGCACATTTAATGCACCAAGTTCATTTTTAAGCCAATTGATGTTAAACGTGTCACAGAATGCCCGAAGATTTGCGAAATACTAACTTTTTTCCGATTGACAAAAGAATTTTTTTGCTTTTGGGGCCATTAAAAAGTAGAATCAGATTCTAAGAATGTGATTTTTTCTTCCAAAACTTGTAGGGGAGACCGGGGCTAGTTAGTACAGAGACATAGATAAACATTTGTTAATATATGTCTCTGGTTGGTCCAAATGATGCGTTTTCCCAGATGCTGAATTTTATATTAGATCTAATTTGATGTTTATATTTTGACGTTTTACACTCAGAATGCCCATTTTTCAAACTTATTATATAGCTTAGGGGTCAAAGAATAAAATATTACAGGCAATATAGAGTTTTTTCGAGACGCGGTCAAATGGACCAACTTGCCCCGATGTCGGGGCAAGTTGGTCCGGGCCACGGGGTAAGTTGGTCCGAATAGGTTATATAGAAGGAAATGGGTTGTCAGCCTCAAACAAACATATTTCAATTTTCAATGAAATTTAATGACATAAAACTGTTTCCAAATAGTGTATATCGTCAGCACTACAATAACGTACAGTCTCAGAATGATAAAGTTCTCTGTCTCTGAAGTCGATTTGGACATGGATCCGAGTCACTGCATAGTGTCTTTTCCTTACATTTGGTAAACAGGTAACCCATAAAGACACCCACAGACGGTAATCACAGATATTTTCTACATATTATCGTAACTTTTGTTAACAAAAACGCTCGGTAAGGATGTGTTTTTCGAAAAATACTCATTTAAATACTAAATATCATATTGAATGACTTACCAATTTGTCCGCCTTACTCTGCGACTTATTGGCCTATTTATAAATACCAAGATCTCCCCTCGATTACTTGATAAAAGTTTTGTTATTCGCGAAAAGTGGTACTGAAAATTTGTCACGGCATGCGACAAAAGAAATTTCGATTTAAAATCAATTTTTATCAATAATTTCGTTGGACCAACTTGCCCCGTCCAAAATGGACCAACTTGCCCCGCCCTTACCACACTGTAAATATTCACTAATTACCCGAGCGTTTTGGAATTAAGAAAAAGAAAAGACATACCATTGAATTTTATAGATAATTAGCTTTCTAAAATGTATAATATGTGCTTGTTACTAGATACATAGATAATGCTAAAACAAAAGTATGCAAGGGCGAGAAAGTAACTTTTGTGGTACAAAATCAGAGTTTCTTCTCTTATTTTTTAACGCGATCTAATACAGCTTTGTTGTTTTCTTCAGTAAATGTGTCGTAATCAAGGATTATATTTTGCCCCATACTGTCATCATAATTATAATCACTTTAGAAAAAATGCCCTTGGACCAACTTGCCCCATGGACCAACTACCCCCGGTCTCCCCTACATAGTTTTTTTAACTTTGGTCATTTTCTGCTACTAAAGTATGCATGTGTGTATTTAGTATGTTGACAAAGTGAAACTTCTCTGTTTTAAAGAATTACCCCTTTGAGACGTTTCATATTATTTTTAGGAGGATGTGAGTAAATTATGCTCTCAAGGGGTAACGTAACGTAGGCATCACACTGAACCAAATATAATCAACACATTGAAAAACTTAGTCTTACGCGTTTCAAACAAGTTAAATAATGTAAATTCGTTTCGAAAATGACAAGCCCGTTACTGAAGGAGACTAATAATCTTTTCTAACCAGGAAGTGTTCACATATTCTGGTCATATGCTTGTGTAATGATATAAACGTATTTTGGATTGTTCGTACGTATCGTACGGCTAAACGACGTCATAACAGATGATATACTGTAATTGTAGTTTGAATTATTCATTTGTTATGTGATCTTTTATACGCTGCACATAAACACGATCGATTTTAAAGGGACATTTCATTCCAATTTCAATTTTTTAAAGTATGTCTTGATGCCAAGATTGGTTATTCTAATGATTATAAATACCATTAGTTTTTTAAGTTGTTGCCAATAAGCGAGAAACACGCATTTAAAGGTGAGACATTATCGATAAATTGCATATAAATCCGAACTGTTGTCCACAACAATTTGTTCAATTTTAACACAAAAATATAAATTTCTCGTAAACGGCGCAATATTTTGGCTTGAAATTTTCAGAATTTTCATAAGTAAATATGCTCTTTCAGATAAGAATAAAAGTTAAATTTATGACAAAAAATTCTGAAATGTCACTTTAAAGATCAAATACCAGTTATATGGTAACGTAGGTACCAGGGGTAAAGACGGTTTAAGGTGTAATTCATATGTGGATAATATTTGTCTGATGTTCATTTCATACTTACAAATGTTTTTACATTTTATTAAAATAACAAATCAGTAATATTTTTTGTACCTACGTGTTATATCTGTGTACTATGGTACAAGTCTTTTTTAAGAATGATACGCTATATGCGAAATATGAACGCATTTGGAATAAATTAAGGTCAGTGCCCGGCCAAATGAAATCCGTAATAATACTAGGAAATAGATAGGGTTACTGCCCCTATATCTATCGATTCTATCAGAGAGACGGCGGGGTACCGATTAATACTAGGGAAACGACCACACACCCTGTCCATTTCACAAACATCCCGATTCCGCCGCAAAGTTGTGTCGTCTTCTTTCGGCGTTGTACTACAGATCAGTTTGTACCAATTTCTTTCGCAGTTATCTACCCTGTTAGCAATCGTAATCGCTGTTTGCAGCTTTGATTTGTAAAAGATGGTCACCTATTTTGTCCGAGGGATATTGAGAAACGATAACACCCGAGTAGCTCTAACTGATACTTAAACAAAAGTATTCCAGTCTATTTCAGAATGGTTTGTTTATCAATGACGTAATCAGGGGATTTCCACTTTGAAACGAAAGTGAAAGTGTAGACGAAACACAAGGCACGTATTTATTTATCATTCTAAGAAAACGTAATATCAATATATATGAATTTATATATACTAGCCTAAATATAACAAGTAGTCCAAGGGCGGATCCAGGATTTTTTCCAGGGGGGTCCAAGCCCAAGATTTTTTTCCAGGGGGGTGGGGGGGGGGTGGGAGGTCGAAGCCCAAATTATGACCTAAAATGTAGTAAATATGTAACGTTACACTAAATTTATATAGACAAAATTAAATTTTCGGCCAATGCCAGTGGGGGGGGGGGTCCGGACCCCCATCCCCCCTCTAGATCCGCCCATGAGTACTAGACTATATTAAATTCTTTGCAGGAAATTGGGCTCTAGACTTAAGAATCTGTCCGTTGTTTGACAATTAAAGACTTAGTCCAAGCTGGCTGCCATTGTGTCGTGTAGCAAATGTAAAACCATTCAAAGTTTCTTTTCAAGGTATTTAAGGCGGTGTATAATCACGTGACTCAGAATTTCTGATAATCTTCAATATCTTTTTTAATACTTGACCAATTTGAATTCGGTTTGAAGCAAAGAATGTGGAAAAATGCCAGGAATAAGATAGGCGTGTTGGATTTTTGAAAAAAACAACTGATAAAAAAGTTATTGAAGATAAACCAAAATTTTGGTTTATCTTCAATAACTTTTTCATCAGTCAATTTTTAAAAAATCGATTACGTTCATCTAATGTGTGACGTCTGTCAACATTCTCTGCTTCAAACCGAATTCAAATCGGTCCAGTATTTACAAAGTTATTGAAGATTTTCTGAAAATATTGTATCACGTGATTATACACCGTGTTTAAGTGTGGCATAAACAATGAAAAATAACTACATAAGGTTTAAAACCACCTTAATTAATGTTACTACAATATTGCTTTGTTTACAGAATTATGCATTTGAAATGGTTTTTTCCCCCCATTTCAATTGGAAAGCTAGTCGGCCATCTTGCTTTAGTTTAGGGTTGTTGGAAATTTGTTTGGATTTTTTTTATTTTAAAATTATAGGCCTACTGAAGTGAAAAACAAATGATTTATCTTTCAATTCATACCATATTTAGTCAGTAATTTCGATTTCATAGGTATTAGATTGAGGGCTTAACCTCCGCCATTTCCGCTCACCGAAGTGCTATAGACAAAATGGCGGATCTGATAAGACCTGACATCACGACAAAGATATAATTATGTCAGGGCTTATAAATAGGACTATTAAAGACATGGAGATATTTAGCATGTAGACAGGGTCATAGGTGTCTATAACATATAATGAATCTTTATTTAGTAACTAAATAAAGGTTCATTACGTGCTGTGAGTCAACTTATAAACCCCTATGGGCAGGGTTAGGGATAGCCTAGATAATCTAGTTATAGGGTTAGTAAGCTAGTGTAACTGTGCAAGGGTTACTTTTGGGGTTAGTGTACACTGCAAGTTTAAGCGCTACTAGTGATAGTTGACTTGTGATTTTACGATTTTTTTTTAAACATTTCTTCATACACACACTTCCGAGTCGATGATACGATCTTTGATCGACATTATCCGAGGATATCCGAACGATAATAGAGGTAGATTTTATTAAGGGGGAATGCTCCAGTTTTTCGGAACATTCGGTCATTACTGCAGTAAATTAAATGTTTCGTACCAATATGTTTCGCTACCATATTTTCAATAATATAACACATCAATGTGACATCATTGCAATTTACCATTTTCGACGGTAAAAGTGCATTAATTATGCGAAACTGATTTCCTCAAGATGGAAATCGATTATTTAGAGCAAGACAGTCGTAAGTGTGTATGCAGTTACCACTGTTTTGCGTCATTTTATTCATGTGTAGCTGACAAAAATGCTGTAATTCACTAATAAGTTCGCTGACCTATACATTTTCTTTTTTAATTATTACCAGGACATGTTGTTTAATACAATGAGGGAGTTTAATCAAATTCTATTATTTAGAACTTGAAATATTTCCAAGAATATGCAAATTTTGACATAAAACACTCCAGCTGCGTTGATCTAACCGAACACATGAGCAGGCTGTTTTATACATTTACGCGTTTATAATAGCACATATTTTGGGTTTTTGGTTCCTCTTAATTGTAAGACGTTACTTTAAATCCGTTTGCGGGACTAAACGATGAATATACAGCATTTTATTAGCATTTTAGTGGCCTTGGACAGGTGCAAGAAATTGTGCTTTTTTTTCGCTGTAGGGGTATGTGATACTAATGCCTATAAAATTCGAACAAGATCGCTGACCATCCATTTTCATTTTATTTTTCAATTGGTAATAACCTGTAATTTCAACATACAAAATATAAATAAATTCTATTATTGGGTAAAAATTTAGGAAACTGGAGCATTTTCTTCGAAAACCCGATAATTGCAGTTTAAATTAAAAAGCTGCAGTTACGAGGTTTTCGCAGATAAGCGACGATATGCATATCTCAAACAATTCTATTTTTAGCACAAATTACTCACTATATCAATCCCTATTAGTCTATGTTTTGCGTATTGCCAAAAAACACGATGATAACTTCTCAAATACACTTTTTGGGGGAGGGGGAAAGGTGGTGAGGGGAGGGGGGTAAACGAACCTTCTCGGATTTTTATTTTTAAGATCAGGTCAGCTATTGTCCAGCAAAATTAACCCGGGACATCTGCATATGTTAATTTTGGTGGACAAAATAAGAGATAGTTTCTCTTGTCAACAATAATTGCCCCCCACTCTCCCCTCCTACCATCTTATTGAAGAAATCCTGGAATCGCCACTGAATTCTATGCAAAAGACCTCGGTTACATATCGTCCGAACATTTCCATTAGGACATTCCATCGGCGCTGGATATGATTCCGAAAAAAAAGCTCTCGTAAATCTTTAAAGATGTATCGCCGAAGGGGAATTTTGATACTATCCTGATTAGATATGCATCGTGATGTATAGATATAAGCTCTATGGTGAAACTTCTTACATGGATTCACTGGTGGTGAACTCGGCCAAAGCGAGGGACGTTTTTTCGCGATCAATGTATTCCGTCGGTGTTGTTATAAAATATCGTAACTACGGCTTTATCGAAGCCGTAGTTATGAGATTTTATAACAACACGACAGTTTGTCAATACAAAACGGTAAACCCAGTCTGTTTTTAGAACAAGTTCATTGTCATTAGAAAAAAATATATAAACTCGCATTTAAACGCAAAATATCTATACCTTGACAAGTTGTTGTAACGAAAATTGTTTTAGTTCACCACCAGTGGAATTTGTGCTTAGATATTATGAATAAGTATTCTTATCAAAGATAGATAGATTTTATTGACTTATACAAATCTGTATTTATGAATAAGAAAGATCAAGGAGAGTGGGTTATGGTGTAATCATGTATATTCCAAAACATGTACATTGTATTTAAACGTTCAATTTCAGATAATAGAACAATGTATAATCAATGTGTTAGTACATGATAACAAATGTTGATAAGTGCACATGTCATTAGGAATAAAAAAAAAACAGTTTTGAAATTTTAACACTGACAATATTAAACGTGTTGAATGTTATTGCGTAGTTTACCTGATAAACGAACATAGTCCCATAAGAATTTGTCTTTTTTAAATTATCTAATAACAATCTCAATTTATTATTTATTTATTATTATTTATATTTTTAAATCCACAGATCTGGTTGAGATGGAGCCATTTTATAGTTTATTCTGATCCACACCAAGTATGGGGAACAATGCATTTGTATTCAGCTGTGGTTTTGCTGCCGGGATTGGAGCAGTGTTAATTTACCTCCGCATTATACGCACAACGAAACAAGGTAGGCTCTTACTTAAACATAATATCTGATATCCTAGATTGCTTTTCATCCATGGTAAACATGCCTGCTAGATCAAAATTGCAATTTACAGGTTAACATTTTAAAATATTATATTCTTATAACGCATGTCTTTATTTATTGGTCCGTAAATAGCGAAACACGTACATGTAAATAGATCGAATGTCAGTTTCTCACATAATTAAACATCTTCTGCTTTGACAATATTAAGAGCACCGTGCATGTCATTACATAAGTTGGTTGCAAAGTGTCATTTAATTTCCTTGTATGATAGCCATTTTGATGAAGGCATAAACTAGGTGAACACAAAGTGGATAGTATCGCTAGTAACACGGGGGCCCTGGTTACCCGACTGACCCTAGCAAATAGGACAGCATCTATTGTTACCCGCAAAGACAAACAAACAAAAATCAACAGAAACAAACAAGCAAACAAAAAGAAAGAAGAAAATGACCTATTGACTCCATTTTTTTTCGACGTGTGACCTAAACCAGTCTTATTTTCTTTTGGCCTTAGGATGTACGCCTGGGAATGGACAGGATAAAAAATGTACTCACACAAAGTTATATATTTTTTCTTTTGCAGAAACATGGTTCAAGAGGAAGAAGCGGATCAAAGAAACACAAGGAGTTGTAAGTAGGCCTATAAGATTAATGTTTCCTTTGGAATACCTGCAACAACATTTCAGCTACATTTTTATTTCAACCAAAGTCTTGGAAAAGTCCCATATATCATTTAGTGTCATGTTTCCAAATAGAAATGTGCCTATGTACAGTCTGAATAGAATTTTCGTGAAGGGGTTCGAACATTCAAAAAAGTTGAGGCTTGCTTTCCTAGTATTACACAATTTTGACGGAATTCACAGTCTGGATATTCTGTGCACTAGAACTAGATATGTACAATAGTTTGCAACGATATATCCTAGATAACGGACAGGGATTCGTGAAAAAGTAAGTGTCATCTATTTTGGTTTGAAATTGCTTGAATATGCTATCCTGTAAACCGATTTCAACACCAACGTCAAGGGCGGATCCAGGATATTTTCAAAGGGGGGTACAAGCCCAAGATTTTTTTCCAGGGGGTCCAAGCTCAAAATTTAATTTTCGGCCAATGCCGGGGGGGGGGGGGTCCGGACCCCCCCTGGACCCCCCGACCCCCTCTAGATCCCATGAACGTCATAAGCTTTCAATAAATTACCTATTGTTACTAATGATATAACGCCATAAAGCATCATTTAGATGTATTATTGCTTACAAAACGGTGTTTTGTGACATTTAAAATTGAAGTGACAAACGAAAAAGAAATAAGACATATTTCCCTAATTTGACCTAACTAGCAAGAACTTATGTATCAGTGGATTTGGACGAGATATCTCCCTAGATATGAAAAATCTATTGGTTTCCCTTGTCTAGGAATTTTAACTGTAAGACATTTGAAAATTGGAAAATGAAATAATCGGGGCCATAGAGGGTCTTCGTTGGAAATCCCTAAACCCCATGTTTTTCTTGCTTCTGTTTGTAGGTTTCCGAGAGATCCCATTCTAATGTAAGAGTAACACAGGACGAAATACACGCATGTGAAGATGATTTCTTCACTGGGATGGACAAAATAATGAGATTATCTATGGATCAGCTTAAATCTCAAAGGCAATATCTACGAACCGCGATTGCTAAGGCAATATCTACAGGCCGTGATAAATTACTCCAAGAAAGATGGGATTTGATTTTGTAATTATAGTTAGATTTGTGTACACATACATAATATGAAGCAATATCTTTAAAATGTGTCCTTTAGGCCTTTTTATAGCCCAACATGGTTCAAGATCAGTCTGCGTATAAACGCAGTCTGATCAAGAATTTACACGCAGACTGATCAAGAACCATGCTGTTCTCCAGTAACATCTTTACGGTCTGTGGCAACCTAAAGAGAGCTACGTGGGTCTCGGCCTCATTCCAAATGTACACAGGCATAGACCTACCTTGAAACATAGCTATCTCAAATCGTCGCTTTTCTTCGAAAACCTCGTATCTGCAGCTTAAAACAAGCTGCAGATACGAGGTTTTCGAAGAAAAGCAGCGAAATGTTATTATGGACCCTTTTCCAGATCCCGGTTCATATGACGTTTTTCACATTTCTGCTTGTAGACTACCAGGAGACCAAATTGTAATGTAACGCAGGCTGAAATACATGCATGTGAAGATGTATTCTTCACCGGGATGGACAATGTAATGAGATTATCTATGGAGCAGCTCAACTTACTCAGGCAATACCTACGTGATTCCTTATCCGACGGTGGGGATGTATTTATACACGCGGACAGTTTTAAAGACATCTTGGTCAAAATGAGGGACATCGAATTAATTACACCAAGAAGGTAATTAATAATGGACCATTGTTCCTCCTGTCTTTAAAGGATCAATGCTAAATATTCTAAGGGCTCAGAATAACATGGGGCACGTCACAGTCCTAGTTTGCATCGTTGTGAAGTGTGTTGCATTATCTAGGGCCAAGATGAAAGAAATTGTAGCGCTAACTATCAAGTTTTCAAAATCTATCAATTTCAATTCTTCCATAGATGTTCGTAACTATAAACCGAAAATGCGGGATGTAAAAGTAGATACATGCTTGATTTAGAAGGTCTAAATGAACTTCACTCGAAATGTTCTTGGACAGAAATGATAAAGACATACAGGTTGACCGATCCATACGATATTTCTTGAATAAACCTGTATCTGTTTATATTTTTAATATCTCGTGATCCGAGTCCCGTTTTACTTAAGTCTTATGAGTTTCGTAGTCGAACGTTTGAACGCAAGTTGAAGTAAAACTATGGAAAATATTACGTACGAGACAGAAAACGACAATTTTCCCAGATTTCGCCTTTTACTTACAGCTATGGCCGGCTGGAGGGTATCCTACAAAATGCGGGAATAGATCCACGACCGCTCGCTGTACAAATTGAGAGACTATCCAACGCCATTGATGATATCAGGGACGGTTATGATCCACCCGGTAAATATTATTTTCTTGTACTACAAAATTTTTATCCAACAAATTTAATTTTCAGCGTAACGAATCTTTCCTCAGAGGCTGATGTTATGGTCACAGAAGCATGTACAAAGTTCAAGCGGAATTACCATTGATAGAAACAGATATGACTCATATATATTTATAGATTTTAAATCTATATGAGTTCTGGACTAAGATACTATTCCAGATAAGCTATTACTATAACTGTAGTATATCTGTGATAACTTTGTTTCTGCCACAGCTATTGTTGTCCAACTTTGCACTTACTTCTGTGACCATAATATCAGCCTTTATGCACAGATTCATTACTCTGACATAATTTAGTGACTTTTTATCCATTTCAGACTTACATTATCAGCACGTTATGCTTTGCTGTCCCCCGACAGATCTAGTTGGTTTATCGTGCTGTAAGATTTTGACATGTTAGAACGCATCTTTTTACTACAAAGTTTTCCAATCAATTCCAGGTTTTGATATTCGAGATAGGAAAACCTGATGACAAGAGGAGAAATGTCGATAGCCTACATTTCTCCCGTATCATATGTATCTCCATTAGAGTCCATTTTGTGATATTTTACGAGGGCTGTTAATAAAGTATCCGGAATGGTTTCATAACTTTTTAATTTATGACTAATTGTTGCGATATTTTCAACACTTATACTTTGGGGAATAATGCTTTTGATCCAGCAACAAAAACTAAGTTAATGGCAATAATGCGCGTTCTACAGTCGCTATCGCAACGTAGGGTCACGTTGAGCGGGGCAACTTAGTTTTTGGACCGATACAGCGTTGGAAAAGTCTGTATTACACATCTAATATTGCATCTGTTCGATGTATTTGCCACTGCACGATACCCACATCTCCCACCTACAGAATACATTTGTCAAAGAAGGATCTGAACTGTACATCGGGAATTTAAATAATAGTTTCTAGCACACCATTGGCAAATCATAAACGTTTTCGCCGACGTCGTTTTGAGACCTACAGGTCTATTGAGGTCAACAATACCACGGGTAGAGTCGTTTTTAAATGCGTTATACCACTCATAAATGCTTGATCTTTTTCATGCAACTTTTGCCATAATGTGTAAATTATCGTAAAGATTGTCTCTGATTTTGAATTACCCATTAACACACAAAACATTATTGAATACCGCTGCTCAAGCACCATATTTGCTACTAAAGTATATCAGCAATGCAATGTAGTCACCTACGGTTGTTTACGGAATTGACACCAAATCTCAGCCGAAGACGTTATGTTTGCCGAGAAAAAAGTCTGCTCAAAAGTAACAAACATTTATGACAACATTTGGTTTGAAACATACAAAATGTGGTCGCTTTAAAAGCACTTGATAAGTCACATTTTGGCCAATTATCCAAAGTTGCCCCGCTCAACGTGACCCTTCGTTTCCATAGCGACTGTCGAATGCGCCCTAATGTAAACAGCCTAGTTATTATTGCAGGAGCAAATGCATAATTCTTTCAAGTATTTATGTTTAAAATTTCATCTCAGTTGGTTTTAAAGTAAAAAAAGTTATGGTGCTATTCCGGATACTTTATTAACAGCCCTCGTACGTATTTTAATTCTTTTTTTTTTATCAACAGTTCATTTTGTCGTCTGCAGCAGCTTTCAATTTTGACATCATTTCGCTGCTTTAAAAAAAAAACAACCTCGTATCTACAGTTTTAAGAAGCTGTAGTAACGATATCTACATGAAAAGCGACAATGTGCTGTTCGGGACAGTGTTTACTCAGCCCGATATATTATCCCTTTTCAATGAACAAAAATCTCGTAACTGCAGCTTTAAACAAGCTGCAGTTACGAGGCTTTTGTTGAAAAGCACTGATATAACTCATTATTTTTCAGGCTATCAAGCTGGTAGTTTTGAGTTCGATGCCGTGATAATCCACTGTGATGACGACCGCGAGGGCGTGATCAATTTCATCCGGCACGCGGAGGACATGCTCAATATACGCAATCTCAGCTTCACCACAATGGACGACTTCAACATATCCAAGCCAAAACTTGAAGGTCTAGCCACCGTGTTCAGTCGAGCTATGTTCGTGTATGTGTTCGTCACCGAAAACCTACGAAAAGACGACCTGTCACGCTTCATGGCCGATATGGCTCTCACTGATAGCATCATTGACCCGACCAAGAAGGACAGGTTTATACCGATCTGGGCAACTGAGACGAGGGTTCGAATCTCACAACTGGAACAGTTTAATGGACTGAAGTATTATCGTTATTTTAAATCACAATCTGACCAAGATTGGTTTTCTGCTTCTTTTCAAGAGCATATTAGAAATGGTAGAGCTAATATATTTTAGCTCTCGAAGTTTATAAGGCATAAGAATACGCTACTTTTCAACGAAAACCACGTAACTGCAGCTTAAGACAAGCTGCAGTTACGAGGTTTTCGTTAAAAAGGCGACTGTCGAATAGCTTTGTTTCCGCTAACGTGTCAAAACAATTCGGGTGGGTATTCGGCATTTCTTTTTATTATTTTATTTTCTATTATTTTTGTGTGAAAACAGATCAAAATTTTCAATATGAAATTAAATAAATCTCAAATACATGTACTAGAAAATGGGGGAAAATAGTGAATTAATACGTGGTTTATTATTTTCATGCAATTTTCTCTAAGGTCTGTTTTAATTTGTTTTAAGCATAATTATGTTTATTTATCTGATTATTTTTCCTAGGGTCGGTATAGAGGAAAATAATTGACCCGGCAGAGTGACCTTAACTGTTCACAAAAGTGGAAACGTTTATTGTCCAGTTTAGATGGGAATGGTCCGTAGATCTAGTTAATTTACGTAAAAGCGTGCACTGTATCCGTTATACAACATTGTGCCGCCATGTGAAAATAAGATTTATCTTATCTAGTTAAATTAAAGTGTTAAGCTACCGTGGTCTGTTTGGATAGAAATTTTCAGTAAAGCTAATCATTAAAATAGGCGTTATCTCCAAAAAAAATATATTTAGATACAGTTCACATCTTGGTCATACCGTACAGATTGCACAGGCTGACCAGAATCGGCATTTTTGCATATTCAGTTAACCAATTACCATTTTAAGATGACGCGACAACTGTATGCACGTGCAAATACTGTTCAGTCGTTGAATAATATGATTATTAGCTGTAAATAGCGAAGCATGCGAAGTGTTCGACAAATCACGAGGGGTTCTGGCATACCTATCACCCCTAAACGATACGTCTGTTGACCTTTCCGCTTGGTCTGCTCTGCCGGGTCAAATCTCGCCGTCAATACATTTCATTTTTATCGGCATAAAAAATCAGGATCGATCGGGTTAGCGGAAACAAAGGTATTTTGATTTTACGCCTAATGTTTCCCATTTGCCAGACAATTATTTTCTAAACTATGCCAAAAATGTCTATACATGTATATATATATCAACCAGGATCTGCAAAAAATGGCACTAATAGTAGGCCTACATGTATTTGAAACCAGCATGGATTCTAGATAATCCTACCTATTTACGTAGTCTATTGTCCATGCTTGTCTATGTAGGCTACGTGTATTACGGTTTTCAATTGACCTGACACTGACCTTTATTGAAAATATCGCCCCCTTGGTGCAAAAAGGTACCAACTGACATTTTGGGCAAAAATGACTTTTGCGCACCGGCGAGTGTATTTTTATGGTATCTTTCATGTGTAGAAATTTCTAAGCTGTAGGTCTTTAAATACCTACAATATAGGGTTATGTCAAAAGGTACCAACTACAAATCAGGGGTTTTTCACTTGCAATAAGGTACCATCTGCCATGCAGTTTGTGCAAAAAGGTACCATTTGAACTAAAGGTACCTTTTTGCACCATGGATTTTTTCTATGCTATACATTTTCTTCATCAAAAAGGTACCATTATGCAATTGGTACCTTTTTGCTGCTATAAATCATAGACAAACTTATAAATTCATTATTAAGATAACTCAAATGGTACCTTTTAGCACTGAAATGAATACACAAACCATATGCTGATAAGCTAATTTCTTATCATTATAATTAGTTGTAAGGTGAGAAATCACATTGTCTTTCGCCATTCATTTTGAAATTATCTATGTTGCTTACATGGAGTGTTTATTTTTACCAAAGGGGATTTCGTAAAAAGAAAAAAATATGGAGTTTAATTCTTTCACAGTAAATCTTACGTTTATTTTACTTTATCAATATCTTCTATAAATAATAATTATTAATCAATTTTATGTGCTCATACTTTTAAAATATTATTTGTTTTCATCATCTTCAAAAAAATTAGTTTCAAAAGGAATAGACAATTGGGATATTTTGGAACCATAATGATTATCATACTAAATCATTTAAGACGCATTAAATTATGAGGTCTTACGAATGAAACTTGCATTCATCCAATGTATGAAAGATTGCGTTCGTTTCTCAGACAGAAGATATAGTCAAATGGAAATGGAAATAATAGATTACATATCTCTTTTAAGTGCTGATTACAGATCTCGCTTAAAAGTGCTAACCAATATTTGGATGGGGCAAAAATATTGTGATAGTTTTTGTTGTCATTTTTTGTTAACAACTTAACATGTGCCATGTATTGCCTCCATCTTTTACAAAATGAAATCTAAATCTAATGGTGATATCTACTATGCACATCCACCAAGTGCAGATGTAAATATTCAATATTAAGATAGCAAATTGATCAAGAGTCACGGGACTGGTGGAATCTACAACTGATTCAGACAGTATCCCGCGATTCCAACTCTTAAAAGAAAATGAAAAACTTGACAGTGAGCTAGAAGACGATGATAATAGCTGAATGTTGATGTTTATCATGCACAAAGAAAAGGAGGCATTAATTTAGTGAATCGGAGTTTGAAACTTATAATGAGCAAGGAAGAAGAAGAATCAAAGGGTTTCACTATTCAAACCAAACATTATAAGAATTGAAAAGGCGAAAAAGAAAAGCAACCAAAATATCTCAAAAAGGACATAACAGCCAAATAATCCAGGTCTTTCAATCAAGATGAAAAGTCAGAGAATAACTTATTCAAAACATGTGCACAAAAAAGAACTAGTATGAATGTCAAAGAAAAAGCAAAGTAGATTAGGAAAATGTTTCAATCCATCAAAACAATTGTGCTAAAATCTTTAAAACCTATCAAATCTCTAAAATCAATCAAGAACTAAAACTTTTTAAGAAAGTGATGAATTGTTCAAGTTTATATCACTGGCGATGGTAAATGTTTTCCCAATCAGTGATTGATACTGGAAATATTTAGGAAACTCATATCGAGTTAGGAGCTAACATGTCTGACTTTATGGCTTTACCTTTTATTTTGTACAAGACATTAGTATTCATTTCAAAAAGAACAATTTCTAAGCCAGAAAAATGGATTCGAATTAGTTAGTGTGCAATGCAATATTGTCATAGCTGATAGTACTCCTTTATCAACAGCTAATTGCTGCAAATGTATATTTAGAATATATTTAAACTCAATATTAACATCTGTTTCTGATATTAAATCTAGAGATGTGACAGAGAAAGTGGTTAATATTGCATACACTGCAACCAATGTCAAGAAAACTTTGATGCAAAACTATTTATAATTCATTTCCTGTAATATGTTACAAATAATGTGCACAGTATGGGAAACAACTCAGACTCTAAGTCTGAAGTATGAATATTACAGACCGGAAGAAGACCTTTTGATGACCAGTGCAAACCTCCCAAGAGGGCATAAAGAAACTATCAAATAGGAAAAGAACGAGGAAATGGAAGAGAATAGTACTTAGGATTTACAAAATAGGATTACTTAGCCTCAAATACAGACAGTATTTGTGGCAAAAAAGTCATTCTGGTTTAACAGAGTGCCATGATTCAAAACAGTAAGTGGCTGTCCATAACAAAGCTGGCTTGGTTGGAATATGTACCAAGGGAATAATACCAGAGGAAATCCCCCCGTTCTTTTTGGGTCTGCAAACAAGTAAAACCGACTGTCCCGTTTGACTCCAATGATGATGACACTGGTGATGAATATGTAACTTTTTAGATATAGTACTAACATAGTAAATTCTATATCAGTTTACATCACTTCTATAATTCTTTTTGTGCTTATATGGTATTTTAGGGCTGATGATATAGGCATGATTCATTATTTTTATACATTTACTTGACTATCACGTTTTGAGAGGAAAATATGTGAAGTGTTTGTGTTTTATTAAAAAATATTATATTCAAACTAATCAATATTTCCATTAAAACTTTTTGCAAGAAGGTACCATATGACCACATGGCACCTTCTTGTAAATATTTTGAACTGAATGCAAATAATTTGATAAAGCAATAAGGTACCATTTGATCACATGGTACCTTATTGACCTGAAAAATATTCAAAAATGCTTAGTGCAAAAAGGTACCAAAACACAAAATCAATCAAATATCCCTTATTGATGAACCAATCTATTTGTCAATTCGTACAAAGTTGGATAATTTCCGGACCTGTCACCATGTCAAATATCAAATTATTCAAAAGAAAACCTCATTTGATATAGCTGTCTGAATCTTTAAAGTCGATTTTCTCAAAACTATGAAAATGTCAGTTGGTACCTTCTTGCACCAAGGGGGCGATATGTTCATATTTCGCATAAAGCGTAACATTTTTCAAAAAGATTTGTATCATAGTACACAGATAGTACATGTATACAAGAAAACATTACTGAATAGTTATTTTAAAATAAGCAAAGGTGTGTAAGTTATGATAATAAAAACTAAAGATTTGACATGTGAAATGAAATCTGTAATACACATCGCGCACTGTATTCAAAAGGACGGCAATACACTTATGATCTGTTTAAATTTTTAAATGATTGTAGCAAAACATTTACTTATATTTAGCTTAAAAAAACATTAGAAATGCATTCCTCTTGTGTTTCGTTTCGATTTGGACACGAGCGAACTGAAAACTATATTTCGCAGCTTTTCAAAAAAACATTGTAACTGCAGCTTGTTTAAGCTGCAGTTACGATGTTTTGTTGAAAAGCGACGATTTCTTCATCGGGTTATTGGATTAACATTGGGATGGATGATGCAGAGGTAGTACTGATGGCAAAAAAGATAAAAAAAAAAAAATAAAGTAAACAATTTCAAATGGAGGTAGAGTCGAATATTGCAGTTGAGAACTGGACAAATAGAATACGCGTTGGATATTGTGCATGGTGTGATGGTTAAATCTACGGACAAATTTGCCTGGCTTCAGGTAATACATTTTGCAATAACCTTATTTATGTGTCAATTTCCAAACGGTTTATTGCATGTATGCATACCCCGCCTTGCGGAGCTCTTTCCTCTGATATATGACCCACCTGAAACTTTCTTGTACTTTTTGGAAAATTTGATCCCAACCGACCAGAAAAACGAAAAGAAAAAAAAATAGATCGTTTTTCTGGTCGGTTAGGATCATTTTTTGAAAGGGGGAGGGGGGATGGGTCTATATCTGAGGAAAGAGCTCAGTATGGCGTGGTACATGCAACAAGCCGCATGACAATTGACTAAAGACTCCACAAGTAATTCATATATCTGAGACAAGAGGGGGGTCTACATCTGAGACAAGAGCTCAGTAAGGTGAGGTACATGCAAACCATTTGAAAATTGACGCAGAAATAAAAAAAAAAAGTTATCGCAAAATAATTGACTAGAATCGAGATAATTTTGTCTGTAGTTGTTATCCATCCCAGGATCCACAATCTCCATCGTGAAACTTGCATGGATAAAGATTATCAGACTTGGCCAGAGACCTGAAAAGACTTTTTCAGTCTATCTAGATTTAGATATAATCTATCCATATTTGCACCAACCTTACATTCTCTATTTCTACTTTGTGTGGAGGAAAGAAAAGGCGCAAACAAAATGTCTTATTAATAATAACAGAGTCGTCGACAAGTTTACACGTTTGAAATGCTTATGAGTTAAATATAAAACGCGCAAATCAACGGCGGGGAATCCCGTGACACAACAACAACAACAATAATAGTGATAATAATTTTATTGTCCAGCAAGATTAATCCGGGACATCTGCATATGTAATGACCCCACTTCGGCAATGTTATGTTAAGACGCTCAACTAACGGATTTTGCACACGAAAATTAAGTTGTACTGATAATAATAATAATAATAATAATAATAATAATAATAATAATAATAATAATAATAATAATAATAATAATAATAATAATAATAATAATAATAATAATAATAATAATAATATCACATGCAAAGAATATTCAATAAATCGGTTAATACTGAACTTTTTTTGAAGCAAAGAAGGTTAGAAAAGTCAGGGATTCTCGGGATGTGATGGATCACTTAAAACAGCACCATATAAAACAGTTATTGCCGACCAAACAAACTTTTGTTTGGTCGTTAAGGTAGAATACCCGTAATGTGACAATTTTGAGATTCATAAAACATCGACTTTTTCCGAGCGGCGTTGTTACGTATCCGGACGTATTCGGGCGCGGTCGTTAACATTCGGCGGTGGAAAGTTCCAACGCCGAATATTTTCGACCGCGCCCGAATTATTTCGACGTCGCGTGAATCTCATTAGGGGTGGACTACCTTAATCACTTTTTTATCAGGTGCTGCTAAAAGGATCCACCAGATCCAACAAATTGCCGACATTTTTCCTATGCTTGAATCCCTATAGGGAACGATTTTATCCAGTTAAACGTGGCGCTATTTCGGACAAACAAATAGTATTTCGTGGGTGTATAAGTTATAAAATCTTGTAACTATGGCTTGAGTCAAGCCGTAGTTACGAGATTTTGTAACAACACCGACGTTTAATCAAATCATAACGATAAACCAAGTCAATTTTTAGCAAAAAACATTGCTATTCACTGTCACGTTTTAACAAAATTATTCCAGACTTTCCGTAATTCTTGTTTAATCACGCGGTTCCCCGTCGTAAAATCTTACATTTCTGAACTAGTAGATAATGATTTCTGTCACGTTTTAACAAAATTATTCTAGATTTTCCGTAATTGTTGTCGAATCACGTGGTTCCCCGCCGTGAAATCTTACTTTTTTCTGAACTAGTAGATAATGATTTCGTCGATTTTCAACAAAACCTCGTATCTGCAGCTTCTTTCATGCTGCAGATACGAGGTTTTCGTTGAAAATCAGCGATGATTTTATTACACTTTAATTTATATATAAAAATCTGCCCAGCTTATAATAGGAGATTGGGGAAATCTTTAATCTTCAACGCACGACATCTAAAGGTAAGTCCGTCATCGTCTGCCTCTTTTTTTTACAGTCATGTAATATAGAGGGTGTCCCAAAAGTAAGGTAACACTTATAAATGGTAAAAGCTCTGCTGTTTCATGGTCGATTTCTTTCGGTAAACCATCATCATCTGCAGAATTCATTGAAATTATGTTCGTCATACACTTCAACGTTATACACAAATTAAAATGGCTTCGTTTTTGACGTCTTCTATACCACTATCAAAATGACGTCACAACCTGCCCTTTCACAGTGTATGTATTATGTAAAGCATATCACTAATCTAAATCTCCAATATGCTTTAAAGGAAGTTTCAATCTTAATTCAAAATAAAAGGTCCACTAAGAAGAAAACCCATCTACTCAATAATAGATATATTTGAACGATCTCAGTCATATTTTGATGAACATAGAAGCAAAAGGCCGAAAACATCCCGCAGCACAGAAAACATTTTAGCTATGAATGGGACTTTATATCAAAGTCCAGGAAAGTCAACGAGAAGAATTTCGTCATTTCGTCAGAACAAGATTCATTGAAAGTTTTAGTACAATGTATTTTGAAATTTTATTTGAAACTTTCCCATACCATAGTCAAATTATGAAATCACAGTGTTTTGGGAGATTAAGTCAAACGTTAACGTTTAGACTATTGTAGGTGGACACATGCCGGATTTGGATTCCCTGGAAATTTTCTGTGGAGAAACATGTGGTCTAAAGCGTAATGCCCAAATCAAGAACATGTTAAATTGAACATGTACAATGTTGCCATCAAAGATTCAAAGAGAATGTAGGAAAATGTCTATGGACACATGTGAGATAGTGATTAAAGGCTTTAGTACAAGAATAAATCAATGAAAGCGACAGAAGGGACGAAATCTAGAGAACGTCATTTACTATCAAAATGACCTCATTGATAAAATAGGATGTGTTCGATTTATCATAAGTAAAATATACCAATTTTATGATAATTTGATGAAATTGCTTTTTATTTATTTCTGCTCATAACCTTCTGTACTGTCGGCGATATTAGGAAATCACAAATGATAAATTAGCCGAGATAAATTAG